>OY728152.1:1017145527-1018395527 GCA_963277665.1 Viscum album
CACAAAACCTTCAATTAAATATCGAATATTTGTATCATAGTAAATGAACTTCAATCAACAATACAATCAGTTAAAGGATTTTGACATAGATGAAAATTATTTGTAAAACTCTTTAAGATAAATATCACTTTTTCATGAAAACATTTAAAAGTCAAACAATTTAGAAATGATGACATTTAAAGACATTTTTGAATCAAAGCGTCCCATAAAAATTTGAAACTTTTGAAGGGAATTAACATTTTAAAACATTTATTTCCATTTAAAAAATCATGTAAACCATTTTGAAAACATGGACATTAATGAGAATGGTTTAGAAGAATAAGTCATTAAAATATTTAAAATGATGTTTTAGTGAAAATGTAACACCCCTAGATTTTATGAGAAATGTTCTTTTTAATTTCATTAATGTCTTGTGTTGTACGCTACACCAAAAGGATCTTGCACAACGCGCATCCCTGACTTGTCTTGCATTACACGCAATCACAACCTTCTACAATAGCGTGTGTTGTACGCAATACTAAGTTTCACTAAACAATGATATGTTATATGAACTACCCGTTATGAAATGTATCAACTATATTTTTAATTTTATAACATTATTATTAATCTTTCACATTTTTTAGAACATGGTATGAGAAAAAAAAATCAGTTTTTCGAGTAAAATAAGTATTTTTCAAAAATGTTGTTTTGCAGCCTTTTGATGGAGTACCCACATTAAATCTTGTTTCTGAAGTGTCTATATGTTCAATTTTACAAAATAAAATTCTTATTTGGAATTAGGATATAATAATTTACTTTGGATAAATTTTTAATATTATTATGATAACTTTCATATTTTAATGAATAGTAAAAACACATTATATTTTAATTAAAAACATCTTTTTTCATCGCAATAATTTATATGGTTATATTATATATTTTTTTGGTTTTAATTCTCAATTATAATATATTTTTACCATTTAATCCAATTTTGTTCATTATAATTAATTTCACTTTGAAATTGGATATAAATAATTATCAAGGTTCTAATTGTTTTTGTTTCTTAAAAACACGCTATTTGTTTTGATAACGGAAATTAAATTTAAAATTAATTAATTCCACATATATGTTATAAATTCGGAAAAATAGACATCAATTTTGAATTCGGAATATCAAATAATTATTAGGCCTAATTTTTGGTATTTTTCTGAAACTTTCAATTTTTGATGAATAGTGAAACCCCTATGTGGTAGTTAAAAAACAGAATTCTTCATAAATCATAATTTTACGGCTTCTGTGAGTGGCATTTAGAAAATCTAAGAGACATGAATAATATCAAAGAGTAAAATGTGGTTCAATGGGATGAAAATCTTTTTTGGTGAATAGTAACTTTTTACTTTTATTTACCACGGTTTAAAGTAAATATGGTAATTAAGGGTGAAAATGATATTATTATTACCCTAAAACATGTCCTAATTCTATCGTATAAGTTTAATTCGACCAAAAAAACCTTAGGAATAAAATATGACCATTTAGGCCCACTTGGATTAGATTAGGACATTTATTATTAATTTATTTTAAGAAGGGTTAAAATAGATAAAATCAAAGGTTATTAAGTAAATAATTTTTAATATAGGGTTATACATAATATAAATTCAATTATAAATATTCATTAGAATAATAATAATAATTCCTACATAATGGTATTTTATTTGTAATTTTTAGACTTTAATATGTTATTTTATTTATGACACAATGATGATGCAGTGATTATATTATTAATGAAATATTGACATAATTGATGTTATAAATACCCAAAAAAATGTAATTTGAGACTTTTGATGAATTCCAATAATTTTATATGTTATTATTACATGTTATTATTTATTTAATTAAATTTCATAGAACTAATATTTCTGTTAAGAGTTTCACAAAAATCAATTACGAAATAGTTTCAAAATTGACATAAAATATTTTTTAAAACAAATATTATATTATTAATTGTTATTTTATTAATAAAAATCTAAGGATTGGAAAAATGACTTAGATAAGGATATATATATTAATAATAAACAACATGGGGTTCCTTTGTCTTGTTAGAGTATGTTTTTTAACCTTATAGTATAGAAAACAAGAATACACTGTAAAAGAAAAATTATTTAACTTAACATTAAATCTAAATGATAAAGTTAAAATAGATACCTAAACATTTATAAATTCTATTTTATGAGATTATTTCGACCCATTCCCACCTTATAATAAAAATAAATCAATTTAGAGCTATTTAAAACCGAATATGGCTTTATAATAAAATAATATTTTTAGTTATTCCCTAGGTGCCCATCTCCTCCCTTATAGAAGGGCACCTCCTCCCTCTCTTCCTCACACAACATTGAGCCTTCTTTCTCGGCCAACCCCTGAAAAATTATCTTATCCACTTCCATAGAATCATCCTAGTTGTCCTGTTATTCTTCAACGACCAATTTTAGTGCCCTAAAAGGAGGTCTCAAAGAGGCGCTTCAAAGAAGAGGTAATGTCTGTTACCGATTATTTCAACTTTATTTCTTCTTCCACTTATTCTTCTTTAGTTGTTTCAATAAGAAGTAATAAAATAATTATAAATAATATAATTATATATTATTATAAGTATTAAACAACCCTATTTCACCATCTATACATCCTATGGAAAACGAAATCACCGCGCGTGCGTATGTACAGAACACCGTCTCCACACTGTGGTGTAATCTATTTTCCACCACCACCTTACTTGGATGGGTATAATGACGCAAATAAATTACTATATATGATTATTGTAAATTATTATTGATTCTTTAATTGTATACATACACTCTAATAAAATTCCACGATCATGGGAAAGAGGATATCCTCGCTCGTGCGTACGTACGGAATACCATCTCCACAACGCGATGAGATTCATTCTCAATGATTAACCATTCATCAATGATTATAAAGTATATATAATAAGTAATAATGAAATATATGACATAATAATGATACTAGATTTATGTATATATATATATGTATGTCATCCAATTAATTCTATTCAATTCAATGAGTAAACAAAAACAACTTTCATGCGTACGTACGACCTACCGTATCCATGAACGATGTATTTATTTCCATTTATCGATCTATTATATATATGTATATTCTGAATATATATTATATATAAATCATGTTTTATATTATGTAATTAATTAATCATCATCTAAGTAATAATATGAATAATTACAAGTCAAAACACAGACGACAAATGAAACGATTTTACCCTAAACGCTCTTTAACATGGAATTTACAAAAGAATGGGTAATATAAAGTCACAAGGTTACCATATATGATATCATAACAATGAATATGAATCTTTAATAAGTCAATTACATTATTTAAAACATTATACAGGTGGTTTGGAAACGTACAAAGCATATCAGACATAAGGTAAGGGATAATTTTGTAAATCTCATTTTTATTTGAGATTTCTTATTCGTAAGTATTTACTGGGGTTATAGTTATCACCCATGTCCAAGTTTTATAAAAATGTTTTCATGTATGTTTAAACTCTGTTTTACCCTTTTTTTGACATTTACCACATGTTATGGAAGGAATATTTCTTTTTTTACCATACAAGGAACTTTTTGACTTTTCTGACAAAAGTATGAGGAGAATGTTATTTTTAACTTATACGGCGTGAACGGATTTTAACGGTTTCATAACGCCTCGATTTCATGATGCTTTCTATACAAGATTGCATGATTATTTTCAACAAAACAATTTTCTTTTAAAATTTAATAAAATTTTGTGAAAATAAAATGATTTTAAAGAAGAAAGGATATTTTCCTCAAGAATTCATTTCGAGTGTTTTTATCAAAACTATTTTCCATCTAAAATGACATTATTTAATATGTTTATGTTTCAAGTATAATGTCTTCATTATTTAAATGGTTTGATTCTTCTTATGATGAAAAGCTATCCATTTTTTTATATGGATTATGTTATGATGGCATGATGTTTAATAATATTATTCTATAACATGGGTCATGCTATGATGTATGATTTAAGATTTTGTGGAACACGAAAGAATTATTTCATTATGAAATGGGTGGGACCTATATATCCCTCCAATGCATTTTGTAAAGATTTATATCTCATGAGATAGACATGGCTGGAATGGTAAGTTAATCTAGTTCAGTGTTAAAGGACTAAAACGAGGAGTGAACTCGATTCAGAAATGGACTTTGTCCACTAAGATGGTATTGGAAGCAATGCCTTGGCTACTATGGAAATCATAACATGTGATGAATGGTTTCCACAATTACATGTTTTATTCCCATTATATTTTATCATGGTTTATGTTCTATTATGATATATGCCTTATGTAATTCCATGATTTATGTCTTTGCTCAATATTTTGATGTTTAAATTTCATGTTCAAGTTTTTGCTTCCAAATGTTTATGGATTGTTTTATTTTATCTATGTTTTCCATTACTGAGCATTTGAGCTCACCATTATTAGGTATTTTTTTCCCAGGAAATAAAGAAAGGTTTTAGGTAAGGAAACAAAAAGGGGAAGATCGTTATGGGAGTTGTTGAAGATATTTCAACATGATTAGAAGTTTATCTTTCGAGTTTCCAAAGACACTAAACTATTACCATCCTTGTGTGTCTGTTTTTTATTATGTATTAAGAATTACACAAAAGTAATGTAATGTCCATGTACGTCAAGCATTGGGTCTCTACAGTTGGTATCATAGGAAAGGATTAGTTAACATTTGGAAACTATGATGTGAAAACATCAGTGAGATCCCTAGAGATATTTCTAAGGTATGTCTAGGGATGTCCCTAAGGATAAGTATACGTATAGGATATAGTTCTAGAACTACGGTAACAATCTTAGAATTTAACCTAAAATGTTAGATATTTAGGGTACTCCCCCTTTATTATGTTATTTTCCCTAGCATGGTATTTTCCTCTCGCACTATTATTTTTGGGTTTTAGACGATGGCTAGAACCCGAAGGAACCGTGTTGATCAACGTAATGGACAATGCAATGATTGTCCTCCTGAAAAGACAAATGTTATGGGAGATGGAGTGAAAAATCTTATTGCTGTACCTACACAAGCTATGAATCATTCTGGACTTCCAAATGAGAAGAGAAGGGAATAATATTCTATTGAGTCCTTCATTAGGCAACGTCCACCTTCTTTCAGTGGGTCTCCTGATCCACTTGTTGCAGAACAATGGATCAGTACCACGGATAAGATATTTTTAGTTATTCTATGTTCTGAACATGATAAAGTCATCTTATCAGTATATCATTTGGAAGGTGATGATGATCAATGGTGGAATCTTATAAAGAATACGAGGCCAAGAGATGAAATTGAGTCCATGGAATGGGATGAGTTCAAGAACTTATTTTTCAGTAAGTACATCCCTCGTATTATTCGAACAAAGATGGAGAAGGAGTTTCTTGAACTAAAGAAAAAGGATGATGAATCTGTTGGTATATACGAAGCGAATTTTACAAGTCTTGCATGGTATGAATCTGGCTTTATCATCCAACCTGAAAGTAAAATTGATCGATTCTATAGTGGCGTAAAACCAAATATTCTAAGGGCATTAGCTATAAGAGACATAAGTATCTTTGAATAAATTTTATGCTGTTCTATCAAGGTAGAAATGGATGTTAGTGTTACATATCCATCTCATGGTTTTGACAAGAAACAAAAGATGGAGTTTAAGGAGAAATATCAGAATAATGGTGAAAAGAAGATGAATGTTTCCTTATGCTCAAAGTGTGCAAAGAATCATGGTGGAGATTGTATTAAAGGGACTAGAAAATGTTTTAAGTATGGAAAAGAAGGTCATCGAGCAGTTGGGTGTCGAAGTAATGGAAAAAGGGTTTCTAATGGTGTGAATAAGGAAGAGGCTGCAGAGAACGCACCACCAACACTTCAATGCTTCAAGTGCAATGAAATGGGGCATTATGCTAATCAATTCCCTAATACCAGGGTTAATGATGGTCGACATGAGCAACCACTTAAGGAAAAGGACAAAGGGAAGTCACATGCAATCACTATTGGTGATGTTGAATATGACAAAAATGTGGTGGAATAATTAAGTGTTTATGTAATGGGATTCCAAAATAATGTTGTATACAGTATTGTGAAATATTGTAATATTTATGTATTGGTCTATTGTGGTTTTCAATAATTTTATGGTACCGGTAACCATGGAAAGTGATTGAGATATTTTTGGAAAAATGATGATATGTACATAATGAAGGTAAAATGAGAAAATAAAATTTTTGACAGTATTCATTAGCTCATGACTGATATAGGGAAATAGTTATATCATGGTTCGGGGTTTTGGTATGTGGAAAGAGTTAACTTTTGACAACACTTGTGTTTTCACTAAGATTCAATGGGTATTAATTTTTCAAGAGAATACATGATTAAGGACTTAGAATGTTTGGAATGTGACCAACAATACATATCTTATGATATATGGGGATCAACGATGGTATTAACAAGCTTGTTATATTAAATCTCCGGTAATCGTTTTCACTATATTACGAGAGTGGACTAAAGTATTATAGATAAGCCCAAAGATTGGAATGGATTATGTTGGACTTAAGTTCGTATTGTTTAAGGATAGAAGTTTTTTCGATATTATTGATGGGATGTTATAGTAGTGTAGTTTTAGAAAAAGGACAACCTGTAGGATGGGCGACATCTCATCGTGTCAGACTAGGTTGTGGGAATCGAACCCACAACCGAAGTGCGACTGGCCTTTATCACCTATCACTGGCCTACAGGAAGTCCATGTTTAGTAGAAACTAGTTTTATTATATTAAGCAGTATGATATATGAAATTTAAGTCCATTTTAGGAACCATATATGATTAATCCCACTATAGATCGATTTATGTATATTTAATAACTTTTTCTAACATTTTTTTTGAGACAGATGGAATGACCTGTCATTCTATCACATGATCTGCTAATATTTCACGAATAACAAATTCAACTACATTTCTTTATGAGATGAAGTGTAAATTGTTCAAGGCACGAACAATAGTGAGATTGTAACAAAATACTATAAGTATTTATTCTAATTCAAATTCTTCAAATTTAGGGAAATGATCTTGAAAACCAAAAATGTTGTTTTATTACCCTTATATCTGAAGAATCAGATGGTACCCTAGATCATCACAAATTTATGGCTTTGTGATTGTTGGATTTTTCATAGCCAAGTTCTCTAACACTCTCCATGAGAACTTGATGGTTATATTTTTCTTCAATATCCATATTTTCACCTATGTTCTCGTACGTGGAAACCCAGTGATGAGTTAATTTGGGTAACCATTACGTTTCATACTTTATTTTTTAAAGCTATGTTTTGGTAATCCTGTATATGAAGTCAGTTTCTATTAAAGATTCTTTCGAGTAGTAAACCATTAATAACCCCGAGTAATTTCTAGGGCGAAATTAATTTTAAGGGGGGTAGAATGTAACACCCCGAGATTTTATGATAAATATTCTATTTAATTTGATTAATGTCTTGTGTTGTACGCTACACCAAAAAGATCTTTCACAACACGCATCCCTGACTTGGCTTGCATTACACGCAATCACGACCGTCCACGATAGCGTGTGTTGTAGGCAATACTAAGTTTCACTATACAATGATATGTTATATGAACTTCGCATTATGAATAGTATCAACTACATTTTGAATTTTATAACATTATTATTCATCTTGCACATTTTCTAGAACATGGTATGAGAACAAAATTAATTTTTCGAGTAAAAAAAGTATTTTTAAAAAATGTAGTTTTGCCGCCTTTTGATGGCGCACCCACATTAAATCTTGTTTTTGACGTGTCTATAAGTTCAATTTGACAAAATAAAATTCTTCTTTGGAATTATGATATAAAAATTTACTTTGGATAAATTTTTCATATTATTATGATAACTTTTATATTTTATTGAATAGTAAAAACACACTATATTTTAATTAAAAACAACTTTTTCATCGAAATATTTTATATAGTTATATTATCATTTCAATTGGTTTTAAAGTTCAATTAGAATATAATTTTACCATTTAATCCAATTTTTTTCATTAGAATTAATTTCACTTTGAAATTGGATATAAACATGTATCAATCTTCTGATTGTTTTTGTTTCTTAAAAACACGCTATTTGTTTTGATAACGGGAATTAAAATTAAAATTAATTAATTCCACTTATATGTTATAAATTAGGAAAAATAGACATCTATTTTGAATTCGGAATATCAAATAATTCTTAGGCCTAATTTTTGGTATTTTTTCTGGAAACTTTCAATTTTTGATGAATAGTAAAACCACTAAGTTGTAGTTAAAATACTAAATTTTTCTTAAAACATAATTTTACAGCTTCTGTGAGTGGAATTTTGAAAATCCGAGAGACACAGTTAATATCAAGGAGTATAATGTGGTTCAATGTGATGAAAATAATTTTTGGTGAATAGTAACTTTTTACTTTTCTTTACCACGGTTAAAATTAAATATGGTAATTAAGGTTGAAGATGATATTATTATTACCCTAAAACATGTCCTAATTCTATTGGATAAGTTTAATTCGACCAAAAACAACCTTAGAAATAAAATATGACCATTTAGGCCCACTTGGATTAGATTAGGACATTTATTATTAATTTAATTAAAGAAGGGTTAAAATAGTTAAAATCAAAGTTTAATAAGTAAATAATTTTTCATATTGGGTTATACATAATATAAATTCGACTATAAATATTCATTCGAAAGCTAAAAATATTTCCTACATAATTTTATTTTATTTGTAATTATTAGACTTTAATAAGTCATTTTATTTATGACACGATGATGATGCATTAATTATATTATTAATGAAATATTGACATAATTGATGTTATAAATACCCAAATAAATGTAATTTGAGACTTTTCATGAATTCAAATAATTTTCTATGTTAGTATGACATGTTATTATTTATTTAATTAACTTATTTCGAACTAATCATTCTGTTATGAGTTTCACAAAAATCAATTACTAAATAGTGTCAAAATTGACATAAAATTGTTTTTAAAACAAATATTATATTATTAATCGTTATTTTATTCCTAAAAATATAAGGATCGGTAAAATGACTTAGAAAATGTTATATATATTAATAATAAATAATTTGGGGTTTGTTTGTCTTGTTATAGTATGTTTATTAACCATATAGTGAAAGAAAACAAGAAGATATGGTAAAAGAAAAATTATTTAACTTAATGTTAAATCTAAATGATAAAGTTAAAATAGAAAGGTAAACTTGTCTAAATTCTATTTTATCAGAGGATTGTGACCCATCACCACCTTAGCTTTGATAATAATAAATTTGGACCTATTTAAAAGCGAATATGGCTTTATAATAAAATAATATTTTTAGTTATTCCAAAGGTGCCCCTCTCCTCTCTTATAAAAGGGCACCTCCTACCTCTCTTCCTCACACCACTTTGAGCCTTCATGCACGGCCAACCCCTGCTAAATTTTCTTCTCCACTTCCATAGAAACATCATAGAAGTCCTGTTCTTCTTCAAAGACCAATTTTATTTCCCTAAAATGAGGTCTCAAAGAGGCTCTTCAAAGAAGAGGTAATGTCCGTTACCGATTCATTCAACTTTATTTCTTCTTCCACTTCTTCTTCTTTAGTTGTTTCAATATGAATTAATAAAATCAGTATCAATAATATACTGATATGTTATTATAAGTATTAAACCACCCTATTTCACCATCTATCCATCATACGGAAAAAGAAATCACTGCGCGTGCGGACGTACGGAACACTGTCTCCACACCGTGGTGTAATCTATTTTCCACCACCACCATACTTGGATGGGTATAATGGTGAAAATAAATAACTATATATGATTATTGAAAAGTATTATTGATTCTGTAATAGTATTTATACACTCTAATAAAATTCCATGATCATGGGAACGATATCATCGCTCGTGCGAACGTACGGAATACCGCATCCACGATGCGATGAGATTCATTCTCAATGATTAACCATTCATAAATGATTATAAAGTATATATAATAAGTAATCATGAAATATATGACTTAATAGAGATACTGTATTTATGTATATATATATGTATGTCATCCAATTAATTCCATTCAATTCAATGAGGAAACAAAAACAACGTTCATGCGTATGTACGACCTACCGTCTCCATGAACGGTGTATTTCTTTCCATTTATCGATCTATTATATATATGTATATTCTGAATATATATTATATATGAATCATGTTTTATATTCTGGAATTAAGTAATAGTGATCTATGTAATTATATGAACAATTACAAGTCAAAACACGGATGACAAATGAAACGATTTTACCCAAAACACTCTTTAACATGAAATTTACAAAAAACGGGTAATATAAAGTCACAAGTGAACCATATATGATATCATAAAAATAAATATGATTCTCTAAATTTTCAATGAAATTATACAGGACTTTTGGAAACGTATAATGCATATCGGATCTAAGGTAAGGGATAATTTTGCAAATCTCATTTTTTTCCGAGATTGCTTATTTTTAAGTATTTACTAGGGTTATATTTATCACCCATGTCCAAGTTTTATAAAAATGTTTTCATGTATGTTTAAAGTCCTTTTAACCCTTTTTTACATTTACCACATGTTATGGAAGGAATATTTCTTGTTTTTAGAATACAACAAACTTTTTTACTTTTCTGACAAAAGTACGAGGAGAATGTTCTTTTTAACTTATACGGCGTGAACGGATTTGAACAGTTTCATAACGCCTCGTTTTCATGAATCTTTCTATACATGATTGCATGATTATTTTCAAAAAAACACTTTTCTATTAAAATTTCATGTCATTTTGTGAAACAAAAATTATTTTGAAGAAGAAAGGATATTTTCCTCAAGAATTCATTTCAAGTGTTTTTATCAAAACTATTTTCCATCTAAAATGACATTATTTAATTTGTTTATGTTTCAAGTAAAATGTCTCCATTATTTACAAGGTTTGATTCTTCTTATGATGAAAAGCTATCCATTTTTTTATATGGATTATGTTATGATGGCATGATGTTTAGGAATCTCATTCTATTACATGGGTTATGTTATGATGTATGATTTATGATTTTGTGCAACACAAAAGAATGATTTCATTATGATATGGGTGGGACCCATATCTCCCTCCAATGAATTTGGTAAAGATTTATATCTCATGAGATCGACATGGCAGGAATGGTAAGTTAATCTAGTTCAGTGTTACGTGACTGAAACAAGGAGTGAACTCGATTCAGAAAGGGACTTTGTCCACTAAGATGGTCTTGGCAGCAATGCCTTGGCTACTATGGAAATCATAACATGTGATGAATTTTTCCACAATTACATGTTTTATTCCCATTATATTTTATCATGGTTGTTGTTCTATTATTATATATGCCTTACGTACTTCCATGATTTATTTCATTGCTCAACATTTTGATGTTTAAATTTTATGTTCATGTTTTTGCTTCCAATTGTTTATGGATTGTTTTATTTTATCTATGTTTCCCATTACATAGAATTTGAGCTCACCATTTTTATGTGTTATTTTTCCCAGGAAATAAAGAAAGGTTTTAGGTAAGGAAACAAAAAGGGGAAGATTGTTATGGGAGTTGTTGAAGATGTTTCAACATGATTAGAAGTTTATCTTCTGAGTTTCCAAAGACACTAAACTATTACGGTCCTTGTGTGTCTGTTTTTTATTATGTATTAAGTATTCCACAAAAGTAATTTAATTTCCATGTACGTCAAGCTTTGGGTCTCTACAGTTGGTATCATAGGAAAGGTTTAGTTAACCTTTGGAAACTTGGATGTGAAAACATTAGTGAGATCCCTAGAGATATTTCTAAGGTATGTCTAGGGATGTCCATAAGGATAAGTATACGTATATGATATAGTCCAAGAACTACAGCAACAATCTTAGAATTTAACCTAAAATGTTAGATATTGAGGGTACTCCTCCTTTATTATGTTATTTTCCCTAGCATGGTATTTGCCTCTCACACTATTATTTTTGGGTTTTAGATGATGGCTGGAACCTGAAGGAACCGTGTTGATCAATGTAATGGACAGTGCAATTATTGTCCTCCTAAACAAACAAATGTTATGGGATATGGAGTGAAAAATCTTATTGCTATACTTACACAAGCTATGAATCATTCTGGACATCCAAATGAGCAGAGAAGGGAACAATATTCTATTGAGTCCTTCATGAGGCAACATCCACCTTCTTTCAGTGGGTCTCATGATCCACTTGTTGCAGAACAATGGATCAGTACCACTAAAAAGATATTTTCACATATTCAATTTTATGAACATGATAAAGTCATCTTATCAGTATATCGTTTGGAAGGTGATGATGATCAATGGTGGAATCTAATAAAGAATATGATGCCAAGAGATGAAACTGATTCCATGGAATGGGATGAGTTCAAGAACTTATTTTTCAATAAGTACTTCTCTCGTATTATTCGAACAAAGATGGAGAAGGAGTTTCTTGAACTAAAGAAAAAGGATGATGAATCTGCTGGTATATACGAAGCGAATTTTACAAGTCTTGCATCGTATGCATCTGTCTTTATCATCCAACTTGAATGTAAAATTGATCGATTCATCAGTGGCTTAAAACCAAATCTTTGAAGGGCATTAGCTATAAGAGACTTAAGTATCTATGAAGAAATTTTTCATTGTGCTATCAAGGTAGAAATGGAAGTTGGAGTTATATATCCATCTCATGGTTTTGACAAGAAACGAATGATGGTGTTCAAGGAGAAATCTCATAATAATGGTGAAATGAAGATGAATGTATCCTTATGCTCAAAGTGTGCAATGAAGCATGGTGTAGATTGTCTTAAAGGGACTAGAAAATGTTTTAAGTGTGGAAAAGAAGGTCATCGAGCAGTTGGGTGTCGAAGTAATGGAAAAGGGTTTCTAATGGTGTGAATAAGGAAGACACTGCAGAGAACACACCACCAACACTTCAATTCTTCAAGTGCAATGAAATGAGGCATTATGCTAATCAATTCCCCAATCCCAGGGTTAATGATGATCGACATGAGAAACCACTTAAGGCAAAGGAAAAATGGAAGTCACATGCGATCACTATTGGTGATGTTGAATATGACAACGATGTGGTGGAATGATTAAGTGTTTATGTAATGGGAATCCAAAATAATGTTGTATATAGTATCGTGGAATATTGTAATATTTATGTATTGGTCTATAGTGGTTTTCAATAATTTTATGGTACCAGTAACCATGTAATGTGATGAAGATTTTTTTGGAAAAAAGATGATATGCGCATAATGAAGGGAAAATGAGAAAATGAAATGTTTGACAGTATTCATTAGCTCATGACTGATAAAATGAAATAGTTATATCATAGTTCTGGGTTTTGGTATGTGGAAAGAGTTAACTTTTTACAACACTCATGTTTTCACTAAGATTCAATGGGTATTAATTTTTTAAGAGAATACATGATTAAGGACCTTGAATGCTTTGAATGTGACCAAAAAGTCATATATTCTGATATATGGGGATCAACGATGGTATTAACATGCTTGTTATATTAAATCTCTTGTAATAGTTTTCACTATATTATGAGAGTGGACTGGAGTATTATTGATAAGCCTAATGATTGGAATGGATTATGTTGGACATAAGTTAGTATTGTTTAAGGGTCGAAGTTTTTTTGATATTATTGATGGGATGTTATAGTAATGTAGTTTTAGAAAAAGGAAAACCTGCAGGACGGGCGATAGCCCATCGCGTCGGACAAGGCTGTGGGAATCGAACGCACAACCGAAGTGCGACTGGCCTTTATCTCCTACCAATGGCCTACAGGAAGTCCCTGTTTAGTAGAAACTAGTTTTATTATATTAAGCAGTATGATATATGAAATTTAAGTCCATTTTAGGAACCATATATGATTAATCTCACTATAGATCAATTTATGTATATTTAATAACTTTTTCTATCCTTTTTTTTGAGAGAGATGGAATGACCTGTCATTCTATCACATGATCGGCTAACACTTCACAAATAAAAAATTCAACTTCATTTCTTTAATAGATGATGTGTAAATTGTTCAAGGAATGAACAACAGTGATATTGTACCAAAATAGTGTAAGTATTTATTCTAATTCAAATACTTCAACTTTAGGGAAATGATCTTGAAAACCAAAAATGTTGTTCTAGTGCCCTTATATCTGATGAATCAGATGGTACCCTAGATCATCACAAATTTATGGCTTTGTGATTGTTGGATTTTTCATAGCCATGTTCTCTACCACTCTCCACGAGAACTTGATGGTTATATTTTTCTTCCATATCCATATTTTCACTTATGTTCTCCTACGTGGAATCATAGTGATGAGTTAAATTGGGTAACCATTACATTTCATACATTATTTTTAAAATCTAAATTTTGGTAATCCTTTTTACGATGTGGGTTTCTATTAAAGAATCTTTCGAGTAGTAAACCATTAATAACCCCGAGAAATTCCAGGGAGAAATTCATTTTAAGGGGGGTAGAATGTAACACCCCGAGATTTTATGATAAATATTCTATTTAATTTGATTAATGTATTGTGTTGTACGCTACATGAAAAGGATCTTTCCTAACATGCATCCCTGACTTGTCTTGCATTACACGCAATCGCGACCTTCCACGATAGCGTGTGTTGTATGGAATACTAAGTTTCACTGAACAACGATATGTTATACAAACTACCCGTTATGAATAGTATCAAATACATTTTTTATTTTATAAAATTATTATTCATCTTGCACATTTTCTAGAACATGGTATGAGAACAAAATTAATTTTTCGAGTAAAATAAATATTTTTCAAAAATGTAGTTTTGCCGACTTTTGATGGCGCACCCACATTAAATCTTGTTTTTGATGTGTCTATAAGTTCAATTTTACAAAATAAAATTCTTCTTTGGAATTAGGATATAAAAATTTACTTTGGATACGTTTTTCATATTATTCTGATAACTTTTATATTTTAACGAATAGTAAAAACACTCTATATTTTAATTAAAAACAACTTTTTCATCAAAATAATTTACATAGTTAGATTATCTTTTTAATTGGTTTTAAAGTTTAATTAGAATATATTTTTACCATTTAATCCAATGTTGTTCATTAGAATTAATTTCACTTTGAAATTGGATATAAACATGTATCAATATTCTGATTGTTTTTGTTTCTTAAAAACACGAAATTTGTTTTGATAACGGGAATTAAATTTAAAATTAATTAATTCCACTTATATGTTATAAATTTGGAAAAATATACATCAATTTTGAATTCGGAATATCAAATAATTCTTAGGCCTAATTTTTGGTAATTTTTCTTGAAACTTTCATTTCTTGATTAATAGTAAAACCACTAAGTGGTAGTTAAAAAACTGAATTTTTCATAAAACATAATTTTACTACTTCTGTTAGAGGAATTTCAAAAACCCGAGAGACACGGTTAATATCAAGGAGTAAAATGTTGTTCAATGAGATGAAAATAATTTTTGGTGAATAGTAACTTTTTACATTTACTTACCACAGTTAAAATTAAATAGGGTAATTATGGTTGAAAATGATATTATTATTACCCTAAAACATGTCCTAATTCTATTGGATAAGTTTAATTCGACCGAAAACAACCTTAGTAATAAAATATGACCATTTATGCCCACTTGGATTAGATTAGGACAATTATTATTAATTTATTTCAATAAGGGTTAAAATAGTTAAAATGAAAGTTTAATAAGTAAATAATTTTTCATATAGGGTTATACATAATATAAATTAGACTATAAATATTCATTCGAAAACTAAATAGATTTCCTACATAATGGTATTTTAATTTTAATTTTTATACTTTAATAAGTTATTTTATTTATGACACAATGCTGATGCATTAATTATATTTTTAATGAAATATTGACATAATGGATGTTTTAAATACCCAAATAAATAAAATTTGAGACTTTTTATGAATTTCAATAATTTTCTATGTTATTATGACATGTTATTATTGATTTAATTGATTTTCTTAGAACTAATCGTTCTTTTATGAGTTTCACAAAAATCAATTACTAAATAGTGTCAAAATTGACATAAAATAGTTTTTAAAACAAATATTATATTCTTAATCGTTATTTTATTCCTAAAAATCTAAGGATAAGAAAAAATACTTATATAAGGTTATATATACTAATAATAAACAAGTTGGGGTTCGTTTTTCTTTTTTTCAAATGTTTATTAATCTAATAGTGTAAGAAAACAAGAAGATACGATAAAAGAAAATTATATAACTTAACGTTAAATCATAAAAGTAAAGTTAAAAAGAAACCTAAACTTGTCTAAATTCTATTGGATGAGAGTATTTCGACCCATCACCACCTTAGCTTTGAAATAAATCAATTTGGAACTATTTAAAACAGAATATGGCTTTAAAATAAATTAATATTTTTAGTTATTCCAAAGGTGCCCCTCTCCTCCCTTATAAAAGGGCACCTCCTCCCTCTCTTCCTCACACCACATTGAGCCTTCATGATCGGCCGACCCCTGCTAAATTCTCTTCTCCACTTCCCTAGAAACATCCTAGAGGTACTTTTCTTCTTCAAATACCAATTTTAGTGCCCTAAAAGGAGGTCTCAAAGAGGCGCTTTAATGAAGAGGTAATGTCCGTTACCGATTCTTCCAACTTTATTTCTTCTTCCACTTATTCTTATTTATTTTTTTCAATATGAAGTAATAAAATAAGTATCAATAATATACTGATATGTTATTATAAGTATGAAACAACCCTATTTCACCATCTACCCATCTTATGGAAAACGAAATCACCGTGCGTGCGTACGTACGGAACACCGTCTTCACACCGTGGTGTAATCTATTTTCCACCACCACCTTACTTGGATGGGTATAATGGTGAAAATAAATAACTATATATGATTATTCTAAATTATTATTGATTCTGTAATAGTATACATACACTCTAATAAAATTCCACGATAATGGGAATGATATCCTTGCTCGTGCGTACGTACAGAATACCGCCTCCACGACGTGATGAGATTCATTCTCAATGATTAACCATTCATAAATGATTATAAAGTATATATAATAAGTACTCGTGAAATATATGAAATAATAATGGTACTGGATTTATGTATATATATATATATATTTATGTCTTCCAAATAATTCCATTCAATTCAACGAGGAAACGAAAACAACGTTCATGCGTACGTACGACCTACCGTCTCCATGAACGATGTATTTCATTCCATTTATCGATCTATTATATATATGAATATTCTGAATATATATTATATATAAATATTGATTTATATTATGGAATTACGTAATCGTGATCTATGTAATCATATGAACAATTACAAGTCAAAACACAAACGACAAATCATACGATTTTACCCAAAACGCTCTTTAACATGGAACTTACAAAAGAACGGGTAATATAAAGTCACAAGTGAACCATATATGATATCATAATAATGAATATGATTATGTAATAAGTCAATGACATTATTTAAAACATTATATAGGAGGTTTGTAATTGTATGAAGCATATCGGACCTAAGGTAAGTGATAATTTTGCAAATCTCATTTTTATCCGAGATTGCATATTCATAAGTATTTTCTAGGGTTATATTTATCACCCATGTCCAAGTTTTATAAAAATGTTTTCATGTATGTTTAAAGTCATTTTACCCTTTTTTGGCTTTTACCACATGTTATGGAAGGAATATTTATTTTTTTTACCATACAAGAAACTTTTTGACTTTTCCGACAAAAGTACGAGGAGAATGTTATTTTTAACTTATACGGCGTGAACGGATTTCAACGGTTTCATAATGCCTCATTTTCATGAAGCTTACTATACAAGATTGCATGATTATTTTCAACAAAACCCTTTTCATTTAAAATTTCATGACATTTTGTGAAAAGAAAATGATTTTGAAGAAGAAAGGATATTTTCCTCAAAAATGCATTTCATGTGTTTTTATCAAAACTATTTTCCCACTAAAATGACATTAATTAATATGTTTATGTTTCAAGTATAATGTCTCCATTATTTACATGGTTTTATTCTTCTTATGATGAAAAGATATCCATTTTTTTATATGGATTATGTTATGATGGCGTGATGTTTAAGAATCTCATTCTATTACATGGGTTATGCTATGATGTATGATTTATGATTTTGTGGAACACGAAAGAATGATTTCATTATGAGATGGGTGGGACCTATATCTCCCTCCAATGCATTGGGTAAAGATTTATATCTCATGAGATAGACATGGCTGGAATGGTAAGTTAATCTGGTTTAGTGTTACAGGACCGAAACTAGTAGTGAACTCGATTCAGAAAGGGACTTTGTCCACTAAGTTGGTCTTGGAAGAAATTCCTTGGATACTATGGAAATCATAAAATGTGATGAATGGTTTCCACAATTAAATGTTTTATTCCCATTATAATTTATCATGTTTGATGTTATATTATGATATATGCCTTACGTACTTCCACGATTTATGTCCTTGCTCAATATTTTGATGTTTAAATTTCATGTTCAAGTTTTTGCTTCCAAATGATTATGGATTGTTTTATATTATCTATGTTTTCCATTACTGAGCATTTGAGATCACCATTTTTATGTTTTATTTTTCCCAGGAAATAAAGAAATGTTTTAGGTAAGGATACAAAAAGGGGAAGATCGTTATGGGAGTTTTTAAAGATATTTCAACATTATTAGAAGTTTATCTTCTGAGTTTCCAAAGACACTAAACTATTACAGTCCTTGTGTCTCTGTTTTTTATTATGTATTAAGTATTCGGAAAATGTTATGTAATTTCCATGTACTTCATGCTTTGGGTCTCTACAGTTGGTATCATAGGAAAGGTTTAGTTAACCTTTGGAAACTAGGATGTAAAAACGATAGTGAGATACCTAGAGATATTTCTAAGGTATGTCTAGGGATGTCCCTAAGGATAAGTATACGAACATGATATAGTCATTTAACTACGGAAACGATCTTAGAATTTAACCTAAAATGTTATATATTGAGGGTACTCCCCCTTTATTATGTTATTTTCCCTAGCATGGTATTTTCCTCTCACACTATTATTTTTGGGTTTTAGACGATTGCTGGAACCCGAAGGAACCGTGTTGATCAATGTAATGGAAAATGCAATGATTGTCCTCCTGAACAAACAAATGTTATGGGAGATGGAGTGAAAAATCTTATTGTTATACCTACCGAAGCTATGAATCATTCTGGACTTCCAAATGAGTAGAGAAGGGAACAATATTTTATTGAGTCCTTCATTAGGCAACGTCCACCTTCTTTCAGTGGGTCTCCTGATCCACTTGTTGCAGAACAATGGATCAGTACCACTGAAAAAATATTTTCAGTTCTTCAATGTTCTGAACATGATAAAGTCATCTTATCAATATATCTTTTGGAAGGTGATGATGATCAATGGTGGAATCTTATAAAGAATACGAGGCCAAGAGATGAAATTGAGTCCATGGAATGAGACGAGTTCAAGAACTTATTTTTCAATATGTACTTCCCTATTATTATTCGAACAAATATGGAGAAGGAGTTTCTTGAACTAAAGCAAAAGGATGATGAATCTGTTCATATATAAAAAGCAAATTTTACATGTCTTTCATGGTATGCATCTGGCTTTATCATCCAACCTGAAAGTAAAATTGATCGATTCTTCAGTGGCTTAAATCCAAATCTTCGAAGGGTATTATCTATAAGAGACTTAAGTAGCTATGAAGAAATTCTGTGTTGTGCTATCAAGGTAGAGATGGAAGTTGGTGTTACATATCCATCTCATGGTTTTGACACGAAACAAAAGATGGAGTTCAAGGAGAAATCTCAGAATAATGGTGAGAAGAAGATGAATGTTTCCTTATGCTCAAAGTGTGCAATGAAGCATGGTGGAGATTGTCATAAAGGGGCTAGAAAATGTTATTAGTGTGGAAAAGAAGGTCATCGAGTAGTTGGGTGTCGAAGTAATGGAAATAGGGTTTCTAATGCTGTGAATAATGAAATGACTGTAGAGAACGCACCACCAACACTTCAATGCTTCAAGTGAAATGAAATGGTGCATTATTCTAATCAATGCCCTAATCCCAGGGTTAATGATGATCGACATGAGCAACCACTTAAGGCAAAGGACAAAGGGAAGTCACATGCGATCACTATAGGTGATGTTGAATATGACAACGATGTGGTGGAATGATTAAGTGTTTATGTAATGGGATTCCAAAATAATGTTGTATATAGTATCTTGGAATATTGTAATATTTATTTATTATTCTATTGTGGTTTTCAATAATTTTATGGTACCAGTAACCATGGAAAGTGATTGAGATATTTTTGGAAAAAAGATGATATGCTCATAATGAAGGGAAAATGAGAAAATGAAATGTTTGACAGCATTCATTAGCTTATGACTGATATAAGGAAATAGTTATATCATGGTTCAGGGTTTTGTTATGTGGAAAGAGTTAACTTTTTCAACACTCATGTTTTCACTAAGATTCAATGGGTAATAATTTTTCAAGAGAATACATGATTAAGGACTTAGAATGTTTGGAATGTGACCAAAAAGACATATCTTATGATATATGGGGATCAACGATGGTGTTAACATGCTTGTAATATTAAATTTCTGGTAATCGTTTTCACTATATTATGAGAGTGGACTGAAGTATTATAGATAATCCTGAAGATTGGAATGGATAAGTTGGACATAAGTTAGTATTGTTTAAGGATAAAAGTTTTTTCGATATTATTGATGGGATGTTATAGTAATGTAGTATTAGAAAAAGGACAACCTGCAGGGCGAGCGACATCCCGTCGCATCGGACAAGGGTGTGGGAATCGAACCCACAACCGAAGTGCGACTAGCCTTTATCGCCTGCCACTGGCCTACAGGAAGTCCCTGTTTAGTAGAAACTAGTTTTATTATATTAAGCAGTATGATATATGAAATTTAAGTCCATTTTAAGAACCATATATGATTAATCTCACTATAGATCGATTTATGTATATTTAATAACTTTTTCTATCCTTTTGTTTAAGACGGATGGAATGACATGTCATTCTATCACATGATCTGCTAACACTTCACGAATAACAAATTCAACTTCATTTCTTTAAGAGATGAAGTGTAAATTGTTCATGGCACGAACAACAGTGAGATTGTACCAAAATAATGTAAGTATTTATTCAAATTCAAAATTTTCAACTTTAGGGAAATGATCATGAAAAACAAAAATGTTGTTCTAGTGCCCTTATATCTGAAGAATCAGATGGTACCCTAGATCATCTCAAATTTATGGCTTTGTGATTGTTGGATTTTTCATAGCCATGTTCTCTACCACTCTCCATGAGAACTTGATGGTTATATTTTTCTTCCGTATCTGTATTTTCACCTATGTTCTTCTACGTGGAAACCCAGTGATGAGTTAATTTGGGTAACCATTACGTTTCATACTTTATTTTTAAAATCTATGTTTTTGTAATCCTTTTTACGATGTGGGTTTCTATTAAAGAATCTTTCGAGTAGTAAACCATTAATAACCCCGAGGAATTTCTAGGGCGAAATTCATTTTAAGGGGGGTAGAATGTAACACCCCGAGATTTAAAGTTAAATATTCTATTTAATTTGATTAATTTTATGTGTTGTACGCTACACCAAAAGGATCTTTCACAACACACATCCCTAACTTGGCTTTCATTACACGCAATCGCGACCTTCCATGATAGCGTGTGTTGTACGCAATACTAAGTTTCACTAAACAGCGATATGTTATATGAACTACCCGTTATGAATAGTATCAACTACATTTTGAATATTATAACATTATTATTCATCTTGCACATTTTCTAGAACATGGTATGAGAACAAAATTATTTTTTCGAGTAAAATAAGTAGTTTTCAAAAATGTAATTTTCTAGCCTTTTGATGGCGCACCCACATTAAATATTGTTTTTGACGTGTCTATAAGTTCAATTTGACAACATAAAATTGTTATTTGGAATTAGGATATAAAAATTTACTTTGGATACATTTTTCATATTATTCTGTTAACTTTTATATTTTAATGAATAGTAAAAACACGCTATATTTTAATTAAAAACAACTTTTTCATCGGAATAATTTATATAGTTAGATTATATTTTCAATTGGTTATAAAGTTAAATTATAATATATATTTATCATTTAATCCAATTTTGTTCATTTGAATTAATTTCACTTTTAAATTGGATATAAACATGTATCAATTTTCTGATTTTTTTTGTTTCTTAAAAACACGCTATTTGTTTTGATAATGGGAATTACATTTAAAATTAATTAATTCGACTTATATGTTATAAATTTGGAAAAATAGACATCAATTTTGAATTCTGAATATCAAATAATGCTTTGGCATAATTTTTGGTATTTTTTCTGGAAACTTTCATTGTTTGATGAATAGTAAAACCACTAAGTGGTAGTTAAAAAACTAAATTTTTCATAAAACTTAATTTTACCGCTTCTGTGAGTGGAATTTCTAATATCCGAGAGACACAGTTAATATCAAGGAGTAAAATGTGGTTCAATGAGATGAAAATAACTTCTGGTGAATAGTAACTTTTTAATTTTATTTACCACGGTTAAAAGTAAATAGGGTAATTAAGGATGAAAATGATATTATTATTACCCTAAAAAAAGTCCTAATTCTATTGGATAAGTTTAATTTGACCAAAAACAACCTTATGAATAATATATGACCATTTAGGCCCACATGGATTAGATTCGGACATTTATTATTAATTTATTTAAAGAAGGGTTAAAATATTTAAAATCAAAGTTTAATAAGTAAAAATTTTTCATATAGGGTTATACATAATATAAATTAGACTATAAGTATTCATTCGAAATATAAATATATTTTCTACATAATAGTATTTTATTTGTAATTTTTAGACATTAATAAGTTATTTTATTTATGACACAATGATGATGCATTAATTATATTATTAATGAAATATTGACATAATTGATGTTATAAATACCCAAATAAAGGTAATTTGAGAATTTTTATGAATTACAATAATTTTCTATGTTATTATGACATGTTATTATTCATTTAATTAACTTTCTTCGAACTAATCGTTCTTTTATGAGATTCACAAAAATCAATTACTAAATAGTGTCAAAATTGACATAAAATAGTTTTTAAAACAAATAGTATATTATTAATCGTTATTTTATTCCTAAAAATCTATGAATCGAAAAAATGACTTAGATAAGGTTATATATATTAACAATAAACAATTTGTGGTTCGTTTGGCTTGTTATAGTATGTTTATTAACCTTATAGTGTAAGAAAACAAGAAGATACGGTAAAAGAAGAATTATTTAACTTAACGGTAAATCTAAATGATAAAGTTAAAATAGAAACCTAAACATGTCTAAATTATATTGGATGAGAGTATTTAGAACCATAACCACCTTATATTTTAAATAAATCAATTTGGACCTATTAAAAACCGAATATGGCTTTATAATAAAATAATATTTTTAGTTATTCCAAAGGTGCCCCTCTCCTCCCTTATAAAAGGGCACGTCCTCCCTCTCTTCCTCACACCACATTGAGCCTTCATGATCGGCCAAACCCTGCTAAATTCTCTTCTCCACTTCCCTAGAAACATTATAGATGTCCTGGTCTTCTACAAAGACCAATTTTAGTCCCCTAAAAGGAGGGCGCAAAGAGGCGCTCCAAAGAAGAGGTAATGTCTGTTACCGATTCTTTCAACTTTATTTCTTCTTCCACTTCTTCCTATTTAGTTGTTTCATTATGAAGTAATAACATAATTATGAATCATATACTGATATTTTATTATAATTATGAAACAACCCTATTTCACCATCTATCCATCCTACGAAAAATGAAATCACCGCGCGTGTGTATGTTCGGAACACCATCTCCACACCGTGGTGTAATCTATTTTCCACCACCTCCATACTTGGATGGGTATAATGGTGAAAATAAATAACTATATATGATTATTTTAAAGTATTATTTATTATGTAATAGTATACATACACTCCAATAAAATTCCACGATCATGGGAACGATATCATCGCTCGTGCGTACGTACGGAATACAGCCTCCATGACGCGATGAGATTCATTCTCAATGATTAACCATTCATAAATTATTATAAAATATATATAATAAGTAATCATGAAATATATGACATAATAATGATACTGTATTTATGTATATATATATATGTATGTCATCCAATTAATTCCATTCAATTCAATGAGGAAACGAAAAAAACGTTTATGCGTACGTACGACCTACCATCTCCATGAATGGTGTATTTCTTTCCATTTATCGATCTATTATATATATATATATTCTGAATATATATTATATATAAATCGTGTTTTATATTCTGTAATTATGTAATCATGATCTAAGTAATCATATGAACAATTACAAGTCAAAACACGGATGACAAATGAAATGATTTTACCCAAAACGCTCTTTAACATAGAATATACAAAAGATTGGGTAATATAAAGTCAAAAGTGAACCATATATGATATCATAACAATAAATATGATTCTGTAATAAGTCAATAACATAATTTAAATCATTATACAGGAGGTTCGGAAACGTACGAAGCATATCGGACCTAAGGTAAGGGATAATTTTGAAAATCTCCTTTTTATCCGAGATTTCTTATTCGTAAGTATTTACTGTGGTTATATTTATCATCTATGTCCAAGATTTATAAAAATGTTTTCATGTATGTTTAAAGTCCTTTTAAGATTTTTTTTAATTTTACCCCTTTTTATTGAAGGAATCTTTCTTTTGATTACCATACAAGGAACTTTTTGACTTTTCCAACCAAAGTACGAGGAGAATGTTATTTTTAACTTATACGACGTGAACAGATTTTTATGGGTTCATAACGCCTCATTTTCATGAAGCTTCCTCTACAAGATTGCATGATTATTTTCAAAAAAACCCTTTTCTTTTAAAATTACACGACATTTTGTGAAATGAAAATGATTTTGAAGCAGAAAGGATATTTTCCTCATGAATTTATTTCAAGGGTTTTTATCAAAACTATTTTCCATCTAAAATGAAATTATTTAATATGTTTATGTTTCACTTATAATCTCTCCATTATTTACATGGTTTGATTCTTTTTTTTTATGAAAAGATATCCATTTTTTATATGGATTATGTTATGATGGAATGATATTTAAGAATCTCATTCTATTTCATGTGTTATGCTATGATATATGATTTATGATTTTGTGGGACACGAAAGAATGATTTCATTATGATATGGGTAGGACCTATATCTCCATCCAATGCATTGGGTAATGATTTATATCTCATTAGATAGACATGGCTGGAATGGAAATTTAATCTGGTTCAGTTTTATAGGACTAAAATGAGGAGTGAACTCGATTTAGAAAGGGACTTTGTCCACTAAGATGGTCTTGGCAGTAATGCCTTGGCTACTATGAAATCATAACATATGCTGAATGGTTTCCACAATTACATGTTTTATTCCCATTATATTTTATCATGTTTGATGTTCTATAATGATATATGCCTTACAAACTTCAATGATGTATGTCTTTTCTCATGATTTTGATGTGTAAATTTATTGTTCACGTTTTTTCTTCCAAATGTTTATGGTTTGTTTTATGTTATCTATGTTTGCCTTTACCGAGCATTTGAGCTCACCATTTTTATTTTTTATTTTCCCCAGGAAATAATGAAAGGTTTTAGATAAGGAATCAAAAAGGGGAAGATCGTTATGGGAGTTTTTGAAGATATTTCAACATGATTATAAGTTTATATTTCGAGTTTCCAAAGACACTAAACTATTACGGTCCTTGTGTGTCTGTTTTTCTTATGTATTAAGTATTCCACAAAAGTAATTTAATGTCCATGTACGTCAAGATTCGGGTCTCTACCTAAAAGTACCTTAATAACTAATCCATTTGAAAACTATTTTATGAAACATTGACAGGGATAATAAATATTTCCCAGTAGATACTTACTTAAACACAACCTCAGATAATAAAGAGATTGTGAAAAAAACCCTTACCTTGCGCATTCCTTTAGTAGAGGGTAAATTTAACCTCTAGTATGAAGACAATGTTATGTTATTAAATTATACCATAACCATATTAATATTTATGATATCATATATGATTCATTACTGACTTTATGCAACCCATTTAATAACAATTTCCATGTTAAAAAAACATTTCGGATAATAATCGCTTTCATTATCGTACGTGTTTTAACTTGTTGCTCTTGATTATATCAATCAGATCATGATTTAACTAATTCCAGAATATAAAACATGATTTATATTTGATATATATTTAGAATATAATTATGTATAATAAACATATATATGGAATGGAAAACACTGTTTATGGAGACGATAGTCTGTACGTACGCATAAACGTTGTTTCTGTTTTCATATCATATTGAACGGAACTAAGTAAATAAGACATATATAAGTAAATATATATATATATATATATCCAGTATAATTATTATGTCATATATTACATAATTATTAATTATATATATATTTTATAATAATTGTTGAATGGTGAACGTGGAAATGAATCTCATGACGTTCGTGGAGATGTTAATCTGTATGTACGCAAGAGCGAAAATATAATTATTTTGATATTTAAATAATATATAATATGATGGTATATCATAAATATTGAATAATAATCATGTTATAATTGTTATTTACATTAATTACACATCATTATTATACCTACCAAAATAATAATGTATTGAATAACTATTACAACACAACGTGGAGACGGTAAGCCGTACGTACGCACTTACGCACGTATGGTGACATGTAATTCAATGGATGGATTGAATAATGAATAAGTTCGTAAAATAATTATAATAAAATCAAATTATATATAATATAATGGATTTATTATTTTAGAATGGAAACAATAAAGAAAAATAATGTGAAAGAACAATGGAACCTGAAAGAGGTGATGAAATATTTACGTCTTCTTCGGGTTCTTACATTTGATTTGATCAAAAAGCTCCATAGGTTGTCTTTATAACTAAATTAAGGACACTAGGATGAAGGGGGGACAATTAAAAGGGTATTTGGGTAGGGTTGGCGGAGCCAAATGTCTTTGATTGTGTTAATTAGAGAAAAGTGGGAGTTCCCTTTTATAAGAGGGTTGAGGGGTACCTTAGGAAAAGCTTGATATATTATTTTATAATAAAATAATTTTCGGTTTCAAATTTCTCCATAATATATAATTTAATGTATAATGTGGCGATGAGTCGAAAATTACTATAATAATAGGTTTTAGACTGGTTTGGGTCACTATATTAACTTTATCTTTTAGATTTATCTCTTAGTTAAATTGTTTGACATTTACCATGTCTCTTTGTATTTTTATATTATATGGTTAATTAACTTACTACATACTTCCAATAGAACCCCATGTGGTTAATTAATGATACTAATATAATTATATAAGTATTTTTTCTGAACCATAGATTTTTAGTATTAAAATATCAATTAATAATTTAATATTTGTTTCAAAAACTCTTTTATGTCCTTTTTGATACTATTTGGTATTTTGTTTTTTCTAAACTCATAACAACATTATTACTTCAAAAAAAATCATCTAACCAACCATAACATGTAATATTAACCTAAAAATTTAGTTTAATTGATAAAAATCTTCAAATTACATTTATTTGGATATTTATAATATCAATTATTTTAATCATTCATTAATATGGTAATTATTGCATCATCATTATATCATAAATAAATATAATTATTTAATGTCTAAAAAATTATAAACAAAATACCATTATGTATGAAGTATTTTTATATTTCTAATGAATATTTATTGTCGAATTTATCTTATGTATTACCATATATTAAAAATGGTTTAGTTATTAAACATTTAATTTAACACTTTTAACTCTTATTTGAATTAAATAATAATAAATATATTAATCTAATAGAAGTGGATCAAAGAGGTTCATATTTTATTCCTCAGGTTTTTTTGGTCAAATTACACTTATCTGATAGAATTAGGACATGTGTTGGGGTAATAATAATTTCATTTTTACCCTTAATTACCATATTCACTTTTAACACTGTTAAATTAAAGTAAAAAGTTACTACTCACCAAAATTTATTTTCATCTTCTTGAACCACATTTTACGTACTAAGATCAACTGTGTCTCTCAGATTTTTTAAATTCTCTCACAGAAGCGATAAAATTATGTTTTATGTAAATTTTCAAATGCTACTAGGAGGTGGGTAAAATACTGTGAAAAGTTCTATAAAATTTTATATTTCTAATATTATTAAACACATTACTCCAATGAATTAAATTTAACATATATAGGTATTATGTATATATTTTAACTAAAATAAATTTAAATAAAGTAATTAATTATTTATATAAAAATTATGTTTTAAACTATAACTCAGTTTTTTTCACTACTCATCAAAAATTGAAAGTTTTCAGAAAAAATACCAAAATTTAACCCTAATCTATTTATTATTTTATAAATTCAAAACTTGAGTCTATTTTAACAAATTAAAAACATATAAGATGCATTTATTAATTTAAAATTAATTCCCATTGTCAAAACCAAAAAGTGTGTTTTAAAAAAATAATAACTAACAAAAGATTGATACTTTTTTATGTTCAATTTCAAAGTGAAATTATTTCCAATGAATAAAATTGAATTAAATGGTAAAAATATAATTTATTTATACTTTTAAACCATTAAAATGTATAATTTAACACACAAAATTATTTTGATTAAAAAAGTTGTTGTCAGTCAAAATATAGTAATTTTCACTATTCACTCAAATATGAAAGTTCTTAGAAAAACACCATAAATTTATTGAAACTAAATTTATATGTCCTGATTCTATATAAAAAGTTTGTTTGTCAAAATGAATATATATATGTTTCAAATATTGGATTTTAAAAGGGTTCACCATTAAAAGGGTGTAAAATTGCATTTTTTTTTAAAATACTTCTTTAATCTGAAAAAAATGAATTTGTTTTTTTATTATATCTATGAAACACATAATATGAATGTCAAAATTATATAGGGTATATAAGTTTAGAAATTAATTTAATACTATTCATAACCGCTTTTTGAACGATTAGTTTAGTAAGTAGTGGTGTGCTCGAACACGGTATTTTGTGTAGCACAAGATATTGCATTTCTTTAATGAAATAATTTACTATGAAATATTGGGGTGTAACATTCTACCCTAGTTCAATAATTTGCTTCCCCTCAATTAGAAATTGTTTTATGAGAATAAATGGTTTAATATTGAAAAATACTTTTTTGGAAAACACCCATCAGAAATTCATTTCATAAAATTTAGTCTTAATAATAGTCAAAGGGGAATGAAAAAGTAACGAAAAAATTATGATATCTGTTAGGAGAAAATTTGTGGAAATTATAGATACATAATTGGATTAAAAACATAAATATTTATAGGGAGATATTGAGGTCATCGGTGACAAACAATTTTAGATTTGAGGTCCCCAAAGCCATCAAACTATGATGTTGGAAAATATCATCGGTTCGAAAAAAATAAGGTATTAAGATAACACATTTTTAGTTTTATAATCCCTTAACTAATGTTTAAGAAATAATTTCTTCATAGAATAAGATATGAAAGAAATATATATATATATATATTTGACCAGTAGAGTTCTATCATTTAACTAATTTCTACCACAAACTCATCTTTCACTTTAAAAGATAATGGAACATAAAAAATATTATATTTATTCTATTGGTACAGGGTTCCAAAAAATGAATTTATAATTCATCAACCAGACCTTTTAAAAAACTACATTTTTCAATCCAGTACATCACGAGGTCTAGTGGTAGGTGATACACCCTTGTCTCGCCTCGGTTGCGAGATCAATTTTTTGGGCCTTCCTGGACGCGACGGGTTGCTGCCCATCCTACAGGTTGTCCTTTTTATAGAAATCCCAAAATAATCAAAACCTAGACTTATCCAAAATACATCTTTCCAAAATCACAGTCCAAAATTTATAAGGAAGGTAAACACAATGAAGATCCTTTTCCCACATAATAACATGTGAATATCATTATCATGTAATCTTTTAAAACATTATAACACCATGAATTGCCATAAAACCTTATTGATTACATTTATTCTCCATTATTCCATATAGAATACTATATATACTCATTATATAGAAAAATGTTGCAAACTCCAACAAATATAGAATATACAATTCATTAATCAGTTTCAAGGTAGTCAAAAATATCCAACATAATTTATCCAAATCAATCATCTCTTATTCCAAAATCAATACCTCAATATCAGGACCATATTAAAGTTTTGCCTTTCATTCAACCACGTATATTCTATAAATTTTATCTTTCCATTAAGTCACTTTTCTTGGTTATATACAATCTTATGTCCTTAATTAAATAGTAATGCAATACAATCCTTATACACTGTATAATTATTATAACATGCACATCATTAATACAATACTAAAATGACATAATACTTTAATAACAATATAAGAACTCTTAATCATTTATTTTTATCTTCGGTAGTACAATAACATGATTATTATCCTATAGTAGCAATTGGGATATACTCTGATGATTTGGACAATGATTCCCTTTGTGTCCCAACTCCTTGTAGATGAAGCATTGTACATTTGAAACCTTTTTCATACGTTTTCAATGACGTATTTGGTTTCCTTTTTCTCCACACTTATAACAAACTGCCATTCCCTTCCAGAATTTACCATGGTGATTCATTCCATAGTTATCACATATGGTAAAATCCTTCTTTCCCTTATTCCCGTTATCCATATTTCTTTATACTGTCCTTTTCATTTCTGGCATCCCTTAAAAGTCATAGGACTCAAAGAATTCTTTATATATCTTATTAAAAAATGATATTATTTCTTCATATGATTACAATATGTGGGAAACTATTTCCTTTTTAAATTATGGTAAAATACAATGAGAGATATCATCCTTCTTACTCTATAGATCATGGGTATTGCTGGAGGTCTCATTCATTCTACTATGAGCCATTTCTAAATAATGGAATACACTAGGATAGTTTATGAATCACAATTATTAATTTCAAACTATTAAAATACATAATGTAATTTGAAAATATTATACATATAATTTATAATCATAAAATTTATTCATTGAGAAAGTATTTACTCTTAAATCCATCATCATGGATTGTAACGAAAATGTGAATTATCCCAAGCATATCTCCCGGGTGTGTCATAACCAAGTGTTCAGTAAGGCCTGTTGTCATGCACCAGTTCCCATTCGATTTAACCTCAAAGAATTGTTTTTGGGTTTTACCCCTAGGTACAACTGTTCCAGAGCCACCTCTACCTGTTCGTATCTAGAAAGGAATGTATTTCTTGGAAAACTCAAAAAATCTCTACAGTACCAGAATTCTAGAATGTTTTTCTATACTAATACTCAATGTATATCTTAGGGTAATGTTCTCCAATAATAGTTTAACTAAATATATTTCCAAGTTTGTTTCTAAACTCCCTCTGATACCAATTGTAACTACCCTACCTCAAAAGAACAGTGTCGGTGCATTATTTTAATACATTTGGATGATTACAATGAATCATGTCCCAAAAGAACAATCAGTTTAGCATTATTGGAAAATAGATTACATACATGAACCTTGAATTACACATTTGAAAACAAAACACAACATAAATGATCCATTGATAATTCCATTAATCTTGTAGCTTAATCCTACATATCAATCATAATACACTTCTTGTAATCCTGAGAGAATCAAATAATTGAAAGGGGTGAGCTCAGATGCCCAGTAAGGATAAAAATATAGAAAAAAACTTTCTTAAATAAGTATAAACAATTAAGGAAATGAATAGGACTAAATGAAAATCCATTTAAAATTAAACTTCAGCATAATATATAAATATACAGTAAAATAATTTCCTTTACATATTCACATAGATATTATACTGGTTAAAAAATCATATGAAATATCAATAACCACTTTCATAATGATGGAATGCATAATTCCAGACATCAAAACCACATATTCAAGGCTTTGTGCCAAGACTAGAAATAATATTTTCTTATGGACTTGTCGCAAGATACTAGTTTGTCTCGTTAGACCTACCAATACATCAAGGAGCTATAGCGGGCTCCAACATTGACTTCCTATGTCCATTGTATTCCACATATGAAAAGATTTAAGCATAACATAATCATTCGTATTAAAACTGGCATACAAAATATCTATACTTTATCCATAATCCATGAATGGTATAAAAATAACACATCCACATTCAAACATATCACAAAATATTCAATACAACATGAAATATTTCTATCATAATAAATCAACTTCAATCAAGTCTATAATCCATTAACGGATTTTAACATAGATGAAAATGATTGGTAATACTATTTGAGAGAAATATCACTTTTTCATGAAAACATTTAAGAAACACAATTTAAAAAGGAAGAAATTTAAAGAAATTTTTTAATCAAAGTGTCCCAAACACTTTGAAACTTTTGAAAGGAATTAACATTCTAAAACATTCATGTCCGTTTAAAGAAATCCATAATACCATTTTGAAAACATGGACATTAATAAGAATGGTTTAGAAGAAAATATGATTAAAACATTTAGAAAGTTATTTTAGTGAAAAGTCCCATATAAAAAACACCCATTGAAAAATATTTTATGAAACATGGACATGGATAAAAAATACTTCCCATTATATACTTACATAAAAACAACCTCTGATAATAATGAGATTGTGAAAATAACATTTACCTTGCACTTTCCATTATTCGAGGGTACATTTAACCTTTTATATGAAGACCATAGTATGTTATTAAATTATAAAAACCCATATTAATATTTATGATATCATACATGATTCATATATGACTTTATAATACCCATTTAATAATAATTTCCATGTTAAATTAATATTTCAGGTAATAAATTCTTTCTTTATCGTACGTGTTTTAAGTTGATTATCTTGATTGTATCACATAGATAAAGATTTAAATACATCCCAAATATAAAACATGATTTATATATCATATATATTTAGAATATAAATATGTATAATAGACATATATATGAAATGGAAAACATCGTTTATGGAGATGGTAGTCCCAACACACGCCTAAACGTTGTTTCTGTTTTCATATCTTATTGAACGGAACTATGTGACTAATATATACGTAAGTAAACATATATATATACATATATATCTCTCCAGTTTCATTATTATGTCATATATTACCTACTTATTAATTATATATATTTTATAGTCATTGTTGAATGGTGATCTTGGAAATGAATCTCATCACGTTCGCGGAGAAGGTAATCTGTACGTACGCATGAGTGACAATATCATTATTTCAATATTAAAATAATATATAATTAAATGGTCTATCATTTAAACATAATCATTATAAAGTTATATTTATTATTTACATCAATTAGTGATCATTATTATAACCATCCAAATAATAATGTATTGAATAACAATTGCACCACGACGTGGAGACGGTAAGCCGTACATACACACGTATGGTGACATGTATATCTAAGGATGGATAGAATAATGAATATTGTTGTAACATATTTATAATAAAATCAAATTATATAGAATATATTGGATTTTTTATTTTATAATGTAAACAACAACGGAAGTGGAAGTTGAAGAAGAAAGGTGCTTGAATGAGGTGATGAAAATATACCTCTTCTTCGGCTTCTTCCATTTGATTTGATCAAAAGGGCTCAATAGGTTGACTTTCATCCTAAATTAAGGACTCTAGGATAAAGGGAGGACATTTAAGATGGTATTTGGGGAGGGTTTGTCCAAGACAAATTACATTGACAGTTTAAATTAGAGAGACTGTGGAGTTCCCTTTTATAAGAGGGGTGAGGGGCACCATGGGAAAACCTAGAAATATTATATTATAATAAAATAATTTTCAATTTATAATGTCTCCATAATAAATTATTTAAAGGATAAGGTGGATATGTGTCGAAACCACTAAACCAATTGGATTTAGACATGTTTGGGTCACTATATTAACTTTATCATTTAGATTTAACTCTTACTTAAATGGTTTGACATTTACCATGTCTCCTAGTATGTTTATATTATATGGTTAATAAACATACTATCTACTTCCATGATTACCCCAAGTGGTTCATTAGTGATACACCTATCATTATATAAGTCTTTTGGGAGATCCTTATATTTTTAGGAATATAATATCAATTTATAATATAATATTTGTTTTATAAATTGATTTATGTCAATTTTGAAACTATATGTTATTTTGTTATTGATAAATTCATAACAGCATTATTACTTCGAAAAAAATTCATCTAACTAACCCTAACATTTCATATTAGCCTATAAAATTAGTTTAATTTATATAAATTCTCAAATTACATTTATTTGGATATTTATAATATGAATTATTTTAATCATTCATTAATATGTTAAATACTACATCATCAATGTTTCATAAATAAATATAATTATTTAATGTCTAAAAATTATAAATAAAATAAAATAATGTAAGAAATATTTTTATATTTCAAATTAATATTTATAGTAGAATTTATCTTCTGCATAACCTTATATTAAAAATGGATTAGTTATTAAAATTTGAACTTACAACTTTTAACTCTTTTTTGAATTAAATAATAATAAATGTCCTAATCTAATCCAAGTTGACCAAAGAGGTTAATATTTTACTCAAATGGTTTTTTAGGTTATAATTACACTTATCAAATAGAATTAGGACATTTTTTAGGATAAAAATAATAATATATTTTTACCCTTAATTTTCCTATTTATTTTTAACAGTGGTTAATAGAAGAAAAATTTACTATTCACCAAATATTATTATTATCTTATTGAACTACATTTTACTTATAGATACCAACCATGTCACTCAGATTTTTTACATTCAACTCACAAAAGTTGTAAAATTACGTTTTATGTAAATTTGCAAATGCTCATAGGAGGTGGGTAAAAGACGGTGAAAAGTTCAATAAATTTATTTTATCTAATATTATTAAAAAAATGACTCTAGTGAATTTAATTAAACATTTATAGGTATTATGTATCTATTTTGACCAAAAATAAATTTAATTAAAATAATTATATATTTAAAAAAATTGGATTTAAACTACAACTTAGTATTTTTCACTATTCATCAAAAATTGGATGTTTTCAGAAAAATTACAAAATTTCACTGTAATATAATTTTTATATTATGAATTCGAAAAAATGTCTATTTTACCAAATTCAATACATATAAGTTTCATTTATTAGTGTAAAATTAATTCTCGTTGTCAAAACCAAGAATTTTGTTTTTATTAAAATAATAATTAACAAAATATTGATACTTGTTTATGATCAATTTCAATGTGAAATTCTTTCCAATGAATAACATTGGATTAAATGGTGAAATTATAATATATTTAAACTTATAAACCATTAAAATGTATAATTTAATAGTATAAATTGTTTTGATTAAAAAATATTTTTTTAGTTAAAATATAGTATTTTTAACTATTCACCCAAATATGAATGTTATCAGAAAAACACCAAAAATATATTGAAACTAAATTATTATGTCCTGATTCTAAAGAAGAAGTTTATTTTGTCAAATTGAATATATAATAGTAGCAAGTATTGGATTTAAAAAAATATTTGATATTAAAAGGCTGTAAAATTTCATTTTTCTTTAAAAAAATATTTCTTTTAACTAAAAAAATGAATTTATTCTTATATTATGTCTATCAAACCCATATTTTTAATGTTAAAATTATATAGAGTATATAAAATTAAAAATTCAGTTAATACTATTCATCAATATCTACATCCTTTGACAAATTTTACTCTTGTTTGAAGTTTATTTATTATGATAGAAATCTTCCTTATTATATTTCTGATTTTGTGATATGTTTGACAGTAGATGAGTTATTTTTATGAATTTCATGGTTTCGGGTTAAAGTATTGACATTTCATATTCTAGTTTTAATATGAATGTTTATGTGATATTTTCTCCTCTTCCTATGATTAATGTGTTGGAGTAGTATGTTCCGGGTTGGGGACCCGTAAAAGTAAGACCTCCGGATTGGGGTCCGGTTACAGCAGACCCTCCGGGTTGGAGTCTAGTTACAGAGGCCATGCAGGTTGGAGTACAGTTACAGATGCTCTCCGGGTAGGGTTCTGGTTACAGATTCTCTCTTGGATTGAGTCTAGTTACAGAGGCTCCCCGGGTTTGAGTCTAATTATAGTTATCTCATTGGTCCTCGCATGAGGCCTTGAAACAGAAATTTAATTTTGGTACTATACATTCACTCATTATGAAATTTTTCATTACATGTGATAATTTGACTAGTATAATTTCCATGTGCATTTTTATATGGTAATTATTGAATTATTTTTTCCATATTATGGTCACATTTATGTTTAAAAGGCTACTATTTTAGTTGCACTTATTTCCTTAAACATTTATAGCTTCCACTAAATTATTTACCCTTACTGAGCATTTGAGATCACCCTTTTCTTATGTTTTATTTTTGGAGGATCCTAAGAACTATTTTATATTTGAGGTGTAGGGTTAAGCTAGAGAAAAAATGGAATTCTCAAAGGATTGTATTTTGTGTTGTCTGTTAGAACGTTTAATGTAACGTTAATGCTTGTAATCTATTTTCCAATACTACTAAACTGATAGGTCTTTCGGGACAGGATTCTTTGTAATCATTCCGATGTATTAAAATAATGCACCGACTCTCGGAATCTAGGGTTGAGGCATTACAATTGGTATCATTGAAAGATTGGAAACATCCTTGGAAATAGATTTAGATAAACTATGATTATAGAACATTACCCGAAGATAAAAATTGAGGATTAGTATAGAAGAACTTCCTAGAATTCTAGTATTGTAACGATTTTGGGATTTTTCCGTGAAATACATCCTTGTCTGGATACGATCAGGTAGTGCCGGCTCTGGCACATATATATCTAGGGTTAAAAACCAAAAACACCACTTTGATCTAGACTCGAACGTGAATTGGGGCACAAAAACGGGCCTTGCTGATCTCTTGGTTACGACACTCCCGGGGTATATCCTTATGATAATTGTCATTTTCATTAATAACCATTAGGAAGGGTTTATGAGTATATACTTCCACAAATAAAACATTTTTAGGAGTATGAATTATATCCATAAAATTTTCAATTTATGTTAAAGGTTTTACGTGTTTGGAATTATGAATTGTTAATCATAAACAGACCTAGTGTATGCTATTGTTTAGAAATGGTTCTTGGCAGAAGGAATGAGAACTCCAACAATTTGTATGATCCAAAGAGTAATAAGGAACATATCTTCCATAGTATTAATCCAACATTCAGGAGGGAAATAGTATCCCATGCATTTTCAACATATGAAGAAATAGTATCATGTGTTAATAATATAAGTAAATAATTCTCTAAGACCAATGGATTTGAAGGGAATCCAGAAAGAAAAGGATGCTAGAGAGAAAGATGGATAAAGGAAAGAAGGGAAAGAAGTATTTTCCCATATGTGATAAATAATTAAATAATCACCTTGGTAAATTCTTTATGGGAATGAGAGTTTGTTATGAGTGTGGAGAAAAAGGACCCCAAGTACGTGATTGCAATGATAAGAAAAGGTACAATGATTCATCTACAAAGAGTTTGGTCACTATGAGAATCAATGTCCAAATCATCCGAATATACCTCAAATGATGTTATTATATAATAATCAAGTTATGAAACTACCAAAGAAGAATAAGAACGACTAGTTTTATATGTTTTTGTTAAAAGATTATGTCATTTCAATGTTGTATAGATTATATACCAGTTATATGAATTATGGAAATAAATAAGGATTGTACTACAATACTATTTCATTGAGGATTTTAGATTATATGGTTTCTTTAAAAATGACTCAACCAAAATTTAACCTTTTTGGAAAATCCATGGTTGGAGGAAAGATAAACCTTAATATGGTCCTGATACTATGGTAGTAATTTTTGAATAAGAGATGGTTGATTTGGATAAATTGTATTGGATATTCTTGAATATCTTGGAACTGATTAATGGTTTGTTTATTAAATCATTGTTGGAATGTTCAAAATTTTTGGACATAGAGAATATATCCAGTATTATATAAAGGATAATGGATCATTAATTTAATCAATAATGTTTTACGGCAGTTCCGGGTGTTACCATGTTTTAGAATAATACATGATGAAGGTGTTCACATGTTATTACATGGGAAAAAGAATCTTCATTGTGTTTGACATCCTTATAAATTTTGGACTGTGAGTTTGTACAGAAGTATTTTGGATAAGTCTAATGGTTATAATTGATTATGTTTGAAATTGGATATTATTGTTATGATTATTTTTTTATTTTTATAAAAAGGACAAAATGCACACTGTGTGACAATCCATCGCGTCGTACAAAGCTGTGGGATTCAAACCAACACACATAGTGCGATTGGGATTTATCACCTACCACTATACTACATGAGGTAACTGGATTGTATAATCTAGTTATTTTAAAGGATCTGAAAGATTAGTTGTAAATTAATTTTTTTGGTACCCTATATGATTAGGATAAATAGAATAATTTTTTTAAATCATTTGGATTGAAAGACGAGTTTGTGGTAGGAATTAGTTGAAGGATGAAACTCTTCTTGTCAAGTATATATATATATATATTCCCCCTCTTATTATATTCTTAAATTAATTCTCAAACAACAAGGAATGGATCTTAAAACAAAAAATATGTTATCCAAATATATTATGTTTTGTTGAACCGACGGTATTTTAAATCATCATTGATTGATGGATTTAAGGCCCTCAATTTTACAATTGTTTGTGATTGATGGCCTCAATCACTCCCTATAAATATTTAAGTTTTATTTAAAATTGTGTGTCCCTAATTTCGACCAATTTTATCCTAATCGAGATTATAATTTAGTGGTGACCCTTTCATTTCCTATTCACTCTTATTAAGACTAAATTTTATAAACACAATTTCCAATGTGGGTTTTCCCACAAATGGATTTTCTATTTTCAAAATTTTATTTTAGAAGAACAATTTCAAATTGCAAGGACACAATTTATTGAATGGGGGAAGAATGTTACACCCCATGATTTCAATGTACATTTTTCCTTCAATGTAATTCAATAATTTTCACTACACACAACACTGAGATCAAGCGCACAATGACATACCAAACTAGTTGATCAAATGCGGTTATGAATATTATTAAATAAATTTTGACCATTATATAATCCTTATAATTTTATAATCCATATTATGAGTTTCTTAGACATAATGTAAGAACAAATTCATTTTCTCAGATAAAAGAACAATTATTCAAAAATTGAAATTTTACTGTCTTTTAATGGAAAACCCTTTTTAAATCCATTAACTGAAACTTTCATATATTAAATTTAAAAAAATAAACATATTCTTTAGAAACAAGACATAATAATTCAGATTCCATAAATTTTTTGTGTTTTTGTGATAGCTTTCATATTTGGGTGAATATTGAAAATATTATATTTTAATTGAAAACAACTTTTTTAATAAAATTAATTTATATTGTTAAATTATAAATTATAATGGTTTGTATGTATAAATAGATTATATTTTTACCATTTAATATAATTATGTTCATTGTAAGTAATTTCACCTTGAAATTGGACAGAAACAAGTGTCAATCTCTTGATAGTTATTATTTCTTAAAAATATGCATTTTGATTTTGACAACAAAAATTAAATTTAAATTAATAAATGAAATTTATAATTTTTTTAATTTGGTAAAATAGACTTCATTTTGGAATTCAGAATATCAAAATTATCATAGAGTGAATTTTGGGTATGTTTCTAGAAACATTTAATTTTTGATGAATAGTAAAAAACATTGTGTTTTGGTTAAAATAGAATTTTCATTTAAATAATTATTTATTTCATTTAAATTTATTATAGGTAAAAATAGATACATAATACATATATATGTTCAATTTAAATCATTGGATTCATTTTATAATATGTTTAGATATATAAAAATTTTATTGAAATTTTACCGTCTTTTACCCACCTATTAGAAGCATTTTCAAATTTACATAAAACATAATTATACCACTTCTTGAAGTTGAATTTAAAAAATTTAAGAGACACGGTTGATATCAGTATATAAAACGTGGTTCAATAAGATGAAAATAATTTTTTATGATTAGTAACTTTTTTACTTTTGTTTACCACGATTAAAAGTAAATAGGGTAATTAAGTGTAAAAATGATATTATTATTACACTAACACATGTCCTAATTCTATTAGATAAGTATAATTCTACCAAATACAACCTTAGGAATAAACTATGAACCTCTTTGGTACACTTGGATTAGATTAGGAAATTTATTGTTAATTAATTCAAAGAAGAGTTAAAATTGATAAATTCGAAGTTTAATAACCAAAAAGTTTTTATTATAGGCATATAACTATGATAAATTTTACTATAAATATTAATTAGTAAGATAAAATTATTTCCTAAATATTTTTTTTTATTTTTTAGACATTAAAAATTAAATTTTTAAATGACTCAATGATGATGTAGTATGTACCGTATTAATGAAATATTAAAATAATTGACATTATAAATACCCAAATAAATGTAATTTGAGACTTTTTATGAATTCCACTAGTCTTATACGATAATATATTCATTTTAGTATTGGTTAGATAAATTTATTTTGAAGTAGTAATGCTGTTATAAATTAATAAAAAACAAAATACCAAATATTGTCAAAATGGACATAAAATAATTTTTTAAAAAATATTAAATTATGAAATGATATTCTATTCCTAAAAATATATAGATATTCCAAAAGTAATACATAATAATAGGTGTATAATTAGTGAACCACTTTGAGATCTCCTTATGTTTATGGTATGTTTATTAACTATACAATATATAAATACAAAGAGACATGGTATATGTCAAACTATTTAACTAAGAGAAAAATCTAAAATATTAAGTTAAGATAGTGACCCAAACCTGTAAAAAAAATATTGGTTGAGTTATTTTTGACCCATCTCCACCTTATCCTCTAAATAATTCATTTTTAAACCATTAGAAATCAAAAAAAGAATTTATTATAAAATAATATTTTATGTTTTTCGTAAGGTTCCTCTCACCCCTCTTATAAAAAGGCACTTCCCCTTCTCTCAAATTCACACCATCAAAGAGATTTTCCTCGGCCACACCCAGCCCTAATATCCTCCCAAATATCATACCTACATCTTAGAGGCCTTTCTTTTTCTATAATTCCATTCTAATAAGCCCTTTTGATCAAATCAGATGTTAAAACCAAAGAAGAGGTAATGATTTCACCACTATATTTCAACTTCTGTTATTCTTCCAATTACACTTTCTTTGCTATTACCATACCAAAATAAAAACACCAGTAACTTATATATACTGTGATTTTATTTAAATTTTTCACAACCATATTCATTAATCTATCCATCCTATGAATGATAATTTCACCAAGCGTGCGTACGTACAACTTACCCTCACCATGTCATGGTGTATTTTTTTATTCAACACTATGTTATTTGGATGGATTTAATGATGTGTAATATATATATAAATCAAAAAAATAAAATGTTAATGTCTCTTTAAAATTGATATACCATCCGATTCTAAACCATTAAGAAAATTATATTTTCTCTCGTGCGTACGTACGGATTACCGTCTCAATAACGCGATGAGAATCATTTCCATGTTCACCATTCATTGATGATTATTAAAATATATATTACTAATAAGAATGTAATATATGAAATAATAAAAATTCTGGAGAGAGAGATATATATATATATATATATATATGTACTAAGACATGTCTTATTCACTTATTTCTGTTCAATACGATATGAAAACAGAAACAATGATTATGTGTATATAAGGTCAAACGTCTCCCTAAATGGAATTTTCCATTTCATATATATATATCTATTATAAATATTTATATTCTAAATAAATATGATATAGGAATCAAGGATTGTATTCCTGATGTATTTAAACCATTATCTAAATGATATGGTCAAGAATAAAATGTTAAAATACCTACAATAAAGAGGGATATTATTACCCAAAATGTTAATTTAACATGAAAATCATTATTAAATGGGTAGTATAAAGTCGTAAATAAATCATGTATGATATAATAAATATGAATATGGTTCTCGTATAATCTAATAACATACCATGGTTATTATACATGTTGTTAAACGCACCCCCGACCAAAGGAAAGTGCAAGGTAGGGGGTTTTCAACTCACTTCTTATTCACGTGAGATTCATGCAATATTTCCACTATTTCCTCTTGTGTGCTATATGTACAACCCGTAATTGTATTATTTGTGTAATAAAAATTAATATATTTGTATTAAGATCTTCATTTTATGATACTTCTTTCATGGGGTGTATGTTTCCTAAGATACCAAATTGCTAATGGTTAATTCTACATTCTCTTCATTATCTGTGGTTGTTTATAAATAATTATCAACTAGCACATCTTTATCATCCACATCCATGTTTCTCAAAATTTATTTCAAAATATTTTTACTATTTACTATAGAATGGTTTAAACTCATTTATACCCTTATTTGAACATATATGATTTTGAAAGGAATTATTCCGTCATTTTCCAAACAATGTACTTTATAAACTTTTTCGAAAAATTAAGGGAAGAATGTTTTTTAACTTATATGGTGGGTGTGGCTATTTTAATCCATTATAACTTGGTCGAAGAATCCATTAAAATAATTTAGGAATATTCTCAAAATAAATTTTTTCTTTAAAATTATGTGACTCTTAAATGATTTCAAAATAAAAAGACATATTTCTCTCAAATAGTTTTGATATCATCTATGTCAACACCCTTTGATAAATTTTACACTTTTTTGACGTTGATTTATTATGATACAAATATTCCATATTTTATTTAAGATTTTGTGATATGTTTGACTATGGATGAGTAATTTTTATGCCATTTATGGTTTATTGTTAATATATTAGAATTTCATATGCTAGTTTTAATATGAATGTATATGTTATATTTCACCATCATATTAAGATGAATGTGTTAGACTAGTATGTTCCGGGTTGGGGACCAGTAAATGTAAGCCCTCTGGGATGGGGTCTAGTTATAGCAGACCCTCCGGGTTGGAGTCCAGTTATAGAGGCCCTCCGGGTAGGAGTCCAGTTACATAGGATTTTTGGGTTGGAGCCTGGTTATAGAGGCTCTCCAGGACAGAGTCTGGTTATAGAGGCTCTTCGGTTTTGTGTCCGGTTTTAGTTAGACCATAGGTCCTGGAACGAGTCCTTGACATACAAATTAATGTCTGGTACAATGCATTCACTCTTTATAAAATTAGTTATTAAATGTGATTATTCGACTACTAGAATATCCATGTGCATGATTATATGTTAATGATTGATTTATTATTGCCATATTATGTTCTAGTTTATGTATAAAAGGCTATTGTTTTTATTACACATAATTCCTTAAAATTTTATAGCTTCTTCTATATTATTTACACTTACTGAGCATCTGAGCTCAACCGTTTCTTATGTTTTATTTTCCTAGGACCTCAAGAAGTGTTTTATGTTGGAGATACAGGGTTATGCTTTTGGAAAAATGGAATTCTAAACGGTTTAATTTTTTTTGTTGTATTTTAGAAATTTTAATGTAACATTCATGCATGTATACTATTTTCCATGATTTTTAAACAGATCAGTCTTTTGGGACTTGATTCCTAGTTATCATGTCAATTTTTTTAAATAATCCACCAACTCTAGGAATCTAGGTTTGGGGCATTACATTCGAATTCATGGGGTTTCCAGTAGAAGTGAATGTAAAGATAGAAATGTATAAGCTAGAGGATCATGATCTTCAATGGTGGGAGTTGGTATTACAAGTGGGAACGGACCATAGTATGAAGTGGTAAAGCTTTTAGGAATTGATTAATAAACAATGCTACCCAAATACATTTAGAATTCAGCGCACAACTAATTTCTTCAGTCTGAAGAAAGAGAAAATGTATGTGACAGAGTATGAATCTATGTTTATGAGCATAGTGCGGTTTTCACTCGAGGTGGAGGAAGCACATCGATGAAGGAAATTATATTAGAAGAATGGTTATGGAAAGAGATACATTCAAAAATAGTAGTGATGTGTATCGGTGATAACAAGGAGATGTTGGATCGAGCATCAGTGGAAGAGCTAGATCTGTTTGGAGCTCCGGGCAGAGGAAGCATGGCGATACCAATGGGGAATAGTGGTAACACTAAATCAGGGTTCAAGAAATGGGGGGACATGTATTCCCAGGGTGAGAGTATGGAATATAATCTAACGGAAGGATTGGTAAATATTCCTCTGAATCCCCAAATCAAAACCAATATGTTTTCAGTGTGGCTCTATGACACACATCCTGTTGGACTGTATGACACAACCTCTAGCATGTAATAATTTCAATAATATGGGTAATATTCATCACTATTGTAGGATTTCTCTGAGATCGGGTGCACATGACACTCCTCAAGGATCGCAGACACCATATACTTTGACCGGACATGAACAACAGCATAACCCTCATCTATAGAGAAATCTCAGTCATGGTGATTATCAGAACACAACAACTCCACAGCCGGGCAACAAAGAGTAGAGTGTTGCAACCAAGGAGTTTTTTGGAGCCGAGAAGGTCGTTGTGGATGATTAGTCTGGACCATCCACAGTACGAGGTACTATTATTTTAAATTATACCTTGATGGAAGTGTTGTATGATATAGGGTCTTCACACTCTTTTATTGATGCACGTCTGGTTAAGTTACTGGGTTTAAGGGTAGAAATGATGCCTTTTGTTTTGAAACATCAATATCCTCTGGGTCGAAGAGAGAGGTGAGCCTTATTATGTAGAGCATGTTGTATCGTAGTGGGCAAGGTTGAGCTAATGTGGAATTTCACAATGCATGAGATGGATGGGTATGATGTAATCCTGGGAATGGATTGGTTGGTGGAGTCTAAGGCCCATATCGACTGTAATGCACGAACAAGGGATTTTAAGACACACGATGGTGTTAGACATCTCTTTAGAAGAGGGAGGCATGAAAGGCATGGTGCAACGGATTTGTCGGCACCAACATTGGTCACATTATCGTATCAGCTGGTAGTGTTGTCGCTGGAATCGGTAGAGGGTGTTGAGAAGAGTGTTCTTCTAACAGTGGTGTATTATTTCATGGTTTTTTCCTGAATAATTATCTTGGTTACCTCACATAAGAGAAGTGGTGTTTACGATTGATCTCATTTTGGGGACCAGTCCAATATCACTTATGTTTGACCAAATAGAACCTACTAAATTGCAGGAATTAAAAATCTTGTTAGAAGAATTAGGAAGGAAAGGATTTATCCCACCTAGCACATCTCTATGGGTAGCTTCGGTGTTATTTGTTAAAAAGGAAGATGGAACATTGAGGCTCTGTGTGGATTATCATAGACTTAAACATGTTATGATAAAAAAAGATATTTCATAGATATCTGGATTTATTTGTGGTGGTGTTTGTAGATGATATTCTGGTGTATTCAACGACAAGGGTGGAGCATGAGAAACACTTGGCGACATTGTTGGGGATCTTAAGGGATCATCTGTTATATGAAAAATTGTCAAAGTGTGAATTTTGGATAATGAAATTCTGTATTCATGGCCATGTGATTTCTGAAAGTGATGTATCCATGGATCTAGAAAAGTTAGAGGTCATTATCTCGTCGAAGTATCCAAATAATGTGTTGGAGGTACAAAGTTTCCTCCGTCTAGTTGGGTATTATTAGCTTTTTGTTCGTGATTTTTCATGTTTGGCTTCACTGATGATAACATTGATTAGAAATAATGATTCATTCTAGTGGAATGAATAGTTTAAGTAGTGCATTGAAGAGATATAGGGTCACCTTACATCAACACCAATATTGGTTTTTCCAGAACCAGGAAAAGGGTACGTTGTGTATTATGATGCATCGGGATCAGGGTAGGGGTGAATTCCCATGCAAGGGAATCATGTGGTTGTGTTTGGATCACATCAGTTGAGGGTGCATGAGAAGAACTACCCAAATCATGATTTCAAATTAGCAGCAGTGGTCCATGCTTTTAAAGTGTGGCTTCATTATTTCTTCGGTGAGAAATTCACTGTATATACAAATCATAAGAGATTGAAGCAAATTTTATCACAATTGGATTTGAACATGAGGCAAAGGAGATGGATGGAATATCTCTAGTTGTTTGATTTTGATTTGATATACACAAAGGGTAAGGGAAATTCGGTGGATGATGCATTAAGTTGAAAATCATATGCTTATGTTTGGAAACAGGCATCACACGAGTGGAAGTTGATGTCAGTTATATCTTACATGCGGTTGGAGTGTGAGGACCTGGGAAATAGTGAGGTCATAATTATGATTATGTTGGTTCCTAACTTTGTTGGCCTAGTTAAAGCGGCACATATATCTGATTCTGAGTGTCTGAACATGAGGTCGAAACTCAATGGTGATGAGAACATTTAGGGTTGGAAACTGAATGGAGATTCAGTTTTTTGTTTTAGAAATCATGGTTGTACCAGTTGCTTATTTGGAGGATATTCACAGGGAGTGTCATCATTCCAGGTGGGCTGTTCATCCTGGAATTCAGAAAATGTATAAAGCGTTGAAAGTGTAGTTCTATTGGACTAGTATGAAAAGAAGTGTGGCTGAGTTTGTTTCAAGATGCTTGACTTGCCAGCAGGTCAAGGGATAGCATCAGAGACTATAGGTAATGTTACAGTCTTTACCAATCCCTGTTTGGATGTGGGAAAAAATAATGATGTATTTTGTCATAGGTCTCCCAAGAATAGTTTAAATGCATGATTCCATTTGGGTAATAGTGGATCGACTAATGAAGTCGGCTATTTCATTCCAATTCGTGAATCTCAAATGGTGGAGGATCTGTCCACAAAATATATTCGATAGGTGGTAAAGAGGCATGGTGTTTCATTTTCGATCGTATCCGATAGAGATCCCAGGTTTACATATCGTTTCATGAAACCCTTACAGCAAACCCTTGGAACTATTTTGACCATGAGTATGTGGTATCACCCTAAGACGGATGGACAATCTAAGAGGATGATACAAACATTGGAGGATATGTTGCGGGATTGTGTCATTGATTTTTATGGATCATGGGAGGAGAACTTCTCATTGGTTGAGTTCCCTTACAATAACAATTATCAGGCATCCTTACATATGGCTTTGTTTGAATCATTGTATCGGTGATGGTGATGTTCTTCACTATGTTGGGTGGAAACGGGTGTGTCCATGATGGTTGGACAGAGCCTTGTCCAAGAGACTACATAAAAGATAATGTTATCCTGGAAGAGAATGGATATGACTCAAAGTCATCAAAAATCATATGTGGATCTTTGTTGACAGTCGTTGTCATTTGAGGTGAGTGATCATGTTTTTTTGAAGATATCTCATAGCATTGGACATCATCTCTTTGGAAATAAGGGAAAGTTATATCCGAGGTATATTCGACCTTTTGAGACTCTTGACATGGTTGGTGAGGTCGCTTATCATTTGGATTTTCCACCTTTGTTCAGTGCGGTGCACAATGTGTTTCATGTGTCGCAGTTGAAAAAGAATCTTCCAGATCTGTGCCATGTTATTCGATGGGATCATATTGAGCTAGAGTCGGATGCTTCGTTGGTGCATGTTCCAGTGGAGGTTGTGGATAGGCAAGATAATATCATGTGGGGTAAAATCATCTATCTTGTTCGGGTTTTGTGGCAGCATGGCTAGATTTAAGAGGATACATAGGAGCAAGAGAAATATATGTTCATGAAATGGCCCGAGCTATTTCGGAAAAGGGTGGGTTCACTCATTTCCAAGAAAGGAAAGTCCAATTGTGGGGAGAACTTATTACCACCAGTTTGAGGTATGTGGCCCTTGTTTTGGTTAATTTTTTCTTTTTCAAGTTGTTGGTTGATGTTTGAGAAATTATGGGAAAAACGTTTATTGTTGGGGATGTTGTGCAGGGGAATATAGTTTGCGCACAGTCTGAACAAACCATGTAGCAAGCCTAAGAAACAGTGCACTCGTGACAGTATGCTCCACACGGGCAGTGCACGGTATGTCAGACCATGGGGGAAAGCCTTTCCAAGTCCATGGGTGAGACAGTGGAAACTACACGGTTGGCGCACAGTTTTCCAAATTGTGTGGGGTAACCTTGCATCCTTATAATGTTTGGTTTTTTAAGTCATGTGCCACTTGTGATTTCCCATTATCCCTCACTCTTTCTCCCACTCGTGGAACATGTGGGAGTTTCAATTTTCATAGGTTCAGGGAGATCCTTAACTAATTATAGAGGCAACTCGAAGGGGTTTCATGGAGTATTGATGGCGGTTCTCCTCAGGTAAGTCCCCCTTTTAATTTTTTGAGGTTTTGGTTAGGGTTAGCCATCTTCATCTCTTAGTTGTCTAGATCTACAAGGGTTTCATGTAGATCTGAGGCTGTGTAGAATTTTTGTGTTAACAGTTTAGTTTGTTGATGTCAGGGAAGGGTTATTGAGGTGGTTTTGAGGATGCATTCACCCGGTTTGGAGTGCATTTGGGTGAATGGTCAATTTTGACAAACCCTTAGAGGTAGGTAGCTTCTCTCTCGACTCAACTAGGTTGAAATGTGAAGTTAATTTACAATTACATTGCTTGCTTTAATTTAATTTTAATTATGTCATGTTAACTTTGATGGAAAATCAAATGGGTGATGATTTGGGGGTTTTGGGCTGAAATTGGTGTTATTTTAAATTGGGCTCAATTGGTATATTTTAAATTGGTGATTTTAAAATGGTAATGATTGTGATCTTGAGTATTGATATCAATAAATGGGTAATATTGAAATGTGTTTGGCATGGAAATTGTATTTTTTGGTATTGACAATAATGCATGACTAATGTTGTGTCTTGTGTGGGAATGGGAGATATCATTGGGTGCATGATGTTGGGACATGGTGGAGTGGACGAGGAAGTGCCACTATAGAAATGGGTTGGATAGTGGATGGATGGGCCACCACCAATAGAAGGTTGGTGGGTAGTACCACTTGGGAGGATTGGTAATGAATGGGTTGGACAGGAAGTGACACCATGGTTTGATGTGTGCTTTTTTGGTGATGTTTATAGATGGGGCTTGTGAGTGAAATAAGAAAATGACAATCAGATTGTGGCATGGATGAATTGGCTTTCTTGTGTGGCATGTTTTATTTGTCTTCTGTGTGTGTAATTTTTGGATTATGGAATGTTTTTCTTATAAACAATTGGTAGCTTGGTTTTCCTTTATATAAAAGGTTTTATATAAATATTCTAACGGTTTTAACCTAGTGGAATGTGTAGGGATGTCAGTTGGGGAAATCCTACTGAGTAGTTGTACTCACCCCCTCATTTGTAACTTTGGTGTCATTGCAGATGTCGTGTACCCTGGTGTGGGAAAAGGTTAGGATTCTCCCTCCTTTAGTGGTTCATTATGATGTTTTAGTGGAGCTTGGAGCCTGGATCATAGTGTAGAGACGTGGTGGTGGCATGGATCGTGGTGTTTTGTTTTTTAGTTTCTCCATTGTAATTTAATATTTTATGGACATTTATAATTGAATGGTTTTAGGGTTTGTGATGGAATTTTTAGTACCACATGGTTTGGTTTGAATGTGCATGCATATTTAGTTATTGGTTGGTTGAGTTGGGTTATGTTTTTAATGGAAAATCATTCACCACTGTTTCTTGAAGCCCTCGACATTTATTTCCAGCCTTTGGCTCCTTGGAAACATCACTTAAGGCCAAGTAACCCTCACTTCCTCTTTAATCCAATGAGGTAGGGGTGGGTTGTTATATACTGGGCGGCATGCTTCAGGTCTCGTAGCATTTCAGCTCTTACTCAGTGGTATATCATGGGATGTTACAAAATGTTATCAGGGGATTCAAGGCTCACTATCATGTCTCTTATCTTATATTAGGTTATAATTGGTTAGATATAAGATAGGTAATTGGGATTTGGTAGGGGAACTATAATATTGCCTGGACAGTAAAGAATCGTGAAACATTGTGTCACAATAATGCGGGGAATTTAAAAACTTTTGTTCCTATTAATTTATGTTGTGTGACGCACATGATATTATATGTGATAGATGATGTTTTTGGTATGATCAGACATCATGAATAAGAATATAGGTTCACATGAAATATATATAAAAAATTTTGGGATGCATAGTAGTTTATTAACATAATAAATTTATATATGCTATTTGTTCTGGATACATTATATGTATGATATATATGTGTAGTAATGTTTTGTGATATGTCATTATTGGAATTAATTTGAGGAAATGTGCATGTTGTTTTTAGTATATATATGATGATTTTGAATAACATTAAAGTACAGAAACATGGGTTAGTGGTAGGAGGGTTATACGTTGGGTTTAGGATAGACTCCTATAAAAAACCATGATTTCTCCCATAGACCATTTTAGAGAAACCTTGTGTGACCCTATAGACTGGTTATGATATATTTATGTTCTTTATATTCATTATTTTGTAGAATACATCTCTTATATGTTTTATGATGTGATTTCCTACCATAGAAGCCCAAAATGACCATTTAATAGTATCGGATATTTAGGATACAAAGCGCATTTAGCTGAGTCATTTTTTAATTGTGCATGTCTAGCGTGGACCCACATAAGAAGAAAATTACTAAACATGCTGAGGATTTACAACTACATCGTCCTCCAGGACTCCATGGTATTGGTACTCCATATGGTGTAGAGGATTTTCTAGACTATATTGAGAGTATATACGAGCAGGTTCAGAAACATGAAGAGGGGTGTGTGATCCAAAAAACCTTCTTGTTTTAGGGAAAACCCAAGAAATTGTTGACCACCATAATCCAATCTAAAATACAATAGAGACATACATGGTAAAGAGTTAAGTAAATTTTTCATGAGTAGTATGTTTGAGAAGTAATGAATTTGGACCGTGCCCATATGTTCGTAGAATTGTGATAGGGTTCCATGACTGTATACTCATATTCAACCTGATTTATGAAGTTTCATCATTTGTATCTTTTGTTTGTTGGAAATGAGGCATAAAAGGATCAAGAGTTTAAGATATGCCTTCGATCATAGCTTGGAACTCATGTTAGGGACTTTGACATGACATCATATACACAAATCTTTGACAAGGCCCTAAGCAATGAAAAGGAAATAGAGGAGTATTAGGTATCAAACTCACTTCTTGGTCAGGACGATCTAGGGATATAGTTTCCTTCGCTCCTATAGGAGTTCATTATATAAATCAGAATTGGAATTGAAGAGATGTGTAGTAGAGTACCAATATTATGGTTGAGTATATTGTAGCCACACCATCATTTTTGGAAGGAGTTTCACAATGTGTTAACTATGTAATGTCCCTAAAAAGTTCTATTTTATGTACTTCATCTCAAAGAACATGTCAGAAGTGCGATGAGAATGGGAATCTTTAGCAGTTTTTCTCTTGGATGTATAGACCAAACTCACAAAGATGTATGGGTTAGAAATAGGGATTCATTTGGGGATCTCAAAAGTATACTCTTTCTTGTCATACAACCTACTGAATGGGATTTTGATCTGATGTAGGTCACATGTACACTGTGGAAAAGAAATAGGTAGATATAGGAGAGGAACCATCAATTTTTTTTTAGTAAAATCCCGAACATATCAAATTATTTTATTGACTTATTTGATACTGGTTCTTCCCAAATTTTCATATTTCCTCACGTAGTTACTGGTCTTGACTTGCAATTTTATCATCTGGGTTGGTCCCCTTTGATACATCATTTCGTACGAAAGTGGACTGTCTTAACTAATGCCAAGAATTTCCACCCGTTTTTGTCATCTATGGTCATATGTGATAATTAATGATTCTTGAGATGATTATTTTTGATGTGATTCTCTAAAAGGACTAGGCAACTAGTCTCCGATCAAACATTTATTATTATTAAAGATGGGTATATATTACTTCTCTCATGGTATACAATGTCTTGATTACTGGAGAGTGGGAACTAAGTGTATGGATATTTCTACCAGACATGATCGAGCTTGGGAAAATCATATACCATATGGAAGTCTTTTCATTTTAATGGAATCCGTGTAAATACCCTCATATTTACCACCAGTCCTAGATCTCTATCATGATGTCATTCAAGATGATTTAATAGGACTAATTCTTGATAGAGGAGTTGAATATGACTTAGATCTCATTCCATGTGCACAACCCATTACGATACCCATGATTCTATTTTATACAACCATGTTAAAGGGTCTCAAGATACAACTACATGACATATAGAGGAAGGGATTTATCATACATAGTACTTCACTAGGGGTTTCAACAATTCTATTCTCAAAAAAAATCAGGTTTGTGTATTTGAATATTAATTGGTCACCATAATTTAAACGAACTGAATGTAAAGAACTGATATCCCTTGTCTATAATTGATGATCATTTCGATCAACTATTGACAACCTGGTGTTTCTCTACGTTTGATATTAAATCGAGCTACCACTAATTGTGATTTAGGGAGGAGGAAATTCAAATGATTGTGTTTTAATGTATATATAGATTGTATGAATACTTGGTGATGTCGTTCAAGTTTAAAAATGATCCAACGATGTCCATGTCCCTCATGAACATGATCTATATCCATACATGGAATTTTTTCATAGTTTTAATCGATGATATCCTTATATACTCATGGAAATGATAGAGAATTTCTAAACACCTAGAGATTTCCATATGTACACTTAGATAACAAAGGATTCATGTAATGATTTTTAGCCATAATTTAGATTAAAAAGGTGATGTTCAAATGACATGTGGTGATTGAGACTAGTATATCAGTAATCCAATAGAAGGTATAAAGATTAATTTTATGGGAATGTCCCCCAAAAAATATAAGATAATGATCATACAAGGATTTCATGGATATTATTGTATGTTTATCTCGGCATAACCCCCTTTAGAAGAACCCATGACAACACTAATGATGTTCTAGTAGTCAGATCAATGTGATGCTGCTTTCCATGGGCTAAAGAGAGGGTTGATGACAACCCTGGTACTAAAACACCCTGAGCTGTGGATTGGTTATACAGTATACAAGGATGCATTAGCTGTTTTCATGGGGGAATTAATGATACAAAGAGAATAGGTAGTTTCATATAGGTCTCATCACTATGACCCCTTGATAAGAACAAACCAACACGTTCAATGGAGATGGAGAAGGAGGTCTACAATCTGAAGAGTTGGAGACACTATCTCTTTGGTGATGTATTTATTATTAACACTAACCAAAAGAGCCTTCAAAACATCTTCACATAGAGGGACCAGAATTAGAGGTAAAGGCACATGGTTGATTATCAATTAATCGTTGACATTGATATTGAATATTCACCTATAAAGGGAAATGTCCAAGATGATTCCCAAATCCTATAGAATCAAGATGGTTCGGAAAATAATGAGAGTTCCTCAGTTGAGAAGTTTCATTTCATGAGTTTATTAGATGATTGGAAGATGGATTCCATGGTGGACTAAGGTTCTATTACTTTTTCTCCCTTCATAGTCACATCCTCACTTTTGTACTTGTAAAATCTGAACTGGAGTCGAACTCATAGTGTGTTGTAATAAGAGAAAAACAAGCTGGTGAATACATCATTCCACGATGGTTGATGAAAAGAGATGATGTGATATTGGTACATGGGATAGTATTAGTCCCTTCTAACACATATAATATATGATGATGGATTATCATACATCTACATGGGAAATACATCCTGTAGATACCAAGAGCTGTCATGATTTCAGGTGATATTTCTGGTGTCCAAGGAGGAGGGGAGACAATACTATTTTGTTTACCAATATCTCCCATTTAATATGATTAATTCTAAGAAGAATCATCTTGGAATTTTTGTACAATCACTCTTGATCCCTATGTAGAAGTGGGAAGACAACATGATGGACATTGTAATGGGGTTACCTAGGACCCCATAGAGTCATGATGTGGTTGGTGTTATTTTCAATAGGTTAATGATGTTTGATCAATTAGTATTGATCATAGAAAGAAAATAATAGAGATGGGAATCCATCATGTCTTAGAGACCAAGAATGTGCCTGGTGTTCCATTGATTATTTTATCATATGGAGAAGGATATTTTAAATTGTGCTTATGGTAGGAATTAAAAAATACCTATTGACTCAGCTGATATTGATCATGGAATACCACCCTCAAACTGATGAATAGTCCATGTTGATTATATACATATTTAATGATATGAATCGAGCATTAATACTAGAATGTGGAGGGTAACAAGAATATGAATTATAATTGATTGAGTTCTCAAACAAAAATAGTCATAATGTCTCAATTCAGATGGAACCCTACCAAGCTCATTATACGAGGTTTTGTCATTCAATATTGTGTTTATATGTGGTGGGAGAACAACAACTGTGGGAACCAATATGGTTCAAAAGACCTCTGAGATAGTGTAACTGATATTGATTAGATTGATCACTGCTCAGAGTGGATAGATAAAATATATCGGCCATAGGAGGAGACCTAGGGAGTTTGTTATGGGATTTAAGGTTTTCATGGGAGTGACCTCACAACTTGGACGCATATGTCTAAGGAAAAAAGAAAATCTAAAACCACATTTTGTGGGATCCTATGAGATCACTTAGTGGATAGGTGTAGTTTCATATCATCTAGACCTCCCTTATCACAATCATGGAATGAACAATGTGTCCCATGTGTCAATACTTCAGAGGTATATACCCGACCCTACACACATTATTGATTTTGAGGAAGTTGAGATTGATTCTGACTCTTCTTATGAGTAGCATCCTATGTAGATCATTGATCAAAACCAAAAAAGGCATTATAATTAAAGATGATACCACTAGTCTGTATTAGATGGCAGCATGGGATGATCCACAAAGAGACATGGGAAATAGAGTATGATGATTGAGATCAGTGGGTAGAGATTATTTAAAAATCCCATTAGAGACACATTTCAAGGAAGAGATGTCAATAAAAGTATAAATATATAATATATTGATTTTTACAATGAGAATTAGATCCCTATTTTTAATAAATTATAAATGTCATTTGTGAAAAAATTAGTTATCAAGGATAAATAAATTAAAATTTGTTAAATGATTTTTATAAGGATAAAATCATAGTTAACACATTGGAATATTCAATACAATATTTTGGAAGCAATATTCTATGTTGGTGCGAGATTCTTTGGCTTATAAAGACTCATTGAAGAAGAAACAAAAATATTTAATATTTAATATTTCCCTTAAAAAATTTTAAATATTTGAGTATCCCCAAAATAGTGTCTCTTATGTGAAATACGAGAACACAAATAGGTATCGGAAGTTGTGTTTACCCTAGTAGGGGTATAAAAATTGTATGATTTTGAAAATTAGATGTATAAAAAGAAAAATCACAATTTTAATATCTAATTAAATTGCAACATAATTTTTGAATATTAATTAACTAATATATCTAATGAAGTTTTTCGTATGAGAAATATGAAACCACCATTTAGATCAGAAGGTGGATTTTACCCAAGAATATCATAACATTGGATGAAAATATGCATTTGGATGCCCCATTGGATAATAAAACTTTTTAAATATTGAGTTTAAATTTATAAATTATTGTAATCAATTTTAATATCTCAAAAATGGCATGTTTCATGGAAATTCCAAAATTCTCATTGTATCTGAAATGGAGGGTTTACCCGAGAGATAAAATTTCATTATGTGTAATTCTACCTTTATAAACATTATTATTGAAACTTATTAATTGTTTTAAATATGTAAAAAATGGACAGGGGGAAACACACATTATCCAGACATCTCCCCCAGGAGGATATTCCTCTATAGTTAAAGGATTCTTCATTGAGGGTGATTTTTTTTGGATTGTTATAACTAGAAAATGTTTAGAAAATCCATAATTATATGAAATTAAGGAATAAAAAATTAATTTTTATTATTAAATGGGGAATTAATTGGGTATTTTGAAACAGATCCTAACCTGCATTGTTTTTTGTTATAAAAAGGTAGAACTACAAGGTGTTTCATTATTGTTGACTTGGTTAGGTTCATTAAACTTATAATATCCCTTTAACATGATCATAAAACCTTTGAATAATGATATTTTTGTGCATTAACCTTGTATGATCCGTCGAGTTTCTTTCCACCCGCTACTTGTTTTTGTGTATGTATTATTTTCTATTTTTTTATTATTTTATTATTATTTCATCCAATATAATTAAAAATAAAAAGGTAGAATTATATTGTAATAATAGACCAGGTATTATTTTTTATTTGATCATGTTATGATATTTTATTTTCATAAATTATTATAGCATGAAAAATTTAAAAGATGATGTTATAATTAAAAACATCATATTAGAATATGTATATTTGAAAGGTTGCACTCATGGTATAATTATTCATTGTGGTGTGTACGTATGATGTGTGACAAAGAGGATGGAGCAGCCTGTTAACCTTGTAACCTGGAATCTAATTGATTCTTTATGGATTCTGAGTAGATGACCAACACTTGACTTCATGTGGATTTCGAATAGATGACCAAAACTTGATGACCTATGGATTGTAAGTGTTACCTGATTCAATGTGGATTCTATGTTGGTTATATATAGAAGATTCCCTTTGGACTCTGACTATTACCCAATGCCTTTGTAGATTCAAGATATGTTTTTTTCACTAAATACATTGTGGAATCCATGTGTTTAGAGAACATCCTTGTGGCTAGTTTTGGATTCGTAATGACATATAGTATATTTCTGGCATGCAGCTGAAGTAGTTACAACTACGGGTTTGGGGCGACATGGCTAGTGCACATCTTTTGGATCTAATTTACGTGATACCATGTTTCTCACACATTCATTTAAATGGATTACACATTATACATGATCCTATCTTGTTGATGAATAATTGGTGGTGTCCTACTAAGTCATGTACTCACTCATTTATTTTGAATTTCGATGTGCCTATAGTTTTCTTGATGGATCTATTGAAGAACAAGGGGCCTGTGCTGGATAGCTGAGGAGTGTAGCATAGATCTAGAGCTGACCGAGACAGACACATGAGTTCCTTACATATGTTTTTTTCATTTCTAATATTTATCATTTTCAAACACTATGGACATGCTTAGAACTTTGGGAGCTACATGAAATGAATGTAATTATTTAGATTCCGCATTATACTCTAATTAATTATTCAATGTTTATATTATTTATTTATATTCTCTGTCCTACAATATGATATAAAGGGTATAGTATCCCCAAAATTCTAATTGAGAAACCTAATGCTAGTGGGAAACAACTTGTGAATATGGAGGCACACATGAGGTCACAAAAACATCCAACTAAGACACATGGGGTTTTAGTATGGATGTTAAAAATGGAATTGGATAATTCATGGCCAATTAAAATGGTTCTTATCTAATGATGGGTAGGTTTAATTTAGATAGGAGATTGGAAATAGGGACCTGGGTAGGAGAACTATATCATTTCATGGCTAGCTGTGAATAGTACACCTCCAAGTTAACATAATGTGAGCAGTTTATGTCATGTTTTCACAATTTATTTTCCATGGGATAGGAACATGATATTAAATGTGAATTATGATATTTTGTGTATAGTCATGAATCAGGATTAGGCACGTTGGTTCCCATAACATATATATAACTGTTTCTATTTATTGTAGTATATTATTAATAAAACCAATTATTTGTGCTATCTATTCGGGATAGTTTCCTTTTTTGCTATATCAGTGTCATCATTTTTTCTCATAGTTCATTATTGGAATTAATTTAATTAACACAACATGTTATTATGTGTCTTTGTTTCAATGTTGTATATCTTTTTCACTTCCCAATCTAAATTGATGGGAACATGGGTTAGTTCTAGGAGGTTTATACCATTGTTTAAGGGTATACCCCCATGACAATATTTATTTTCTCACATAGACAATTTTATAGAAACTTTATGTTATCCAATAGACTAGTTAGGATCACATTATGTTCTTGGTGTTCCTTAATTTGAAAAGGATGTCTGCACAGTGAATTTTAGTGGTACCACCTCTTGTGGAATCCTAGAATTCTCATGTACCAGTATAGGAAATTCATGCTACAGAGCCCATTGAGTTGGGCCTATTTTAGATAGTTCCTATACATGGTGGGCCCACATCGAGTACAATGACTAGGAAGTATCATGATTTCCAACTCTAGAATCCTTATCCATTCTATAGTACTAGTGTCCCACAAGATTTAGAGGGTTGGAAGGGATATATTGAGAGAATCTTTGATCTAGACCATATGCCTAAATAAGGTGGTGTGATCCTAGAAACCATAATGTTTCGAGGACTCACTAGGTGATGGTGGACCTCTTTGAGTCAATATGAATGATGCGATGGTTTTACATGGGCATACTTTAAAGATATTTTTCATTATTAGGATTTTTTATACAAAATAATCTGGACCATTACCAGGATTTCATGAAATTATGATATGATTCCTTGAATCTCTCACAAATATTCTTCCCGATATATGGAGTTTATTCTTTTTTCACCTTTTTCATATAGTAATGACGCGAAGATGGATTAGATTTTCAAGATATTCCTTCTACTGTGCTCAGATGATATTTTAGGGGATCCAACTAGATGAACCATAAATAGGAATTTTGCAAGGCCATAACCTTTTAAAAGGAATAGTGATTTAGTTTCCTCTCACTTCTATGGGATTTCCTTATTGTAATAATAGGAGGATGACTAGATATGTGTGGTGGAGTACCAATATGAATGTGGATTAGAGTGTATCATCATCATCCCCATTTTAAGGTGTTACGAAATGTTTTACCTATGGAATGTTTGAGCACATTTTTTGTTTTTGGAGTACACCTCAGAGAACATGTAAACCATTTTTGATGAAGGGACATCTTCATCATTTTTTCCCTTGGATGTATAAGACATGATATTACAAAGGTAGGGGTCGGAAATAGGGATCCGTTCAGGGTTCTCAACATCAGACGTTGGCATGTCATTCAACCTGGGGATAGAGAAGAGGATATGATATTGGTCACCTGTATGTTTTTCACCAAAAAAATATTAGATGGTGGAGATAAATCATAGATTTTCGAGGTATACTCCTAAACACATCTATTTTTATAACCATATTTGATACAGGTTCTTCCCATTCATTCATATATATAAATTTAGTTAATATACCTAACATACCATCCAAGATATCATCTAATATGGTCTCCCTTGACACACCATTGGGTATGAAAGTAGACTGTCTTCACTGATCCCAAAAATGTCAAGTAGTTATTGTCGGCTATGGACATCAATGGGATTGTATGATTTTAGTGATGACGACATTCGATGTGATTCTCGGTATTGAATGGAATACCAGTTTCTGAGAACCCATATATTCCTAGCAAAAATATGTATCTTTTTAATCTCCCAACGGTGATATATTAATGAATAATTGAAAGTGGTAACTTAGGTTAGTCAGAGATGGACTGTACTTTAACCTGCATAGGAAATTCACATCACAAATGGATGGCTGAGCACATTTATCAACATAAGTGGAAGCCCATTCATTATTCCTGCAGTTCATGGATCTATATGAAGACATATTTTTTGATTAATTGAAAGGAATCCCTTAGGATTGGGGATTTAAATTTGTTCTAGAACTTATAACGAGTGCATAAACTATTTCAATGCCCCAATATTGTATGGATCCAACTGAGCTAAAGTGGCTCAATATACTACTAGATGGAATGGAGAGTAAGGGTTTTATGATACCTATGTCATGACCCGTCCTCGGGGCCCATTCTGTGACTACCCCAAGCCCGCCTTCCATAGGCCAGGGGCTAGCGACTAGCAACAAATGCGTAAATCCTGATAACTGGGAAGGCATTTCCTTTAAATAAAGTAAACAAAACACCACAGAGTACAAGAGGAAGTAATACACTAAGTACAAAAGAAACATCTGAAAAGTAAGTGGGCCGGAATACAATCCCAAATGAAAGTAAAGTTACAATTGAATGAAAGTACAACAGAAAAGACAAACAACTGGATGAATAGAAGCAGCTCATGGGTCGTCCACCTTGGATCCTACCTGAAGGGTAGGTACAGATAGCGCAACTCCTGGATTGTCCACCATTGATCCTACCTGAAGGTTAAGTACATATAGACTCCACAAATCTCTCCCCCTTCCACCTCCTCTGAGTATCATCTTATAGTGAAGTCCACCTCCGGATACTGACTCGTCGTGAGGTACACCTCTGGGTACCTTCCAGTCCTCGAACACTCGGCCTCTCTCAGCGCTGCCCGTCGTCTGCAACCAACACAACGAGGTGTGGGCATATCCCATGCAGGGGTGAGTATACGATACATAGTAGGGACCCTGAGACCCTCAAGGTCTCACTAAAACCGACAAGGATAACCACAAAGAAGGATCTCAACAGATAAAACTTACTTAGTTATAAGCCCATACTTATACCTAAGTTATCATGTAACCCATATAAATCATGAAAAAACACAAAGGTTATGAAATCAACGGATAAACACTACCTAGGTATATGCCCATACATATACCTATGTCATCAAGTTACCCATCTCAATCATGAGGTAATCACAAAGGTCATAGACTCAGCTCAAACCATAATTTTCATTATCGAAACCATAACTGCTGAAGAGCCCCGTCTCTGATGAGTATAATGATCCTATCACGACTCTGAGTTACTGCTCACTAACGTAATACTGATGTGGTACTCCTCCTGTCGAGTACCGCGGGTCAGCTACCCAAACACAGTAGTGCTTCCCGCTGGGGCCTGCCACCCAAAAACAGTAGTTCACCCCCCTAATACATTGCAGAGTTACTCCTTCTGTTGAGTACCGCGGGTCTTCTTATTGCTACCAGGTGCTCCGTCCATCGTGGGTCTGCACCCAAACATAGTAGTGCTCCGTCAACTGGTCTAGTCGACTCACTCCAAGTCGAGTCGGTCAAGCAGTCGTCAGGTATTAGCTAGCTACACGGTCTCTGTACTCTGTATGCTCGTCTTCAGGAGGGTCCGCTCCAGGAGCTATAGGTCAATAATCCATGTATCAAATGACCCACTAAGAAGTATCTCAACATACCGTCTCGTCATAGGGGTCTCAACGCAACAAATTGTGCGTCAATCGGGCTCCCGGTCTATGAGTTATATAGCATTTTTGTCCAAGGGTCCCGGTTTGTTTCGTGTGCGAACCAACATGAACATATCTCAAACATACCCTGAACACTCATAGGGTATACTCATAGGGACCATTTCTCAATATGATCACCAATGCCGCTGACGGTTCGTCAAACGGACGTCTGGTATGAAAGTTATCTACTTTTCCATTCAGGGGCCCTATTGGATTTCTGGTACAATCCAACCCAGCCATACTCCAACTGCGCCCAAACCTCAGGTGAATTATTCCAAAAGTTCATCTCATCAAGAATAATCCAACAATGTTGAAAACACATCAATTCAACATCAGGAGCTCATGCTATAAGCGTTTCCACTACGAGGGAAAGGTTGGTTTTGTGTTCGAACCAATCCGGCCGTACTCAAATTATTTGAAACCATTAGTGTAATACAGAAAAATGACCGTATCGATCCAAGAATCGCTAAACAACTGACGGTGCATTGATCGAAAGTCTGTAGCCCAATATATGGGAAAAAGACTGAAAACAGTCCGAAATGGGGGGTCTGGGCCCGGCCCAACCCCCCTGGGTCGACCCAAACCGGGTCCCGGTCCGGCCTGGCTAGGCGCGGCCTGGCCCGGTCCGCACAAACTGCCCTGGCCCGGCCGGGGGGGGGGGGTGCGCTGGCTTAGCCAGCGGTTGAGCAGGGGGGAATCGTTCCCCACTTTTTCACCCCACGGACGCAACGCGCGTGCCGCATCCTCCTCCTCCGGATCGCGCGCGGCCGCGGGATCCGGCCACCTGCCACCGTGGCAATTCCTTCTGGCGGTGCACTGGGCGACGTCGCATCCTGGCGGCTGGCCGGTGCCGACCAACCCCTCTGGCCGCTGGCACCGCCGTGTCGGCGTGTCGTGCCGGCAGGCTCTTCCGCGGACCACCAGACGCGCTCCGGTGGACCGTTTTGCCTTCCGTCCTTGCCAGCAGTCCTCCCGGGACCTTCTCATCACTGTGAAGTCTTAAAAATGCCTCTTTAGCCCGTTTCACCATCACCTGTCGATCCGCACGTCAATAAACAAACTTCGGACTCTTCGATTAGCCTCTGCAGCCCCGACCCCGACCATGGTTTTGTTCGGCTTCAACGGCGCGGCATGACGGTGCCACGCTTCTTCCCCATGTTCCTCCTTGTTTCCGCATAGTGTCGTTGGACCGTGCTACCTTTTTTCGTGCCGAGACAAACACAACATCAAGGTTGAGGAGTGTCGGCCATGTTCGTGCGGTCTGGCCCACTCTTGTTAATTCGATATCAAGTGGCTAAGAAACTACGTTGGACGACAAAGAACATTTATGAACAAAAAAACCCCTAGCTCATGATGTGATCCCTCAATGGATATGCAGAGAGGTCCGGGAAGCGTTCTTCGTCGAAGGTCTTGGAAGGCCCGACGTCACCAAAGTGTACCCAAGGATTTCACGCCTCCCCTCTTGTCGCAGAGAAGCAAGAAAGGGGTACGTCGCCACTCTTTTTGGAGTCAACGTTCTTTTCTATGAATCGTTTCTCTTCGTAGAGAAGGTTTCGTTCTTCAACGAAGGGGAATTCTCTTCTTCTTCTTCTTCTCACAAGAACTCTCTCCAAATTCTCCAACACAATGTGTGTCCCAAAATAAAATAATTGCTCACCAATTATTTTATTAACACATTCCACTCGAAATTCAAAACTCAATCACATAATTAATTAATTGAGGAGACTCAATACATTAATTAAGGTGTGTGTTGTCTTAAAAGAATTAAGAGGGAGAGAGTGAAGGGGAGAAATTAAACAAATTAATAGGAGGTTTCCAATTAATTCAAGAGGTGTGTTACCAAGAATTTATTAAAAAGAGTTGGATGTGAATAGTCACATTTAAAACCAAGGGAGTGTAAGGGGGTTATAAGAAATTCAAGGGGTTATGGTCTCATGTGGTCCCCACCACACTAGACTCTCCCATGGGAGGTTAGGGGGGTGTGGGCCCCACCACCCACATATTTACACATGGGACGTTTGGTGGTTGTGGACCCTACCAACAACTTCCCATGGTAGAATTTAAATTCCTTGATTATAAAAAATAAAATTGTACACAATTTTATTTATTTCTTCCTTAAACCCAAAAATTTATCTTCTTCCCCCAAACAAACACACATACTGTAAATTTCCACTTAAGAAAAAAACCGGTGCTGTGAGTTCATCGGTGCCCTCAGATTTCAATTCCAAGCCCCGGTTCAAAAGATAGAAAAATCCGCTCGTTCGTTCACTGAACGTACCCGAGCTAAACTTTGAAAATTGATTCTGGACACACCGAGCCTCACAATCAGGTTCCGTCAGAAGTTTCAGTCTCGTAACATTCCAAGGAAATTAAGAAAAAAAATATCCTTGAAATTTCTGGGTCATTACATTACTCCCACCTCAGGGATTTACGTCCTCATAAAGCTATAACACAAACTAGGGAAAAAAAGTGGCACTAACCATGAAACATAGCATTACAATCCAATGTGCTCTCCTCGAGGTTCCCATGCTTCCAGTGAAAGAGCACATGAGGAATCGACCGTCCATGTAGGACCTACTCCTGTCGATCCTCGTTCTCCACTAGAACCTCTATGAATGTCTCCCCTTTATTGATGTCCAACTCCCTGCGGTCGTTGATGTGAGAAGGGTCATGCACATATCTCATTAGCTAAGATACGTGGATGAAATCGTGCACCCGGTGAAACTATGGTGGAAAACGTTCATATAGTAAACCACCTCGTCTACCCTGCATAAGACCTAGATAGGTCCGTCAAACCTCAGAGATATCGCGCCGCCTCGACTACATCTCCGTAAACCTCGTCGAGGTGAGACACGTATAATAACGTGGTCTCCATCCTCGAACTCTAGAGGCCTCCATTTCCTGATTAGAACTGAAACTCAAAACTCCTACTGCAACGAGGGTTTGGTTGGCCAACCCAAGAGTGATCGGCTACACCCTCCTAAGAATGAGTTTATCCTGTGCTGCCTTTGGTTTCCTTTTCTCCGACCAAGGAAAACCCATCTTGACATTGTAGATAGACCACAACCTTTTTTCCTAATACCGTCAATTTGTGTATGAACTGTGAATGCCCTGTCTATACTCAAACTCACGTCGTAAGGCCTCGAAGCTGCCACTAAGAGGTTCAAACCGAAACTCTTGCCTCAAGGGCCAGATCACACCGTCGACTTAAGTGTGATTATAGAGTCTCCTCCCAAAGGTATCTCCAGATGTGACGGTCAAGTCAGTGTCTTAACTGGAAACACTAGGTCTGGGACAAGATTTGTGGAAGGAAATAATGATTCGTATCAATGTCTTATTGTTACGATAGCTAGTAGAAGACACAGTTCGTATATAGAATCATCCTTAGAGCCTTTCAGTCACTATCATTGACCGCATGCATCTACTTTTTCCCCTTCCCTCCAGCTCCATGAGCCTAGTGGGTATTACAAAGGAGGGTGGTTGCAACTTGTCAAAATGTTCACCACCCCATGCTACTCTCCTAGCTCTGCTTCCACGTCCACTGCCTTGCAGATTCATCTATCCTTTTCTACTTCCTCTACTTGAAACATTTCACATGCCCAAGTCTACGAGACTGGTTCCAGTTTCATACTTTCCCACTGTTAACCTTCACTGACTGCATCCATTCAGCAAAAGAATTCTCAACCACAAAGGCTCTTTCTAGCACCCTAGCATAAGTAGGAATGCATAGAAAGAAGGTGATGGCTCATATTTCCTTAAATATATCTCGCTCGGAAGTCCGAGCCATGAAGCACTGATCGCATTGTATTCAACGAGTACGAGTAATGGTTCGGTACACCCCGATGAATTCTCAGCAACCGACATGTCATCCTGCCGACGCTGTATAAGCTCTAGAAAACTCTCAGCCACCTCCTCAAGCCAGTCCTTTGATGACTGTGAGTCGGGATTGCCTCGGAACATGGGGGTATCTTATGTTGGAACACGTTTAAGGCAGTAAGTTTACATGTGTCACCTACCGGTACCACCGGTTTTAACTGTTGACCAATAGGTAGTGATGTAAAGCTGACACACTACCCGAAGGCACTATCTTAGGCATCAGTCCACATACTGTAGCCTCATCACTATGAGGACCATCCTCATGGATAATCACTAGAAAAAACTAGTAGCCAGGTCCAACATCCACTCTACTGATGTCTGAGCTAGGAGAAAACCTCTAGCAATTGCCTCCAGCCAGTCCTCTGCTGTTTGGGAATCTGCCTCGCCTCATAACCTTGGAGGCCTCTACTGTTGGAACTGATGCAACGCTATTTGTCGGCGTGCACCGTATTCTAGTATGTCTAATGGTATCTGCTACCCAACAGGTGGTGGTGCTACTGGTACACCACCCGAGGGTGCGAATATAGTAAAAAGGGCCCTGCACCGGAGCCTCGTCGCTCAGTGGGCCGTCATCGTGTACTATCTCAGAACTCCAACTATCTGCGTAGAGACATACTGAACAGATGCGACATGGTCATCTTTTTATACCTGGTGAGATGACCTGGTTTGAGCCGACTTTAAAACTTTTTGAAACACACACGAAATCAGTGTTTTCGTGCACATTGTCAGAAATCAGTAGTCAGGGTCCTGGTGTAAGGATACTTCAGCCGCCTCACCAACACTGCACTCCCTGAACTGAAGACCACACTTGGTAACCTTAACACTATTGCTTCACAGAAAAGAAATATCATATTTGTATGTCTTGCGATAGAACCGACTCCTTTGATACCAATTTGTCACGACCTATCCTTGGGGCCTCTACAGTGACTACCCCAAGCCCACCTTCCATAGGCTAGGGGCTGGCGACTATCACCAAAGGCGTAAATACAGAAAACTCAGAATACATTGCCTTAAATAAAAGTAAACAAAACACTAAAGAGTACAAGCAGAAGTAATACACTAAGTACAAAAGAAATTGCTGAAAAGTAATTGGGCTAGAATACAAACCCAACTGAAAGTACAACTACAACTGAACGAAAGTGCAACAGAAAAGAAAAAAACTAGAATAATATAAATATCTCATGGGTCATCCACCTCGGATCCTACCTAAAGGGTAGGTACAGATAGCGCAACTCCTGGATCATCCACCATGGATCCTACCTGGAGGGTAGGTATAGATAGCCTCCACAATGCTCTCGCTCGACTACCTCCTCCGAGTATTGTCTCATAGGGATTTCCACCTCCGGATACTGACTCGTCGTGTCGTCCACCTCTGGGTACCATCCAGTCCTCGAACACTCGGCCTCTGTCAGCGCTGCCCGTTGTCTGCAACCAAAACAATGAGGTGCAGGCATAGCCCGTGTAGGGGTGAGTATACGATACTCAGTAGGGACCCCGAGACCTTCATGGTCTCACTAAAACCGAAAAAGATAACCACAAAGAAGGATCTCAACAGATAACCTTTACTTAGGTATAATCCCATACTTATACCTATGTTATCAAGTAACCCATCTCAATCACGAGGAAACACAAAGGTTATGAAATCATCGGATAACCACAACCTAGGTATATTCCCATACATATACGTAATTTATCAAGTGACCCATATCAATCATGAGGTAAACACAAAGGTCATAGACTCAGCTCAAAGAAGGATTTTCATTATCGAAACTGTAATTGCTGAAGAGTCCCTTCTCTGACGAGTATCGTGATCCTATCACGACTCCGAGGTACTGCTCACTATCCTAAGACTGCTGAGGTACTTCTCCTGTCGAGTACTGCAGGACAGCCACCCAAACCTAGTAGTGCTTCCCTCTAGGGTCTGCCACCCAAACATAGTAGTGCACCCCCTATAACGTACAGAGGTACTCCTTCTGTTGAGTCCCGCGAGTATGTTGCCTGCTACCTAGCACTCCATCCACCATGGGTTTTCACCCAAACGTAGTAGTGCTCTGTCCACTGGGCTAGTCGACTCACTCCATGTCGAGTCAGTCAAGCAGTCGTTAGGTCTCAGTCGGATACATGGTATCCGAACTCCGTACGCTCGTCTCCAGGAGGGTCCGCTCCACGAGCTATAGGTTGATAATCCAAGTATCACAAGACCCAAGAAGAAGTATATCAAAGGACTGCCTCGTCAAATGGGTCTCAACGCAACAGACAGCGCGTCAATCGGTCGGTGAGTTATTTAGCCATTTCGTCCAAGGGGCCCGGTTGGTTTTGTGTGCGAACCAACCCAGCCGTAACTATACCATACCCCGAACTCTCATAAGGTATACTCATATGAAACGTTTCTCAATTTGATCACCAACGCTGCTGACAGTTCGTCAAACAGACGTCCGTTCTGAAAGTTATCGGCTTTTCCGTTCTAGGGGCCCGGTTGGATTTCATGTATAATCCAACCCATCCATTCTCCAAATGCGTCCAAACAATAGGTGAAGTATTCCAAATGTTCCATTTCATCATGAGGAATCCAACAAAGTCGATGGCACGTCAATCGGATGTCCAGAGCTCATGTTATAAGTGTTTCCACTCAGAGGGCCTGGTTGGTTTCATGTTCGAACCAACCCTGCTGTACATAAAGTTATCTGAAACCTTGAGTGTAATATATTAAAACGACCGTCTCAATCCAAGGATTTCTACGCGACTGATGGTACGTCGATCGGAGGTCCTTATCCCATTATATGGGCAAAAGATTGAAAATAGTCTGAAATGGGGGGTATGGGCCAGGCCCGGCCCGACCCGACCCCCCTGGGTCGACCCGGGTCCGGGTCCGACCCAGTCCGCACGACCCGCCCTGGCCCGGCTGGGGGGGTGCACTGGCTCGGCCAGCGGCCGAGAAGGGGGGAACAGTTCCCCACTTTTTCGCCCCACAGACGCGGCACACCTTCTGCGTCCTCCTCCTCCAGATCCCGCGTGGCCGCGGGATCCAGCCGCCTGCCGCTGGGTCTTTAGCCGAGGTGGTTTCTCTTGGCAGTGTGCCGGGGGCCGCCGCATCCTGGCGGCCGGCCGGTGCCGACCCGCTGGAAGGGTCTTCCGCGGACCACCGGACGCGCTCTGGTGGTCTGTTTTGCCTGTCGTCTTCACCAGCGGTCCTCCCGGGACCTGCTCTTCATTGTGAAGTCTTAAAAATTCCTCTGCGGCCTGTTCTGCCATCGCCCGTCGATCCGCATGTCAATAAATAAATTACGGAGTAATTGATTCGACTCTGTGGCCCCGATTCCGACCACGGTTTCGTTCGGCCTCAACGCCGCAGCGCGACAGTGCCGTGCTAATTCTCCATGTTCCTCCTTGTTTCTACGTGGTGTCATTTCCCCATGCTACCTTTGTTCTTGCCGCAACAAACACAACATCAAGGTGGAGGAGAGTCGGTCATGTTCGTGCAGTTTGGACCCTCTCGTTAATCCGATATCAAGCGGCTAATAAATTACGTTGGACGACAAAGAACATTTATGAACAAAAAAACCCCTACCTCGTGATGTAATCCCTTGATGGATCTGCAGAGAGGTAGCATCGTTCGTTGAAGTCGGAAGGTGACATCGTCGTTTGTGGTTTTCCCACGGCAGTGTCTCCTCCTTTGATGGAGATTCTGGAAACGTTCTTCGTCGATGGTCTTGGTATGCCCGACGTCGCCAAAGTGTACCCAATGATGTGACGCCTCCCCTCTTGTCGCAGAGAAGGAAGAAAGGGGTACGTCGCCACTCTTTGTGGAGTCGGCATTCTTTTCAATGAAGCATCGCTCTTCGTTGAGAAGGCTTCGTTCTTCAATGAAGAGGAATTCTCTTCTTCTTCTTCTTCTCACAAGAACTCTCTCCAAATTCTCCAACACATAGTTTGTCCCAAAATAAAATAATGGCTTACCAATTTTTTTATTAACACATTCCATTTGAAATTCAAAACTCATTCACTTAATTAATTAATTGAGGAGACTCAATACATAAACTAAGGTGTGTGTTGGCTTAAAAGAATTAAGAGGGAGAGAGTTAAGGGGAGACGTTACACAAATTAAGAGGAGGTTACCAATTAATTCAAGAGGTGAGTAAGCAAGAATTTATTAATGAGAGGAGGTTGTGAAAAGTCAAATTTAAAACGAAGGGAGTTTAAGGGTGTTATAAGAAATTCAAGCGGTCAAAGTCTCGGGTGAGCTCCTCCAAACTAAACTCTCCCATGGGAGGTTAGGGGGTGTGGGCCCCACCACCCACATATTTAGACATGGGAAGTTGGGTCGTTGTGGACCCTACCAACAACTTCCTATGGTATAATTCATCTTCCTTGATTATCAAAAATAAAAGTGTACACAATTTTATTTAATTCTTCCTTAAACCCCAAAATTTAACTTCTTCCCCCGAACAAACACAGCTACGGTAAAAGTCCAGTTAAGAAAAAAAACTGGTGTTGCGAGTTCATCAGTGCCCTCAGATTTCAATTCCGAGCACCGATTCAAAAGATAGAAAAACCCACTCATTCGTTCACTAAACATACCTGAGCTAAACTTTTGAAATTGATTCTGGACACACCATGCCTCGGAATCAGGTGTCGTCAGAAGTCGCAGTCTTGTAAAATTCGACGGAAATGAAGAAAAAAAATTTCTTGAAATTTTCAGGTCTTTACAACCGAGTACTCAATATAGGGTTCACTTGTTCTATTCTCCATAAATTAATATGTTTTTCTTCGAATATGCATTGATTATTGTAAGCTAAAAAAGGTAATTATGTTTAACCAATATCGATTACAATAAATAGATAAAATTTTCGATAAACTATACGGATCCTCCTATCTATCCAAGATTGATATTAAATAGAGCTACAAAAAATTGTGATTCATGGAGGAGGACATTCCCAAAAAAGAATATTATTATAGATATGGACTATATGAATACATGGTGACACCATCTAATAAGAAAAATTAACCAGCTGTTCATATTACCCTCATGAACATGATATTTTATCAATACATGGAATCTTTTATTATTGTGTTAATCGATGATTTCATCATGCACTCACCATCCTGATATCGACATGATAGACACATAGAGATAGTATTGAGTACACTTCGATCACACAAAATTTACACCATGATGTCAAAATGTTTCTTTCAAATTAATGATTTTAATCATTAGGACATGTGGTGTCCAAAACAGGTATAGCAATAATCCTATATATGGAAAACGTATTAATGTATTGTAAATGTCCCTGAAACATGTTTGACATATGAAGATCCATAAATTGTAAGGGCATTACTAGTGGAATATCACGTACTTATTCTGACTAGAAACACCCATGAATATATAGAAGAAAAAGGATTTTAAGCACCAATGGTCATATCAGTGTGAATAAGCCTTCAATAAGCAGAATATAAGGTTGACGATAGCTCTAGTACTGACTCTCCCTGATCCAAGGATAGTTTATTTATTGTAATGTGATGAATCAATAGTTGGTTTCTGAATAGTGATGATTCAAATAGATTGGGTAGTTGCATATGGGTCTCTTCAACTATGACCCCTTTGAAAAAACTACCATACACATGTCCTAGAGCTTGTAGCAGTGGTCTATGCTATGAAGTGTTGGATAAACAATCTATTTGGTGATAATTTTATTATTTACAAAGACAACATGTGCCTTATATATATCATTACATAGAATAACCTGAATATAAGGACGAGGATGTGGGTCGAGTATATATAGACATTTGAATTTTAGATGGAATATAAAATAAGAAAGGTAAATATTGTAGCATATTCTATTACCCAAAATGTATTGGTTGAAAAGAAACACGGAGATAGGTCCTTAGAGGTGAATTAGTGTTTGATGATTTTATATGATTATTTGATGATTGATTCCTTGTAGGCACATGGTTCTATTAAATGTTTTCCTCTAATAGTAACATCCTCACTTATGGACTGGGTAACAGATGAATAGGAGTCAGACTCAGAGTGTGTTGTAATGAGTGAGAAGCTAGCTAGTGATGACTCAATGACCAGATGGTCGATGTATAAGGATGAAATTATCTTGCTATATGGGAGAGTATTAGTACCTAATTCCATCATAGAGGAGTTGATGAGAAATTTCCATACCTCTAGATGTGAAATACATCATGGTGTTAGAAACATGTATCATGGTGGTCGTACAGGTGGGCCAAGATGAAGAGATATATTGTTGGTTTTTTATCTTAGTTCCTCTCTTGTTTGATGGTGAAGGTTGAGAAATAGAATCATGGTGGCTTGTAACATCCACTCTCGATACCTATGTGGATATTGGAAAACTTCATGATGGAAATAATTATAGGGTTACCTAAGACCCCAAGGATTCATGACATAATTTGGGTGATTGTAAAATAGATAACAATGTCTGATCACTTCATAATGATTGAAGAGACTAACTTAGTGGAGGATCTGGGAAGACATTATGTCTGAGAGATCGTGTTCCTTTAGACATTCGCTTTGAGAATTATTTCAAATATAGATTCATTTTTTATAACAAGATTTTGGAAGGTATTTATCAAAACCATAGGTACTCATTCGATAATGAGCATGGTGTACCCTCCTCAAACTGATAGATAGTCTGAGAAGACGATTCTCATACTGTGGGATATGCTCAAAGAATTGGTACTAGACCATAGAGGAGAATAGTATGATCATATAACCAATATTTAGTTTTCAAAAAATAATAGTTATCAGTCTTTGATTCCAAAGAAATTTTTGGATGATATTTCTAGTATGTCTTGTCGTTCACCATTGTGTTGTTTTACGGTAGGTGAGAAAACAATTGTTGTTACTAATATGTTTATGGGGACATCAGAGAAAGAGCATTAGATATTGAAGATATTGATCACCGCTCAGGGGAGATAGAGATCATATTCTGACTATAGGAGATGACCCTTGCGGTTTTCTATTAGAGATGATGTTTTCATGAGAGTGACACTATGGTTGGGTTAGAGACGTCTAGGGAAGTAGGAAAAAATATAACAATGTTTTGTTGGACCCATTGAGATCACTGAGTGGATAATGGTATGGGTGTATCATCTAGATCACGCTTCTCTATATTGTGGGATTCAGGATGTCTTCCATATGTCACAATGTCATAGTTTCATACATGACCCTTCGCTTGTTATTGATTGTGAATACATTAATGTGGAGACTGACACATATTATAAGGAGCGTCCAGTGAAGACCATTTATTGAATAAAGAAGGCATTATGTGGTAAGACGATGCCACTATTATGGAATCACTATAAACATGAGATAATTTAAGAAGTGATGTGGGAGATAGATTTTTATTTTTTAGTTCAATGGATTGAGTAGTTTGCGAAAGACATCTATAGATTCTTCTCATAGATGAGAAGCTGATATAGGGTTAAATTAATAATATCCTGCTTTTTACAATGTGAATAAAATCCCACCTTTATATAAATTATAATTTTCACGTGTGAAAATTGATTTATCAATGTTAAATAACCTAAAATGTGTTAACATATTTTTATAATGATTGAATATTAGTTTACACATTATAATGTTCCGTTAGATATTTTTGGAGTAAGATGTTATGATTGTGTGAGATTCCGAGGATCATAAAGTCTTCGTGAATGCAAATTAAAAATATAAAATATTTGATATTACACGTGAGTTTTTCACAATAATTGAATATAATAAAAATGAGCATCTTAATGGAAATTTGATACCACTATTAGGTCTGAGATGAAAATTTCTCTCAATACGGGATATAAAATTTTTATCTATCAAGCATAATGATGTCTTTCTTGAATAAATACCCTTATTAATATATAATTAAATTTTAATCCATTTTTTGAGTATTATTTTATTATTATCTCTCAAATAGTGCATCTTAAGAGAAACCTGAGACTACAATTGTGTATGGAAGGCATTTTTCACCCTAGGAATGGTATATGATTGGATATAAATAGGCATCTAGATGGCCCTCTCTCTAATTTCATGTTTTCAAATAATTTTCTTAAAATATGAAATTATTGGAAATAATTTTATTTCTCACAAATGACACATCACACAGAAATTTCAACACCGCAATTGTGTGTGTAAAAGGGCTTTACCCATGGGGGAATAAATTTTTAAAGTATAATTGTACCTTCAAATAGTGTATAATTTAAACTGATTAATTGTTATAAATAAGAAATAATGTGTAGGTGGGCGATACACTCTAACCGCACACCCCCCTCAAAAATCGTCCCCCATTGTTAAACACCACTACTTTTAAGAAGCTTTGTTTTGGATCTTTTTTATGATAGAAAATTTTCAAACACACTAATTTTAAGAAATCAATGACTTAATAAAGATTTTAATGTTGAAATAGTGGGTTAATTGGGGATTTTGAAACTAATTTGATCCTATAGATTTTAGGTCATAAAAACATTGAACAACATGGTGCTTCATTGTGTTTCATTCGGTCGAGTTCAAATAACCCTGAATCACCCTTTGTAATGATCAGTGAACATCCAAATAATAATTTTTCTGTATATGAATGTTTTTTGTTCCCCCTATTTCATTTCACTCACTACACATTTCGGGTTTGTATAATATATTTTATATATTTCAGTTTTCCATTCTTCATTTTTCTAATCTTATTAAAAATAGAAAAAAAAGATTGATTTTAATTGAAATAACACTCCAATAATTTTTTTCAATTTTTACATGTGATGATTTTTAATTTTTATAAATTATCATCATACAGATATCTTAAACAATAATGTTAGATTTATAAATCATCATTTCATGTTAATGTTTTTAATTTTTATAAATTATCATCGTAGAGATAATTAAAATGATATAGTTAAAATTATAATTCATTAGTGACCATGATTAATTTAAATTTTCATAAATTATCTTCACATGGATAATTTAAATTATAGAGTTAAAATTATAATTTATCAGTGGGTCTGTAAATTTTAATATTCATAAATTATTATTTATGGATAATTTAAATGATAAATCTATAATTTTAATTTATTAGTGCATGTGAGGTTTTTAATTTTTAAAAAATTATCCTTACAACGGTAGTTAAATGATAATGATAAAATTATAATTAATTAGTGCATGTGATAAATTTTAATTTTCATAAATTATCATCACATAGATAATTTAAATGACAATGTTAAAAAAATAATTTTGGGTAATGTGTGATAATTTTAATTATCATAAATTATCAATTCAAATATAATTAAATTGATAAAAAGTATAATTTATTTTTTAATTAGATGATTTTTAATTTTGGTAATTTATCATCACAAATATAATTTAAATGATAATTTTAAAATTATAATTGATTAGTGCATGTGATGAATTTTAGTTTTTATAAATCAATATCGAACATATAATTTAAATTCTAATGATAAAATTATCATTTATGATCATGGGTGATAGTATTAATTTCAATATATTATCCTCACATAGAGAATATTAATGATAAAGTAAAAATTATAATTTATTAGCACAAGTGGTGATTTTAAATGATAATTTTAATGTTATTGAAGTAAGAGAAATATATCATCACATATACTATTCTATTTTATTATTTAAATAAAAAGGTTGATTTGGTTCTAGGAAACCATTTATATACCTCAATCATCATCATGTAAACATATAATGACTTTGACACATTTCTTTTCAAAATAACAAAACCACAATGAGTGTTTCCCAACATTTGAGGTTGGAATTTCATTATCCTTTTGGGTTCTTTTTTTCAAATTTTGTTATATTTAATTTATGTATTGACTTTATAGAAATCATTCATGATTGTGATCACAAATAGGTGTGTGTGTGTGTGTAACACATAGTTTTGTATGTTTCATTTCCATGATATTGATGTTATATCTTAGTTCCTCAATGATGTTTAACTAAAATGTTGATTGATTTGATGATTCTTTATTTCTCTTTATGAGTTCTATGAATTTTTCAAGGTTATGATTTTTTCCTATAGAGGGTTGGTATAGGTATTATTGGCAGTTGTCTTTCATGGTATAATTACTCCGTCTGGTGTGTGTGCATGATGATTGATGAAGACTAAAGTAAATCATGATAACCATCTAGTAGGGAATCCACTTGATTACTTGTGGATGCTGAGTAGTTGACCAACACATGATTCCTTGTGGGTTCTGAGTAGATTACCAACACTTGATGCCATGTGGATTTTGAGTGTTACCTGAGGCCTTATAAATTCTAGGTTGGTTATAGATACTCAATGCCCTGTGGATTATTGGAATTACCCAATTAATTGTGGATAATGGGTAGGTTTTTTCACTCGATGAATTTTGGATTCAGGGAAACTCACCAACATCCTTGTGGATAGTTTTGAATACTTATAGATATACAATATATTTTGGGCATGGTTCCGAACAAGTTACAAAAGTGGGTTTATGGAAGCTTAGTTAGCGCATAACCAATCATTTTTGGTTTCTGTGTAAATATGTTTGTCACACATTTATTTATTATTGAATCACATTGTATACATGAGTAAATTAGGATGATGAAACATTGGTGGTGTCATACTGAGTCTTTTACTCACACACAACTTTGGAATTTTGATTCTCTTATAGATTACAAGAGGGATTAATCCAAGGTAATCGGGAATGTGGGGTATAGATAAGAAGGAGAGAATAGAGTTATAGTGTACATAGACAGAAATCAGAGTACCGTGCATATGTATATTTATTTACTATCCTATATTTTTCTATTACTTACACTCAGGATGGGCATACCAATTTGTGATCTCCTTGATATGTATGTCATTATTTAGTTTCCTCATTATATTATGATTATTTATTCAAGGATTATATTATTATTTTTATTGATTATCGATCCAATGAAATGATATATAAGATATAGTCTCCCTAGGAATCCTCTTGAGATCCTCAGATGATGTTGGAAGAATCATGCATTTAGGAAGGTGTTCTTGAGGTCACGTAGCATTCTAGCTCAAACCTGGTTGTTCAAGTCATGATGTTACTGATTGAATATAAATTTTTTTTCCAAAGGGGAATAAAAAAATACTCATAATTCTATTATTTAAACAAAGTGAAATTACTAAGAGATAAATCCCACTTAATATAATTATATTAATTATATATTATTTTTCAGTACTACTCTTACTTGTAGGAACATAATGATTTTGGAGAAACTCATTATCACGTTCGATGTATCCTATAAGATATAACACCCCTTTTAATTTAATTATATATAAATTTATTTTATAAATATTAATAAATATGATGAATATTTATACTATTATTACATTGAATGTTAGAAATTTTCCCCCTTTTGAAAAATTCATCCATTCAATTTTATTTCCATATCAAATATTTGGGGATATTTTTCCCTCATAATATTTTAAGATTGACATGTGTCCTCAATTTAAAATCTGGATTTTCCATAAATACATCAACCAATGAATCACATAATTATGATTCACCTTCTCTCAATGTTTATGAACATAAACATGTGATTCCTCATAAAATGATTCTCTTTAATGTACAAAAACATGAGATGAATCTACTATAAAAATCCTTAACCATGAAACCAAATATAAATTTTTTCCCCATCGATAAACATAGAGTAAGTTTAACATGGTAGTAAAATATTATTGCATTTTCCATGATTTGGTATTTTCCACTGATCCTTGGACTTAGATTGATATTAAAAATCGAATCACACATTCCTCGGGAGAAAATTTTAAAAGACATGATCACCTACCTCGAAAGAATGATATTTTCCCTGATTACCACCATATCTTTTATACCTAATTTGAGACAGCCTCATACGATTCTAAATCAACATAACTTTATATTCCATTTACTCTACCAATTATGGTCCCAAATATATCCATTCTCTTATATCATGCCAAAATGATGGTTCTCAAAACATCATCCAATGCAATTATTCAATTGGCAAGATTTGAATATCTGAACAAAAGCAGATATTGAAGAGAAAACTCCTACAATGATTTATATCGATCTAAACATCCATGGAAATTAATTGGGAAAGAATGAATCATATCCTCCATTGTCTAAATCGTCCAATCTGATTGTCTATTAGAGTGATGGTGAAATGTTTTACTAAAATATTATTTAGTAACCCAAGAGATCTTATTTTTGTTAAAAAACTCAGATGTGAACATTGAATCAATGTATATTAAAATTGATATAAGAGCTCTGTGTAACATTATAATCTAATTTATATGGAGTCTAAAAATATATCCTAAATAAATAGTTTCTTGAAATGGAAGAAAATGTACCCATTTAGTTAATAGGCTAATAATAACACAAATCTAATTATTACATTGACATGTCTTTGTTAATCCCACTATGAAATCCATTACTATATTCTCCCATTTCACCTACAGATCTAAAAATAGCTCATGTATCTTCATCATTAATTAAAATTGATCTTTAACCCTTTCAAAATTAAAACACATTATGGTAAATTCATAAATATCTCTTATAATTCCTTCCCACTAGTAATACTCCCCTTATTTTCTGTACATCATAGGTTTGATCAGATGAACTAAAAATAGAGAAATAATAACATAAGTTAACCACTGATTCATAAAAGGTTTATCTTCAAGTACACATAATAATTTTAAAAATAATAAAAAATCCCCTTCATCAATATTAAAATTACCCAAATTACCTATCAAAACAGATTATTCATTTTCTCAAAAATATTGATCCACTGTCTGAGCCATATTTATTATTTTTGACAAATTTGACAATATTAAATATTGAAAATAATTTAACATTTTCCCAGAATCATAAAATTTTAGGAAAAAATTCATAAAATAATTTACCATGTTTTCATGGTCAAAAAGATAAATGGTAATTGTTACTTTATATTTTGATTCAATGAATCACCCACATTATTTGATTTTCCATTATGATAATGAAACATTAAAACAAAATCCATGATTAGTTTTCTCCATTTTCTCTTTCTCATGTTCATCTATTTATGATTGAATATATACAAGAAATAATTTTTATCATAATATATTTCACACATTACTCAATAAAAATGATTCCTCCATATTTGTAATGAAAAAAAATTATTGGTAACTCCAAATATTGGGTATGGAAATTCAACTAATGATGTTTCAATTAAATTGAAGACTAAGAAATTAGATGATAATTATTCCTTATGACACAACCATATTCATTAAATGAATCATAAAAATAGTTGCAGAATTCAATATTTCAATAATACAAGGAAAAAATATGAGCATTCAAATATCTTCTTTTATATTAATTAAAATAGTCATCACATTCTTTTTTTCTTGATGAACATTACTTCACTTCCAATTAACATAGTCAATGGGAAAGACCACAAAGAAACGATTTTAACATCTTCTAAATTGTAAATTGATATTCCAATAATACTATGAATATTTTTGTTATATTTTGGCCTTATTAATTCACTAAAAATTATCATTTTACCATGATCAAATTTATTCCTTCATTATAAACAATGTGACTAAAAATGAAATTATTTAGACCAACATTATAAATTTCTAAATTTAACAAAAATTTTATTTTATTTTATGTTTTTGAAAATAACCATTAGATTCCATTAAATTTACTCTTGAATTTTAGAAAATACAAAAATGTCACTAATAAAACCCACCAAAACATATCCAAGCACTCTTGAAAAATTATATTCATAATATCATTCAATATAACAGTTCTATTAGATATCTGAAATGGAATAAGTTAAAATTAACAGTGGCCATATCTGGATCAAAGCGCATTCTACATAATTTTATATATCATCACCTTAAAATGATGTTACCCAGAATATAGGTTAACATTATAAATAAAATTTTCTCCATATCATTATAGGAAAATGATACTTTTTCTTAATAGTGATGTTATTAAACAATCTATAACCAATTTAATGTATCATTTATCCGTATTTATTTTTAATAACTAATAATGGGGAACCCTGTGATGATGTTCTAGGATGGACGACACTTTTATCTACTTTCTCCTTCATTTTTTTCAAATCTAAACGTTCTGCGTGATCCATTTCATAAGGGGGAGTTGAAATAGGATTAGAATAATTTAATAATTAAAAGGTAAAAACGAAATCCAAATTAGGAATAAAACCATTATAATCATCCTAAAATTTATCCATGTATATATTTATTTCTAGAGCATTACTAATTTAAACATTTTCTTAAATTTCAATATTATGAGCTAGTTAACTATTAATTTCACCTCTAAACAATTTCATCGATTTTTGGTTTGTTATCAATGTAATTTAATCATTGAAAAGTAATTCATAACAAAAAAATATATCTTATCATGATATACTGATACTCAATGCATACATAAAATTGTGTCAAACTGTACAATGACTAGTTCAATAAGTTTTATTGGAAATATTATCCCAATGATTACAATAGAATGGTACCTATAAATCATTGTTACTTTAATACATCCACCTGTATATTTCAACAAAAAATATATATTAAATTCACGAACGGATATTTCCAATGTTAAAAAAATTTCTCATAAATATAATTATGATAAGATCCGTAGTTAAAAGAATATTTTCATAAATCAAAAAATTAAAATACCATTCCTCCCAAAATATTATGGCCCATATTCAACTATATAAATATTTTATTCCCCCACTAAATCATCCTATTTTTGATCATTCCTATTTACATCTTACGAAACTAACATCAAACATGAATTATCATGTTGTCCGATAACATTGAAGATAAAACATATTACTATCTAATGGATACCAGATACAACATTCTTTGATTCTATGGGATTCATTTCATTAATTTCATAGGTTATGTGTAAAAAAATTTAACATTAGTAACACTTACAAGTCTTCATAATATAATCACTAGTGTTCTTTTTAAAAAACAAAATACAATATTGTAACATTATTTTTGTACATCGATATTTATTTGTTTCTTGTTTTCCTATTTCCTTCCATCATGACATATTTTTAAATTTTTTATCATGGGGAACTTAATGGTCAGAAAACTCCATCTCCACCTTTTCAATAGAATGAACATGTTTCTCAGAACTATTTTATTCTAGTGCATCATGTCTTCTTAGTATAATATGATTTAATTCTGATTATAATAAATTATTTTTTTATCCATTTATTGAATAAAATCTAGCACAAACATGGTAAATCTTCTGATATTTCCTTTATATCCAGTTATGAAATCATTATCTTTTTTTCAATAGTTACAGGAAATTTCATTCCTATCAAATTCATACAACCATAGGGAAGTATATCTCATTATAATTTTCTTTGAGTGTATCCCATTCCATGGAACCAATATCATCGTTCCCTCTAGTATTCATACCACATGATCATCCAAGAGTAGCTTCCCCATCAAAATGATAAATTGTGTGGTTGTCCTTCTGACATTTTGAACAAACCAAGACACCAAATATCTATTCTAGAAAATTATTCCATTCTTTATCTACCACTGGTTCAGATGATCCATGAAATGATGGGGGGTGTTTCATCATGAACTGGTCCAAATATTATGTTTCTTCTGTGTATATTAGGTTCCTCCCTTGCATGGATACCACAACCATCTGTAGTCAGATTCAACTGATCCATTACAACAACTACCAGTTCTATTCTAATTCTAACCATCTCAAAAGATGACATGGATAGAAATATTCTTATTGGTCCAATACCAATACAACATTATTGTTTCATAAATGGGATAACATTCAAATAGAAATATTTTATTTGAATAAAAAAGGAAATCATGAAATTCTATATCTATTTTAATTGACAAAAAGATAAAATATTTGAAGGGAAATTTACTAATATCACCCTAAGATCTTATGTTATCTACTATGAATTATTATTCCTACTATTAAAAACCAACCCTAAAGGTTACATAATCCATAGTTTTAGTTACGAAATTACTTTATTTCACAATAATGATCATTTTAGGATCACGGTTTTAGATATTTTTTCCATAACATATACAGACCAAAACCATAAAATAGATGGTGGACACTTCCGATCAGTATCATTTTTTTCCTATACATAAAATTTCTATAAAAATTTATTTAATATTTTATAAAAAAAATCAATACAAAATTCAACATGAATTATTTATATTCCATAGTTTTCATTAAATCATTAAAAAATCATTATAAATCATGGGATTAGAATAATAATCACATTATGAGAATTAAAAATAAAGAAACTGTTAGTCAATTGGTTAATGGAAAAAATCATCTGAATAGTTTCTTGGAAACATTACAATTTACAAAATCATAGAAAAAAATTTTATAATAAATATAATTTATTTTCCATTTTAAAAATTGATCCTCTTTTAAAACTCACTAGAAAACATAAAATATTCATATTGGTACCATGAGACATATTTACTTTTAAACCCTTATAGAACTATTAAAAAACCCTTAAATATTTTAATAACCATAAAACTAAATTAAAATATATCTTTTTAGAAAATATAATCATTATCCAATTCATTAGAGTGTTACATATGCACAAACAACATTTATGATATATTAAGATCACCAGATTTTATCTAATTAAACCCATCATTTATAATGTTGAAGAACCACATCAATAATTAAACATTTTTTCATTTGAAAAACACTTTTAAACTCATATAAAAATCCCTTTCAAATCATAATATACTATTTTATGTTAAAAATAAAATTTTCATAATAAATAAATTCATTCTTTTGAAAATCAATTTTGAATTCCAAAATTATAGAAAAAACGAGAGAAAATTTTTCATTTAAGAAAACATAAAATATTTTAATATAAGATAAAAATAAAACAATGGCCAATATAAATTAAATTTCATTATCACCATATTTTGTTTTAAAAATAGGACATTACATTTTATTTTACTCAGAAAATTCCATATAAAACATTTCAAAATATTCATATTATGAAAACATTAAAATGATATTAAAAATAGACATAAAATAACATTTATAAACATTTTCTAACCAAATGAATAAAAATGAAAAATAATATATTGAATATTTACATAGAGAAATTTGCTGAAAGCTAAATAATTACATATTAAATGTCTCATATACCATAATGAATTACTAAATCACAATCCCTACTAATGACTACAATTTTAAAATGCATTAAAAACATAAGAAAACAAAAAATATGGATATAGAATACTAGTGTGTCGATTTTCACACATTATAATATAAGAAAGTTTCATATCCTAAATAAATTCATAAATGAATGGATATTGAGATGAAATCTCTTACATTGACTTCAAATTATTATGTGTGAGATTCTCTTCCTGAATAATGATCAAAATTAAATTATTTAAATTATTCAATGATTTTTTTTCATGTTTATCATTACTTTACTTTAACATATTAATATATTTAAATAATACTAGTTAAATATGTTTTTTAATGTTTGTTCCATATTTATATTAGCTGTCAAAAATGAATTTGGTGGGTCAACTTTGGTAAAAGTGGAAACTATATAAACATATCTCGAATAATAATAATAAAATAGTTATCATATTTTTACAACAATTAGTCTTTTAAATCCATTCATGAAATATAATTTTTAAAAATGATCCAATTTTATAATCATAGAGATGGTAGTTCATATGTATAGATGAGTCATATTCTCGTTTTTAATTTATAATTTTTGAAGGAAGGTAAATAATACTTATATTTCCTTAATGAAAATATTATCATAAAAAAATTATTTAATCACCAATGATTATATATATATATATTATTGTGATATAAAAATAATCACATTGCGATGAAGATGTGGTAGTCCGCTTGACCACTAATGATGGTATATCTTTTTCATTGTGTGAAAAGGTTATAAAGAAAATGATATATAGTATTTGATGATATGGAATTATTTAATTAATATCATACATATTTTATTTATTTAACATGTGATTAATTAAATACGATATTAATACATTCCATGTAGAATGTGAACATATCACATCGCATTGAGGATATGGTGGTCTCTATGTCCACAAACGATGTTATAATATTTTCAAAAATTGGGATACAAGATGGTATATATATATGAAAATTTCAGAGGTATGAATTAATCATAAATATCATATATTATATATATATATATTCTTGTGTGTCTATGTGTTTGTGAAATATATATATATTTTTCATCATAATTTCTAACCTTGTGAGGTGTAAGTGGAAGAAAATGAATGACATCGTTAGATGAGGCGATAGTCCACTATTCATGAATAGTAATTTCTTTACCCATTTTATGGAAATGTGTATAGGTGAAGGTTGAAACAATTAAATAAAAAATATAAGTATATTAAGGATAATAAATTAATTATATAATCATGGAATAAAATTAAATTAATTGTGCTTATATGGGAATAATTTAAAATATTCATGTTGATGAAGGTTACATATTTTTCTGCAACTCCTTTTCATTGGAACCAAATTAATTATTTTTTCGTTATATTAGCTTGGTGATGACCCTAGGGTTAGGGTGTGATGATGAGGGATTGTTTTGAGGGTGTTTTGTGTTCCAAATGGTCTTTATATGATTAAATAAATGGTAAGGGTGAGTTAATTATTATACTGCATGAGAAGTGACAATATTTTATATTTTTTAAAATGGAAATATAACCACTTAATTAAGATGTCATGTGGGTCCAATAATGGTATATATATATATATAATGAAAAATAGGATATATATATATGAATATGAAATGGATTTTAGACATTTTTCTAGTTCATTTGGGAACATACCAATAATTATTAACCCCAACATAAAAATCCATATACATTAATAAATATAATTAATTTTAATAAATTTCAATAATATTTTAAAACAAAAACTAAGTTGAAAATGTTATAAATTATTAATTATTATAAATAAATAGATGGAATTAATTTTTTCAAATATCAAAAAAATAATTGAATGAAATAAATTTTAAAATAATCCCACAGACTGAACAATGAAGTATGTTTTTAAGAAAAAATGTTCAAATGTTTCAAATTTTATTATATATCAATTAAATGAGATCATTTTTTCAAAGAACTAAATTTTTAAATTGATATAATATTTATTTAATTCTCCATTGAAAATAAAAAAATAATTTATCTATATAAATAAATAAAATGAAAATTTAATTTAAAATTATATTTAGTATTATTCATTATTCATTGAATTATATATGTTCTGAGAAAAATATAAACATTTCACCAAATGTAAATTTTGATTTTTAAAATTCATTAATGATTTTTTATTTATTCTATTAAATATAAAAAACAAAAACAAAAATTAGGTCTATAATTGATTCACTATTAAAAATAGTTAAAACATCTTGTTAATAATATTTTTCTTTGTATGCATAAAATTATATTTATTTTTATTTTTATATAATAACTTTTGTTGGATGAATTTTACCAGAATTAATAAAATTTATTTAACATAATATAGCTACTACAATTAACTCCCTCAAATAAAAAATACAGGTGATATTTTACATATAATATAATTACTTTAAAATGTTATAATTTTTCAATATCATCTAGTCATGCATGCAACGAATGATGTTCGAGGAACTCATTGTTAGGTATCAGGTGCACTATTGAAAAAATAATTAATTTTGAGGTAAAATGACTATATAATTCATAAATATTCATAAATATTAAAAATACATACTATATCATTAGATCGAATGAGATATCCTAGGTCGTAAAGAGATAAAAAAATATTAAATTTAGCGGAACCATCTACCGGTTTATAGTAAAATCCTAATAAAATAAACCACAACAAACTTAAACAATCCCCAATGGGTGAACACCCTCCTAATAATATTTATCATGACCCAAACTAAGAGATTCTAGATAGATCAATGTAAATCATACAATTCTATTACATCACTAGTTGTCTACTAATGGGTGGTATGATTTTTTATATTGACAGTTCCCAACCATTTCTAGATATTAACATAAAACATAAATTAATTAATTCATGTAATGGAACAATACACCTATTTAAATACATATAATATACAAACCCATTAATAATTATATATAATAAAATACCTTTTATATCGAATAACGTCCAAAATAACGTGAACAATCACAAAATTAGGAAATAACATCATAACTACAGAATACATAATGAAAAAACATTATTCAAATTAATAAATATACAAAATTTTACATATAAAAAACTATACCAGAAAATAAAGACTATGAAAATCAAAAACATCAATGTAAATATCATTTTACTCAACATAATAGTCAACAATTAGATTAATTATTTAACATAATACATTTAGAATTTTAATATTAATTAATATTTCCTTGTTTACTAATCATGCATTTATATTAAAAAAAATCATGAAATAACCCTTCTGGAAATCAATTTGATGATGTAAAGAAACGTAGTTATTAAATTATTTTTCCAAATAATTCATATTCATTTTTTCACACACATAATTTGCATAAAAATATGGGTTTGGTGACAACACCCACCATTTCCATGAAAATAATCATCTTAAAAAATGATAAAAATATATGAAAGTATTGGGTGCTTTAAGATGTCATAATGGATAACTTATGTTGGAATAAATTTTCATTCATATTTTTTTATATATCATAATAATTATTCTCAAGTAATAGTAATGGAATCTCAAAATATATACCTCTATCTATAATAATATTTTATATTTTTCAAAACACTATAATATTATCACAATAGAGGAACATATTTATCATTAAACATAAAATATAATGACTTATACCAACCATAATATTTGGTTCCTTGATTTTAGCATGTTTTTTTCAAATATAAATAACGAATTAGAGGAAATTAGTGTATAAATAGAATAATGGAATTCGAAAAAGGAGATGACCAAGATGAATAAATTAAATATCAAAGGATAATTTTCATGGATGAAATTACATGAATCTGTGTGTATGTTGTGATTCACCATGATACTCCTTGATTGATGACCGAATGAAATTATGGAGGTTCCAAATAAATGTATATAAAAAATAAATGTTATAATAAATCAAGAAATACTCATTTCTGACCATATTGGTCTCTATAATCATGTTTCAATCATGTAATTATCCATTTATATGCCCCCATATGGCAATACTACACAATATCATGATCATCCTTTGACTCTACATCCTGGTAATTCATCTAGAATGTTAGTTATACTTTTTATAACCTCTAAATATTAAATTATATGATAAAACATTATAATTAATGTATACCCAATAAATCATTTGTGTCTCATTTATTTATGGAATATTTAATTCTAATAATTGGCATAATCTTGTGATAATTGTTTTTCCAAAAATAAAATCGGATAAATATAGTTAATCATTATGCTCAATCAAACTTATGAGTGAAATTAGATTATATAAATTTTATTAATATTTCATCTAGAAAATATAAAATCTGATTAAATTTTATTTCAAAATGTAGGATTATTATATAGAAATAAATAATTATTCATAATCATTTGTCAAATAATACGATGTCTTATTTAATATAACATGATTTATATTCAATTATTCATTGTAAATATGGGTTTTGGAAAAATTTATCAACATAAATGTTTCCTAAAAGTATGGAATCATTAAAATATGATTCTTAGGACATGGTTTTAAAAAGAATGGACATTATTTTTATGGAATTATGGTATCTATATGAAAAAAACCTGATGGAACTGTATAAATCAATTTTTTTAATCAAATAAAATCAATGATCCAAATGAAATTTTTTCTGATGTATGTAAAATGATTTTGTTAGTTTAGAAAATTTTCCCACAATGATTATACTATGATGTAGTATATAGGTAAATAAAATATACATTTCACTGAATCTAAATGAAAATTAAAATAATAATTAATTTACTATTGTGGAATATGATAAATTTATATTTTGTTGAATTTACATGGTTTGATAATTTATCAAGTTTTGATGGATAGTAAAATGATGAATAATATAAAATAGTTTTATTTGTTATGTGATTTTAATAAAAGAAAATATGAATTTTTCTTATTAAAATACATATTGTAAATAAATAATAATATATATATTTAAACAAATCAAAAAATTGTGTTTGTAGATTTGTGAAATGTTTCAAAAAAATATTATTTTATGTGATACTGATATAATGAAAACAATTAAAAATTAGTAATATATCATGTATTATATATATAAATGGAATATATTTGATTAGAGAATAGTGTAATTTAATGTCAAAGTGTTCATTAATTTCAATATACATATTAATATTTTAATGTCTAATTTGTAAGATATAAATATAATTTGATTTGCATTATGTTTCATTCAGTGCCCATAAAATGATGTCTAAATTATATTGATTTTAAATAATTTAATTTACTAATTATTCATAAAATCGTATCTCATATCTAAATTTTTGAAAATATCATTTAGTTATTTATTCCATAATTTTTCAAATACATGAATATAAATATTTTTATTAATAGTGTATGATTTTTTTTGAAAAAATATATAGATTATTTTAATAAAAGATTGAATAATTCATATTAAGAGTTACTAGTTCTGTAAAGCATAATAAGTAGTTATGTTTTACCTAGACCCTGATTTATTATGATATATAAATTCAATAATTATGGTTAATTAGGATTAATAAATATTAAATGTTATGATTGACTTAAAATTATGGTCAATATTATGTATTTTTTATAGATACTAGCGCATTTTTTTTGAAATTATCTAAAAATATGACATATTTGGCTCTATAAAAAACTGATGGGGTTGGAAACATCCTTTGCTATAGATTTTCATGGTTGAATTTTTGGTATTGTTAAATTCTAAAAATTTATATGAAATGTATTCTTGTACCTAATGATTATGTGGTATTCTACTTTGTGTAAATATAATCTGATTTTATTTATGGGTTACTAGATCAAATCCTTAGTTTTTAGTGTTGATAATTTATATATTTTGAATGTATTCATCTAGTTATTGGTTTAATGTAAAAAAATAAATCATTATAATCACACATGAATAAAAAATTCATGTTATAAGATGATAATATATTAAAAAACACATTAAAATATTATTTGTATGAATAATTCCTAATAAAAAAACATGTAAAGACATTGATAACATAGTTTTGGTCTCCTAACTAGTTAGGTGAAAATAGATCATCTTGTGTAATGATAAAATGATATGGGTGAAAAATAAAGTTATGTAAAAATTATCAGAATTATAATTGGATTAAAATAGTATGAAATCAGTAAGGGCTAGGATACTATAAGAATGTAATTGAGATAAATCAATATTTTGGATTTGGATATGGAGTTACCCACTCAACAGTCCATGTAAAATATATGATATTCTTGAAATGATTTTATACTTGATATAGTAATGGTAAATGTTATGATATTTTATAGATAAAAATATGATGATATTATGAAATTGAAAAACTAATATATATAATGTATATTAAAAGAGGTCATCTTTTTAATTAAAACACATTTCACAAAATTATCCATTAAATAGTTATAAAATAGATAAAAATAGGATACAAAATTATAATTGTTTAAAATGAAATAATTATGAATTTTTTTATTAATATAAAGCATAAAAACTTTGAATATTAGTTGTATTATTATACATAACTTCTATATGTACTTAATAATATTTTTTTATAATGATTGCAATTTTATATGTTAGATAAACCTTTTATGATCAATGGATTAGGTAATCCATTTCATAATAGTATCAAGAATATTAGTTGAATAAAAATGAGAGATTTCGTTAAGGAATATATGTTAAATAATTTTCCAATATAATAAAATTTGAAAAAGAAATGTATGAAAATCAATTCACTCAATGTGATAGAAAATATGAATCTAATATATCAAGAACAATAAATTAAGAGGAGATATGATGATTTAAAGTAATTGTTCTGAAATAAAATGATCAAGGGAAAATTACAATCAACATATTTACTCAATATAATTGGTTATGATATTTAATTATAGATTATTTAGGGTCCACTAAATATATATCTGACAAATGAGTTCTTTTGAAAATAATTTATTGAAAACATCAAAAGAATTTATACGAAATTAAAATATTAATGAGATTCATATATTTTTACCATGTCATTAAAATAGGGTGATGATATTTGATTATGGTATGAGATTTTTTGGATAGGAATATATGATTATAATATAAAATTGTAAATTCATTCTCAAAAAGAAAAAAAATATTAATTCAGTAATATTTATCCTTGTTCATTGAAACCTAATAGATCTCTTCCAAAATATGGGTAAACATTAAATTTACAAATGCACTATGAATAGATACTTAATGAACCAAAATTCAATAATTGGTGTAAAAGAATTAATGTATAATTCACATTATATATCCACATTGTGTACAAAAATCGTTTTTTATTGGTTTACAATGGAACAAATATATTAAAATGTATTATTTACATATATAGTATATTCACACAAATTTAAATTCATGTCAAGTTATTTGATTCCATTTATTGTGTGTTAATAGATTCCAAAATTGATCAATAAAATTAAAATTTTGATTATTTATAGTCTTTGGGATTTTTAAATTGATAAAAAATTACTATTAAGAATACACAGAAATAATTTTTAGAAATTTTTAAAATTTTGTTTCATTTTGTATATTTTTATTAAATTATAGAATAATATTAATTTAGTCGAGGCTGATTGTGTTTTGAATGAGTTATTTTACAATATATGAGTAATTTGTTTCCACCATCCATATAGGATATATAATAACAAATAATGGTTTTCATTTTATGAGTACTACAATAATCCCATTAAACTCTATCTATCATATGGTAAATAATTTTTTATTTTGTAATTATATTAATGAAATGAATTAGTATTTAATGAACTTACTAATATTTGTTTTTTATATCGAAAAGAGTATAGTTTATAATATGATATTAATTTTTATAAACATGGATGTGTAGAAAGTGAAATAACTAAATTATTTTTCCAATATAATTAAGTGTTTATATCTTATTACCAGATAAATCCGTTTATGATATATTAGTAAAGAATAAAAATTATATGAATCTAAATATTTCCTTAGATAATTATATGATCATAAATAAAATATTAAATGGAGGTGTTCTTTGATATTAATTGTATAAATATTAAAGAAATAACATATTTTAGACAATCTATGTAATTGACATTGTAATATTATATTTCATAAAGATATGTATTATTGGATATAAAGAGCATGTGTTTATAACTATAATCTGAATCTCCAAATTCTTCAGTGAAATATTATTTATTTATTTAATCCCAATAACAGTTTATAGGGACTGGATTTTAAAATAGTGATATATAGTGATATAATAGTGGCCATGTAGATATGTAACTAGTAATATTTATTGTTAAAACTAATCAATAAAACATATAAAAGGGAAAAAAAATTAGATTTTTTTTTGAATTATATATTTTAATTTATATTTCGTTTAGTTAGTTTATTTAATATTAATATAGTATTTATGATTATAAAAAATATATCCCCATATTTAAAAATTATATATCTATTTTATCATTCATTCGTGGGTATCGAATGATTTATGAAATAAAATGATAAAAATGAGTTTAAATATGAAAATTGTTTATCCAAATACATATAAATAAAAAATATAATTATAAGCCACAAAAAATGTAATAAATTACCAAATATGGGGTTTTAATGCAAATACCATGATTTTTACCTTATGGATATGAACCTGATCGGTTCTTAAGATGACTCACAACTTTAAATAAAAATAACTAAAAACATTATCTTATTTAGGTAATAAGTTTTATTGATGAATATTAATAACAATTATATGAATTTAGTATTTAATCATTCACATGAACAAACATATATTGTTACTTTACTTATAATAGTCCCCCATTTGACAGAATAAATGTTTAATTGGCATTGTTTTTGATTTTATATAAGAATTTTATTATTAAATATGGGGGTTTTCCATTTATTATTATACAAATGAAATTAAAGAACATGACTAATAATGTCAAATGAAAATAATTAAAATACCTGGATAATTTACATATGATGTATTTAGGTTAGTGAAATATGATTTAAAATTATATATTGATTAATAACAATGCATATAATCATTTATCTTAATTGATTGATACTTTGAGAATAAAAAAATAGTATTTGAAAAAATATATGGAAAATTTATTGGGATATAGTTAGTAATTGAAATTATAAAAAATATTAAATTATTCTTCTGATTGAATATTAAAAATGAAATTGATTTATGAATGAATATACATGTATTTATGGTTGATGATGGTTAAATACTTCATCGTGATTATAATATAATAATTTATATATGAAACTTCATAATTACAATGATGTATTTCAGGATTAATTTTATATTGAAAGCATAATTGTCACTAGGGATTATTCATAATTGTTTTTCCAAAATGTGGATAATTTTTTATGAAGTATTTGAAATTTGATTTTGAGGGAATAATAATAACATCTAAAAATTGGTTTTGTAGAATGTCAAAATGATATTTTGGGTGATATCCATACGGTTTTTTGGTAATTGATTCAGATGAATCTATATATTCTGTCATATATTGTGAAAATGTATTATGTTTTCTCGGATTTAGTAAAATTTTTGGATGAATATAAATGTGCACCAATGAATGAACATGTTGTGATAGTATTAACCATGTCCTGGATGTTTTTGTATTAAAAATTATTTGAGTGAAATCCATTATGTTGAAGTTAAAGGAAATAAAGTTCATTGTTAATATATTATATATGTTGATTATTTATCTCTTTAACTAAAAGATACCATGATCACTTGTAATAAAATTTTATGATGTTTGGGGATTTAATTTAATATATCTGAATTCAATGTGTAAATTTAGGTTTATAATAGATTTAATACCCCAATAGTAACATGGTTTTATATCGTATAATTTTTTACGCAATTGGAATAACGAGTCATTAAATTTTAATTGAATTTTTTAAATTATAGTGAATTAATGAATTATCAATAGTAATAAAAAATAGATGATAAAACCATATATAATTTATCTATAAATAGTAAATGAAAAATCTCTACCATAATTATCAATTTTTCTCTTTTTATTTATTATAATATTTTCACACAGTCTGTGGGGAAGATTGAGTCCTACCTAGAATTGAGGTTATTTAATTAACTATTGTATTGTTTAATTATGAAAGATTGTTTTAATTTTTAAATGGGATATTTATATATATTTTTTATAATATCATTTATATTTATATATTTTTGTATAATTCAAATTATATATCCACATTGTGTACAAAAATCATTTTTTTGTTGGTTTACAAAGAAAAAATATATTAAAATGTATTATTAACATGTATATTATATTTACATAAATTTAAATTCATGTCAAGTTATTGGATTCCATTTATTTTGTGTAAATGGTATCCAAAATTGATCAATAAAATGAAAAATGTGATTATTTATATTCTTTGGGATTTTCAAATTGATAAAAAATTACTATTAAGAATACATGGAATGGATTTGTAGACATTTTTTAAATTTTGTTTCATTTTATATATTTTTATTAAATTATAGAATATTATTAATTTATTCGAGGTTGATTTTTTTTGAATGATATATTTTACAATATATGAATAATTATTTTCCACCATCCATATAGGGTATATTATAATAAATAATGGTTTTCATTTTATAAGAACAACAATAATTCCATTACACTCTATCTATGATGTAGTAATTAATTGTTTATTTTGTAATTATATTAATGAAATGAATTAGTATTTAGTGTCATTACTAATTTTTTTTATATCGAAACAAGTATTATTTATAATATGATTTTAATCTTTCTAAACATGGATGTGTTTAAAGTGAAATAAGTAAATTAATTTTCAAATCTTATTCATTGTTTATATCTTATTACAACATAAATGTGTTTATGATATATTAGTAAATAATTAAAATTATAAAAATAGATATATTTCCTTAGATAATTATATTATCATCAATAAAATTTTAAATGGAGTTGTTCTTTGTTATTAATTGTATAAATATTAAAAAAAATTCATATTTTATATAATATATGTAATTAAAATTGTAATAATATATTTCTTAATGATATGTATTATTGGATATAAAGAGCATGTGTTTATAACAATAAAATGAATCTCCAAATTCTTCAGTGAAATATAATTTATTTATTTAATTCCGATAATAGTGTTTAGTGACTGAATTTTAAAATATTGATATATAGTGATATAATTGTGGCCATGTAGATGTGTTACTAGTATTATATATTGTTAGAACTAATCAATAATACCTATAAAAAGAAAAAAATAATATTTTTTTTAATTATACATTTTAATTTATATTAAATTTAGATAGTTTATTTAATATTAATATATTATTTATGATTCAAAAAAATATATACTTATATTAAAAAATTATATATAAATTTTATCATTCAGTCATGGGTATTGAATGATTTATGAAATAAAATGATAAAAAATGAGTTTATATATGAAATTTTTTTATCTAAATACATATAAATAAAAATTATAATTATGGGTCACAAAAAATGAAATAAATTACCGAAATGGGGTGTCAATGCATATGCAATGATTTTTACCTTATGGAAATAAACCTGATCGGTTCATAAAATTACTCACTCTATTAAATAAAAATAACACAAAACATTATCATATTTAGTTAATAAGTTTGTTTGATGAATATTAATCACAATTAAATGAATTTAGTATTAAATCATTCACATGAACAAACATATATTATTACATTACTTATAATAGTACCCCAGTCGACAGAATCAATGGTTAATTGACATTGTTTCTGATTTTCTTTAAGAATTTAATTTTTCAATATGGGATTTTTCCTATTTTTATTATACATATAAAATTTAAGACCACGATTAATAATGTCAAATGAAAATAACTTAAATACCCTGATAAATTACAAATGATGTATTTAGGTTAGTGAAATTTGATTTAAAAGTATATATTGATTAATAAAAATGTATATAATAATTTATCTTTATCGATCAATACCTTGAGAATAATAACATATGAGTTGAAATAATATATAGAAATTTAATTGGGTTATAGTTTGTAATAGAAATTATAATAAATATTAAATTATTATTCCTATTAAATATTACACATGAAATTGATTTCTGAATGAATATACCACTATTTATGCTATATAATTATTAAATACATTATCATGCTTATTATTTTTTAAATTCTAGATGAAAATTTGTAATTATGATGATGGATTTCAGGATTAATTTTATATTGAAAACATAATTGTCACTAGGTATTATTCATAATTGTTTTTTCTAAATATGGAAAAAATTTAATGAAGTATTTGAAATTTTATTTTGATGGAATAATTATAACTTATATAAATGGGTTTTGTAGGATCTAAAAAAGATATTTTGGGTGATATCCATATGTTTTTTTGGTAATTGATTCAAATTAATCTAAATATTATGTCGTATATAGTGAAAATGTATTATGTTTTCTCGGATTTAGAAAAATTATTGGATAAATATAAATGGGAACCAAGGATTGAAAATGTTGTTATTGTATTATCAATTTCATGGATGTTGTTGTATTAAAAAACATTTTAGTGAAATCAATTATGTTGTTGTTGAAGGAAATGAATGTCATTGTTAATATATTTTATATATTGATTATTTATCTCTTTAACTAAAAGAAACCAGGATCACTTGTAATAACAATTTATGATGTTTGGGCATTTAATTAAATATATATGAATTCAATGTCTAAATTTTGGTTTATAATAGATTTAATACCCCATGAGTAACATGTTTTCATATTATATAATTTGTTTCACTATTGGAATAACGAATCTTTAAATTTATATTGAATTTTAAATATTATAGTGAATTTATGAATTATCAATAATAATAGAAAATAGAGGATAAAACCATATAGAATTTATCTAAAAATCATAAATGATAAACCTCTACCATAATTATCAAATTTTTTCTTTTTATTTAATATAATATTTTCATACAGTCTGTGAGGAAGAGTGAGTCCTGCCAAGAATTTAGGTTTTTTAGTTAACTATTGTATTATTTAATTGTGAAAGATTTTTTTTATTTTTCAATGGGATATTTATATATATTTTTTAGAATATCACTAATAAATCAGTTATATAAATTAATAGGTATGTTATCAAATAATGTTATATTCAATTCAAATGATATTTTGGATGTTATGACGAATTTTTTTAATGTTAATTTTTATTGTGTTTTGAAATTCTCTTCCGCAAATAAAGCCCAAAGGAATTCATCATATAGTTATTCCTACCATGGAAAATATAGTAGTATTTTTGTTGTCTCATTAATAGAATAATAGTAGTATCATAGATTACAGTCTCTATGAATTATTTTAATATTCCCATTATGTTTTGAAAAAAAACATTGCAAATATAATGTATATTGATTTTAAGATTTTATACATCAGGATTGAAATATTGGCATCCTGGGATACTCTATATATAGACACTGGATATTTTTTTAATAGATAATATTATGTATTTAAAAGAAAAATCAATATTTACATTCATCGTGATTATTTATATTAATATTATATAATTCATGGAATTTTCTATGAATTTTTATTTCAGTTAAATTGTTTTTTAATAGTGTAGCATCATAAAGTAATTTTTGTGTTTTTAAAGATTAGATTATTATTTATGGGAATATTAAAATTTTAGTGGAATATAATTATTTTACTTATTTCTATAAATCATGATAAATATTATACCTCTATTAGATTATATGAATCATTATGAGAATATTAATTTTACTACTACATTATATGATGTATTTATATTGCGATGTGACATTGGTATAAAAAAAATTTATCACATGACTATATAATGATGAGATAATAAATTAATTGAGTGATTTATAATTCATCCACTAACAATATATGAATTCTATTTAACAACTCAACATTTAATGAGAATAATATTATGTTATTTATTTATTTATTTATTGATATATTATTTCCACAAAATTATTACCTGGATAAAATATAAAATGGGGAATACACTTTAGAGTTTGGGGATGAAATTATTTAATTATTTATATTAAATAAACTCGAACCCTAAATTGGATGTGTAGACAAGGTTTCAATAATTATAGGAAAAAAGTAGATATTTATATATTATTCAAGATAAGAGAATGAATATTCTACTGATTATGTATAGGATATTTGTGTGTATTTTTTTGTAACATATATAAAATTTAGACACAGTTTATATCATGTATCATGAGTTAGTTTGTGAATATGGGGTTATTTGATAATACATTAAGTGAGATTCGAAGATTCTCTACATGGTGATCGTGATTGAAGGATTGGTTTTGTTAGTCAAGATATTAATATAAAATTTTTTGTTTTTAGTTAAGTGGTTCATTACATATTTAATGGCATGAGGGACCATAATTTTTAAATTTTGGATTTTCAAACATCCATTAACAAATTAAATAATTTATTTATAACTATTTTGGATTTTATTGAGGATTCCTTTCTATATATTATGAAAATATGACATTTATTGTGTATTTTTGTAAACAATTATTTTCTCATTTTGTGTCATGGGTAAATGTGTTTCCTATCTTAATTTCATCTTTCTAATCATGTACATATACATATTTGACATCATAATTATTTAAATTATTAACCAAACCATTTTTCACAATTTTTGATATTTTTGGGTTCTATGTGATACTTACCCTCTTGGTGTATAGTTTTATAATTCCAATTAAATTTAATATAAAATATGAAAAAAAACATTTATACTCTTGAAAATATTATAAGACTTTTGAATTGCATGTGTATAAGGTAGTGTGACTATGTAAGGAACATAAATGACTTTTTATGTGAATAGTAAGGGGATTAAATGATAGGAAACTGAATAATAATTATTTAATGTAGGTTATAATATAACGGAATAATGTGATTTATCTTCTTTATATCAAATAAAATTCAGATTTAGGTCTTGTAGGAAGTGGTTATCCATTAAGATAGATGAATGAATATAATTATAAATGAATCTGTTTTATTATATTATAATAAATTCACTTCATTAAAAATTTATTCGATATTTTACAAGAATGATAAAATTATTTTCAAGGATGAAAGTAATATTTATAATCAAAATGAATATTGGTAGAAAAATTTACATCATGAATATGAATAATATTATTGTGTTATACTGATAAATGTATTGATGTGTAAGGATTTATTATAAAATTTTATATTTTTTTAAATAAGGATAGAAAATGAAAATTGTTGATAAATTAAAGATGTATTATTTTTAAAACTAATAATATTTATAAACCTCACATTTAAATTTTATAATTTAAAATATTTCATACATGATATATTTAACAACCCCCCTAGATAATTTATTATGAAAAATTGAACTGTCGTGATACCTTATGCATGATTTCTGACCTCCAAAGGGTATCTTTATTTTCAAAAGATAATAAGAATAAAATGAGAAGTAATTTTATCTATTTTTATGTAGTGATGGCACATTACCCTATTATATTAGAAAAATGGCATGAGCCGCAAATATATCAAACATCCAAGGAATCTATAACTAGTATATAAGATATAAATAATCACACTTGTATGAAAATATATGATAAATATATATACAGTTTAAAATAAATAAATTACAGTTCAAGGTTATATAATTCCTCGGTTAGACACTAATATAAAGAAACCAATATGTAAATATTGAAAATGGGAACATAGATATCACTAATCTGGAGTGAAGTGGAATCCCATAATCCTGGAATGTAAAAATTAAAAATAAAAATTATTATATCTATCACATTAGAATATTTTCATTAGAATATCAAAAATATTAATCCAGAACCCATTATAAATACCAATAGAAACTCAGACATTGGTTCCATTTCCATCTCTAGACCATGAATAACATCTTCAATACACTAAAAAATGTATAAATATTATAATTTATCATGATTTAACTGTATGTCATTCCATTAAATAAATATAATAAGGTCAATATATTAATCAAGTTAAAAAATAAATCTCAAATTAAGTGATGATACTTAAATAATTATATATGTAATTTTTAATATAATAATAAGACCATAAAATAATTGGATTAAAAGTAAGTAACCATGTCATCAAATTAATTAAGAAACATTTAGAAAATGAATTGTGTAGCAGAAGTGTACCTTATGGAGCACATTATCCCAAACATGGAAAGGATGTGACAACACTGGTATTTTTATTGACCAATCCCATGTCTAGTTCCAAAAATTATTGAATTAGTGATTCATATATTAGAGAAATTCATGGTTGTTGAAATTTCCACATGATCTATTCTCGTGGAATCACTATCACCAGTTTCCTCCATAGCTTAAATTATTCAGAGATCTTAAGTGGATATCAGAATAAGATATAGAACTATAAATTTGGCTAACATAATCATGTTTATATTATTCTGGTATTTTTTTTGGAACATGTATTTATATAAAAGTAATGATTATATACTGATGAATTGAAAAAATAAACACCATATTGTTTTACTTAAAAATAATTTTTTAAAACATTATTGAATTACTCATAATATTTTAAATATATTTTTTATATGTATAATATAAAATCATTATAATTTGTAATTATTACGATGTATGTGCTACAAGAATTTATATTTTTAAAAGATATATTCTTTTTAAAATCATTAATTATATTATTAGGATTTAATTCAAAATTTAAATTCCAATAATTAAGAATTTATTTTAGAATATATGGATCATGAATTTAGTTTCAAATAATAAAAATTAGTAAGATGTTTTTCAATAAATATATTAATTTTAATTTATATTTCATGGGTAAAAACATGTTACCATAGAAGAAACCAATATGATAAAATTTAAAAAAATAGTGGAAATGACATGAAAAAAATAAACAATTTCGAAAATTATATTTCGATTATTTACCCAATATATAACACCCAAAATTTAATTATTTTCCACTTTACATCCATTTAATATTGAATATTGTAATGTTATCCTTGAAATTTTATTAGTAATTTTAAAATATTTCATTTTCTTCACATATAATTGGGGTATATTTCCTCATAATTTCCCTAGAATTTCTAAATAATTACATATACTAAATATCATATTTATTTTCTCTTAAAATCTATCACATATACTATAATATTTCTTCCTCCCAAAATTTCTGGATCAAAACCCTTATGTTGGTACCCTATGGAAAATATCTAAAGAGAGAATAAATGATCTCAACTGATCTCCCTTATTTATATTCTACATAAATCACCTCAATTATACTCTATACATGAAATTGAGATAAAAATTGTATTGATAATATGAATAAAATTTTTTTCTACAATAATCTCAATTTTATACCATCCCCCATAAACTCATAAAATTAAAAATATTGTGTGTGTGTGTTTCATGGGAACTACCTCCTCTGTTAGTGACATCATATGTCTTTTATCACATCCATACAAGGAGACAGAAAACTTGGATCTAATCTATCAAGAAAAATAAATTAACAGGAGATGTGATGTTTCAATGGAATTTTTTTGATTAAAAATGATCAAGGGAACATTAAACTCCAAAAATTTACTCAAAATAATTGGTTATGATATTTAATTATATATTTTTTAGGGTCCACTAAATATATATCTGTCAAATGAGTTCTTCTAAAAATAATTTATAGAAAACTTCAAAAGAATTTATACTAAATTAAAATATTAATGAGATCCAAATATTATTACCATGTCATCAAAATATGGTGATGATAGTTGATTATGGTATGAGATTATTTGGACATGAATATATGATTATAATATATAATGGTAAATTCCTTCTCAGAAATAAAAAACTATTAATTTAGTATTATTTATCCTTGTTCATTAAACCCTAATAGATTTGTCCAAAATTTGGGAAACATTACATTTCCAAATGCACTATCAATATAGATTTAATTAAACAAAATTAAAGAATTGGTGTACAAAAATTAATGTATAATTCACATTATATATCCACATTGTGTACAAAAATAGTTTCTTATTGGCTTACAAATGAAAATAATATATTAAAATGTATTATTTACATGTATAATATATTTAAATAAATTTAAATTCATGTCAAGTTATTGTATTCCATCTATTTTGTGTAAATAGTATCCAAAATTGATCAATAAAATAAAAAATGTGATTATTTATAGCCTTTGGGATTTTCAAATTGATAAAAATTTCTATTAATAATACATGGAATGGATTTTTAGGAATTTTAAAAATATAGTCTCATTTTATATATTTTTATTAATTGATAGAATAATATTAATTTAATTGAGGTTGATTGTGTTTTGAATGAGTTATTTTACAATATATGAGTAATTAGTTTCCACCATCCATATAGGGTATATTATAATAAATAATGGTTTTCATTTTATGATTACTAAAATAATCCAATGAAACTCCATCTATGATGTAGTAATTAATTGTTTATATTGTAATTATACTAATGAAATGAATTAGTATTTAATGTCCTTACTAATATTTGATTTTTATATCGAAAAAATATAATTTATAATATGATATTAATTTTTCTAAACATGGATGTGTTGCAAGTGAAATAAATATATTATTTTTCAAATTTAATTCATTGTTTATATATTATTACAACATAAATGTGTTTATGATATATAAATAAAGAATTAAAATTATATAAATAGATATATTTCCTTAGATAATTATATAATCATCAATAAAATATTAAATGGAGTTGTTCTTTGATATTAATTGTATAAATATTAAAAAATAACATATTTTAGATAATCTATTTAATTAACATTGTGATATTATATTTCATAAATATATATATTATTACATATAAAGAGATTGTGTTTATAACAATAATCCGAATCTCCAAATTCTTCATTGCAATATTATTTATTAATTTAATATTAATAATAGTGTTTAGTGACTGAATTTTAAAATATTGATATATAGTGATATAATAGTGGCCATGTAGATATGAAACTAGTATTATATATTGTTAAAACTTATCAATAAAACCTATAAAAGGAAAAAAATTAGATTATTATTTTTTAATTATATATTTTAATTTAAATTAATTTTAGATATTTTATTTAATATTAATAGAGTATTTATGATTATAAAAAATATATCCTCATATTTAAAAATTATATGTCTATTTAATCATTCATTCATGGGTGCTGAATGATTTATGAAATAAAATGATAAAAAATGATTTTATACATGAAAATTATTTATCCAAATACATATAAATAAAAATTATAATTATGGGTCACATAAAAATGTAATAAAATACTGAATATGCAGTTTCAATGCATATACCATGATTTTTACCTTATGGAAATGAATCGGATTGGTTCCTAAGATGAATCACTACATTTAATAAAAATAACTCAAAATGTTATCTTATTTAGTTAATAAGGTTGTTTGATGAATATTAATCACAATTACATGAATTTAGTATTTAATCATTCACATGAACAAACATATATTGTTACTTTACTTAAAATAGTCCCCCAATCGAGAAAATGAATGGTTAATTGGCATTGTTTCTGATATTCTATAAGAATTTTATTATTAAATATGGTATTTTTTCTAATTTTTATTATACATATGAATTTTCAGACCATGATGAATAATGTCAAATGAAAATAATTTAAATACCCTGATAAATTACATATGATGTATTTAGGTTAGTGAAATTTGATTTAAAAGTATATATTGATTAATAACAATACATATAATCATTGATCATGATCGATCGATACATTGAGAACAAAAAAATATGAGTTGAAATAATATATCAAATTTTTATTGGGTTATAGTAAGTATTTTAAATGATAAAAAAGATTAAACTATTCTTCCTATTGAATATTACACATGAAATTGATTTATGAATGAATATACCTATATTTATGGTAGATAAAGGTTCAATACTTCATCTCTATTATAATTTATTAATTTCTAGATGAAACGTCATAATTACAATGATTGATTTCAGGATTAATTTTATATTGAAAACATAATTGTCACAAGGGATTATTCATAATTTTTTTTCTAAATGTGGGTAGTTTTTTATGAAGTATTTGGAATTTTATTTTGAGAGATTAATTATAACATCTAAAAATGTGTTTTGTATGATGTCAAAAAGGGATTTTGGGTGATATCCATATGTTTTTTTGGTAATTGATTCAGATGAATCTATATATTATGTCATATACATGGAAAATGTATTATGTTTTCTCGGATTTATTAAAATTATTGGATGAATATAAATGTGCACCGAGGATTGAACATGTTGTGATTGTATTAACCACTTCATGGATGTTTTTGTATTAAAAAACATTTTACTGAAATCCATTCTGTTGTTTTTTAAGGAAATATTGTTCATTGTTAATATATTATATATGTTTATTATTTATCTCTTTAACAAAATGAAACAATGATCACTTGTAATAAAATTTTATGATGTTTGGGGAATTTAATTAAATATATATTAATTCAATTTATAAATTTAGTTTTATAATAGATTTAATACCCCATGAGGAACATGGTTTCATATTGTATAATTTTTTACACAATTGGGATGACGAAACATTAAATTTTTAATGAATTTTTAATATTATAGTTAATTCATGAATTATCAAAACAAATAGAAAATATAGAACTAAACCATATAGAATTTATCTGAAAATCATAAATGAAAAATCTCTACCATAATTATCAATTTTTCTTTTTTTATTTAGTATAAGATTTTCATACAGTCTGTGAGGAAGGGTGAGTCATACCATGAATTTATGTTATTTGATTAACTATTGTAATTTTTAATTAGGGAAGATTATTTTAATTTTTCAGTGGGATATATATATATATATATATATTAGAATATCAATGATGCATCAGTTATCTAAATTAATAGGTATGTTATCAGATTATTTTATATTCAATTCAAATGAGTTTTTGGATGATGTGAAAAAATAAATTTGAATGATAATTTTTAATGTGTTTTGATAATATCTTCTACCAATAAAGCCCAAAAGAATTCATCATATCATTATTCCTACTGTTGAATATATAGTAGTATTTTGGTTGTTTATTTAATAGAAAAATAGTAGTATCAGATATTACAGTCTCTATGAATCATTTTAATATTCCCATTATGTTTTGAAAAAAACACATTCCAAATTTAATATATATTGATTATATGATTTTAAAAATTAGAATTGAAATATTATTATCCTGGGATATTCTATATATAGACACTGGATATTTTTTTAAGAGATAATAATATGTCTTTAAATAGAAAAATCAATATTTACATTCATCATGATTATTTATATTAATATTATATAATTCATGGAATTTTCTATGAATTTATATTTATGTTAAATTGTGTTTCTAATAGAGTAGCACCATAGAGTAATTTTAGTGTTTTTAAGGAATAAATAATTGTTTATTGGAATATTAAAATTTTAGGGGAATTATCTTATTTTACATATATCTATAAATCATGATAAATATTATACCTCTATTCGATTATATGAAACATTATGAGAATATTAATTTTACTACTACATTATATGATGGATTTATAATGTGATGTGACATTGGAATAACCAACATTTATCATATTACATTATAATGATGAGATAATAAATTAATTTAGTGATTGGTAATTAATCCTCTAACAATATATGAATTCTATTTAAAACTCAATATTTAATGAGAATAACATTGTGTTATATATTTATTTATTTACTGCTATATTATTTCTACAAATTTATTATGTGGATAGAATATAAAATCGGTAATACTTTTATGAGTTTGGGGATGAAATTATTTAATTTTTTATATTCAACAAACTGGAACCTTAAATTGGATGTGTAGAAAAGGTTTCAACAATTATAAGATAAAGTAGATATTTATATATTATTCAAGATACGAGAAAGAATATTATAGGGATTATGTATAGGATATTTTTGTGGATTTTCGTGTAACATATATAAAAGTTATACGTGGTTTATATCATGTATCATGAGTTAGTTTGTGAATATGGGGTTATTTGAAAATACATTATGTATGATTCGAAGATTCTCTACAAGGTGATCATGATTGAAGTATTGGTTTGGTTAGTCAATATATTTATTGTAAGATTGTGTGTTTTTAGTTAAATGGTTCATTACATATTTAATGGAATGAGGGACCAAAATTTTTAATTTTTGTATTTTCAAACATCCATTAATAAATTCAATAATTTATATATAACCATTTTGGATTTTATTGAGTATTTTGTTCTTTATATTGTGTATATAAGACATTAATTGTGTATTTTTTTTAAAAAATATTTTCTCATTATGTGTCATGGGTAAATGTGTTGTATATCTTAATTTTATCTTTCTATTCAAGTACATATAAAAATTTGACATAATAATTACTTAAATTATTAACCAAACCATTTTTCACTATTTTTCAAATTTTTAGGTTCTATGTGAAACATAACCTTTTGGTGGATAGTTTTATAATTCCATTTAAATTTAATATAAAATAAGAAAAAAAAATTAATACTCTTAAAAATATTATATGACTTTTTAATTGAATGTGTATAAGGTAGTGTGACTCTATAAGGAATATAAATGAATTTTTATGTGAACTATAAGGGGATTAAATTTTAGGAAACTGAATAATAATTATTTAATATAGGTTATGGTATGAAGGAATAATGTGATTTATCTTCTTTAGATCAAATATAATTAACATTTAGGTCTTGTAGGATGTGGTGACCAATTATGTTATATGAAATCAATATAATTATAAATGAATCTTTTTTATTATAATATAATAAATTCTCTTTATTAAAAATTTATTAAATATTTTATAAGAAGGATAAAATTATATTCGATGATGAAAGTAATATTTATATTTAAAATGAATATTTGTAGAAAAAATTCCATCATGAATATGAATAATATTATAGTGTTATCCTGATATATGTATTGATATGTATGGATTTATTATAAAATGTTATAATTTTTAAATAAGAATAGAAAATGAAAATTGTTGTTAAATTTAAGATGTATTATTTTTAAAACTAAAAATTATTATAAACCTTACATTTAAATTTTATAATTTTAAGTATTTCATTCATGATATGTTTAACAACCCCACCTAGATCTTTTATTGAGATAAATTGAACTGTCGTGATACCTTATGCATGATTCATGGCCTCCAAAGGGTATCTTTATTTTCAAAAGATAAGGAGAAGAAAATGGGAAGTAATTTTATCTATTTTTATGTAATGATGGCCCATTACCCTATTATTTTATAAATATGGCATGATCCAAAAATATATCAAACATCGAACGAATCTATAACTAGTATACATGATTGAAATAATCAAAATTGTATGAAAATACATGATAAAAATATATATAGTTTACAATAAATAAAATATAGTTCAAGGTTAAATAATTCCTTAGTTAGACACTAATATAATGAAACCAATATGTAAATAATGAAAATGGGAACGTAGATATCATTAATATGGAGTGAAGTGGAATCCAATAATACCGGTATATAAAAAAGAAAATGAATAATTATTATATCTATCACCTAGGAATATTTTCATTATAATATCAAAAATATTAATCTAGACCCCATTACAAATACCAACAGACACTCACTCATTGGTTCCATTTCCATCTCTAGATCATGAATAACATCTTCAATACATTAACCAATGTATAAATATTATAATTTATCCTGATTTAACTATATGTCATTCCATTAAATAAATATAATAAGTTCAATTGATTTCTCATATTAAAAAACTAATCTCAAAATAAATAATGATACTAAAATAATTATATATGTAATTTTTACTATTATAAAAGGAACATAAAATAATTGGATTAAAAGTAAGTAAACATGTCATGAAATTAATTAAGAAAAATGTTAGAAAATAAATTGGGTAGCAGAAGTGTACCTTATGGAGCACATTTACCCAAGAATGGAAAGGATGTGACATCACTAGTATTTTTATTAACCAAGCCCATGTCTAGTTCCAAAAATTATGGATGTAGTGAATCCTATATGAGAGAAATTCATGGTTGTTGAAATTTCCACATCATCCATTCTCGTGGACTCTCTATCACGAGTTTCCTCCATTGCTTAAATTATTATGAGATCTTAAGTTGATATTAGTATAAGATATGTAACTATAAATTTGGATAATATTATCTTATATATATTATTATGGTAATTTTTTTAAAACATATATTTATATAAAAGTAGTGATTATTTACTGATTAATTGAAAAAATAAACACCATATAGTTTTCCTTAAAATTTCTTTTTTAAAAACATTATTGAATTAATAATTATATATTAAATATATTTTTTATTTGTATAACATAACACCATTATAATTTGTAATTATTACGAAGTATGTGCTACAAGAGTTTTTATTTTTAAAAGTTATATTATTTTTAAAATCATTAATTATATTCATAGGATTTCATTAAAAATTTAAATTCCAATATTTTATAATTTATTTTAGAATATATGGATCATGAATATAGTTTCAAATAATAAAAATTGGTAAGAAGTTTTATAATAAATTTTTTTATTTAAATATATATTTCTTCTGTAAAATCATGTTACAATAGTAGAAATCAATATGATAAAATGTAAAACAAATAGTGGAAATGAAATAAAAAAATTAAACAATTTTGAAAATTAGTTTTCGATTATTTACCCAATATATAACAGCCAAAATTTAATTATTTACCACTTTAGATCCATTTAATCTTGAACAGTGTAATGTTATCATTGGAATGTTATTAGTAGATTTATCGTATTTCATTTTAATCACATATAATTGGGGAAGACTTCCTCCTAATTTCCCTATAATTTCTAAATAATTACAAATACTAAATATCATTCTTATTTTCTCGCAAAATCTATCACATAGCGTATAATATATTGTCCTCCCAAAATTTCAGGAATAAAAACCTTATGTTGGTTCCTTATAGAGAATATCTAAAGAGAGAATAAATGCTCTCAACAGATCTCCCTTATTTATATTCTAGATAAATCCCCTCAATCATACTCTACACAAGAAATTGAAATAAAAAGAGTATTGATAATAGGAATATTTTTTTTACAATAATCTCAATTTTATACCATCCTCCATAAACTCTGAAAAATTAAAATGTTGTTTGTGTGTTGAATGGGGACTACCACCTCTGTTAGTGACATAATTTTCATTTCATAACATCCATACAAGGTGATAGATAACATGAATCTTATCTATCAAGAACAATAAATTAAGAGGAGATATGATGTTTCAAATAATTGTTTTTGATAGAAAATGATCAAGGGAAAATTAGACTCAACAAATTTTCTCAATATAATTGGTTATGATATTTAATTATAGATTTTTATGGTCCACTAAATATATATCTGACAAAATATTTCTTTTGAAAATAATTTATAGAAAACATAAAAAAAATTTATACTAAATTAAAATATTAATGAGATTAACATATTTTTACCATGTCATCAAAATATGGTGATGACAGTTGATTATGGTACAAGTTTATTTGGATACGAATATATGATTATAATATATAATGGTAAATTATTTCTCAGAACGAAAAAAACTATTAATTCAATAATATTTATCCTTGTTCATTGAAACCTAATAGATTTATTCCAATATATGGGTAAACATTATATTTCCAAATGCACTATGAATAGAGATTTAATTAAATAAAATTCAATAATGGGTGTACATAAATTAATGTATAATTCACATAATATATCAACATTGTGTACAATAATCGTTTTATATCGGTTTACAATAGAAAAAATATATTAAAATTTATTATTTACATGTATAGTATATTTACATAAATTTAAATTCATTTCATGTTACCAGATTCCATTTATTTTTTGAAAATAGTATCCAAAATTGATCAATAAAATGTAAAATGTGATTATTTATAGTCGTTGGGATTTTCAAATTGATAAAAATTTACTATTAAAAATAAATGGAATGGATTTTTAGACATTTTTAAAATTTTGTTTCATTTTTTATATTTTTATTAAATGATAGAGTAATATTAACTTAATTGAGGTTTATTGTGTTTTGAATGAGTTATTTTATAAAATATGAGTAATTAGTTTCCCCCATACATAGAGGGTATATTATAATAAATAATGGTTTTAATTTTATGAGTACTATAATAATCCCATGAAATTATATCTATAATGTAGTAATTTATTTTATATTTGGTAATTATATTAATGAAATGAATTATTATTTAATGTCTTTACTAATATTTGTTTTTTTGGTAGAAAAAGTATCATTTATAATATGACTTTAATTTTTCTAAACATGGACGTGTTGAATGTGAAATAAATAATTTTTTTCCCAATCTAATTTTGTGTTTATATCTTATTACAACATAAATATATTTATGATATATTAGTAAATAATTAAAATTATAAAAATAGATATTTTTCATTGGATAATTATATGATCATCAATAAAATATTAAATGGAGTTGTTCTTTGATATTAATTGTATAAATATTAAAAAAATTACATATTTTAGATAATCTATGTAATTAACATTGTAATATTATATTTCATAATGATATGTATTATTGGATATATAGAGCATGTGTTTATAACTATAATCGGAATCTCCAAATTCTTAAGTGCAATATTATTTATTTATTTAATCCCAATAATAGTGTTTAGTGACTGAAATTTAAAATATTGATATATAGTAATATAATAGTGGCCATTTAGATATGTAACTAGTATTATATATTGTTAAAACTAATAAATAAAACCTATAAAAAGAAAAAAATTAGATTATTTTTTTACATTATAAATTTTAATTTATATTAATTTTAGATAGTTTATTTAATATTAATATAGTATTTATGATTATAAAAAATATATCCTTATATTTAAAAATAATATATCTATTTTATCATTCATTCATGGGTATCGAATGATTTATGAAATAAAATGATAAAAATGTGTTTATATATGAATTTTTTTATCCAAATACATATAAATAAAAATTATAATTATGGGTCACAAAAAAATGTAATAAATTACCGAATATGTGGTTTCAATTCATATACCATGATTTTTACCTTATGGAAATGAACCTGATCGATTCTTAAGATGAGTAACTACATTAAATAAAAATAACTCAAAACATTATCATATTTAGTTAATAAGGTTGTTCGATGAATATTAATCACAATTACATGAATTTAGTGTTAAATCATTCACATGAACAAGCATATATTGTTACTTTACTTATAATAGTCCTCCAGTCGACAGAATCAATGGTTAGTTAGCATTGTTTCGGATTTTCTATAAAAATTTTATTATTCAATATCTGATTTTTCCAAAAATTTTTATACATATAAAATTTAAGACCATTTTTAAAAATGTCAATTTAAAATAATTAAAATATCATGATAAATTACATATGATGTATTTAGGTTAATGTAATTTGATTTAAAAGTATATATTGATTAATAACAATGCATATAATCATTTATCTTGATCGATCGATACATTGAGAATAAAAACATATGAGTTAAAATAATATATGGAAATTTTATTGGGTTATAGTTAGTAATTGAAATTATAAAAAAGATTAAATTTTTCTTCCTACTGAATATTACACATGAAATTGATTTAAGAATGAATATACCTCTATTTATGGTATATAATGGTCAATTACTTCATCATGCTTATAATTTAGTAATTTCTAGATGAAACATCGTAATTACAATGATGGATTTGAGGATACATTTTATATTGAAAACTTAATTGTCACTAGGTATTATTCTTAATTTTTTTTTCTAAATGTGGATAATTTTTTATGAAGTATTTTAAATTTTATTTTGTGGGGATAATTATAACTTCTAAAAATGGGTTTTGTAGGATGTCAAAAAGAAATTTTGGTTGATATCCATATGTTTTTTTGGTAATTGATTTAGATGAATCTATTTATTATTTCATATATAGTGAAAATGTATTATGTTTTCTCGGGTTTAGTAAAATTATTGGATGAATATAAATGTGCACCAAGGATTAAACATGTTGTAATTTTATTAACCATTTCATGGATGTTGTTGTATTAAAAACATTTTAGTGAAATAAATTTTGTTTTTTTGAAGTAAATTATATTCATTGTTAATATATTATATATGTTGATTATTTATCTCTTTAACTAAAAGAAACCATGATCACTTGTAATAATATTTTATGATTTTTGGGGGATTTAATTAAATATATCTGAATTCAATCTCTAAATTTAGGTTTATAATATATTTAATACCCCATGAGAAACTTGGTTTTATATTTTATAATTTTTTACACAATTGGAATGACGAATCATGAAATTTATATTGAATTTTTAATATTATAGTGAATTTATGAATTAACAATACTAATAGAAAATAGAGGATAAAACCATATATAATTTATCTAAAATAAATAAATGAAAAATATCTACCATAATTATCAATTTTTCACTTTTTATATAATATAATATTTTCATACAGTCTGTGAGGAAGACTGAGTCCTACGTAGAATTTAGGAAATTTAATTAACTGTTGATTTATTTAATTATGATAGAATATTTTAATTTTTAAATTAGATATTTATATATATATTTTAAAATAACATTGATGAATCAGTTATATAAATGAATAGGTATGTTATCATATTATGTTATATTCAATTCAAATGATTTTTTGGATGTTGTGATGAATTGTTTTTTTGATTTTTAATTTTTAATGTGTTTTGAAAATATCTTTCGCCAATAAAGCCCAAAAGAATTCATCATATCCTTATTCCTACCATGGAAAATATAGTAGTATTTTCGTTGTTTCATTAATAGAATAATAATTGTATCATAGATTATAGTCTCTATTAATCATTTTAATATTCCCATTATGTTTTGAAAAAAATACATTCCAAATTTAATGTATATTGATTGTAATATTTTATACATCAGGATTGAAATATTGGTATCCTGGGATATTCTATATATAGACAGTGGATATTTTTTTAAGTGATAATAATATGTCTTTAAATGAATAATCAATATTTACTTTCATCATGATTATTTATATTAATATTATATAATTCATGGAATTCTATATGAATTATTATTTAAGTTAAATTGTGTTTTTAATAGAGTAGCATCGTAAAGTAATTTTAGTGTCTTTACGGAATAGATAATTATTTATGTGAATATTAAAATTTTAGTTGAATTAAATTATTTTATTTATTTCTATAAATCATGATAAATATTATACGTATATTAGATTATATAAATCATTATGAGAATATTAATTTTTCTACAACATTATATAATGGATTTATGATGCGATGTGACATTGGTATTACCAAAATATATCACATGACTATATAATAATGAGATAATAAATTAATTGAGTGATCGGTAATTCATCCACTATCAATATATGAATTCTATTTAACCAATCAACATTTAATTAGAAAAATATTTTGTTATTTATTTATTTATTTATTGATATAATATTTCTACAAAATTATTATGTGGATAAAATATAAAATCGGTAATTATATTTAGTGTTTGGGGATGAAATTATTTATTTTTTTATATTAAATAAACTAGAACCCTAAATTGGATGTGTAGACACTGTTTCAATACTTATAGTATAAAGTAGATATTTATATATTATTCAAGATAAGCGAAAGAATATTGTAGTGATTATGTACATGATATTTGTGTGGATTCTTTTTGTAACATATATAAAAGTTAGACATGGTTTATATCATGTATCATGAGGGAGTTTGTGAATATGGGGCTATTTGACAATACATTAAGTGAGATTTGATGATTCTCTACATGGTGATCATGATTGAAGGATTGGTATTGTTAGTGAAGATATTTAATATATGATTTTGTGTTTTTCATTAAATGATTCATTACATATTTAATTGCATGAGGGACCATAATTTTTAATTTTTGGATTTTCAAACATCCATTAATAAATTCAATAATTTATATATAAAGATTTTGGATGTTATTGTGGATTTATTTCTATATATTATTAAAATATGACATTAAATGTGTAATTTTTAAAACAATAATTTTCTCATTTTGTGTCATGGGTAATTCTATTGTCTATCTTAATTTCATCTTTCTAATCAAGTACATATACATATTTGACATCATAATTAATTAAATTATTAACCAAACCATTTTTTACTATTTTTGATATTTTTTGGTTCTTTTTGATACTTAACCTCTTGTTGGATAGTTTTAAAATTCTATTTAAATTTAATATAAAATATTAAAATAATTTTTATACTTTTGAAAATATTATAAGACTTTTGAGTTGAATGTGTCTAAGGTAGTGTGATAATGTAGGGAACATAAATGACTTTTTATGTGAACAGTAAGGTGATTAAATGATAATAAACTGAATTATAATTATTTAATGTAGGTTATGGTATGGAGGAATAATGTGATTTATCTTCTTTAGATCAAATATAATTCAGATTTAGGTCTTGTAGGATGTGGTGATCCATTAAGTTTGATGAAATGAATATAATTATAAATGAATATTTTTTATTATAATATAATAAATTCACTTCATTAAAAATTTATTCAATATTAAATAAGAAATATAAAATTATATTAGAAGATGAAAGTAATATTTATTTTTAAAATGAATATTTGTAGAAATAATTCCATCATGAATATGAATAATATTATGGTGTTATCCTGATAAATGTATTGATGTGTAAGGATTTATTAGAAAATGATATATTTTTTTAAATAAGGATAGAAAATGAAATTTTTTTATAAATTTTAGATGTAATATTTTTAAAACTAAACATTTTTATAATCCTCACATTTTAATTTTACAATTTAAAATATTTCTTACATGATATGTTTAACAACCCCACCTTGATCATTTATCAAGATAAATTGAACTGTCGTGATACCTTATGCATGATTCATGACCTCCAAAGGGTGTATTGATTTTCAAAAGATAAGGAGAAGAAAATGATAAGTAATTTAATCTATTTTTATGTAATTATGGACCATTACGCTATTATTTTAGAAAAATGGAATGAGCCACAATTATATCAAACATCCAACGAATCTATAACTAGTAAACATGATAGAAATAATCACACTAGAATGAAAATATATGATAAATATATATACCGTTTACAATAAATAAATTAAAGTTCAAGGTTAAATAATTCCTCAGTTAGACACTAATATAATAAAATAAATAAGAAAATAATGACAATTGGAACATAGATATCACTAATCTGGTGTGAACTGGAATCCCATAATCCCGGTATGTAAAAATGAAAATGAATAATTATTATATCCATCACATTGGAATACTTTCATTAGAATATCAAAAATATTAATCCATAACCCATTACAAATACCAACAGACACTCACTCAATGGTTACATTTTTATCTCTACATCATGAATAACATCTTTGATATATTAACCAATTTATAAATATTATAATTTATCATGATTTAAATATATTTCATTCCATTAAATAAATACAATAAGTTCAATAGATTACTCAGATTAAAAATCAAATCTCAAATTAAATCATGATACTAAAATAATGATATATGTAATTTTTACTATTATAATAGGACCATAATATAATTGGATTAAAATGACATAACCATGTCATCAAATTTATTAAGAACAACATAGAAAATGAATTGTGTAGTGGAAGTGTACCTTATGGAGCCCATTATCCCAAGCATGGAAATGATGTGACAACACTTGTATTTTTATTTACCATGGCCATGTCTAGTTCAAAAAATTATGGAATTAGTGATTCATATATGAGAGGAATTCATGGTTGATAAAATTTCCACATGATCGATTCTCAGGGAATCACCATCACCGGTTTCCTCCATAGATTAAATTATTTAGAGATCATAAGTGGATATTAGTATAGGATATGTAACTATAAATTTTGATAATATAATATTGTAGATATTATTCTGGAAATTTTTTTAAAACATGTATTTTTATAAAATATATGATTATATACTGATGAAATGAAAAATAAACACCATATAGTTTTCCTTAAAATTATTTTTTAAAAAACATTATTCAATTAATCATAATATTTTAAATATATTTTTTATATGTATAAAATAACACCATTATAATTTGTAATTATTACAAAGTATGTTCTATAAGAGTTTGTATTTTTAAAAGTTATATTCTTTCTAAAATAATTAATTATTTTCTTACGATTTCATTCAAAATTTAAATTCCAATATTTACGAATTTATTTTAGAATATATAGATCTTGAATTTAGTTTCAAATAATTAAAATTGTTAAGTTATTTTACAATAAGTATTTTAATATAAATTTATTTTTCTTGGGTAAAAACATGTTACCATAGTATAAATCAATATGATAAAATTTAAAACAAATAGCGGAAATGACATGAAAAAAATAAAAAAAATTGAAAATTAATTTTTGATTATTTACCCAATATATAACACCCAAAATTTAATTATTTTCCACTTTAGATCCACTTAATCTTTAATAGTGTAATGTTATCATTGAAAAGTTATTAGTAAATTTAAAATATTTCATTTTCTTCAAATATTATTGGGGAATCCTTCCTCTTAATTTCCCTAGCATTTCTATATAATTACATATACTAAATCTCATACTTATTTTCTCAAAAAAAACTATCACATATCCTATAATATTTTTCCCCCAAAATTTTAGGTTTAAAACCCTTATGTTGGTACACTATGGAGAATATCTAATGAGAGAATAAATGATCTCAACTGACCTCCCTTATTTATATTCTACATAAATCACCTCAATCATACTCTATACATGAAATTGAGATAAAAAGAGTATTGATAATATGAATAAATTTTTTATCTACAATAACCTCAATTTTATACCATCATCCATAAACTCAGAAAAATAAAAATGTTGTGTGTGCGTTTCATGGGAACTACTTCCTCTGTTAGTGACATCATATTTCTTTCATAACATCCATACAAGGTGACATAAAACATGAATCTTATCTATTAAGAATAATAAATTAAGAAGAGATATGATGTTTCAATGGAATTTTTTTGATAAAAAATTATCAAGGGAACATTACACTCCAAAAATTTACTCAATATAATTGGTTATGATATTTAATTATATATTTATTTGGGTCCACTAAATATATATCTGAAAAATGAGATCATTTGAAAATACTTTATAGAAAACTTCAAAAGAATTCATACTAAATTAAAATATTAATGAGATTAAAATATTGTTATCATGTTATCAAAGTATGGGATGATAGTTGATTATGGTATTAGATTATTTGGATATGAATTTATGATTATAATATATAATGGTAAATACTTTCTCAAAAATAAAAAAACAATTAATTCATTAATATTTATCCTTGTTCATTGAAACCTAATATATTTGTCCAAAATTTGGGAAAACATTACATTTCGAAAAGAACTATGAATAGAAATTTATTTAAACAAAATTCAAGAACGATTGTACAAAAATTAATGTATAATTCACATTATATATCCACATTGGGTACAAAAATCGTTTTTTATTTCTTTACAATGGAAATAATATATTAAAATGTATAATTTACATATATAGTATATTTACATAAATTTAAATTCATGTCAAGTTATTGGATTCCATTTATTTTGACTAAATAGTATCCAAAATTGATCAATAGAATGAAAATTGTGATTATTTATAGTCTTTGGAATTTAAAAATTGATAAAAAATTACTATTAAGTATACATGGAATGGATTTTTAGGAATTTTTAAAATTTTGTTTCATTTTATATATTTTTATTAATTGATAGAATAATATTAATTTAATCAATGATGATTGTGTATTTAACGAGTTATTTTACAATATATGAGTAATTAGTTTCCACCATCCATATAGGGTATATTATAATAAATAATGGTTTTCATTTTATGAGTAATACAATAATCCCCTGAAACTCCATCTATGATGTAGTAATTAATTGTATATTTTGTAATTATATTAATGAAATGAATTAGTATTTAATTTCCTCACTACTATTTGTTTTTTATATCAAAAAATGTATAATTTATAATATGATATTAATTTTACAAAAAATGGATTTGTTGAAAGTGAAATAAATAAATTATTTTTCCAATATAATTTAGTGTTTATATATTATTACAACATAAATGTGTTTAAGATATATTAGTAAAGAATTGAAATTATATAAATAGATAAATTTCCTTAGAAAATTATATGGTCATCAGGAAAATTTTAAATGGAGTTATTCTTTGATAATAATTTTATAAATACTAAAAAAATATCATATTTTAGATAATCTATTTAATTAACATTGTAATATTATATTTCATAAAGATATATATTATTGGATATAAATAGCATGTGTTTATAACTATAATCTGAATCTCAAAATTCTTCAATGCAATATTATTTATTTATTTAATCCCAATAATAGTTTTTGGTGACTGAATTTTAAAATATTGATATATAGTGATATAATAGTGGCCATGTAGATATGTAACTAGTATTATATATTGTTAAAACTAATCAATAAAACCTATAAAAGGAATTTTTTTTAAATTTTATAATTTAATTTATATTATTTTTAGATAGTTTATTTAATATTAATATATTATTTATGATTATATAATATATATACTCATATTTAAAAATTATATATCTATTTTATCATTCATTCATGGGTGTTGAATTATTTATGAAATAAAATGATAAATAACGAGTTTATATATGAAAATTGTTTATCCAAATACATATAAATAATAATTATAATTAGGGGTCACAAATAATGTAATCAATTACCGAATAAGGGGTTTCAGTGCATATTCCATGATTTTTACCTTATCGAAATGAACCTGGTCGGTTCTTAAGATAACTCACTAAATAAAATAAAAATAACCCAAAACATTATCTTATTAAGTTAATAAGGTTGTTTGATGAATATTAATCACAATTACATGAATTTAAAATTTAATCATTCACATGAACAAACATATATTGTTACATTACTTATAATAGTCCCCTTGTCGACAAAATCAATGGTTTATTCACATTGTTTCTGATATTCTATATGAATTTTATTATTCAATATGGGATTTATTACAATTTTTATTATGCATATAAAATTTAAGACCATGATTAATAATGTCAAATGAAAATAATAAAAATACCCTGATAAATTACATATGATGTATTTTGGTTAGTGAAATTTGATTTAAAAGAATATATTGATTAATAAAAATGCATATAATCATTTATCTTGATTGAACGATACTTTGAGAAAAAAACATATGAGATGAAATAATATATCGAAATTTTATTGGGTTATAGTTAGTAATTGAAATTATAAAAAAGATTAAACTATTATTCCTATTAAATATTACACATGAAATTTATTTATGAATGAATATACCTATATTTATGGTAGATAATGGTTAAATACTTCATCATGCTTATAATTTATTAATTTCTAGATGAAACTTCGTAATTACAATGATTTATTTCAGGATTAATTTTTTATTGAAAACATAATTGTCACTATGGAATATTCATAATTGTTTTTTCTAAATGTGGATAGTTTTTTCTGAACGATTTGAAATTTTATTTTGAGAGAATAATTATAAATTCTAAAAATTAGTTTTTTAGGATGTCATAAATATATTTTGGATGATATCCATAATTGTTTTTGTAATTGATTCAGATGAATCTATATATTATGTCATATATAGTGAAAATGAATAATGTTTTCTTGGATTTAGTAAAATTACTCAAAAAATATGAATGTTCACCATGTATTGAACATGTTGTGGTTGTATGAACCATTTCATGGATGTTTCTGTATTAAAAAATATTTTAGTGAAATCCATTATGTTGTTTTTGAAGGAAATAATGTTCATTGTTAATATATTATATATGTTGATTATTTATCTCATTATAAGACTTTTTAATTGAATGAGTCTAAGGTAGTGTGACTCTGTAAGGAATATAAATGGATTTTTATGTGAACTATAAGGGGAATAAATTATAGTAAACTGAGTAATAAATTTTTAATGTAGGTTATGGTATGATGGAATAATGTGATTTATCTTCTTTAGATAAAATATAATTCAGATTTAGGTCTTCTAGGATGTGGTGATATATTAAGTTAGACGAAATGAATATAATTATAAATGAATAATTTTTATTATAATACAATAAATTCTCTTCATTAAAAAATTATTCAATATTTTATAAGAATTATAAAATTATATTAGAGGATGAAAGTAATATTTATATTTAAAATGAATATTTTTATAAAAAAATTTCATCATGAATATGAATAATATTATGGTGTTATCCTGATAAATGTATTGATGTGTAAGGATTTATTAGAAAATGTTATATTATTTTAAATAAGGATAGAAAATGAAAATTGTTGATAAATTTAACATGTATTATTTTTAAAACTACAAATTGTTACAAGACTCACATTTAAATTTTATAATTAAAAATATTTCACACATGATATGTTTAACAACCCCACCTAGAACTTTTATTGAGATAAATTGAACATTCATGATACCATATGCATGATTCATGACTTCCAAAGGGTATCGTAATTTTCAAAAGATTAGGAGAAGCAAATGGGAAGTAATTATATATATTTTTATGTAATGATGGCCCATTACCCTATTATTTTAGAAAAATGGCATGAGCCACCAATATATCAAACATCCAAAGAATCTATAACTAGTATACATGATAGAAATAATCACACTTGTATGAAAATATATGATAAAAATATATGCAGTTTACAATAAATAAATTATAGTTCAAGTTTAAACAATTCCTCAATTAGACACTAATATAATGAAACCAATAATTAAATAATGAAAATGGGAACATTGATATCACTAATATAGAGTGAAGTGGAATCCCATAACCCCGGTATGTAAAAAAGAAAATGAACAATTATTATATCCATCACTTAGGAATATTTTCATTAGAATATCAAAAATATTAATCCAGAACCCATTAAAAATACCAGTAGACAATCACTCATTGGTTACATTTCCATCCCTAGATCATTAATAACATCTTTAATACATTAACTAATGTTTAAATATTATAATTTATCATGATTTAACAATATGTCATTCCATTAAATAAATATAATAAGTTCAATTGATTACTCATATTAAAAAACTAATCTCAAATTAAATAATGATACTAAAATAATGATATATGTAATTTTTACTATTATAATAGGAAGATAAAATAATTGGATTAAAAGGAAGTAAACATGTTATGAAATTAATTAAGAAAAATGTTAGAAAATGAATTGGGTAGCAGAAGTGTACCTTATGGAGCACATTATCCCAAGCATGGAAAGGATTTGACATCACTGGTATTTTTATTGGCCAAGCACATGTATAGTTCCAAAAATTATGGATTTAGTGAATAATATATGAGATAAATTCATGGTTGTTGAAATTTCCACATGATCAATTCTCGTGGAATCACTATCACCAGTTTCCTCCACAAAATAATTTATTCAGAGATCTTAAGTGGATATCAGTATAAGATGTGTAACTATAAATTTGTCTAATATAATCTTGTATATATTATTCTGGTAATTTTATTAAAACATGTATTTATATAAAAGTAATGATTATTTACTGATTAATTGAAAAAATCAACACCATATTGTTTTCGTTAAAATTAATTTTTTAAAAACATTATTGAATTAATCATAATATTTTAAATATATTTTTTATATATATAACATAACACCATTATAATTTATAATTTATAATTATTATGAAGTATGTGCTACAATAGTTTGTATTTTTAAAAGTTATATTCTTTTTAAAATCATTACTTATATTCTTAGGATTTCATTCAAAATTTATATTCCAATATTTAATAATTTATTTTAGAATATATGGATTGGGAATATAGTTTCAAATAATAAAAATTGGTAAGATGTTTTACAATAACTATTTTTATTTAAATGTATATTTATTCAGTAAAAACATGTTACCATAGTAGAAATCAATAGTATAAAATGTAAAACGAAGAGTTGAAATGGCATGAAAAAAATTAATCAATTTTGAAAATTAATTTTCGATTATTTACCCAATATATAACACAGAAAATTTAATTATTTACCACTTTAGATCCATTTAGTCTTGAATAGTGTAATGTTATCATTGAAAAGTTATTAGTAAATTTAAAATATTTCATTTGTTTTACATATAGTTGCGGAATAATTCCTCATAATTTCCCTATAATTTCTAAATAATTACATATACTAAATATGATACTTATTTTATCCCAAAATCTATCACATATCCTATAATATATTGTCCTCCCAAAATTTCATGATTAAAACCCTTATGTTGGTATCTTATGGATAATATCTAATGATATAATAAATGATCTCAACTGATCTCCCTTATTTATGTTCTACATAAATCTCCTCAATAATACTCTATACATTAAATTGAGATAAAAATTTATTGATAATATGAATAATTTTTTTTCTACAACAATATCAATTTTATACCATCCTCCATAAACTTAGAAAAATAAAAATGTTGTGTGTGTGTTATCTAGAGACAATCTCCTCTGTTGGTGAAATCATATGTCTTTCATAACATACATACAAGGTGAAAAAAAACATGAATCTTATCTACTAAGAAAAATAAATTAAGAGGAGATATGATGTTTCAAAGGAATTGTTTTGATAGAAAATGATCAAGGGAAAATTAAACTCAACAAATTTACTCAATATAATTGGTTATGATATTTAATAAAATATTTTTTTGGTTCCCCTAAATATATATCTGACAAATGAGTTCATTTGAAAATATTTTTTAGAAAACATCAAAAAAAATTATACTAAATTAAAATATTAATGAGATTCACATATCTTTACCATGTCATCAAAATATTGTGATGATAGTTGATTATGTTATGAGATTATTTGGATATGAATATATGAATATAATATATAATGGTAAATTCTTTCTCAGAAAGTAAAAAACTATTAATTCAGTAATATTTATTCTTTTTTATTAACACCTAATAGATTTATTCCAAAATATGGGTAAACATTACTTTTCCAAATTCACTATGAATAGATATTTAATTAAATAAAATTAAATAATGTCTGTACAAAAATTAATGTATAATTTAAATTATAAATCCGCATTTTGTACAAAAATAGTTTTTTATTGGTTTACAATGGAAACTATATATTAAAATTTATTATTTACATGTATAGTGTATTTATATTAATTTAAATTCATGTCAAATTATTGGATTCCATTTATTTTGTGTAAATAGTATCCAAAATGCATCAATAAAATGAAAAATGTGATTATTTATAGTCATTGGGATTTTCAAATTGATAAAAAATTACTATTAAGTATACATGGAATGGATTTTTAGACCTTTTTAAAATTTTGTTTCTTTTTATATATTTTTGTTAAATGATATAATAATATTAATTTAATCGAGGTTGATTGTGTATTGAATGAGTTATTTTACAATATATGAGTAATTAGTTTCCACCATCCATATATAGTATTTTATAATAAATCATGGTTTTCATTTCATGAGTACTACAATAATCCTATGAAACTCCGTCTATGATGTAGTAATTAATTTTTTATTTTCTAATTATATTAATGAAATGAATTAGTATTTAATGTACTTACTATTATTTGTTTTTTTTATATCGAAAACAGTATAATTTATAATATGATATTACTTTTTCTAAACATAGATGTGTTGAAAGTGAAATAAATAAATTATTTTTCCAATCTAAATCTGTGTTTATATCTTATTACAACATAAATTTATTTATGATATATTAGTAAATAATTGAAATTGTAAAATAGATATATTTCCTTAGATAATTATATGATCATCAATAAAATATTAAGTATAGTTGTTCTTTGATATTAATTGTATAAATTTTAAAAAAAGAACATATTTTATACACTCTATGTAATTAACGTTGTAATATTATATTTCATAAAGATATATATTATTGTATATAAAGAGAATGTGTTTATAACTATAATCTGAATCTCCAAATTCTTTAGTGCAATATTATTTATTTATTTTATCCCGATAATAGTGTTTAGTGACTGAATTTTAAAATATTGATATAAAGTTATATAATAGTGGCCATGTAGATATGTAACTGGTATTATATATTGTAACAACTAATCAATAAAACCTATAAAAGGAAAAAAATTAGATTATTTTTTTAAATTATATATTTTAATTTATCAAAATTTTAGATAGTTTATTTAATATTAATATAGTATTTATGATTATAAAAAATATATCCTGATATTTAACAATTATATATCTATTTTTTCATTCATTCATGGTTATTGTATGATTTTTGAAATAAAATGATTAAAAATGAGTTTATATATGAAATTTTTTTATCCAAATACATATAAATAAAAATTATAATTATGGGTAACAAAAAACTGTAATAAATTACCGAATATGGGGTTTCAATGCATATACCATGATTTTTACCTTATTTAAATGAATTTGATCTGTTCGTAAGATGACTCACTAAATTAAATAAAAATAACTCAAAACATTATCATATTTACTTAATAAGGTTTCTTGATGAATATTAATCACAATTACATGAATTTAGTATTAAATCATTCACATGAACAAACATATATTGTTAGTTTACTTATAATAGTCCCCCAGTCGACATAATCAATGGTTAATTGGCATTGTTTCTAATTTTCTATAAGAATTTTATTATTCAATATGGGATTTTCCCAATTTTTATTATACTGATAAAATTTAAGACCATGATTAATAATATCAAATGAAAATAATTAAAATACACTGATAAATTACATATGATGTACTTAGGTTAGTGAAATTTTATTTAAAAGTATATATTGATTAATAACAATGCATATAATCATTTATCATGATATATCGATTTTATCAGAATAAAAATATATGAGTTGAAATAATATATGGAAATTTTATTGGGTTATAGTTTGTAATTGAAATTATAAAAAAATTAAATTATTCTTCCTATTAAATATTACACATGAAATTGATTTATGAATGAATATACCTCTATTTATGGTATATAATGGTTAAATACTTCAAAATGCTTATAATTTATTAATTTCTAGATGAAACTTCATAATTAAAATAATGGATTTTTGGATTAATTTTATATTTGAAGTGCATTGTGTTGCATTTGTTGTCAATGAGGCATGAAGTTGCCTTGGAATGAATGGATGTCAAGGAGTCAAGATGTGAATGCCAAAGGTTGTGATGGTGTTGGTGATGAAGAGAGAATGGCCATAATACTAAGATGCATGTCACTTAGGAGATTCACTAAGTGACATAGGAGATGATGGTTGAAACATTCTCTAAGGACATCAGACGATTGTTGAACTGATCTTTAAAGTTCCAAGAACTTGTATCAACTGGATACAATGTCACAACAAGCTTTAGAAGACCATGCATTGTATTGACAATGCATGAGGAGATGAGAAGAAGATCCATCCACAACTTCTAAGTGGGTGAAGTGGTTTAATGAAGTCCATGCACTAACACTTACTGCATGTGAATCTGAAGAAGTCCCAATTTGATCTCTGATTAGATCAACGAAGACATTGAAGATTATAAGTGATTCAGGAGCTCGATTGATGAAGAAGAACCTTCAAGAATTCCTATTCCTAAGTGATAAATAAATGTTGAAGATAATGGAGGAATTTCAAATGAAGAAGAAGAAAGGAATAAAGAGAAATGATAATGATAGGCATGTGGCATTTGGCATATTTTATATGGAGGAGAAACTGGACAAAGTCTTATTCAAGACTTAGCCAAAAAATATGGCCAGCCCGTGAGCACCTTGTGGGTTCAACCCCAAGGCTCATGTGGGCCTAAGGCGCCACGCCCAAGGGGGAACCCGTGGGGCGAGCTCAGGGCGGCAGGGGCTGCACCCGCAGACACCATAGAGGCGCTGGGGCACGCCCGGAGGAGCGCAGGGGGCCGTGTATAAGCCCCTGAGGGCATGCGGTGGTGAAACCCGCGCGCCGGAGGAGCATAGTGGGCGCTAGGAGCGCGCCCGCAGGAGAAGAGAGTGGGCGCAAAGCGCGCCCGCAGGGAGAACATGGTGCGGGGCGGCACCGTGGAGGGAGAAGTTCAACTGAGCATATGGCAGCAGCGGCTGGGTTATAAGCCGCGGATAAACCGGGCTGCGTTTCGATGTGGGACGCGCAAAAAATCCCGGGAGAAAATCTCCGCCGTCCGTCTCATCGCGCTCTTGATCTGCGCCGCACATCTGATCCGCGGCGCCGCGATCTAATCCAGGCCGCCCGATGTATCTCAAGCGCCTGATCCGACGGCCGAGAGTTCGTCCCCTTCGTCGAGCTCGAGCCGAAGCCACCCGCGACGCCGCTGAACCAGAGGCCATCCGACCACCCGTTCTCGAGCTCCCGGCCACCGCTGATCGAAGTAAAGCCACCCTCATGCTCGTCTGGCCATAACGAACCGAACCATGCTTAAAAATATACATGCATGCAATGTATGGAGAATTTAGAATGAGGCCGAGGCAAACGGAGTTGCCGAGGCATCGGGGTATTCGTGTTTTGCATGGGATGGCCAAAACCGAAGGCTGTACATGCGTTATGAATCGCATGCACGAGGAGAAACAGAAAGAAAAAGAACCCGCGTTGAAACAGAGGAAAGAAAACAAGATTTCACCGAATCTTGAAAACCCGAAAACTTCGGGAATTTGAGTTATTTGCACGCGGATAATCTGAGGCAGCCTCTACCTATAAAAATGAGGCCGAGCCCTCTGTGCAGTGGGCTGATGCGCTGACGTTTTGAAGACCCGTGAGAAGCCTTTGTGCCTCGCGAAGAAAGAAGCCCCGCGCAAGGTATTTGCGCGGCTGAAGTCCCATGTGCGCTAAACCTTTGCGCGACAGGAAGAGCTCGTGGTCGCAACACTTTGCGCGCCCGAGGCTTGTTCCCTCACTGCCCGCACCCTTGCGCGGCAGGAGGAAGACCCCGCGGGTGTTGCAGTTGCGCGCCCCGCGGATAGGAGGTCTTGCGCGCCCCTCAGCCAGTGCACCTTGCGCACCACCAGAGGCAGTATCACCCAAGCTCTTGCGCGGCCAGTGGCACCCAAGTGTAGCTTGCGCGGATATTGAAGAAGAGATTGGCAGGGAGTTCGGGTTGAGTTCTACACACATTGTGTGAGAGCCAAAGAAGGTCGAGGCCTTGCCTCGTGTGTGTGCAAACAAAGGTGAAAGGCTGTTGGCAGTAGGTGTGCAGAGGAGGAAGAACCGAGCCCTTAGTGCTTTGGGTGTATGTGCAAACAAGAACAAAGAACGGGCAGTGGGCAGTGTGTGTGCAAAAAGGAGAGAAAGGCCGTAGCCTTGTGCAAACAAAGGAGACCACACCATTGTGTGTGTGTGCTAAAGTGAAGGAAGACCCGAGGCCATGTGTGTGCACAAAGAACAACACCAAGTGGTGTGTGCCAAGTGAAGTGGAAGACCACACTTTGTGTGTGTGTAAGAATTGAATAATCTGTAGTCTTGGTTGTGCATTTGAACAAAGAAGAACACACTTTAAGTGTGTGCATTTGAAGAGGCCGAGGGTTGTGACCTTGTGTGTGCACCAAGTGAAGACACATTTTGTGTGTGCAAAATTGAAGAACAACCTACGGGTTAAGGGTGTGCAACAAGAAGAGGGAAGAGGCCAAAGTCAAGTGTGTGCAAAACAAAGAACAATTTATGTGTACATGAACAAGTATCAAAGAAGGCCGAACCTATGTGTGTGCACTAAGTGAAGTGTGTACAGACTTAGAAGAAGGAGAAGAGGACACTCACACTATTGTATAACACACATTCAAGTGTGTAAGAAAATTGAATTAAGTGTGTGAAGGTGTGTGCTTAAAGATACTACACCCTTTTTGGGTCTACTGCATCAAGAAGAGGAAAGGAGGAGTGCATGCATGCATGCATGCATGTGCACACGTGAACAGTGCTAAATCAGTGGTGTGCAACTGAGACTGGACCAGACCGAAGATAAAGATATTATTTGTCTGAGCATTCAGTAATTGGAGAGAAGCTGGGGCATCCTTAGAAGAAGGTGATAAAGCCCGAGCAAGATGAGAGGACCTGCTCACCACAAGTGATCAGAAGAAGAGCAAGGCCAGCAGCCTTTATCCCAGGCTGCTGAGGATACTTGAAGAACTTAAAGTGAAGAAGAGCTACTCGTGTGACTCGAGGAGCCAGGAGAAGACCCTGTGGGACTCAGGGAGAAGAAGTCTTCAGTGGGATTCTGGAGCAGGCCAGTGGGACTCTGGTAACACTGTGGGACGCAGTATAAAGACCCTCCTGTGGGACTCAGGAGAGATACAGTGAGACTCTGTATCGACCATTGTAATTCTAACAAGTTATAATGGGAGAATCCATGCTTGGAGAGCATGTCAAGGATGTAGGCCTTTGGTGCCGAACCTTGTAAATCCTTGTGTCCTGTGCCTTTTCATTACTGCATTATCCGGGAAAGGTTGAGAGATACAAGAAGAGTGGATCGAGGCTTTAACCAGCCATAGAGGTTTAATTGATAAGAATCAATTAGTAAAAAGTTTTAAGGGATCACTGATTCACCCCCTCCCCCTCTCAGTGATTCACACTGATCTGGGCACTTCAATATTGAAAACATAATTGTCACTAGGTATTATTCATAATTGTTATTTCTAAATGTGTATAATTTTTTATGATGTATTTGAAATTTTATTTTGAGGGAATAATTATAACTTCTAAAAATGGGTTTTTAATGATGTCAAAATGATATTTTGGGTGATATCCATAAGTTTTTTTGGAAATTGATTCAGATGAATCTATATATTATGTCATATATAGTGAAAATGTATTATGTTTTCTTGGATTTAGTAAAATTATTGGATGAATATAAATGTGCACCAAGGATTGAACATGTTGTGATTGTATTAACCATATCATGGATGTTGTTGTATTAAAAAAACATTTTTCTGAAATCTATTATGTTGTTGTTGAAGGAAATAATCTTCATTGTTAATATATTATATATGTTGATTATTTATCTCATTAACTAAAAGAAACCATGATCACTTGTAATAAAATTTTATGATGTTTGGGGGATGTAATTAGAAATATATGAATTCAATGTCTAAATTTAGGTTTATAATAGATTTAATACCCCATGAAAAACATGGTTTCATATTGAATAATTTTTTACTTAATTGGAATTATGAATCATTAAATATTTATTTAATTTTTAATATTATAGTGAATTTACGAATTATCAATAGTAATAGAAAATAGAGGATAAAACAATATATAATTTATCTAAAAATCATAAATAAAAAATCTCTACCATAATTATCAGTTTTTCTCTTTTTATTTAATATAATATTTGCATATAGTTTGTGAGGAAGAGTGAGCCCTACCTAGAATTTAGGTTATTTAATTAACTGTTTTATTATTTAATTATGATAGTTTATTTTAATTTTTCAATGGGTTATTTATATATATTTTTTAGAATATCATTGATGAATAAATAATATATAATGAATAATTAAGTTATTAGATTATGTTATATTCAATTCAAATGATTTTTTGGATGTTGTGACGATTTTTTTGATTGATAAATTTTAATGAGTTTTGAAAATCTCTTCCGCCAATAAATCCCAAAAGAATTCATCATATCCTTATTCCTACCATGGAAAATATAGTAGTTTTTTTGTTGTTTCATTATTATAATAATAGTAGTATCATAGATTAGAGTCTCTATGAATAATTTTAATATTCCCATTATGTTTTGAAAAAAACACATTCCAAATTTGGTATATATTGATGATAAGATTATTGACATCAGGATTGAAATATTGGTATCCTGGGATATTCTATATAAAGACACTGGATATTTTTTTAAGAGATAATAATATGTCTTTAAATGAAAAATCAATATTTACATTCATCATGATTATTTATATTAATATTATATAATTCATGGAATTTTCTAAGAATTTTTATTTAAGTTAAATTGTGTTTTTAATAGAGTAGCATCGTAATGTAATATTAGTGTTTTTAAATAATAGATAATTATTTAAGGGCATATTAAAATTTTAGTGGACTTAAATTATTTTACATATTTCAATAAATCATGATAAATATTATACCTCTATTATATTATATAAATAATTACGAGAATATTAATTTTACTACTACATTATATGATGGATTTATAATGAAATGTGACATTGGTATAACCAAAATTTATTAAATGACTATATAATGATGAGATAATAAATTAATTGAGTGATTGGTATTTCATCCACTAACAATATATAAATTCTATTTAACAACTCCACATTTAATGAGAATAATATTATTTTACTTATTTATTTACTTATTGATATATTATTTCTACAAAATTATTATGTGGATAAAATATAAATTAAGTAATACTCTTTAGATTTTGGGGATGAAATTGTTGAATTTTTTATATTAAATAATCTGGAACCCTAAATTGGATGTGTAGACAAGGTTTCAATAATTATAGGATAAAGTAGATATTTATATATAATTCAAGATAAGAGAAAGAATATTCTAGTGATTATGTATAGGATATTTTTGTGGAATTTTTTGTAACATATATAAAAGTTAGACATGGTTTATATCATGTATCATGAGTTAGTTTGTGAGTATGGGATTATTTGACAATACATTAAGTGAGATTCCAAGATTCTCTACAAGGTGATCATGATTGAAGGATTGGTTTGGTTAATCAAGATATTTAACATAAGATTTTGTGTTTTAGGTAAATGTTTCATTGTATATTTAATGGAATTTGGGACCATAATTTTTAATTTTTGGATTTTCAAACAACCATTAATAAATTCAAAATTTTATATATAACAATTTTGGATTTTATTGAGTATTTGTTTCTATATTTTATGAAAATAGGACATTAATTGTGTATTTATTTAAGACAATTATTTTCTCATTTTTTTCATTGGTAAATGTATTTTTTATCTTAATTTCATCTTTCTAATCATGTACATATACATATTTGACATCATAATTACTTAAATTATTAACCAAACCATTTTTCACTATTTTTGATATTTTTGGGTTCTATGTGAAACTTAACCTCTTGGTGGATAATTTTATAATTCCATTTAAATTTAATATAAAATATGAAAATAATTTTTATACTCTTGAAAATATTATAAGACTTTTGAAATGAATGTGTCCAAGGTAGATTGACTATGTAAGGAACATAAATGACTTTTTATGTGAACAACAAGGGGATTAAATGATAGGAAACTGAATAATAATTATTTAATTTAGGTTATGGTATGAAGGAATAATGTGATTTATCTTCTTTAGATCAAATATAATTCATATTTAGGTCTTTTAGGATGTGGTGAACCATTATGGTAAACAAAATAAATATAATTATAAATGAATCTTTTTTATTATAATATAATAAATTATCTTCATTAAAAATTTATTCAATATTTTATAAGAAAGATAAAATTATATTCGAAGATGAAAGTAATATTTAAATTCAAAATGAAAATTGTTAGAAAAAAATCCATCATGAATATGAATAATATTATGTTGTTATCCTGCTAAATGTATCTATGTGTGAGGATTTATTAGAAAATTTTATATTTTTTTAAATAATGATAGAAAATGAAAATTGATGATAAATTTAGGATGTATTATTTTTAAAACTAAATTTTTTTTAAACCTCACATTTAAATATTATGATTTAAAATATTTTATACATGGAATGTTTAACAACCCCACCTTGATCATTTATTAAAATAAATTGAATTGTTTTGATACCTTATGCATGATCCATGACCACCAAAGGGTATCTTGATTTTCAAAAGATAAGGTGATGCAAATGAGAAGTAATTTTATCTATTTTTATGTAATTATGGCCCATTACCCTATTATTTTAGAAAAATGGCATGAGCCGCAAATATATAAAACATCCAAAGAATCTATAACTAGTACAAATGATAGAAATAATCACACTTGTATGAAAATATATGATAAATATATATACAGTTTACAATAAATAAATTACAGTTCGTGGTTAAATAATTCCTCGGTTAGAAACTAATATAATCAAACTAATAAGTAAATAATGAAAATAGGAACATAGATATCACTAATCTGGAGTGAAGTGGAATCCCATAATCACAGTATGTAAAAAATAAAATGAAAAATTATTATATCTATCACAATGGAATATTTTCATTAGAATATAAAAAATATTAATCCAAACCCCATTACAAATACCAACGGACACTCACTCACTGGTTTCATTTACATCCCTACATCATGAATAACATCTTCAATACATTAACCAATTTATAAATATTATAATTTATCATTATTCAAATGTATGTCATTCCATTAAATAAAAAATAATAAGTTCAATAGATTAATCAGATTAAAAAATCTCAAATTAAATCATGATACTAAAATAATGATATATGTAATTATTACTATTATAATATTACCATAAAATAATTGGATTAAAAGGAAGTAACCATGTCATGAAATTAATTATGTAAAATTTAGAAAATGAATTGGGTAGCAGAAGTGTACCTTATAGAGCACATTATCCCAAGAATGGAAAGGATGTGACATCACTGTTATTTTTATTGACCAAGCCGATGTCTAGTTCCAAAAATTATGGAATTAGTGATTCTTATATGAGAGAAATTCATGGTTGTTGATATTTCATCATGATCCATTCTCGTGGAATCACTATCACCAGTTTCCTCCATAGCTTAAATTATTCAAATATCTTAAGTGGATATCAGTATAAGTTTTTTAACTATAAATTTGGATAATATAATCTTGTATATATTTTGCAGGTAATTTTTTTAAAACATATATTTATATAAAAGTAATGATTATATACTGATGAATTGAAAAAATAAACACCATATTGTTTTCCTTAAAATTAATTTTTTAAAAACATTATTGAATTAGTCATAATATTTAAAATATATTTTTTATATGTATAACATAACACCATTATAATTTGTAATTATTATGAAGTATGTGCTAAAATAGTTTGTATATTTAAAAGTTATATTCTTTTTAAAATAATTATTTATATTCTTAGGATTTCATTCAAAATTTAAATTCTAATATTTAAGAATTTATTTTATAATATATGGATCATGAATTTAGTTTCAAATAATAAAAATTAGTAAGATTTTTTATAATAAATATTTTAATTTATATTTATATTTCTTGGGAAAAAACATGTTACTAGAGTATAAATAAACATGATAAAATGTAAAACAAATAGTGGAAATGACATAAAAAAGTAAACAATTTTGAAAATTAATTTTCGTTTATTTACCCAATATATAACAAAATAAATTAAGTATTTTCCACTTTAGATTCATTTAATCTTGAATAGTGTAATGTTGTCATTGAAAATTTATTATGAAATTTAAAATATTTAATTTTTTTCACATATAATTGGGGTAGAGTTCATCATATTTTACCTAGAATTTCAAAATAATTACACATAATAAATCTCATACTTATTTTCTCTAAATATATATCACATATCCTATAATATTTTTTCCTCCCCAAATTTCTTGATTAAAACCCTTATGTTGGTACCCTATGGAGAATATCTAAAGAGAGAATAAATGATCTATACTGATCTCCCTTATTTGTATTCTACATAAATCACCTCAATCATACTCTATACATGAAATTGAGATAAAAAGAGTATTGATAATATGGATAAAAACATTTTTCTACCATAATCACAATTTTATACCATCCTCCGTAAACTTAGATAAATAAAAATGTTGTGTGTGTGTTGCATGGGAACTACCTCCTCTGTTAGTGACAGAAAAAATGAATCTTATCTCTCAAGAACAATAAATTAATAGCAGATATGATGTTTCAAAGGAATGTTTTTGATAGAAAATGATCTAGGGAACATTAAAATCCACAAATTTACCCAATATAATTGGTTATGATATTTAATTATATATTTTTTAAGGTCCACTAAATATATATCTGACAAATGATTTCTTTTGAAAATACATTATAGAAAACTACAATTGAATTTATACTAAATTAAAATATTAATGAGATTTAAATATTGTTACCATGTCATCAAAAGATAGTGATGATAGTGTATTATTGTATGAGATTATTTTGATATGATTATATGATTATAATATATAATGGTAAATTCTTTCTCAGAAAAAAAAACTATTAATTCTGTTATATTTATCCTTGTTCATTGAAACCGAATAGGTTTTTCCAAAATTTTGGTAAACATTAAATTTTTAAATGCACTATGATTAGAGAATTGATTCAAAAAATTCAAGAATCAGTGTACAAAAATTAATGTATAATTCACTTTATATATCCACATTGTGTACAAAAATCGTTTTTTATTGTTTTACAATGGAAATAATAATTTAAAATGTATTATTTACATGTATAGTATATTTACATAAATTTAAATTCATGTTATGTTATTGGATTCCATTTATTTTGTGTAAATAGTATCCAAAATTGATCAAAAAAATAATAAATGTGATTATTTATAGTCTTTGGGATTTTCAAATTGATAAAAAATTACTATTATGAATACAAGGAATGGATTTTTAGACATTTTTGAAATTTTGTATCATTTTATATATTTTTATTAATTGATAAAATAATAATAATTTAATCGGTGTTGATTGTGTTTTGAATGTGTTATTTTACAATATATGAGTAATTAGTTTCCACCATCCATATAGGGTATATTATAATAAATAATATTCTTCATTTTATGAGTACTACAATAATCCCATGAAACTCCATCTATGATTTAGTAATTAATTGTTTATTTTTTAATTATATTAATGAAATGAATTAGAATTTAATGTCCTTACTAAAAAAACATTTATATCGAAAAAAGTATAATTTATAATATGATATTAATTTTTCAAAACATGGATGTGTTGAAAGTGAAATAAATAAATTATTATTCCAATTTAATTCAGTGTTTATATCTTATTACAACATAAATGTGTTTATGATATATTAGTAAAGAATTAAAATTATATAAATAGATATATTTCCTTAGATAATTATGTGATCATCATTAAAATATTAAATGGAGTTGTTGTTTGATATTAATAGTATAAATATTAAAAAAATAACATATTTTAGATAATATATGTAATTAACATTGTAATATTATATTTCATAAATATATGTATTATTGGATATAAAGAAAATGTGTTTATAACTATAATCGGAATCTCCAAATTCTTCAATGCAGTATTATTTATTTATTTAATCACAATAATAGAGTGTAGGGACTGAATTTTATAATATTGATATATAGTGATATAATAGTGGCCCTGTAGATATGTAACTAGTATTATATATTGTTAAACCTAATCAATAAAACATATAAAATGAAAAAAAAGTAGATTATTTTTTTAAAATTATATATTTAAATTTATATTAATTTTAGATAGTTTATTTAATATTGATATAGTATTTATGATTATAAAAAATATATCCTCGTAATTAAAAACTATATATCTATTTTATCATTCATTCATGGTTGTTGAATGATTTATGAAATAAACTGATAAAAATGAGTTTATATATGAAAATTGTTTGTCGAAATACATATAAATAAAAATTATAATTATGGGTCACAAATAAATGTAATAAATTACTGAATACGGGGTTTCAATTCATATACAATGATTTTTACATTATAGAAATGAACCTGATCAGTTATTAAGATAACTCACTACATTAAATAAAAATAACGCAAAACCTTATCTTATTTAGTTAATAAGGTTGTTTGATGAATATTAATCACAAGTACATGAATTTAGTATTTAATGATTCACATGAACAAATATATATTGTTACTTTACTTTTAATAGTCCCTTATTCAACAAACTCAATGGTTAATTGGTATTGTTTCTGATATTCTATAAGAATTTTATTATTCAATATGGGATTTTTTCCAATTTTTATTATACATATAAAATTTAAGACCATGATTAATAATTTCAAATGAAAAAAATCAAAATACCCTAATAAATTACATATGATGTATTTAGGTTAGTGAAATTTTATTTAAAAGTATATATTGATTAATAACAATGAATATAATCATTTATCTTGATCGATCGATACTTTGAGAATAAAAACATATGAGATGAATTAATATATCAAAATTTTATTGGGTTATAGTTAGTAATTGAAATTATAAAAAAGACTAAACTATTCTTCCTATTGAATATTACACATGAAATTCATTTATGAATCAATATACATGTATTTATGGTAGATAATGGTTAAATACTTCAACATGCTTATAATTCAATAATTTCTAGATGATACTTCATAATTACAATGATTGATTTAAGGATTAATATTATTTGAAAACATAATTGTCAGTAGTGATTATTCATAATTTTTTTTTCTAAATGTGGATAATTTTTTATGAATTATTTGAAATTTTATTTTGAGAGAATAATTACAACTTCTAAAAATGTGTTTTGTAGGATGTCAAAAAGTAATTTTGGGTGATATCCATAAGTTTTTTTGGTAATTGATTCAGATGAATCTATATATTATGTCATATATAGTGAAAATGTATTATGTTTTCTTGGATTTAGTAAAATTATTCGATGAATATAAATGTGCACCAAGGATTTAACATGGTGTGATTGTATTAACCATTTCATGGATTTTGTTGTATTAAAAAACATTTTAGTGTAATCCATTATGTTTTTTTGAAGGAAATAATGTTCATGTTAATATATTATATATGTTGATTATTTATCTCTTTAACTAAAAGAAACTATGATCACTTGTAATAAAATTTTATGATGATTGAGGGAATTATTTAAATATATATGAAATCAATGTCTAAATTTAGGTTTCTAGTAGATTTAGTTACCCATGAGGAACATGGTTTATATTGTATAATTTTTTACACAATTGGAATGACGAATCATTAATTTTTTTTAAAATTTTTAATATTATAGTGATTTTATGAATTATCAATAGTAATAGAAAATAGAGGATAAAACCATATAGAATTAATCTAAAAATCATAAATGAATAATCTCTACTATAATTATAAATTTTTCTCTTTTTATTTAATATAATATTTTCATAAAGTCTGTGAGTAAGAGTGAGTCCTACCTAGAATTTAGGTTATTTTTTTTACTATTGTGTTATTTAATTGTGAAAGATTATTTTAATTTTTCAGTGGGATATTTATATATATATTTCATAATATCAATGATGAATCAGTTATATAAATGAATAGTTATGTTATCTGATTATGTTATATTCAATTCAAATGATTTTTTGGATGTTGTGTTAACTTTTTTATTAATGTTAACTTTTAATGTGTATTTATAATCTCTTCCGCCAATAAAGCCCATTAGAATTCATCATATATTTATTCCTACCATGGAAAATATAGTAGTATTTTGGTTGTTTCATTAATATAATAATTGTAGTATCATAGATTAAAGTCTCTTTGAATCATTTTAATATTCCCATTATGTTTTGAAAAAACACATTCCAAATTTAATGTATATTAATTATAAGATTTTATGCTTCAGTATTGAAATATTGGTATCCTGGGATATTCTATATATAGAAACATGATATTTTTTTAAGAGATAATAATATTTCTTTAAATGAAAAATCAATATTTACATTCATCATGATTATTTATATTAATATTATATAATTCATTGTATTTTCTATAAATTTTTATCTAAGTTAAATTGTGTTTTTAATAGAGTCGCATCATAAAGTAATTTTCGGGTTTTTAAGGAATAGATAATTATTTATGGGAATATTATAATTTTAGTGGAATTAAATTATTTTACTTATTTCTATAAATCTGGATAAATATTATACCTCTATTAGATTATATGAAACATTATGAGAATATTAATTTTACTACTACATTATATGATGGATTTATGATGCGATGTGACATTGGTATAACCAAAATTTATTACATGACTATATAATGGTGAGACAATAAATTAATTGAGTGATTGGTAATTCATCCACTTCCAATATATGAATTCTATTTAACAACTAAACATTTAATGAGAATAATATTGTGTTATGTATGTATTTTTTTACTGATATATTATTTATACAAAATTATTATGTGGATAAAATATAAAATCGGTAATACTTTTTTGAGTTTGGAGATGATATTTTTTAATTTTTTATATTTAATAATCTGGAACCATAAATTGGATGTGTAGAAAAGGTTTCAAAAATTATAAGATAAAGTAGATATGTATATATTATTCAACATAAGGGAAAGAATATTGTAGTGATTATGTATAAGATATCTGTGTATATTTTTTTGTAACGTATATAAAAGTTATACATGGTTTATATCATGTATCATGAGTTAGTTTTTGAATATGGGGTTATTTGACAATACATTAAGTAAGTTTCTAATATTCTCTACAAGGTGATCGTGATTGAAGGATTGGTTTGGTTAGTCACGATATTTAATATAAGTTTGTGTGTTTTTATTTAAATGGTTCATTACATATTTAATGGCATTAGGGACAATAATTTTTAATTGTTGGATTCTCAAAAATCCATTAATAAATTCAATAATTTATATATAAAAATTTTGGATTTTATTGAGGATTTGTTTCTATATATTATGAAAATAAGTCATTAATTGTGTATTTTTTTCAAAAAATTATTTTCTCATTTTGTGTCATGGGTAAATGTGTTGTCTATCTTAATTTCATATTTATAATCAAGTACATATATATATTTGACATCAAAATTACTTAAATTATTAACCAAACCATTTTTCATTATTTTTAATATTTTTGGGTTCTATGTGATACTTAACCTCTTTGTGGATAGTTTTATAATTCCATTTAAATTTAATATAAAATATGAAAATAATTTTTACACTCTTGAAAATATTATAAGACTTTTGAATTTAATGTGTCTAAGGTATTGTGACTCTGTAAAGAATATAAATTACTTTTTATGCAAACTGTAAGGGGATTAAATTATAGGAAACTGAATAATAATTATTTAATGTAGGTTATGGTATGAAGGAATAATGTGATTTATCTTCTTTAGATCAAATAAAATTCAGATTCAGGTCTTTTAGGATGTGGTGATCCATTAAGTTAGATGAAATGAATATAATTATAAATGAATATTTTTATTATAATATAATAAATTATCTTCATTAAAAATCTATTCAATATTTTATAAGATTGATAAAATTATATTTGAGGATGAAATTAATATTTATATTTAAAATGAATATTGGTAGAAAAAATTATATCATGAATATGAATAATATTATGGTGTTATCGTGATAAATGTATTTATGTGTAAGGATTTACTAGAAAATGTTATATTTTTTAAAATAATGATAGAAAATTAAAATTGTTGATAAATTTAAGATGTATTATTTTTAAAACTAAATTTTTTTATAAACATAACATTTAAATTTTATAATTTAAAATATTTCATACATGATATGTTTAACAAACCCACCTAGTTCTTTTATTGAGATAAATTGAACTATCATGATAACTTATGCATGATTCATGACCTCCAAAGGGTATCTTGATTTTCAAAAGATAAGGAGAAGAAAATGGGAAGTAATTTTATCTATGTTTATGTAATGATTTCCCATAACCGTATTATTTTAGAAAAATGGCATGCGCTGCAAATATATCAATCATCCAATGAATCTATAATTACTATACATGATAGAAATAATAACACTTTTATGAAAATATATGATAAAAATATATACAGTTTACAATAAATAATTTATAGTTCAAGGTTAAATAATTCCTTAGTTAAACACTAATATAATGAAACCAATAAGTAAATAATGAAAATGGGATCATAGATATCACTAATATGGAGTGAAGTGGAATCCCAAAATCCTAGTATGTAAAAAAGAAAATGAATAATTATTATATCTATCACCTAGGAATATTTTCATTAGAATATCAAAAATATTAATCCAGACCCCATTACAAATACCAACGAACACTCACTCATTGGTTCCATTTCCATCACTATACCATGAATAACATCTTAAATACATTAACCAATGTATAAATATTATAATTTATCATGATCTAACTATATGTACTTCCATCCAATAAATATAATGAGTTTAATTGATTACTCATATTAAAAAACTAATCTCAAATTAAATAATGATACTAATATAAAGATATATGTAATTGTTACTATTATAATAGGAACATAAAATAATTTGATTAAAAAGAAGTAAACTTTTCATTAATTTAATAAAGAAAAAAGTTAGAAAACGAATTGGGTAGCAGTAGTGTACCTTATGAAGCACATTATCCCAAGCATAGAGAGGATGTGGAATCACATGTATTTTTATTGACAGAGACCATGTCTAGTTCCAAAAATTATGGATTTAGTGAATCATATATGAGAGAAATTAATGGTTTTTGAAATTTCCACATGATCCATTTTCGTGGAATAACTATCAGCAGTGTCCTCCATAGCATAAATTATTCATAGATCTTAATTGGATATAAGTATAAGATATGTAACTATAAATTTGGCTAATATAATCATGTATATATTATTCAGGAAATTTTTTAAAACATGTAATTATATATAATTAATGATTATTTACTAATTAATTAAAAAAATAAACACCATATTGTTTTCCTTAAAATTAATTTTTTTAAACATTATTGAATTAATCATAATATTTTAAATAAATTTTTTATATGTATAACATAACACCATTGTAATTAGTAATTATTATGAAGTATGTGCTACAATAGTTTGTATTTTTAAAAGTTATATTCTTTTTAAAATCATTAATTATATTCAAAGGATTTCATTCAATATTTAAATACCAATATTTAATAATTCAGTTTATAATATATGGATCATGAATTTAGTTTCAAATAATAAAAATTGGTAATATGTTTTACAATAAATATTTCCATTTAAATTTATATTTCTTTGGCAGAAACATGTTACCATAATATAAATCAATATGATAAAATGTAAAACAAATAGTGGAAATGACATGAAAAAAATTAAACAATTTTGAAAATTAATTTTCTATTATTTACCCAATATATAACACAAAAAATTTAATTATTTACCACTTTAGATCCATTTAATCTTGAATAGTGTAATGTTATCATTGAAAAATTATTAGTAAATTTAAAATATTTCATTTTATTCACATATAATTGGGGACGACATCCACCTAATTTCCCTATAATTTCTAAATAATTACATATACTACATATCATACTTATTTTCTACAAAAATCTATCACATATCCTATAATATATTGTCCTCCCAAAATTTCAGGATTAAAACCCTTATGTTTGTACCCGATAGATACTATCTAAAGAATGAATAAATTATCTCAACTGATCTCCCTTATTTATATTCTATATAAATCCCCTCAATCATACTCTATACATGAAATTGAGATAAAAAGAGTATTGATAATATGAATAATTTTTTTCTACAACAATCTCAATTTTATACCATCCTCTATAAACACCAAAAAATAAAAATGTTGTGTTTGTGTTTCATGGGGACTACCTCCTTGGTTAGTGACATCATATGTCTTTCATAACATCAATACAAGGTGATACAAAACATGAATCTTATCTATTAAGAATAATAAATTAAGAGGAGATATGATGTTTCAAAGGAATTTTTTTGATAGAAAATGATCAAGGGAATATTACACTCAACAAATATACTCAATAAAATTCTTTATGATATATAATTATATATTTCTTAGGGTCCAGTAAATATATATCTAACAAATGAGTTCTTTTGAAAATAATTTATAGAAAACTTCAAAAGAATTTATACTAAATTAAAATATTAACGACATTCAAATATTTTTACCATGTCTTCAAAATATGGTGATGATAGTTGATTATGGTATGATATTATTTGGATATAAATATATTATTATAATATATAATGGTAAATTCATTCTCATAAAGAAAAAAACTATTAATTCAGTAATATTTATCCTTGTTCATTGAAACCTAATAGATTTGTTCCAAAATATGGGTAAACATTACATTTCTAATTGCACTATGAATAGAGATTTAATTAAACAAAATTCTAGAATGGGTATAAAAAAATTAATTTATAATTCACATTATAAATCCACATTGGGTAAAAAAATAGTTTTTTATTGGTTTATTATGGAAATAATATATAAAAATTTATTATTTACATGTATAGTAAATTTACATAAATTTAAATTCATGTCAAGTTATCGGATTCCATTTATTTTTTGTAAATATTATCCAAAATTGATCCATAAAATAGAAAAATGTTATTATTTATAGTCTTCGGGATTTTAAAATTGATAAAAAATTACTATTAAGAATACATGGAATTGATTTGTAGACATTTTTAAAATTTTGTTTCATTTTATATATTTTAATTAAATGAAAGAATAATATTAATTTATTCGAGGTTGATTGTGTTTTGAATGAGTTATTTTACAATATATGAGTAATTAGTTTCCACCATCTATATAGGTTATATTATAATAAATAATGGTTTCCATTTTATGAGTACTACAATAATCCCATGAATCTCCATCTATAACGTAGTAATTAATTGTTTATTTTTTAATTATATTAATGAAATGAATTAGTATTTAATGTCTTTATTAATATTTGTTTTTTATATGGAAAAAGTGTAATTTATAATAAGATATTAATTTTTCTAAACATGGATTTGTTGAAAGTGAAATAAACAAATTATTTTTCAAATCTAATTCAGTGATTATATCTTATTACAACATAAATTTATTTATGATATATTAGTAAAGAATTAAACTTATATAAATAGATATATTTTCTTAGACAATTATATGATCACCAATAAAATATTTTATGGAGTTTTTCATTGATATTAATTGTATAAATATTAAAAAAATAACATATTTTAGATAAACTATGTAAATAACATTGTAATATTATATTTCATAATGATATCTATTAATTTTTATAAAGTGCATGTGTCTATAACTATAATCTGAATCTCCAAATTCTTTAGTGCGATGTTATTTATTTATTTAATCCCAATAATAGTATTTAGTGACTGAATATTAAAATATTGATATACAGTGATATAATAGTGGCCATGTAGATATGTAACTAGTATTATATATAGTTGAAACTAAATATTAAAACATATAAAAGGAAAAAATATATTATTTTTTTAAAATTATATATTTTAATTTATATTAATTTTAGATTGTTTATTTAATATAAATATAGTTTTTATGATTATAAAAAATATATCCACATATTTAAAAATAATATATCTATTTTATCATTCATTCATGGGTATTGAATGATTTATGAAATAAAATGATAAAAAATGAGTTTATAGATGAAATTTTTTTATCCAACTACATATGAAAAAAAATTATAATTATGGGTCACGAAAAAATGTAATAAATTACCCAATATAGGGTTTCAATGAATATACCATGATGTTTACTATATGGAAATGAGCCTGATGGGTACTTAAGATGACTCACTACATTAAATAAAAATAACTCAAAAAATTATCTTATTTAGTTAATAAGGTTTTTTGATGAATATTAATCACAATTACATGAATTAAGTATTTAATCATTCACATCGTCAAACATATAGTGTTACTTTACATATAATAGTCCCTCAGTCGACAAAATCAATGGTTAATTGGCATTATTTCTAATTTTCAATAAGAATTTTATTATTCAATATGGTATTTTTCAAATTTTTATTATACATATAAAATTTACGACCATGATTAATAATATCAAATGAAAATAATTAAAATACCCTCATAAATTACATATGATATATTTAGGTTAGTGAACTTTGATTTAAAAGGATATATTGATTAATAACAATTCATATAAATCATGATCGATCGATACTTAGAGAATGAAAACATATGAGTTGAAATAATATATAGAAATGTTTTTGGGTTATAGTTATTAATTGAAATTATAAAAAAGATTAAATTATTCTTCCTATTGAATATTAAATATGAAATGGATTTATGAATGAATATACTTGTATTTATGGTAGATAATGGTTGAATACTTCATCATGCTTAGAATTTATTAATTTCTAGATGATGCTTCGTCATTACAATGATGGATTTCAGGATTAATTTTATATTGAAAACATAATTTTCAATAGTGAATATTCATAACTTTTTTTTCTAAATGTGGATAAATTTTTATAAATTATTTGAAATTTTATTTTGAGGGAATAATTATAACTTCTAAAAATGGGTTTTGTAGGATGTTAAAAAGATATTTTTGGTGATATCCATAAGTTTTTTTTGGTAATGGATTTAGATGAATCTATATATTATGTCATATATTGTGAAAACGTATTATGTTTTCTCTGATTTAGTAAAATTATTGGATGAATATAAATGTGCACCACAGATTGAACATATTCTGATTGTATTAACCATTTCATCGATGTTGTTGTATTGAAAACATTTTAGTGAAATCAATTATGTTGTTGTTGATGGAAATAATGCTCATTGTTAATATATTATATTTGTTGATTATTTATCTCTTTAACTAAAAGAAACCAGGATCACTTAAAATAACAATTTATGATGTTTGGGGGATTTAATTAAATATATATGAATTCAATGTCAACATTTCGGTTTATAATATATTTAATACCCCATGAGTAACATGGTTTCATATTGTATAATTTTTTCCACAATTGGAATAATGAATCATTAAATTTTTATTGAATTTTTAATAATATAATGAATTTATGAATTATAAATAGTAATAGAAAATAGAGGATAAAGCCATAAAAAATTTATCTAAAAATCATAAATGAAAATTCTCTACCATAATTATCAATTTTTCTCTTTTTATTTAATAAAATATTTTCATACAGTCTATGAGGAAGATTGAGTCCTACTTAGAATTTAGGTTACTTAATTAACTATTGTATTATTTTATTATTATAGATTATTTTAATTTGTCAATGGGATATTTATATATATTTTTTAGAATATAATTGATGAATCAGTTATATAAATGAATAGGTATGTTATCAGATTATGTTATATTCAATTCAAATGATTTTTTGGATGTTGTGATGAATTTTTTTTGAATGTTAATTTTTAATGTGTTTTGATAATATCTTCCTCCAATAAATCCCAAAATAATTCATCATATATTTATTCTTACCATGGAAAATATAGTAGTATTTTGGTTTTTTCATTGATAGAATAACAGTAGTATTATAGATTACAGTCTCTATGAATAATTTTAATATTCCAATTATGATTAGAAAAAAATACATTCCAAATTTAATGTATATTGATAATAAGATTTTATACATCAGGATTAAAATATTGGTATCCTTGGATATTCAATATAAAGACACTAGATATTTTTTTAAGAGATAATAATATGTCATTAAATGATAAATTAATGTTTAGATTCACCATGATTATTTATATTAATATTATATAATTCCTTGAATTTTCTATGAATTTTTATTTAAGTTAAATTGTGTTTATAATAGAGTAGCATCATAAAGTAATTTTATTGTTTTAAAGGAATAGATAATTATTTATGGGAATATTAAAATTTTAGGGGAATTAACTTATTTTACTTATTTCTATAAATCATGATAAATATTATACCACTAATAGATTATATGAAACATTATGAGAATATTAATTTTACTACTACATTATATGATGGATTTCTGACATGATGAGACATTGGTATAACAAATATTTATTACATGACTATATAGTGATGAGATAATAAATTAATTGAGTTATTGGTAATTCATCCACTAACAATATATGAATTCTATTTAACAACTCAACATTTAATGAGAATAATATTGTGTTATATACTTATTTACTTGCTGATATATTATTTCTAAAAAATTAGTATGTGGATAAAATATAACATCAGTAATAATTTTTTGAGTTTGGGGATGAAATTATTTAATTTTTTATATTAAATAAACCGGAACCCAAAATTGGATGTGTAGACAAGGTTTCAATAATTATAGTGTAAAGTAGTTATTTATATATTATTCAAGATAAGAGAAATAATATTCTAGTGATTATGTATATGATATTTGTGTGGATTGTTTTGTAACATATATAAAAGTTAGACATGGATTATATCATCTATCATGAGTTAGTATGTGAATATGGGGTTATTTGACAATACATTATGTAAGATTAGAATATTCTATTCAAGGTGATCGTGATTGAAGGATTGGTTTGATTAGCCAAGATATTTAATATAAGATTGTGTATTTTTAGTTAAATGGTTCATTACATATTTAATGGCATGAAGGACCATAATTTTTAATTTTTTCATTTTCAAACATCCATTAATAAATTCAATAATTTATATATAACAATTTTGGATTTTATTGAGGATTTTTTTCTATATATTATGAAAATAGGACATTAATTGTGTATTTTTTTGAAAAATATATTTTCTCATTTTTGTCATGGGTAAATGTGTTGTCTATATTAATGTAAACTTTATAATCAAATACATATAAATATTTGACATCATAATTACTTAAATTATTAAACAAACCATTTTTCACTTTTTTTAATATTATTGGGTTCTATGTGATACTTAACCTCTGGGTGGATAGTTTTATAATTCCATTTAAATTTAATATAAAACATGAAAATAATTTTTATACTCTTGAAAATATTATACGACTTTTTAATTGAATGTGTCTAAGGTAGTGTGAGTATGTAAGGAACATAAATGACTTTTTATATGAGTAGTAAGGGTATTAAATGATAGGAAACTGAATAATAATTATTTAATGTAGGTTATGGTATGAAGGAATAATGTGATTTATCTTCTTTAGGTATAATATAATTAAGATTTAGGTCTTTTAGGATGTGGTGATCCATTAAGTTAGATGAAATCAATATAATTATAAATGAATATTTTTTATTAAAATATAATATATTATCTTCATTAAAAATTTATTCAATATTTTATAAGAAAGATAAAATTATATTCAAGGATGAAAGTAATATTTATATTTTAAATAAATATTGGTAAAAAAAATCCATCATGAATATGAATAATATTATGGTGTTATCCTGAAAGATGTATGGATGTGAAAGGATTTATTAAAAAAATGTTATATCGTTTAAAATAAGGATATAAAAAGAAATTTGTTGTTAAATTTAATATGTATTATTTTTAAAACAAAAAATTGTTATAAACCTCACATTAAAATTTAATAATTTAAAATATTTCATACATGATATGTTTAACAACCCCACCTAGATCATTTATTAAGATAAATTGAACTGTCGTGATACCTTAGGCATGATTCATGACCTCCAAGGGGTATCTCGATTTTTAAAAGATAAGGATAAGAATACGGGAAGTAATTTTATCGTTTTTTATGTAATGATGGCCCATTAGGCTATTATTTTAGAAAAATTGCATGAACTGCTAATATATCAAACATCCTACGAATATATAACTAGTATATATGATAGAAATAATCACAGTTGTATGAAAATATATAATAAATATATATAAATTTTACAGTAAATAAATTATAGTTCAAGGTTAAATAATTCCTTGGTTAGACGCTAATATAATGAAACCCATATGTAAATAACGAAAATGGGAACATAGATATCACTAATCTGGAGTGAAGTGGAATCCAATAATCTCGGTATGTAAAAAAGAAAATGAATAATTATTATATCTATCACATAGGAATATTTTCATTAGAATATCAAAAATATTATTACAGACCCCATTACAAATACCAATGGACACTCACTCATTGGTTCCATTTCCATCCCTAGATCATGAATAAAATCTTCAATACATTAACAAATGAATAAAATATTATAATTTATCATGATTTTACTGTATGTCATTCCATTAAATAAATATAACAAGTTCAATAGATTACACAGATTAAAAAACTAATCTCAAATTAAATCATGATACTAAAATAATGATATATGTAATTTTTACTATTATAATAGGAACATAAAATAATTGGATTAAAAGGAAGTAACCATGTCATGAAATTAATAAAGAAAAATGTTAGAAAATGAATTGGGTAGTAGAAGGGTGCCGTATGGAGCACATTATCCCAAGCATGGAAATGATGTGACTTCACTAGTATTTTTATTGACCAAGCCCATGTCTAGTTCCAAAAATTATGGAATTAGAGAATCATATATGAGAGAAATTCATGGTTATTGAAATTTCCACATGATCCATTCTTGTGGAATCACTATCACCAGTTTCCTCCATGGCATAAATTATTCAGAGATCTTAAGGGGATATCAGTATAAGATATGTAACTATAAATTTGGCTAATATAATCTTGTATATATTATTCTGGTAATTTTTTAAAACATTTATTTATATAAAAGTAATGATTATTTTCTTATGAATTGAAAAAATAAACACCATGTTTTTTCCGAAAAATTATTTTTTAAAAAAAATTATTGAATTAATCATAATATTTTAAAAATATTTTTTATATGTATAACATAACACCATTATAATTTTTAATTATTACGAAGTATGTGGTACAAAAGATTGTATTTTTAAAAATTTTATTCTTTTTAAAATCATTAATTATATTCATCGGATTTCATTCAAAATTTAAATTCCAATATTTAAGAATGTATTTTAGAATATATGGATTATGAATTTAGTTTCAAATAATATAAATTGGTAAGCTGTTTTACAATAAATATTTTTTATTTAAATTTATATTTATTGGGTTCAAACATGTTACTATAGTAGAAATCAATATGATGAAATGTAAAAAAATAGTGGAAATGACATGAAAAAAATTAAACAAAATTGAAAATTAATTTTAGATTATTTACCCAATATATAACACCAAATATTTAATTATCTACCACATTAGATCCATTTAATCTTGAATAGTGAAACGTTATCATTGAAAAGTCATTAGGAAATTTAAAATATTTCATTTTCGTCACTTATAATTTTAGTGTGTGTGTTTAATGGGGACTACCTCCTATGTTAGTGTCGTCATATGTATTTCATAACATCCATACAATGATAATTTAGTGTGCATATATAATAAATAAATAAATAACATAATAAATTATGATTCTGATTATAAAAACCATTTCTTTCTGTATTTACATTATATTTAAAAGAGTTTGTCTCTTGTAAGCATATATGAACTACAACCTACTGAAAAGTGACATATTTTATTTTTAACCTTGCACGTTTTAAATAGAATAACTATTGAAACCTAGTTATAGGTGATACTTGAAAATAATGACTCAATTATTTTTAATTTTATGTTCTTAAAAGGAAAATCTAATATATAACCCATTATTATTATACCACTTCCTTGTTCATTAAAATTATCAAAACAACCTCCTCATGAAACACATCATCGAGAATCAAAACTTAAATACATACCAAATGAAATTATAACATTTTAAATTAATATTATACATTAATTACTATTCCACTAATGACATAATAAAAAATAAATTGAATCTATAAAAAATAATTGACTCCAAAACAAAATGGAATACACAAAATCCAATCAAAAATAGTATCATTTAATGATTGAAATGTGGTATAAATATCTAATGATTTTGTTTGGAATTATTATATATGAAGATTAAATTTATTATATATATGAATAAGATAAAAAATGGTTTTTAATATAGTTATTGTTTCCAATAGGTGGATAGATTAAATTCTACTAAGATGGAACAAACTTAATGGGTTTTTATGACCTAATGTTTTCTTTTCACATGAACATTCATCACTGACTAAGATCCATAAATATTAGTATATTTTACCCTAAGTTGATGATATATATTTTTCTCAAAATCTATTATAGGAGAATATTGTTTCATTTGAAACACTTTTCTTTTATAAATACCTTCATTAAATAATATTTATTTAATTTATTTACTATTTCAATATTTATTATAGTAATTAGTCTTCCATATAAATTCATTTAATTTTCACCAATATTATATTTTATTATGTTTAATGATAAAAACATTTTGTCAAAATTTTCATCAGATTTATCATAAAATCTTTCAAAATAGAAATTTTATTTTCTATTCCTATTAATTTTCTTTTAGGAAATATATTTTAAAATAATTCTAAAATTGTTATTTTTTGTTACCCTCCACTTCATATTTATAGAATAAGATTCATTTTTTTTAAATTACGAAATATATTTTTTAAAAAGTATATATTGATTTCATCATTTCAATATCATAAAATATTTCTTTCTAAAAATAGTCTTGTGACATTAAAATTTAATTTATGATTATAAATTTTTAGGGATACAATTTTCAATATTAGTTTTACATTTAACATAAGAGTTAAGTTTAATGTTTGATAGAATATTTTTTTCTCTAATGGATTGACATTTTTTGTGATTTTTTGGTGTTTTATTTCATTATCATATTTTATAAAATTAGTATATGTTTTGAAAATCATTTATATTCCATGGGTTCTTTATACTATGAAAATATATAAATTATAATATTTATTGGAACCAATTTTTATTTCCATGGTTTCATTATAATGTGATATGTTAAGGGATTTTAATAGGAAGATGTAGGTATGAATGAATGATGACTGTGATCTTATATTTATTCTAATTTATTGGAAAAATTAATTTTTCACAGGAGTTGTATAAATTCTAGCACAATTTAGATACAACTACAAATGGGTGATGTTTTCTGACTCGTGGATGTTATGTGGCCTTGTACATACGGTTGTGCATCAATTTCATAGAGTTCCATTTTTTATAATATGTTGTATTTACATAAAATATATATTCTATGTCAATCTATGTGCTTATGTATTTTTTCCCATGAGGCCCCTAATTATTGGTTTGTGTTTTGACTACCTTGTTATTATTTCTTCATATATTATCATGTTTTATGAAAGTACCCTATTTTGTTTTTACATAATTTGGTTATTTATTAATTTTTTATCACCATGTGTTTTTATTATGTTATCATTCAATTTAATAGTCTTTTTATAACATATTTACTCTTATTAATACCTCCCATTACTTCCCTAACTAAACATCCATGCTCAAAACTTTCTCATGTTTTCCCCATTATCATGTTTTTTAAGACAATAAATTCATGTGAGTTTTGTAGAATTATTTAAATTTTTTATTATATAAAAGGATTAATGATTATTTTTATGTAAACTATTTATATATAAACTTTTGCATGATTCAAAAACATTGGTTATCCATATTGTGTGACTGTTTAAAATACAAATTGAATATAGATGTAAATTGATAAATAAAGTGATTATTTTTGTCTTTCATTAGATAAAATTATATAATATCATGTATAAATATTTATTTGGAATTATTTTTTATGATATAAAATATTGGGATTATATAAATTCATTGAAACCCCATGGGATCATTGCATGAGATATTTCAGAGTAAATGATAATATCCAGTAATTTTTTAAGAAATTATTATATTGATATCTTTAGAGTAACATATCAATATAGATACTACAATTGAATATAGGATTTAAATATTATTTGACTATTATCTATAATAATTTTTGTGTTGAATTGGTTATTAAATAAATAAATAATTTATGTATTATAAATGGGCGTATAAAAAACATTTTTAAGACTATAATGACCACAATTCATTGTGGTCGGCATTCTATAAAAGGGATGGGTATCCACAATGTAAAATCCCAGGTAAATAAAGAATATTAATTTTTCATATTTATTAATATTTTCGAATAAAATATTAATGTTACTTTAATGGGGATGCTTTGTTCAATGGCGTACCCAACATGCAACAACGAGATTCTTTGAAATCGTACGATGCACACAAATAATATAATAATATTATTGTAAATGGTAGTAAACACCTAGCTAATGTAATGGCTGGAATGAACAAAAATAACTAAAAAGTCATTATATATGATTGTAAAATATTATTACATCTATTCAATAAATGTTAGATGCTTAAAATTTAAATAAATACAATTTTAAGCATAAATATTCTAATATTCATTAAATGGTCGATTAACCGCCTTTTGATGGAGAACCCTTTTTAAATCCAATTTTTGATAATTTTATATGTCATATTTGACCTAATAAAATCCTTCTATAGAATCGGGACATAAAAATTTACTTTATGCATGTTATTTTTTCGATAAAGTTTGTTTTTAATGAATAAGTGAAAAATGATGTATTTTAATTCAAAACCACTTTTTAATCTAAATTATTTATATGATTAGATCATATTTTAAATTGGTTTTAAAGTTCAATTAGAATATATTTTTACCATTTAATTTAATGGTGGTCATTAGAATTAATTTCACATTGAAATTGGACTTAAACTAGTGTCAATCGTTAAATATATACTGTTTCTTAAAAACACGCTATTTGTTTTAACAACATGAATTAATTATTAAATTAATTAATTCAAATTATATGTTTTGAATTTTTTAAAATAGACATCATTTTTGAATTTGGAATATCAAATATATTTTAGGGTGAATATTTGGTATTTTTCTGAAAAACTTCAATTTTTGATGAATAGTGAAACCACTAAGTTGTAGTTAAAAAAGTAATTTTTCATTTAAATGAAACGTTAACACTTATGTGATTTGATTTTCAAAACTAGTACATACATGGTTTTCATTAGGATGTAAAATGTGGTTCAATGGTATTAAAATAATGTTTTGGTGAATAGTAACTTTTAAGTTTTATTAATCGCGATTGAAAGTAATTAGTGTAATTTAAGGTAAATATAATGATATAATAATATGAAATTACCCTTAGACATTTCCTACACTTATTTGATAAGTCATGGTCGACCAAGACAATCCATGGGTCAACTTGGGGACCCCATGGTGCCACTTGGGTAAGAAAATGACATTAATAACATTTTTTAATGATAAAATAAAAATGTCACAAACATGTATTATTTTACTAAAACAATATTTACATAGGGTTATTGAATTAATATTTTTGACTCTAAATAGTCATTGGAAAGATAAAAACATTTACTACATAATAGTAATTTTCTATAATTTTTAGAAATTAAATAAATTAATTTAATTATGACACCATGATGATGCAGCGATTACCTCATTAGTGAACGAATTAAATAAAATGAAAAGATAATGTAAAATCTAAAACATACACTGGTCAAAACCTATTGGACAGGTGGATTTAGAACACTTATCAACTTATCCTAGAAATATATCTTTTTGGGACCTTTAAAATCCGAAAATATTTTTATAATAAAGTAACTTTTCATGAAATTCCATGAGTGCCCCTCCTCCCTCTTATAAAAGGCCCCCACCTCTACCACCTTACCCACACCTCTCATGCCATTGGGTTGGACATGATCTGAACATTTTATCTCTCCAAATCCCTCTCCTCATCCTATAAGCCTTACCTTAGGTAGAAATAACTTCAAGAAACCCTTTTGGTTCAAACCATAGTGAGTTACCTGATTTAAATGTAATGTCCTCTCTTATGTTCTTTTGTTTTATTTTGCTTCTCCAACCCCCTAAACTCTTTTTATTTCAGTCTTTTGTAACAACAACAGTATCTTCAATATAATAGTATGTTTTTATGAGAAGTATTCGAGATAAAAATACACACACCTATGTCTAATGGTTAAATAACATAATGTTTCCGTGGATGGTGAATTAGTACCTCACGAAACGAGGATTGTTCTATCTACTCCTACCACATCTCATGGTGGACATTATGATGGAACTATATTTATTTATTATATTTATTATATTTATTTCCTTTCTATGCTTCTGTATTTTATATTTAATAAATACCTTTATGCTTTTCATGTTGTGAAAATGCGATAATTTTATTTGTGGAAGTGTGGACTACCGCCCCCTCAAGTGATGTGACTCGTAAAGCAATATATGGAATGTATAAAGAATTAAATTAATGAAATTATGTGACCTATATAGCATATATATTATTCTGTAATTATAATTTATATATCTCTCAATTATTTTTTAATTCCATTAATATGACAAAGAAATGAAAGTAGCGTTCATGCGTACGTACGACCTACCATCTCCATAAATGGTGTATTTCATTTCCTTTTGTCTTTATATGTTATTTAATAGTATAAAATGAATATATACAAGATATATATGATATTTAAATAATTAATTCTATTTTGGAGATGATTGACTTATAATTACATGGACAATTCTTTTCAAATAGGTTCATTTTTTACTCATGTACCAAACATTGACAAAAACATCTGATATGAACTCACATAATTAAATAATTATTATAACATTATAATATTTTATATGAATTTAATAATAAAAATTAAAGGAGGTCCTAAAGATATTATAAATTGACAAAAGTTTATTATTCATGAATATAATGAAACGAACAAGACAAGTCAGACTTGAGGTAAGGGATCCTACCTCTCTCTTTCTTTTTATGTACTTTTTTTGTAACTTAATTTAAGATTTTCTTTCTTATGTTGGGGGATGTTCTTTTATATACCTCATGCTGTAAATTTTATTTTAATATGATGATAGACCCTATTTGATCTCATCAATCCATTTTTGAAAATGTTATGTGGCGTCGTTATGCTGCTGAATTTTCATAAGGGGATTTTCATCTCACTTTTCATTCCCGTGAGATTCATGTTACATTTTCCACTATTTCCTTTTGTGTGGTGTATATAATGCCCAATATTTTAATATTCTTATAATATACTCTCATTTATGGGTACTTAAATCTTCATTGTATGAACCTTCTTTCATGGGGTGCACGTTTCAAAAGTTGCTCAAATCGGTAAGGGAACCTTTCACAATCCTTTTTTTAAAAGACAAATTTTGTTATGTCTTTTAATTTACATCTTTTTATGATGGGATATGTTCTTCTATATCCTTATTGATGTAAATTTTTTGTCCAAGTTATTTGATAACATTTTCTCTCTCATCAACTACTTTTATGAATTTTAAATTGATGATGTTAGGCTGTAGAATTTTACCAAGGGAACTTCTTAACCCAATTTCGATTTCTTTGGTTTCAACATACAGTTATTGAAAATTTATCCTTTGAATATGTTTTATTGAACTTTTATTGTTTTACACTTAATATCCACTTATATTGGGTGTATTTATATTTTCACACATAATTATGAGATTGATTTATCCTTAATTTAAGGATACCTTCTTTATAAGGGATTTCATCTAATTTCACATTTCTATTGAGACTTCATTGTTGTTATGCACCAATTACCTCTTATATGGTGTATATACTATCCTTTGGAATATTATATCATGAATCCCTTTATTCTCATGATATTATAATGTTCTAATTAAATGTTATTTCTAAATTATTGTAATCAAGTGTCCCTCATTTTGTTAAAAACCCTTTAACTAAAATATCATTTTAAATGTTTTATTGATTTATTAGTATAAATATTTCTCATTAATATCCGTGTTTTCAAATGGTTTTTAGTATTTATTTATATGGATATTAATGGTTTAAAATGATAAAATCATCAAAGTGGTATGGGACACATTAATTCAAAAATCTCTTTAATAAATGTTTTAAATTGTTTTGAAAATGGTTTTTAGAATGGATTAATTATTTCAATATCGTAAAATGTTATATTGTTATTGAAAAATGGGAATTTTATCATTCCTTTATGCCTAAGTTATGTGATATGATTATATTATGGTTCTTGGGCATTTTTTATTAAGATGGGTGGTTCCGTGATAAACTAAGGGCGGGTGGGCCCGATATAGATCTCCAATGCATTGGATAACATGAAGGGGTTAAACACTAAGGTTTCTTCGAACAGGTTTATGGAATATACTGTGATGGGTATTCCAAATGTATCCATGAGGGTTACTCCCTACATAATAATGTTATGAATTCTTAATGTTAACTTTATGTCTTATGATTTCTATGAGTTATTCGTAAATATTATTATTTCATGAGGTATGTAAAAGTGCTTAAGTTTTATGAGTAAAGTATGATTTCATTGATTCTTTTGTATACATGGACTGATGTTCTCTTTCTTTATTATTATAACCCTTACTAATCTTTTTATGCTCAACCCATGTTTTTGAAATTTTTTTCACATGAAAAAAAGTTTATTAGGGTCAATGATGGGATCAAGGAAAAGTCGGGCTGTCTAAAATAAGAAATTAGACAAGACTCTTTTGTTCAAGAGATTTTATTTTGTGAAAAAATGGAAACTGAGTAGATGTGTCTAATTTTGTAATCTTTGAGATGTAATAGTAATGTCATAATTCTCTAAAAATCTAAACATGAAATTATATTCAATGTGAATTTTTCAATTTAATTCTACATTAAGTAAGGATTAAGGTAGGTTCTTTATAGTTGGTATCAGAGGTAGGTTTCGATAACATTAGAGGATAGAGTGTTGGTTAAGCAAAAGTGACAAGTTATGTATAACCACAATGGTAAATATATTACATGGATTCATTGTTTTTTAAGTTATAATGAGTTTGAGATAACTTGGATAAGTATATCTTGGTGTTTACCTTCCTCATTATTATATGATGATTTTACTAATATACTCATACTGACCTTTTTGGTTTTATTAAATGGATAGATCTAGTAGGAACCAAAGTAACTGTGGATTTGAAGAAAACTATGAAGGTTTTATGAAATAACAACTGAATGATAGGCGAGCTACAATGGGAACTCTTGTGGTTATCCGCCACCAACTATCTGGAGTCATGATTGACCTCCTGATCCTTAGTTATTTATATATAGCATCGTATATGAGAGAAAAAAATCCCAACGAATGTTCATGTAATAATCATAATGGTAAGTATGCTCAAAAACCTATGCGTCAAATATGTGGAAAGAAACACAAAGAAAATGTTTCAAAGGGATAGAAAGATGATATAAATGTGGAAATGAAGGTCATAAAGCAAGAACCTGCTATGGAAAAAAGAAGCATCTTGTTGACTCTAGGAAAGGGAATGATGTTCTTTCTGAAGTATCAATTGAATGTTTCACATGTGATGTTCATGGTCATTATGAAAACACATGTCCTAAGAAGAATTTTCACGAATGGGGTCACCAAGATCATACAAATATTCATTTACCAAATCCTAATTCCATTCCAATTGAGGATGAAGAAACTGACAATGACCAATGAATGGTATGGATTATTTCTTAACATATGTTTTCCTCTTATAGGAATCTTAGGATATAATTCATGAATTTTTTTATAGGAAAGAAGTACATCAGAATAAGTTGAAAAGGAATGGTTAATGGATCATGAAAAAATTGTAATTAGTAAGAAGTCAACATATAGGGGATTCAAGAGTTATGGTAGATTTTAGGATGGTGAAATTCTTAAATGAATTAAGTCTCTTTTGATGATGGGGTTACATTAGAAGAATTTTTATATTATATATAACCCTGATGTTTCTTTTGTGGATATAGTTATAAAGATGAATTTTGGTTTATATGATCCTTGAATTTGAGGCAATTACTGATTAATGCATTTTGGGTTGCAAAATGAACGTTATTAGATAACCTTTGTGGTTAAAATAAGTTATGGTTATTTTTGACGATTTTATATCTTTTTGGGGAATGTTTTAATAATTATATAGTTTTGGGAAAAGGACAACACGCTGACCGTGTGGAAACTCTTCGCGTCGGACGAAGCTGCGAGAATCGAACCCACAACCAAAGTGCAACAGGTATTTATCACTTACCACTGGACTACGTGAAGCCCCTAGTTAGTATAACAATTTTTTTTAGTTATATGATCTTATGAATTAGGAATATGTTGATTTTGGTTTATCTGTGGAAATTATTATCCTATCTTGGAGGATATGTTTTTAGGTTAATTACTTTTCAATATGAGACTTTAAGAGCAACTGATGTTATTTGGAGATAAATTTTAATATTTACCTTGGAAGACTAAGTGATTAAATCCTTCAATGATTTGGGTTTCAATATTAGTTTGGTTTACATTGAATAATTTTATGGATAGATGTTTATTGAATGGTCATTGATGAACTTTGGGTTTTGTTGGAAAAATTTTGTAGGTTAAGAGTAGTGATTCTTTTTATAAAGGATTACCCTTTCTGGGTATTATCTAATCTCATACTAACAATTTTGGTTTTGGTTAAGGTCTAAGGACTTGGGAAATATATAGTTCTCTTTTTTGGATTAGGTGATTCTCTAGAAGTTTATTATAGTACTCTTAATGTGATCAAGTCTTCCTAAATACTCGTCTTTTGGAGAAAATATGAGTTTGTGTAAGAAATCTAGTAAAAGTTGAAATTCAACATGACATGTAAGTATGTTTCCTTATTTTTTAGTTAATCTCATTAATATATTACTCAATGAAAAGTAACTTAAAACAAAAATTTTGTCTGTTAATTTTTCCAACTGGGGAATAAAATACTATTTAACCCATCACAAGTTTGTGATTTTCTGGTGGTTAACTTTCTCTTAAACATGTTTTCTATCACTCTCCATCTGAACATGACCCTTTGTATTATCGTTCATATCCATGTTTTTCAACATGTAATCCTAGTATGGGTTAACTCGGGTGACCTTTGTACTTATGTCTCTTTATTGTAAAGTGATAGTTCAACTGACACTTTTTCTGATGTGGGACTTTAAATGATGTTTCCGAGCCCAATTTTAAAATTGTGAGAACCCAATTCCTAAAAGGGGGAAGGATGTAATATCCCAGGAAAATAAATAATATTAATTATTAATATTTATTAATATTTGTAAATAAAATATTAATATTACATTAAAGGGGATGCTATTTTTGATGGCAAACCCAACACGTAATAATGAGTTTCTTTGAAATCTAACGATGCACACTGATAATATATTAATGTTATTGTAAATGGTAGTAAAAACATAGTCGATGTAATGGCAGGAATGAACAGAACTTACTAAAAAATGATTACATATTCATGTCAAATATTATTACATTTATTAAATAAATGTTAGATGCTTAAAATGCGAATGAATCCAATTTGAAGCGTAAATATTCTAATATTCTCTAAAAGGTCGATTAACAGCCTTTTGATGGAGAACCCTTTTTAGATCCACTTTTTGAAAATTTTATATGTTATATTTGACAAAATAAAATCCTTCTTTAGAATCGGGACATCAATATTTACTTTGTGTATGTTTTTGATATTTTTTTTGATAATGTTTATTTTTAATGATTAATTTAAAAATGTTGTATTTTAATTCAAAACCTTTTTTTAATATAATTTATTTCTATGATTAGATCATATTTTGAATTGGTTTTAATTTTCAATTAGAATATATTTTTACCATTTAATCCAATGGTGGTCATTAGAATTAATTTCACATTGAAATTGGACTTAAACTAGTGCCAATCTTTTAATAGATATTGTTTCTTAAAAACACACTATTTGTTTTAACAGTGGAAATTAATTATTAAATTAATTAATTCAACTTATATGTTTATAATTTTTTAAAATAGATATAATTTTTGAATTCGGAATATCAAATATAGCTTTTGGTGAAATTTTTGTATTTTTCTGAAAAACTTCAATTTTTTGATGAATAGTGAAACCACTAACTAGTAGTTAAAAAACTGATTTTTCATTTTAATGAAACTTTGCCACTTTTGTGATTTGATTTTCAAAAATCTGAAATTCATGGTTGTCATTTGGATTTAAAATGTGGTATAATGGGATTAAAATAATTTTTGGCGAACAATAATTTTTAAGTTTTATTAATCGCGATTAAATGTAATTAGTGTAATTCAATGTAAATATAATGATATAATAATATGAAATTACCGTTAAACTTGTCCTAAACTTATTGGATAAGTAATGAACGACCATTAAAATCCATGGGTCAACTTGGGGACCCCATGTAGCCACTTTGGTAGGAAAATGAAATTAATAACTTTTTATTTAAAGTTAAAATAAAAATGTCACGAAAATGTATTCTTTTACAAAACAAATTTTTACATGGGGTTGTAAAGGTTATATTTTTTACTATAAATATTAATTGGAAATATAAAAAGATTACCTACATCATAGTATTTATTTTTATAATTTTTGGACATTATATAAACTAATTTGTTTATGACACCATGGGGATGCCGCAATTACCTCATTAATGAACAAATTAAATAAAATGAAGCGATAACGTAAAATATAAATCATACACTTGTAAAAACATATTTTATGGGTGTATTTCAAACCCTTATCATCTTATCCTATAAATATATCTTTTTGGGACCTTTAAAATCCTAAAATCATTTTATAATAATGTAACATTTCATGATTTTCCAAGAGTGCCCCTCCTCCCAATTATAAAAGGCCCCCATCTCTACCACCTTACCCACACCTCTCAAGCCATTGGCTCGGCCAAACTCTACTCATTTTATCTCTACAAATTTCTATCCTAATCCTAGAAGCCTTACCATAGGCCTAATTATCATCATGATTCCCTTTTGATTCAAACCAAAGGGAGTTAACCGATTTAATGGTAATGTCCTCTCTTATATTGTTTTGTTTTATTTTGCTTCTCCAACCCCATAAACTCATTTTATTCATTTCTTTTTTAAAAACACCAGTATCATAAATATAATAGTATGTTGTTATGAGATGTATTCTAGCTAAAATTACACAAACTTCTGTCTAATGGTTAAAGAACATACTGTTTCCGTGGATGGTGAATTACTACCTCACGAAATGATGATTGTTCTATCTTCTACTACCACCTCTCATGGTGGACATTATGATGGAACTATATTTATTAATGATATATATTATATTTATTTCCTCTCTATGCTTCATTATTTTATATTTAATACATACCCTTATTCTTTTCATGTTGTGAAAATGTGATAATTTTATTTGAGGAAATGTGGACTACCGCCCCCTCAAGTGATGTGACTCATTCATGCAATACAAATGAATGTATAAAGTAAGAAATTAATGAACTTATGTGACCTATATAACATATATATAATACTGTAATTATAATATATATATATATATATATATATCTCAATTATTTTTTTAATTCAATTAATATGTCAAAGAAATAAAAGTAGCGTTCATGCGTACGTACGGCCTACCGTCTCCATGAACAGTGCATTTAATTTATTTTTATCTCCAAATGTTATGGAATTGTATAAAATGAATATTTAAAGGATATATATGATATTTAAGTCATTATTAATATTCTGGATATGATGTAATTATAACTAGATGGACAATTCTTTTCAATCAAGTTCATTTTTGACTCATGTACCAAACATCGACAAAAACATCTGATATGAACTCACAAAATTAACTAATTATAATAACATTATAATATGTGATATGAATTTAATAATAAAATTTAATGGAGTTACATAAGATTTTATAAATTTACCAAAGTTTATTATTCAGTAATATAATGAATTGAACAAAAGAAGTCGGACTTGATATAAGGGATCCTACCTCCATCATTCTTTTTATGTACTTTTATTTATGTAACATACTTTAAGATCCTCTTTCTTATGTTGGGGGAAGTTATTTTATATTAATATTGCTGTAAATTTTATTTTAATATGATGAGAGACCCTATTTTATCTCATCAATCCATTTTTGGTTGTTTTATGTGGCGTCGCTGTGCTGCCAAATTTTAATAAGGGGATTTTCATCTCACTTTTCATTCGCGTGAGATTCATACTACATTTTTCACCATTTACTTTTTTGTGGTGTTTTTACTGACCAATATTTTACTATTTTTATAATATAATCTCATTTATGGGTACTTACATCTTCATTGTATGACCCTTCTTTCATGGGGTGTACGTTTCGAAAGTTTCCCAAATCTGTAAGGGAAACTTTCACACTCCTCTTTTTAAAAGGCTTATTTTTTTATGTCTTTAAATTTATATCTTTTTATGTTGGGATTTGTTCTTATATATCCTTATTGATGTAAATTTTATGTCCATGTTATGAGATACAATTTTCTCTCTGATCAACTAATTATATGAATTTTAAAGTGATGTCGTTATGCTGTCGAAATATACCAAGGGAACTTCTTAACCCAATTTCGATTTCTTTGGGTTCAACATGTAGTTATTGAATATGTCATACTTTGAATATGTGTGAACGAACTTTTATTTTTTAAAACTTAAATCCACTTATATTGGGTGTATTTATATATTTCACACATAATTGTGAGCTTTATTTATCCTTAATTTAAGGATACCTTCTTTATAAGGGATTTCATCTCATTTTACATTTCTATTGACACATCATTGTTGTTATGTACCAATTCACTATTATATGCTATATATACTATCCTTTGGGATATTATATCATGAATCCCTTTATTCTTATGATATTATAAAGTTCTGATTAAATTTTATTCCTCAATTATTGTATTCAAGTGTCTCTCATTTTGTTAAAAACCCTTTAACTAAAATATTGTTTTAAATGTTTTAATAATTTATTATTATAAATAGTTCTCATTAATATTCATGTTTTCAAAATGGTTTTAAGGATTTATTTATATGGATATTAATTTTTTAAAATGATAAAAGCATCAAAGTGTTATGGGACACTTTTATTCAAAAATCTCTTTATTAAATGATTTAAATGGTTTTGAAAATGGTTTTTAGAATGTATTCATTATTTCAATATCTTAAAATGTTATATTGTTTTTGAAATATGGGAATGTTATATTTCCTTTATGCTTATGTTATGTGCAATGATTATGTTATGTTTCTTGGGAATTGTTTATAATGACAGGTGGTTCCGTGATAAACTAAGGGTGGGTGAGCCCGATATAGCTCTCCAATGCATTGGGTAACGTGAAGGGATTAAATGCTAAGGTTTCTCCGAAGAGATTTAGGGAATATACTGTGATGGGTACTCCAAACATAACCATGAGGGTTACTACCTATGTAAGAATGTTATGAATGCCTAAATTTACCTTTACGCTTTATGATTTTTATGAGTTATTCGTAAATCTTATTATTTCATGAGGTATGTTAAAGTGCTTATGTTTTATGAGTAAAGTATGATTTTATTGATTCTTATGTATACATGGAATGATGTTTTCATTCCATATTGTTATATCCCTTACTGACGTTTTTATGCTCATACCATGTTTTTGAAATGTTTTTAACAAGACATAATGTTGAATAGGGTCAAGGATGGGATCAAGGAAATTTCAGGCTGTCTAAAACAAGGAACTAGACATGACTCTTTTGTTTAAGAGTATTTATTTTTGTGAAAAAATGGAAACTGAGTAGATGAGTCTACATTAAAATCTTTGAGATGTAATAGTTATGTCCTAATTCTCTAAAACTCTATACCCCGAAATATCCTCAAGGTGAATTATTAAATTTAATTCAAGATTATGTATGGTTTATGGATGGATCCTTATACACAGCCCTACGACCACCATCAATATCATAGGGTATGAAATAAAAATCTGTATTGAATAATATAACATGGGATGCATTATCCTATTTTATCTTTATACATGCACCCAACCATCTTAGTGAAATAGTTTGGAGTAATATAATTAATGACAGAATCATTGAGGGTAATTTGTGCATATAATAACCACTACAGAATACAAAATGGTACATAATAATATAAACAAAAAATGGGGAAAATTTCATACCCCAATCAGGACATCAAGTCCCATCATAAATGAATCTAGAATAAAATTAATCTATGTAACCCTATTCTATAATTTATAATCCCAACCCTTATATATGGTTTGTACACCCAAGTATCCTAACTCCCCACCAAAGAAAACAAAAATCTATATTTAATATCCATAATTAAAATGATAATTTGAGAATACACCATGTATGGATGAGTATATAAATACCTAGTAGAGAATGTTGAAATCCAAAAGGGAGTCATATAATGAAAGAATAAAATGACAGCCCAATGCAATGAAATTGGTAAATAAACCCTAGAAAATACTTATTCTTATAAAGAAACATAGAAGATAGAAAAATACATTCCCTATCACAAATAAAATTCAATGTTGATGATTGATCCATCAATTTGTAAATTCTATTTCTAATTCCCACAACATAACAAAACATCAATATAATTTTAATGGATGTAATAGGCCCAATTTATTGTTCTCTTTAACCAATGGAGACAAAACTCTTGTGGAGGATTTCCTCACAACAATAGATCAATGTTAGGAGATTAATGATAAGTGGATATAGAATCAATTATTATGGTAGGTTAGTAACCTTAACATATATATATAGAGTATGTGGTGACCTACACCCTAGCGTTACAGGGTAGAAACAACACTGATATCTCTCTATTGATACTGTTTAATCATGGTCATTCTCTAGCATTACACAATGAGTCATTAAACATGGAAAATATAATATCATTTATTCGATGTTAAAACCAAGGACACCATCATTCACAATATGGAATATAACTCAAAACAAGATAATATTGGGACAAATTCCATGTCTTTAAAAAGAGAGATACAATACGTATAAATTGAATGATGAATACACATCGTGTATACAGATCTACATAGCATGTTACCCCACCACATCACCGAACCATGCCATGCTCTGGACAAGGCTATGAATCCATGTCATAAAACACAGTGTGTATAAGAGGTACAAAATATGTCTCATTTACTATGTTCTTTTCTATGGGTAGTTGTTCAAGCCCATGTAATTAATTTTGGGACCATGTACCATGACCTGTACATGGATACACCCCTGATACAAGACATTCTCATTTACTCATGAATTATTTGGAATGTCATCCATCATTGGGTCATGTCCATATAAAAATGGAACACTACCTGGTGTCCTTGGTAGTGTCACAAGACTATTAGATCTAGACACATGACTTGTGATCCATACAATTTCCATAAAACTGATTTTCACATAGTGGAAACGACATGGAATGGGTTATTCTAAATTACATGTTGTTTCACCGAGTTTTCATAGTTTGAATTGTCTATTTTTCACACATCCCTAGATCCACCACAACTTCTAGGATTTACTCTATTTGACTACCATGTATGGATGTATATCACACCCCCACCAACATTTTTTGGACCTTGATATCAGGAAAATGGAATCTTGAAATCCTCACAAAGAATTTAATGTAGTGTGTTGGGTCTCCCATAATATCCCCCATGATGTATTCACAACTCTTAATATGGGATCATGAAAGAAACATCCAAAAATCACAATCTATCTTGATCCATATGTAATTGATCAATCTATTCTTCATTCGCACAACATCGATAAATTCTAGGGTTTCATCATTATCAAACCATCATGGCAATTTAAAATTGTGACCGCATTGTTCAAAGATGGGTAAAAGGGAAATGGATCTAGGAAAATAACTAAAATGAATGTGTCGCCTCCTACGACATTGTATTATTTTCCAATGAGTTTTTATGTGTATAAACTATGGTGTGGAAATTGATTTTCTAGAAAAAAATTTAATTATACAATTTTATTTGTATATGAGGTTAATATTAATGATAAAATAAATATAATGCAAAGAAGAAAATAAATAAACAATTATTAATATTTTATTCAAATGGAAAAACCAAAAATTGAAATGTACATTTATTATTTTGATTGATAGTTGTTGATGAATGTGATTTACATTGGTAAACAGTAACTAATGCATTAATTTCCTCTCGATATACCTCAATCTGATCTCCCATTTTCTATAAATATGATCCACCAATAATGAATGGTCTTTTTACTCCTCTCTAATATAATAGAGTAATGTAACTATACTTGGATAATTTCCATAATATGGTTTTAAAAAGAATTTAGATAATTAAATTTTTTTAAATAATTATTTATTTTAATAATACTCACCCCCAACAGTTTCATCAATCAGATATATAGCCCCAAGCATCCCGAAGATGGACATGGGATACACACTACATTCCGGACACAATAATGGTATCAAATTTCCAATGTTGGCCTATTTTTTATTTTATTCATATATTTACGAAAAACTAAACATGCTTGATATTAATAATTTTAATATTTTTATAATATCAATTCTGGGATCACCAGAACTTGTAATTTTTTATCATCTAATCTGTATTATCTAAAAATATTACTTAATATATTCTAATGTATTACAAGGAAGTAACATAGTCATTTCCTTCTCCCCCACCAAATACATTTTCACCCCAAAAACCATAATCTCATCTAAAATGGTTAGGATAATAATCCTACAATTGTATAACTATATTATAGTTTCTCTCATGTATTATAACATTTCCCTAATAGAAATTAACCAAGGTATTTTTTCTATCTACTAAGGATCCTTTCATGTAAATCCTTGATCTCGACTGGGTACTCTATGAAGGTCACTTCATCATTGATGTCTATCTCACATGAGTAAATCACATGTATATGATCATTTACATATCTCATCAGTTATGTGACATAGACGAAGTCATTAACATGGTCCAACTATATTGGAAGGGATATGTGTTTTGAATCCTCACCAACCCACCCTAGGATAAATAATGACCCAATAAACATCAGGTATGACATTCCTCCCAAGAAAAAACCCTAAAATCATCATTATGGGGAGGCTCTCGGGAAAAAAATTTCACCCTTGTTGAACTATAATAGTGTATATAAGTGATTTCATTAATCATTATGTAGGATTTAGTGTTTTCTCATACAGTTTTGGACCACCATAACATTCTATGTAATTGCATAAACCATCTCTGGCCATACCAGAGAAGCCTGACAAATCGTAGACTAGCATACGAGTGACCAGTAGGGTCTCCCATAGAGTGCCTAAAATGGTGTCATGACGATGATATATTTATATATGTTATTATAAATATTGACAACCATTGTAATGAGATCATCCCTACCCTATATTATGTCCAACAAACAATCCCTCAACATATCCCTCGCAACACGAGCTTTTTACACATATTATTACATTATTTTAGGCATATTTACCATAAAATAAAAATCAATGATCAAAATGTGTATTTTCTTTTGATGTCTAGGTAAATGATTAGAAAAAAATGATACCATAATAATATAATATTTTATTTAATTTCCATAATTGTCTCATTATAGCCTTTTATATCATTTATCTGTATAGGGTAACCAATGTAATAATTGAATAATGGGATGTGCTAAAAGATTATTATAGGAAAAAAAATAGAATGAAGCATATTACATGTGCTAGAAGGAATAATATTATGAAAATAATACAAAAAAAATTGTAAAAATATCGATGAATAACATGTATTAAATGGGATCACATGATAATGTAAACATAATAACATGGAAATAAAATATATCTTCATATAAACATGAGTTAATGTTAACTACTAAAACTATATCCCATAGTGGACAATGTCACGTAATGGATTTAGATTACTCCATAATCCCACCTATTACATCTCATGATACTAAACAATAACCCAAGCATTGGATATATATCAAGGAACACCAGTCATAAAATTTTCATGATATATGTGTTTTACCTAGGAAATCAAGCATAAGGGATAAGCAAAAAGCTTACCCATGGAAATGAATTAGTATTGTAATCATGTCATAAACATTATCCAATGGGAGTATAAAAATTGTATCCATAAAATAAGATATTTAAATAATAATTAGATATTAACAAAAAGGAAAATATAATATTATAACTTGAATAATGATTTAAATCTTCATTGAAACACTGAAGAATATAGATTGGATAATATTAGAAATGTGCAACTTATGTGAAGATTTAATTAAATGAATATCGGTACATTAAATATTATGACAGCATAGTTGTTTTAATAATACCCTAAATGAAATTATATAGATCATCATCATAAAATGAATATTTTTTAAAATATATTAGTGCCAATCAAAATATTATGGAGTGTACTTAAAAATTAGTAAGAAGAAGGAAAATTTTAAATTTAATTGGGATATCCTATGGGAAAAATTGAGATGGGATCCTTTTAAAACATGTATTCTCCAATTATAAAAGGTTGAATTTTTCAAGATAAATAGTTGTGGAACATGAAAAAAATAATATATATGATGTCTATATGAAAATTTAAAAAACACTTTTGGTTAAATAGAGTGAATCAATAACTTAATAGTCATTTGTAGGTTTAGTGATTTCCCTTACCATTGGTATGAATGTGTTCTCCACTAGAACATAATTTCATGGATAATAAAATTAGATACATGAATTGTTTAATTTGTAAGATATTAAGTATATATTTTATTTATTATAATTACACTAAAGTAATTTATCGCCATTTCAATGGATGATAATGTTAAATTTCATTGTTTTGGGATTGTTTGTTCCATGATTTTATGATAAGTTTGCTGGTGCATAGTTATTAGAGTTATTATCAATTTTCAGAAAAACAAAAGATGTGGAAAAAAATGGAAATAATTTAGTCTCATAAATGTAAGTGGTCCCATATATAAGTTATTGTGATATGTTATTAAATAATTTGAGAAAACATTATTGTTGAAACATTATTTTAGTTTGGAAGTTATTTTGATCAGCACAATCTTTTTTTGTTTTCTTATTTAATATTTTGTATATATATTTGTTCAAAAAAATACAGAAAAATTATAATATAAAATTTACAATAACTCTTAACCAATATAATTTTTTTTCACCATTTTTGAATGTAGTAAGTTAAAATGGAAACATATCATCCATGAAGGAAGTCAATCGACATATCATGGAATTTTTTTTCATTTTGTCAGTAAATTGATAATGTAAATGAATTTATCATTGTAATTACATTAACAATATAATTTTTTTGTATATATATTATTATAAATTTATGATGTTAAATTTTATATAATATGTGAGGATAAAAATGAGAATATATAAAAGAGGTCCAAAGAGGATATTACCTCTTAAATATATTTTCCATGATAACCAATTTAAGGATATAGGAAGTGAAATTTATGAGAGAGATAAACTAGGACATGTGGAAGAGTATTGGGAGAGTAAATTTTATAAACATAGGCTAGATACATTTAGTAGGAGGTGTGATGATAACGGGTGGAGAGGATGGAATTTATAAGTGGATGAGAGGTATTGTTTTATTTTTTTTATAGATTTCATTATTATTATTGCTCAAGACTATCAATACTGATGATTCCATTGACTAAATATAGTAACTAAATCACACAGTTTTCAAGAAAGGGGAATATTCATTATCTATTTCTCAATAGGGATTCAATAACTCATTCATTTATTTAAAATGATATATATCTTAAATTAATGAATTTCAATATTCAAAAAAAAATTGAACTATTTTATTAAAATCTCAGAAAATCACCCAAAACATTTTACAATTTATTGTTTTTAAAAATGTACTCAATTTTATAAAAACAATTTTACATATTTGAGAAAGATAATTTATAATTAAAATAATACATTATTTATAAAATATAGATTTCAATATTGTAACCTATTTTATGTAACGATGAAATATAATTAAGGTTTCATAAGTTTTTATTATAATTAGAAAAAAATACATAATATTAATTTAGGAATATATTTAATGAAAATAAATTTTCTTTAAAATCGATATATTTTTAATAAAATTGTAAATAATTGTTTTTTTTATAATATTACTAACACATAATTTATTAGGTTTAAAAAATTTATTTATATATACCATTTTATAAATATATCATATTATAACTAATTAGTTGAATTAGATTTTTTGTTAACTTCATAGCTGACATAATTATTCTAACATCTAGATTTCTATTCACAAGGGTCATAATACTATTACAACTATCATATCACTTTTCCAATGATACAGATTCCTTTTTTTCAATAAATACATCTTATTTCATTAATTATCAATTTATGGGAAAAAATGTTGTTGGATTTTATCTTTGATGTATTTTATTTACACTATATAACATAATTATAAAAAGTCAATTTTCATTGATAAAATTCGTGGTTGTATCATTATTACCACAAAGTAATTACACTATTTGAAATTCCATTTTAGATAAAAAGTAAAAAACATGTTAGGATATTTCTCCTTCATCACTTCCTCAGATCCACATGTTGTCTCGTCATACCAATCATTCCTTCATAGTACATTGAACATGAGAGTTTTTTTTGTGTATAATAGTATCTCTATAGTTCAAGATCTCCACCGTCTACACCACATAAGAGATAGAATTTTACCGTTGGATCACCTTTGAATTTAGTACATGTGAGGTATAATATATTTACTTCATGTTTTTAGATAGGTGAATAAAAATAATGTATTTATTAAATTGTTTATGTAAGTGATAGTTGATATGGAACAACTAAAATGTGATCAAGAATATCATAGGGGAATGTGTACTTAGGACATAGGTTTCCTTTAATCCCAAATCTCATGGTTCTATTTCATGGAGATTTATTGGAGAATACCTTATAACCATTATCAAACTCTACGCCTAATGAATGATTAATTACACAGATCTTTTATCACAATTGGATTATCTTAATTATTCTGTTGAAGGTTTTTAACCCTTATTAGCATTTCATCCATCATTTTAGGTCCCCAAAGCGTATGTTCATAGAATTCATCATAGAAAGTATATTTTACGCACCAATTCTAATAAATATATTCTTATGTGGGAATTTTAAGGTTTATGTCCAAAATAATGTTGAATTAGAACACAAATAGTGGAATATGTTGATCCCACCCTCCTTTTATGTTAATATTACATTCTCTCATCGTGTCTTCAACTCATTGAATAGTATATTTATATTTCCCATCAATTTCAGCATGATAATCCATACTGATGTTTAAATCATTGTTTTGATAATGCCTGAGAATATTCCATAACAAGGAGATAAATCTATTATGATGTCCTAATACATTAAATAATGGTACTCCATGAATCCTTAACAGTTCTCGGAGGTATATCTATGCAATTTTGGTGATATGCAACTCCTGTCGAATAGTGATAACGTTAGTTGTTTTTGTAAAATGATGTACAAAAACCCATATATCATTATTTATTATAGAATCCTCAAGAATATTGTTGAAAAATTCCATGATTATTTTTTCCATTTCCATGTTAGTATGGGTAATGGTTTCATCATCCCATATACTATTTTATTTCATCCATCAGATACATACATTCTAGGAACATTGATGTATAATTTTCAATCTCATTCATATGTTTTCTTATATAATGTTCTCTTAGATATATCAATACATATTTTTACTCCCTTTGTGGATAAAGAATATCGAGCTATCTGTATCATTAAAACTCAATTTAATTCTCTTATGCTTTGACTGTACATATAATATTGAACAAAATATTAAGACTCATTCATCATCAAATTTAAACTGAAAGGATTTTTATTTTCTGATAGCTTATTTTTTTTCTAATCTCCACATAATCTCTTTGAGAATTATTTATCTTCACTAAACGGATTCTCTAAGAAATCATTTGAAAAATGATTTTTAATGTTCTTTACTTAATGATTCGTGGGACCATTAATTGAGTGTATAAGAATATTTAATCCTTCACAATTCTAATCGTGGATAAAGTTATGGGATCCATTCTATATTGATTATCCTCTACATTATTTACATTACTTGGATTGGTGGTGTTTTCAGTGGTCATAACCATTATTTATTATAGATAAATCAGACATTGTATTTAGAGGTGTTATGTGAACAGTTCTACTAGACATAAATGATATTAAAGAAATCATTGAACCAAAATCATGTAGTAAATTATGTATTATCGAATGCTTGAACAACAGACCTATAACTGAATTATTTTCAAGAACCACCTCAGTAATAGTGATATCATATTCAGTTAATTTCTTCCTGGGAGATTTTTTTATTGATAGAATATATCAAAGAATGGATATAGATTTGTTTTGGATAATTACAATGTTACATGTAGTTTAAACATTTCACTAATGGATTATTTTTAGTTTTAATTTTTTTTTATTATTCCACATTAGTGGGATTACTCATATATCTTTATCAAATATTAGCCATATTTATCTTTCTTCCACATTTTTTGTTTCTCCCTGTTCCCCATAGATAGTTTCCTGGAATCATCTTCACACAGTTTGGACACAAGGGATGTTGGGTTTCCATCCATCATGGTATTTACCTATTGAAAATGATTTAAAACTCTATTTTCTTATTTTTATATATTATCCCACTAGTCCATTGAGAGTATCCAATATCTATCTTAGACATTAGTTCACTTTGAAGAATCTCTTAACATATATCAAAGTCCTGATTCACCAATTATTTTTATAGATTCATGATTAATATAATTATGATGTGGTATTCAATTATCTATGGATTCATGGAAATTAAAGAGGTGTATCATGCATGTATTGTGAAGTATTATTCATAGAGCCTGATTGGCTTGTCTAAATTTTCTTATTTCTAAGGAACACCCCTTCCATAACAAGATAAAGTGTTCTTGGATATTTTTTTGAAAAATATTTTCATTATTCCATCCATCCACATATAATCAATTTCTAATTTAGAATATTTGTTTTCTATTAGTGTTCACCATTGATGATATTCTCAATAAATATGATTGAATTACAGGGAAACATTCTATATTTCAAAACTCTAATGGACAGAGACTATATTATAAATACAATTAATCAATTTTTTTATGATGATATGATCTAAATATACACTATATATAGGAGGCGTTTGTCTCTTATAGGTTACACAAATAATGATATCATTATTAGTGGAAGGATGGAATTTCTTAAGATTGAATTTTTTATTCACAAAATCATCCAATTGGGAAATAGCTATCATGTCATGATCCATTCCAGGATACGATCCATCATGACACCCAACTCTGTTTGTTGTATGGACAAAGGGTATTCCATGTCCCTATGGGTAGTAAAATAATGTCATGCATAACAAATATTTCAATTTGGAATAATCTCATCCCATTGACATGTGATAAATAAAATAAATTGATAATAAAAAATGGCCAACAATAATATAGTCTTAATAAATTTAACAACAATATACCCCAGGAAGTCTAAGAAAATAATAAGTGAACTCCCAAATCAATGCATAACCCAATAAATTATTCACACCCACCAAATATCACTGCCACTATAATTGAAATAATCCCACACAAAAATAATCAACACAAGGGGTAACCCACGAAAGGATGTCCTTCCAAAAAATGAACCGAAGTCAGAACTCCTCAATTCCACCAAAACTCAATAATCTGTAAATGAGAAAATATAAAATTGAGACCCTCCCAAAAAAGGACTACACATACCTAAATAAGAACGATGGATTGAAATAATCAAATTCAATTAAAGATATCCACCAAGTTTCCTACCCAAAAAAGATAAACAAACTATTGTAGAAAGAATCAGAACATAAAACATAAAACATATCGATTACAATCCTACGAACAAAATTTGTGAAAATATCTTCTAGAGCCCAACAATTTTCATATTGGGCATGATATCCCCTCTGATTCCTATATTTGGAGACAATATTACAGAAGAATCCATTACTGCAATGTCAGGTATGTACATCCTCTAATCACAACTCTTTCATTAGAGAACGCATCTTAAACAACTTCTCCATATGACCCAGACATCCTCACTAATGTAATATCACTAGAGGATTGTGTCGAACTGAATTCGAATCCCTGAATCAACCACATGAAAAAAACTAGAAAATGTTCTGATGATTGTGATTTTCGAACAGCTAATGGAAAATATGCATGATTATTTTCCTCTTTCACATACTCCTCACCCAACGAGGATTATTTATGAGCAATAAAAGACATTGGATTTAAAATTATATATGACATGGATACAAACTCAGCTAAATACACTTTATCTAACAATATATAGAAATGATGATCCTAAAAGGAGATTAATAAATCCTTATTCTATGAAATAGGTCCCCAAAATAAAATGGAGTCCTTCAATAGATCATGTGACACCAACACCAGAGAAAATGAAACATGATCCTTGTAGTAGTCAATATAGGCCTTCATTATACTATATATGTGCTAAATACTCATGATATATTCCCTTTTCTTCATTTTCATTCACTTAGGAATAAATACTTATTTTAAATTAGACATAGACAAATCCAAATTAATCCGAACATAAATTAATGGGGCAGAAAACCTATCCCATTCATCCAAATCGAGACCTTCGAAAAATCATAGCATAGCTCAGACACTAACAGATTCAGGAATTCCCAACAATCAGAAGACATGGTCAACTTCCTTGAGACACTTCATTGCTGCATGTGGTCCTTTATAACCATGATGGATAGGGAAAAATTGAGAATAAACAAGAATTGGAAAAGAATCATTTATAAAATTAGGGACCTTTTGTGTAGAATTTTCAGAACCGAACAAGATAACCAACAAAAAATTCCAAATCAACCAGAAAAAAAATAAAATGGTCATCCCAATATAATGAAACATGTTTATAAATAAAACATATATAAGAATTCTCAAAATTAATATTTTAAAAAACTATTTTATATAAATTTTCAAAACAACCTAATTCTATGTCCACTTTATGATGCCAAAAACCCTATTTCTAAAATAAAACTCACAATTTGGTGGAAAATCAATTTTCTAGAAATAATTTTCCATTCAAAACTCTATGCATAAAAAATTGTGAACCTTAATTTTAAATACCTCACATGGAATCCTATGAACTATCAAAAATGTGTTCATCCACATAGTCTTGTATCATCCATGAAAAAGTGCTATCATGCACTTCCACATACTCCCACAAAATGGGGAATGTTCACTAGTAACCAAAATTTTCACATATTCCACATCCTTATCAACATTTTATAATCACATAAACATTCTAAATCACATTTTCCATCGAAAACACACCCATATCAATTCATCTCCATTTGAGAAAAAAAATTCATTTCAAAAACAATTTACATTTTAATAGAATACATGCATATACCGGGACTGAGAAAAGATATAACTCATACCAAACTATAGGAATGAGGAACTAGTAGTCATTCCTAACCTGATGACATTGAACATGGTCATTCCCCACCTAGTAATAAACAACTATGAGGAGATTGAGATAGGTACTTTGAATCTACATGGATCACTACTCCATGTGAGATCCTTACATGACCCTGTATTTCCTCCATTGTTAGTCTTTATTCCAAATAAAAATCAAAATACCTAAAACCCAACTACCCTTGGTGACTCAGGTCTGATCATGAGTGGTGGTGATCAGGCACTGACCCATAACCTACATCATATGTCCCAATAGTCATATTCTAACGCATACTTGACCACCAAATAGCATAGGAAGTTCATTGATACCATTTTTTCACAATCTATGCCGGGATTGCATCCAATCCAGCAGCTAAGCCGGTTTGTGGAATGGTCGGAAGGTTGTTCCTGATCACCAATGGTTGGAAATTAGTTCCCATCAGAAAAAGTCATCCACATGAGAACCATTACAGCCCAATAACAAATGGTCAATAAAATAAACTGAAGAAAAGAAATGTCCAACTATTACTGAGTATCAAATAATACACAAACCCATCTAGAAACAAAAACAACTGAAAAAAACTGAATCTAAAACAAAAAAAATGAATAGATAACAATGTGAAATCCATGTTATCTCACGGTCTCCCCATCCACCAACTCACTAAAATTGAAACTCAAATGATGAACCTAAACATGCAAAACAGCTGGGGTCTATCGACATTCTCAGTGTTTAACATTGCCCGAAGTCCTTTAAAATCCCCACGAGATAGAAACTAGTGTTGTGCATAAAAATTAATCCAAATGGGAAGGATTCCAGTCCCATAAACTAGGTTCAATAAAAAAAACGGATAAACTATAATGTCTAATTAAAATTTGAGTCTCAAAGAATATAAAACATAAACAGATATAGATACAACTGAACAAAACATAATCAAACACACACACAAAATTGATCCTCTACCAACGTTATCTCTGGTTGATCTCTTGGTCACCACCATTGAGCACCCTGATACAAAGGCAAGTCAAACCATATACCTTAAATTTCAAAATAGCTCAGGTCTATCAACACTGAAATGTACAAGTAATGTGTGAGCTTAACATCTTAGTTCGAAATCACTAATTAATCCAACTGTTTCTTATCCCATGTTATGTTCATAATTGTAGTTTGAAATACATGTATAGAAATAGGTACTTGTCATTATAATAATGGAAACATATTTTGATTTTTATAACTCTACACTCCATTTAACTAGTTTTGTAAAACACTTCCAATACAAAATCAATTCCTAGACTAAAATCCATGCAAAACTATTCCATAATATGATGAAAAATAAACCGAAATTGATAAACATAAAACACGTTAATTAAAAATAAAAAAAATAAAATGTTGATACTTAACCATGGGAATTTATAATCATCCATAAGGTTAACCTTAGATGTACTTGAATCAGACACATCTACCATCATATGGTGTATCTTCATTTTCTATATCCAATTTGTCTCCATAAACTATCCAATCTAGTGGTACATCCCCCAAAGACCTATATAGTCAGGGGGTACCAACACTTCTAATACATGTCGATAAAAAATCATTAACCATTCCTCTAAAATACATCTAGGAAACCCATGGTAATGGTACACTACGTATGCAGGAGGCCCCCTCATGTGTGACTCATCTTTCGTTCCCCCACTGCACTTGCCTACCCCAAACACTGACACCAAATTTAAGATAGCCCACATACGAAATATCCTCAATAGGTGTGCCCATAAAAAATTCACTCATAATTTAAAACTAGGTTGTCTCATCACATGATCATTCAAAAAAATTTCTGAAAACATATTAAGGTGCTAAATTGGAATTTGTATTTCCCAAACCACATCCATTTAAATAACATGATAATGTGCCAACTGGGGATTAAATCAGCTTCATTTAATCTATATATACAAAAAATACAAATTAATGTGCGACATAACTATAATCTATATAATGAAAAATGTTCCTTTACCTTTCTTGTTCAATTCAGTTTCAAAACCATGTTGAATAATGCCCAACATTCTTGAAGATACTAAACATGATTTTCTATCTTTTAGAAAACAACTATTTTTTGAAATCCAATCAAGCCACCCTTCAAATACAATTTTAAACAACAAACATGTCATTTTGAAATCGTAGAACCTTATATTAAGAGTTTAAAGGTTGAATAAGGAATGAATAATGGATAAGTGCTTTCAAATCATGGTTTTTGACTTTAGCAAGTTCCTCCATGAAAAATGTTCACATGTGTGCGCATCCGTGTTTGCAGCGGTGCAAAAATGATGTTTTCCACAATGAAATGGTATAGTAAAAGTATCCTTGATGTTAATAAATCCCTATTTAATAAAATCAGACATGCTCTTCCATCAAAAAACAAGCCACACACACATGTTCCAAACCAAAAAAATCATCAAAATAAACACCTAGGGCTCATATAAAAACACAACTACACCACCAGCATGAACTCAATGAAATAGATACAATTAAAACACCCATTTTCATAAAAATGTAGAAAAAAATATTTCATCGAACACATTATGTGAATATATTTATAAGAATAATGAAAGAGATCCATTGAAAACCATTTTTACCAAATTCAACCAACATTGGACCATAATAATAAATTAAACTGATACATTGAAAACATGTGGAGCACATTTAAAAATTATTTACACAACCCTTGCATCGAATGGAAAGCATGATAATGGAAAATAAATAAATCGCCAACCTCAGTGGATTGAGAATATGATAAAACATGTTGGTATGGATAAATAGGCCCCATGGAACAATACACACACCTTAGATTCAATGAAATCAATCCAAACAGAAACCCTATCCATTCGAGTTCATATAGGGTAGAAAAACAAAACTGATAACCAAGACCATATGATATAAGGGTGGTGGAAGGGTTAATTTCCTGAAAACCAAAGGAACTCACATTAGGATCCATCACAGAGCATCAATGGATAATGGAAATCAAGGTAGGGGGTTTGGAGAATCCCCATGGTGATCCTTGGTTAGACGAGGTAGGAGAACCTGATTTTTTATAAATAATGGATAGAAAAAGAGACAAGTTCCAATTTTTAATTAATAGGGGAAATTACATGGTTTGGCTGCATATTTTACTAAACAATGTGCCAAAAATGTGTGAGATACTAAAAATAATGGGAACCCTACATGGGTTGGCTGCATAGTTTCCAAACTGTGCACCAACCATGTCAAATGACTCGGTTTGTTTATATAACCCAGCCACATAGCTGTGACATGGTTTCCCAAAACATGCACAACTTGAATGCATTATCCCATACCTCAAACCATGAGACTCAATGATTCCTAGGTGAAGTTACATGGTTTCCTCAATCCGTTTTGTACCCATTGAAAATAAAAAAACTAAACCTATCCTTCAAAAACTCAAAAATATCAATTAGTGAATCAACCCAAAGATAAAAACCCATGAGAGGAATAAAATAAAATTATTTGGAAGGTTAGGATGTGATATATAATGAATTTATTGTCTCTAGTTCCCAAAATATTTTTAATTTAATTAGGGAAATCACCACATTTGTTATCATATTGAATATTGAAATGTGTTCTCCCATTTCATTTCATTAACCAAGAGAATGAAACTACAATTATGTGCGATTAAATACTTTTATAATAGGAATACAAAATTAATAATTGTATCATAGAAGTAAAAACATGTAAATTAATGGTATATCCTATCTTTTGATTCCCTAATTTTAAATCTAGTTTATCGATGGTGATAGAATCATCCACAAGGTTCGTAATAATGATTTATAATCCAAATGACAAAAAATAACTGGGTTATTATTAGATACCAACAATGGAGCCCCAAATCTTTTAAAAATATTATCTCAAGATTTTAAGCATACATTAAAATAAAATACAAACCAAGGATCTTATTGTCTATTTTATTTTGAATAATAGGTGGATAATTAGAAATCATGAAACCAAAATAAAAGTAATCTTTTAATTAATATTTCAAATGAGACCATAACTACATATTATATCTTATATCTGTGAAGGATAACATTGGGAATACATTAACAAATGGATGAGCTAAATATTTAAGAATATAATAAATGTAATATTGAATTGTACATATGTTATAATAAATAACATGATGTCATAATATGTAATGGATGATGAGTAAACATTTGGAAGCATAACATGTAGAACACAGCATCATGTGATCATTGATTCATAGTAATTTTGATGTAACTTATTATATAACATAATCATGATTTATGGATAAATACCAAAACTACTTTACATGGTGTAAAATGTCCTATAATATATTCGGATAACTCCCTAATCTCATACATGAAATCTCATGAGAGTAAATATTACCCAATTCTGTGAAGAGATATCTGAAATAACAGTCATACCATGTTCATGCGTATGTGTTCATCATGAATAATCAAATATAATGGAATAACATAATACTTACCCATATAGTTATACAATTATCATATTCATTTTGTAATGAATAACCAGGAGGCATATAACAATGATATCCATACAAGAATTGATCTACATCATTCATAGGCATTAAAAAACAAAAAATTAGAGTAAAACATAAATATTAAATTACATATAATATGAAATAATTAATATGAGTCATTGGATAAAATTAGAAATGTCGCACTTATGTTTGTTTTGAGGGGATATTATAAATATTCATTACTTAGAATGAAGGAATAATTGTTTTTTCATAAAACCAGATATCAAAAACTTAGTCTTTCATGATCTACTGATTGATTTAATAAAATTATTGGATGCATAAAATACTATATAGAGTTCACCTAGAAATATGTAACAAAATTGATAATTTCCCTTTAATCGTGCATGCATTTTGAGAGGAATTGGGATTGTAACCTTTTAAGACCACTATTTACCCAAAAAAGGAGTAATTAGATAGGATAAATAAGTGTGGAATATCTAAACAAAATTTATAACGGTATTGGAGGTTCATTAAGATCCCATAACATATTCCTGAATGTGATATGCAATTTTACATAATTTTCTAAAATATAAAATTTGACCCATTAATTAATAAATTCAGAACCACCTCAAAAAATATTTTATTTATAAAAATCTTATTAAGCTCTTTTATGGAAATTTATATGGTTTATAATGTCTATTTTTTTCAAATATCATTACTTAAATGGTGTCTTGATCAATTAGCTTTTTTATAATAATGGGAGTTCCTACCAAATGGATGAAAACCTCTAGAAGTGGACGAAAATGGTAATAATATACATACATAATTTTAAATAGTTCCAGGTATCATATTTTATATAGAAAATAAAATGATTCATTATATAAAATGATAATAATAAATGATTGCTCTATATTTACTATTTTTCAATCATCTTTAACTAAATATAATTTATAATAAATATTACCTATATATATTATTTTTAGGATGTGAAAAAATTTATAATATAAATTTAACAGCCTTTTTTAACCATTATAATGGTATTATAAAAATCCTAAAAGTCTTAATGGAAAATGAAAACTCATCAACAGTAAAGGCAGTGATTCGTCATATCATGCGCATTGTATTCATTTTACGAATAAAATATGGATTGAAACGAATTGGTGATGGATATTCCATTAAAATTATAAAAAAATAGTATATATATGATAATTTAGTTATCATGTAACATTTGGTAGTGGTGGTGGGAAGAATGAAATAATGAATATTATGTACAAAGTAGAAGGATTTTACCACATGATTATTGTCCCCTTGAGAAACACATTATGGAACAAGGAAGTATACATTTTTTGATTCCAAAAATACCTAGAAATAGGGAAGATATTGGGAGAGTAATTTTTCATTTCCTTGAAAATATACCAATTATAGTAGGTGTGAGAAGAAGGGGTGGTGATGGTTTTATTTATAGAGGCATGAGATTGGTTTTTTGATATTACTTCATTCAATTTTTCATTCTTTTATATCAAGACTATCCAAATATTAGATTATCAATATTAAATAATGAAACATATTAATGTGAGTTTAAAATAATGAGAACATACAACTTTTATTAATAAAAAATCACTTCAAAATGCATTTATTTACTGTTAATTCTAACTTCCATAAGTTATAATATTTCACTATTACCCAAATATTCAACGATTTTGAAAAAAATTAAAAAACTAAACCATTAAAATTTTAGATATCTATATTTAAAAAATGTTCTCATTTTTTTAATTTTTTTCTAAATATTAGAATCTTAATTTTTAATTAAAATCATCATTTATTAAAAAAGTATCAATTTCAATTTTATAAAAGATTTTATGGAACATTGAAAAATTAAGTACAGTTTCCTAAATATATCCATTAAATTTAATATAAAATAATATTAATTTATTAAAACATTTTATTAATAAAAATATATTTTAAATAATTATATTAATTATAAAATTACAATCAAAAATTTATTTTTTATAAATATACGAAAACATAATTTTTAATTTTCAAAGAATTTATATACTTATTCAGTGATATAAATATATTATAACATCATTTATAGGATTATAATAATTTAATTTATAAATTCATTGGTGAGGTTACTATTCTATCAACTGGGCTACTATTCATAACCATCAAATTTCTTTTCCAATGGTCAGGTTACTATTACAATAATATATATTCCATAATTTCCATAATTACCTCTTATTTAATATATTATTTATTTATGAGAATAAATTTTTATATTTGGTTATAAGTTTTGTGTATGTAATTAACACTATAATACATAATTAAAACAGGGGAATATCAAATAAAAAAATATGCGGTGTTGTTATATCCTCCTGCTAATGGATTGGATACAAAATATACTCATCACTCTAGGGTTGAAACACATTTCTCATCTTCAACTGGGCCCCAATGGCCTCATACAAGCCTCCCCAAAATCCTGATGTAATCCATGTATCATCGTCACATTCAATAATTTTGGGTACACCATGGAGTTGGAAAATCTCCAACATGTACAACTTTACCAAACCCTAAACAAAACAATGATCCTGGATAACATGGATATTCAATTACTTGGTGTGCCATGAAAGTATCGATAAGATGGAATTTTGGCATCATTTTTTTCATGTAAAAATTATCACAAATATTTTGGATATTTCATCAAATTCACAATCATAGATATTATTTTTTTCTTTCATTCCGATCAAAATATCATGCTAGACCTTCAATTGCTAACATGAGAGTCACCAAGAGATTAACTCAATGAAAATAAATCTCAAGGCCAAATGATCTAATATTATACTAATGTTCCATGAAAATATATTACACTCCAATATGTACAACCATAAGAGAAGTATGAGACTCCCACATGAAATCCTTCCACACCATGATCCGAGCCACTATCTATCCATAAACAATTAATGACATGTCCAATTATTAATTGCATCCATTTGATGAAAAACCAAAAGATATCATTTCATTAACAACCTCACATAACCGTTCTCAAAACTTATCCTACACCACACATTGATGGAGTGGAGAAGTCAACACCATTGAAAAAAGAAATGATACACTTGTATCCTCCATAACGGTCAGTTCTAAGGAACATTACTACTCACACACAACATATAACAATATAAAATGGTAATTACATGAAAAACAATAATTGAACACATTTTAATTTCGATTATTATAAAATATCACGGGGTCATAGTTGCCCAAGAACACTAACCAACACATCTATCTCAATTTATGATCTATATGTGTGAAGGTAAATCATAGACTCTAATGGTATAAATATACAACAATGTGGTATCCAATAATATATTTATCCACATCATCATAGAAATGACATCCACAATCTAATTTAGGTATTGAGTCACATAGTTAATCTCATATAGTCTCAACTACCACAACCCATAATCATCCACAACCTAACACTGTGTGACCTCATAGGTGAGCCCTACTCTAAATGATTCGTAAAATAATGCATCCTCTATGACCTCCTTTGGTAGTCTCAACATAGTAAAAGTTCTCAAATGTATCTATAACTACAAAAAGGATATCTTAAATTTTATTTTATATAATAACTACCACCATTTCTATGTGACTTATTTCATAGGGGCAACAACTAGGGAATGTTTGTAATAAACCTCATATAGTACGCCCACAGGATTGAAAACCATTTCACATCGATCATTTTCATTGGTTTCTCCCAAGGAAGCGCTATATCAATATTCGTACGGTGCATAGCTAAACCGTGCTGGGAGATAATATACAGTAAAATGTGATGTTTTTAAATCCTAAACTATCATATATAGAGCATGCCATAAATTTGTTCTTCCGAAAGTTGGTCAAGGACTATCCCCATGTGATTTGTATACTACTCCTATGAAGATAAGTAAATGAGTTTTTTCTCAATGAATAAAAACCCAAATCATTATATGTGTGGATGAACGTACCAGTTCATAAATAAATAGAAATTATGGGGTCATTCATATCATAGAAATAAATCACCCAAGACTCATTGTGGGAATAGAAAATTTTTATAATGTATTCAAAATATCAATCTAACGAATACACAAATGGTGCGAACTTGAGAAATGATCAATCCTTAAGAACCAATTCGCACCTAGAATGAAATATAACAGGTCATAAGTCTTAATTAAGTGATAATATTATTTCATAATAGTCGTTTTAGGTGATAATAATAAGAACTATGTTTTAATATATAATCATACTTTCTCAAGAAAAAAGGAGATTCCAATGGGGAGAAAGAGGTTCTGATAAAAAGTTATCTTAAAGGACCTCATAAAACAGAATAAGATCCTTGATTTTAATAGTCTCTATAATACATTACACAAATGATATAAATGTTTTCTTAAGGTTTATGTATATTTTTATGTCTATGTCAATCCATAGAGGTATACTTTGAACATCCTTATGGATGAAATTAATATATTAATCACATACAGAAGGGACCTATACTCTTGACGAGACCACTACTACATTGGAATAACTCTCCAAATGATGGGTGATGGGATGTATCTTTATGAAAGAAAACCCATCATTCACCTCCTTGTTATCTCTATAAACCATAGAGGGTAATCTCTTCCTATCTGTCTATAGGAATATGACATGTTTGAGATGAAATATAAGTGGTGTTCTAACTATGGAAAACCGATCCATACACACGATAAATTTTTTTTCTCATATTAGTGAACAACATTACTTATGGTAAACTCACTCCAACTATAAGTAGCTCATAATTCTAGAGGATAAGTGACATAGAAATATTGTTAAACCATACAAAACATAATTTTAACTATTGGAACAAAGGATAAACTGGAAACACCATATCTTATTCTATGGACAAGTATATAATGTAATGACTCAAAATAATGTCTACTAATACTTAATAAAGTATTAAATGATCCTATATCTCACTATATATCATATCATGTGAATATATTTCATATCCCTCTACAACAAAAAACTTCCCACAAATCCCAATGTCATCTCTCTAAGAATGGCGTGGGACACCTGATAGTGTTGCTGGCGGAAGGATCTTGTTGAGCCATACACCACTCAATACTCTTCTGTATGGAGTGTCTCTTACTACTCTACCAACATCCAATACCTAGGATATGCACTAGCCAAATCTATTGGATCTATTTTCATGGTGCTACCTCTGCTGAGGAGGCCTATCAATATTCTACCTATCCTTCACCACACGAATGGTGAAGAACCACAATAAAAATATCATTCAAGTTTCAAGGTTCTCATCTCACCTATTCAAAATAAATGGATCCTATGTGTGATCCCTGAGCCACAGAACCACATGTAGGACACCTAATACCTACTACATATGACATAGACACATGATATGCACTGCCAGTTCCAAATACCTAACGTATCTCTTCTAGGAATCTCTCATCCAATAAATCTCAATCTTATAATCCAAAATATGTGGTGGTAGAATAAAGATACTACAATATCTTGACTTTCTATATGGATACAATTCTAAAATATTTATCCAGGAAATAATCACTCCGTTATAATATATGGGGAATAACATGTATGTTCAGTGAACCCCATAATGTACTTTATAACTATTGAGTAAATCAATATCATATAAAGAATATCCTATATCTTAACTTATTGTAATAATTATTTCAAATAAACCTAATTAAAATACCTTCCGATGTATGGCCATGAGAGTTTCATCTCATCATTGGAAAACATTATCAACCTCCACAAGCCGCATATTACTCTAGGAGGAAAGATGGATATGTTCAAAACCATCTGATTAGTTGTGGTCAATGTGATCTTGAATACATGAATCATTAACTCAATATAATCCTCCTCCAAAAATTGGTATATCTTTTTATGGAGCTGCAGTGATATCTGATGTTGAATATCATGAAGTGTGCTATGTATGTATGCATCATCATCTTAAACTGATGATATTAAGTAATTATCAACAAGAGGGGTGCTAATACCTATCATCATGGTGGAAATACCTCATGAAATATCCCCTGAAATGAGGCCTGAACACTTATTTCATGATCACCATACCCCAAAATTGGTAACATCTCTTGATGTCATTGTTGAGGAATCTTAAAAGTAATCAATATGAACCATAGTAAAATGTATATAGATATATATATATATATATTTGTGAGGACATGATTCATGAATTATTTTCATAGTAAAATATACTATATAATTAATATAAATTTATTCCCATTACTAAATGTTTCGGTTTGTTGAGTCTACGAGAAGGTAGTTAGAGTCACATTGTATGGATACCTTAGTAATCATTACAACAATGGGTTGCATAGACTAAAAGTCATATATGAGAGACTTTGAAAAAATTAACCTATGTACAAAAAAAATCCTCATATAAGAATATGTTTTAAAACCCTCCCATAGAATGGAATAATCAGATACTACTATTTAATCAACAAATAGAATTGGTCACACCCATCTAATATAAGGTCAGGCCACCACAACCCCAATCCACAATCTAATGGGATATGGGATTAAAATAATAATCGAAAAATAATGAAATAAAATATGATTCCATATACTAATGTACTTATATCCACTCACTCATCCATGTCAATGAAACATTTCAAAAGAATATAATTAATGGTAGTGACATATTTAGTATGTCATTCATTTAATGACCTATAGTGAATAAATCATTTTTTGAAAGAATATAACTAAATATAAAGAATTAAAATAAACATCTCAATCTATAAAAATTTACCGATATAAAAAACTACAATATAAGATCATTCTGAGATCCTAGATACTAATACGCTCACCCCGACCACCTTATGTGATCAATATGCCTATGTATCCCTATCTACCACCAAGGGCACCATCGATCTATTATAAAAATTCATTTAGAAATACATGTTCATGAAAATAAATTATATGTGTGAGTATATAAATACGATTTAGGATTAATCAAAAACAGTAATGGATCGATGGATTGATACTAAAATAGTTTTCACAATATAATGAATGAGGGAAATGAAAAAAATAGATGTATATTCTTACAAAGAAACCCATGTGACTAGGAAATAAGATCTCTATCTTATAGCATATAAAAACCCTATGTTTTCATACATTAACATTACATAACTTTTACGAAATACATAAAATATTATACAAAAAATGATCAATGACTGTTCTAGTCTAGTGATTTTAGAATCACGAAAACATAAATAGTAATATTCTTTTTATATAGATCACCTTGAAAAATATTCTTCATGACTAGAACCAATCTTGGAAACCTCAAATATAATACATATCTTCACAACATGGGGTTAGATAACATAAAGTGGGGTGATATCAGAGTATTAGCAATGGAAAAAATGGAGATACATAAAACTAATCACCAACATAAGGGTATGATAACATGATCATGAAAATAGATGATCATACCATTCATATCAATGATCATAAACAAAAATCATTTCATATAGAATAGATGTATGTAAGACGTGAATCATAATGAAATAAAGAACATAATCCATGAAAGAATAACATAAGTATAAAACAATAAATTCTAGAAGATGCATATAAATATATAATTATTTCCATGTTAGGAACAACATTTATGTCAATCCCATCATAGTATAAAAAATCTCTAACTAAAACAGGTTCATACACTATTCCATCCCTCTATTACTGAACTATGTTTAGTCTTCGTTCAACAACTATAGTACAAATTTGCATTAATTTATTATTCTATCTCAGTAATGATGAACTGAGTTCATTAGTCATTCTATCCTAGTCTATATCATGATTTAAAAATCATTACTAATGTATTAGAGGTAGATATAGGTCCCTCCCATATCATTGTGAAGTCATACATAATTGTTCGATAAGATCATATCATATCATATCATAACCCATGAAATGAAATTGGTATTATATATATGTAATCATATCATTACATGTACAAAAATGATAGATCTCTTAATCATTTCATCAAAAATAATGCATTGAATTAATATTGTTTCAAAAACCTATAACACGTGAAAGAGAACCCATTTACATAAAAATAATTACATAAAAAACATAATCTATTAATAGAAATAATATGAATGGAAATATTGAATAACATACCAATAAATTCATGAGTAACACTAATAGATGTCATGGTATATGGTAAATAAATTTCAAAGATCATTTAAAAATATATATTGAATAAAATATATTTCTTTTTTGAAAATGATTTATAAAACATAAAAACAGTTGAAAAAACTTTTCATCGAAAAATGATTTGAAAACATATAAAGGGTGCTTTGAAAACAATAAATCAATTTTAATTACTTTGACCTTTAAAATGACGTTCAATAGTTGTTTTAAATCATTTTCATAAACATTTTTGAAAATGTAGTTTTTGAAATAACAAACTTTTCTATCTAAAGAAAGGTATACATTCAAATGTTTTATAAATATTTTGTCATCATTATCAGAAGTACCAAAGACTGATAAAATGGTACTAATAAATAGATATATATTCAATAAAAACATGATAATTAAAATCCTGGGTTTTCTTGATATAGGGATAAAAAAATATTTCATCCAATTAAGCACAAGCATATACAATCTTGATAGGCGATGAAATTATTTCAATATATAGTTATCATATGGTAACATGGGATCATAATCTACATGTAATATAAGTTAATTTTTTCAATATTCATGTATCAGTAAAATAATAATATTAATGAAGTAACATAAAAAAATAAATTATATAAACCTTGAAAAATAATTTAGGTTCATAACAAAATAGAAGCCTCAATGAAGGGAAATGAAGACCAACCCATTTTACCGATTTGGTATCATTTGAAACATAAATCCCATTAAAATAATGAAAAAATTGGTAATTAAATACTCAATTATATGTTTATAATAAATATAACATTCATAAAAGGGTAGTATACACAGCACAAAAGAGTAATTGTTGGTGAATAAAGGAGTTATCTCATGGAAATAAAAAAGTGAGATAAAATTCTCATACCTAATGTCTTGAATCTAATCGTAATCAATATAGAACCATAATATTAGTTTACTATAAATTTTTAAAATAACCTTATTTTTATATCAAATATTATATACGGTTATATTATGACTTTATATTATTCTCTTGTTAACAATTCTCTGTTGAGGTATAACATCGTGAAATAATCTAGTTGTTCTTCACACATTTCATAATTTATAATATAATGGGTCCTTATAATTATATAATGTGATAAAATAATATAAAACATGATATAAATTTCATTTATATTTATTATATTTATATTATAAAATTCTATATAATATATAATTAAGAAATATAATACACCGTTCACAGATAATGTAATTCGTACATACGCAAGAACGCTAATTCTGTTTTATTAACGTATTATAAGAAACCAATAGAATGACATATATGTATATATATATATAATAATTATATAATAATAATTATTTATTATATATAATATACATTAACCAAACTAATCTGTAACATTATACATGTAGTGTGTAAATGAACTACATCACATTGAGGGGGCAGTAGTCCACGCATCCACAAAATAAATGATCATAATTACACTAAGTGGAAATTATAATCATATTTGTTTTAAAAGAATTAAATAATAATAAAGGCACAATAAATATAACATATTACATATATAAATATATTTTATTTCATAATGTCTGCTATGATAGATGGTAAGGTAAAAAGTAACAATATTCGTTTTATGAGGTGGTAGTTCGCAGTACATATAAGCAATATATTTGTTACCTGTTATATAGTAGAGTGTGTATGTTTAGGTAAAAATAACAACATAAAAAATCATATTATATTTAGTAAAATTTTTAATATAATAATTTAATAAACTGAATGGAGGGTGGAGAAATAAAATAAATAAAAGGAGATTTAGAGAAGGAATTACCTCTAAATCAGGTATCTTCATTTGGTTTATTCCAAAGAATTCACTGGAAGATGTTCATCCCAAATAGAAGCTCAAATGTGTAATGGAATAATTTTTTGAGGATATTTGAGTGGATAATTTTTTATCCAAAATAGATAAAGATGATTATAGAAGTGGAGGGGTGGATGAATTTTATAGTGGAGGAGGAGTGGTACTCTTATAATTCATTGGAAAAGGAATTACACCCTCATTTGTTTTCATGGAATGTGGCACCCATAATAGAACAAAGTCATTAAGAGCAATTATAATTTATATATATTTCTATAAAATTGATCTTTTATAAGTTTCAAGGTCATTTTTTGTATTTAATATAAGGTTTAGTAACTTGTTCACATTAATTATACCATAATCTATGTAATTACTATTTATTATATTAACTAATAATTATGGTTAAAAAATATATTGAGCTTGTTAAAAATTATATATTATTATGATTTAAAATATGTAATCCATTTTTTAAAATTTTCATAATAAAATATTGATGAAATTAATTTAAAATTAATCTCACAGTGAGGTCAATAATGACTATTTTTAGAGGAAAACATTAAAATGTTTTCTAGGTTCTTATATAAATGTTCAAATTTAAATTGATCTCAATAACCTATATTTTATTAATTGATAATAATATTACTTAATTAATCTTTGAAAGAAAATTGAAATATAATTTATCTTTTAAAAAAAATTATATTTTAAAAATTGTTCTGAAATCAAATTCATTATTTTTCATTATTCATTAACAAATTAATTTCACCAAAAAATCCAAAACAAATCACCATAATATAATGAAAAAATTTTAAATCTAATATTCATGTTTATCGTATAAAATTAAATTTTTCAATTTTTCTGAAATTAATTTTCTTATTTGGCATATTAGGACACTAAAAAAAATTATTTGAGAAATATTATTTTTAAACAAATTAATTCATTACTATAAATTATATTTTTCATAATAAATATGTTATATTTTTGTACAAAAATTATAAAAACTATATCTATTTAGTTTTTTACTATTTATATTAATGGATAGGTTATAATTATCTCATTTAAATAATTATAAAAATGAAATGGTGTTTCATAAAAACATTGATGTTTCATGTGACATAAAAAATTTTGATATTCAATGTATGATAAGAAAAGTCAGTTTTTCTTGAAACATATGCTGTGATAGTGTCTTATTAAATGAATGTATTATATAGTTCCTTTCATAATTCAAATGAAATGTATATTTATTCGAGAGAATAAAATGGCCTATAAATACTCTGGGTGATACACTTTAACCCTATAAAAAATTATCTCCCTCAAATTTCATAATTTAGGAAAATAACTGAAAATAATTGTAGTTCACCATATTCATAAGTTTCCATGTGGCTTAATATAATTGTTTATTTCTCCACAAAACTTTTGATAGATGAGTGTTATTCTATCATTGAACATTCTAGGATAAGTCTATAATTTCCACCTATTGTTCATCATAAGAATGATACATCTATAGGGGGTAGACATATATGATTAGTAAATATGATGTGTCATGTATTTTATTCCTTATGAGTGATTCATATAACACATCGTGGATTTGAGAGTGATTTTGATGATGTTCCAAGTGATCAGCTACGATTACGATGCGGTCCAGGATTTCAAAGGGGCTTGTATTCCTAGTTCATAGTTTCACTATATTTACGAATATTATAACATTATCCCATGTGGAGATTCATAGAAAAAAATTCACTAAATTAAATTTATAGATCATTCCATTGGTAATCATCGGATATTTTAAGTTAGCTTTGAGCTTGCATGATTTTTTGCTGAATGGTTATAAAAACCTCTACTATTCTATTAGCAATTGCAGATCCCAACACATTCCATTTCCAACAACATCCTATATTGTTAGTGATCAAAAAAATTTCCTATTTAGGTCTTCATAATGAATCCTCAAAATGACAGATTGAAATATAATATTGTTAAAACAATAACTAGAGGAAGGTGTTCATCTAAACCACCATTGAAATTAAGGGAACAATATCTCAACATATCCTTTTAGGTTTGAATTTTTCTTTTCGACTGTCCATATGTAGGAGGATCATAATTTGTGTGCAAACTCAATTATATATCATGTTCTTGTTGAAAACATCACTTGAATATTGGGGAGAACCTTTTATCCCTATTTGATACAATGTATGTTGGTACTCCATGAAGCCATACCACTGAATGTATATACTATAAATTTGATCCAGATAGAAATATTCTATGGTAGAAATGATGTGTTCTGAAATAGTATAGATATCAAATACCACCCATATACCATTAAACCCATTTTATTTTTTTATTCCTATGAAAAAATCCACTGTGATGTTCACCCATTTCATTTCTGGTATGGATAATGGATGCAACATTAAAGTTTACTTTTCTCTTTCATCGATAACATGTTGGGATACGAAGTGTCGAGATACAAACACTATAATACCTCTCGTCATTAGATCCCACCAAAATTATTCATTTAATTATCAATAAATAATTCTACATCTAATATGAATCAAGAATAATGTACTATGATATTCCTCCAACAATTCCTTATCCAAAACTGGTATCCAAGGAACAAATACATGGTTTCTAAACCTTCTCATTCCTTCCAGACTAGGTCTAATATCCTAAAACTTTATAACATAATATTTATGTCTAAAAATTCCTTCTGAACCTCATTACTATTCACTAGGATATAGGTTTGAAAATTCATTTTAGAGAGATAAAATTTTTCCATTCCTTTCAGATATCTAGATCTAAAGATAGAAAATCAAGAAATATTCATATTTTATGATCCTTTCAATGGATAAATTGGCATCATTATTTGAACAAAAATAATTTTATAACATCATTTCTTTATAGGGTAATAATTTATTGAGTATTCAATGTTCTTTATCAACTCTGACTAACTTTTTTATCTTATGTTCAACTCCACATATGTGAATTTATAATTCAGAAAATTATTATCGATATATATACCATTATTTTCCCAATAAAGATAATTTCTTAATATCAATAATGAAATAATTAGTGATACTAAATCAAAATCATTATTTCTGAAACATTTCTCATGAATAATCAATTTTTTTAGGCATAAGTGATAGACATGATACTATACATAAGAAAACATCACATTCCCTTCTTGGATGAATTACTATAGTATGGAAAAACTTCTCCACTATAGGGAAATGTAAGAACATGTGCACTAAATATTCTTATATTCAGTTCCTTGAAATTTTATTCGAATTCATCAATCTAAAATAACTTGAAACAGTTACTATTTAACGTGGTTGCAGATAAGATAGTTGTGATAAATTCTACATAAATCTTTTATAATATCAATCTAAACTATGGAATCTATAGATATCAATCACTAGAATTCTTCTCGGATAGTATTCAATATACTATTTTTTTTCTTGATCTACTTATATACCAAATCATTAGATAATGTTATCCAAAAATGAATCCTTTTTTAGCTGAAATACACACATTGTAAATTTTTCATATAGTTTCTCCTTTAGTAGTGTCATTTGTTCAATTCTCAGGTTATTCTATCACTCTACCGATGTAATTAAATATATAATAATACAATCTACAATGACTACCAAAAACGGGATATGGTAATTTTTATATACTATATTCATTAAATACATGATGATATTGGGTTCATTAGCGATACCAAAGTAATAACTCTATATTCATAGTCTCTATAGCATGTAAGTATTTTTTTACTTGTGTATATCATCCTTCTTTATAGAAAAATTATCATATCTGAAACTATGTTCATTCAGGGAAGATTATTGAGGTCTGTGTAGTTGATCAAATAAATAATTAAAAGGCAGAAGAGGACACATGTTCTCGATTGTGATATTGTTAGACTCCAAATAATAAATAAAATGTCACATCTATCCATAATTAATTTTGAAAAAAATAATCGGTGCGCCACTAGGTGATACACCTGGAAAAATGAATCCCCTATAATGGTTTTTATGGAGATTCTTTATTATTTTCTGCAACTCAATCAGGGCCATTAAATAATGATTCTTTTAAATTTTAGTGGAATAAGGTATGAGTTTTAATGAGAACACAACATTTATTTTTTTTGGATTCCATGGAAACACCTATATAAATACATCCAAAAATTTTGAAACTATAGGAATATCATTGTTATTTATTTTCTTGACACCCATTATGATATAAACACAAAATTTTAATTGTAATTAAGGAAATTAGTGGATGTAATATCTACAGGATGTTTATACTTATCATCCCATGGATGGATGATCGTGGAATTATTTGAAATATAAAACATAGAATATCTTCCTCAAAAAATGAAATCAAAGAATGAATGGAATGGTTTTATGGAATCATATTCCCAAAAACATTAGCCGGACAAGAATCATAGACATCGGATGTAACCATCGTACCATTAGAGTTTTTCACTATCAATTCCTCATATAATAATTTTAGTGGAATCTTAAGACCCTCATAATTTTTTTATCTATCAAATTGATGGTAGATCCAAAATGAAATATGAAATTATCGTTTCTATATATAATGTTTATTTTACCATTGATCACGTCGTTTTCATACCCCTTTTCTGAAATAGTAATTTCATGATATTTTCCGTTATGCCTCTGTATAAGAGTTTTTTTGAAATTGATAATTATCTCTAGCCCTTAGGTTTGTGAATTAGTTATCATAATTTTTATTCTCCTTACACGTGTTTCACTAAATTGTGGGAGGTGAATTTTCTGATTTTTTTCTCCATTATCATTTTGTGTTAGCCTCTTTCCGTCATTTCAATAATAAATTGTTTGGTGACCATCCTATACAAACATAAATCATTACTAGGCACCTTATGTAAAATTCCTCTATGATTTAACAACATTTACTACATAAAGGTAAACTCAATTTATTTTCTGCATCGTTTTTTTTTTGAGTTTCCTTTAAACTATATATTCCATTACTTCTCGAAACCATGAGGTTGATACATGACTTCAAACACAATTTCAACAATGATTTCACAACACATATTCTTTATATATCTATTAATTCCTCATATGTGTAGAAACCTTTTTACACTTATCATTATGTTACTAAAAAACCCATCAACAATACATTTAGGTTGGATAATAATTCCTCAAGAATACCTCACATGTCTCTTGAAATTATATTCATAGGTACAAAAAGATTAATTATCCTATTTCTTCATCTCCAGTAAATCACTCCATCATGGAATGAAAAATTTGTGAAACATACATATTGAAAAATATTTTCTTAAATTCATCTCATTTCATGGATTCTATTTCATCTTGATACCATATATTACTAATTAAAGTCCCCCACTGGTATGCTTCACCTTTTAAATGATAAATATCTAGAATATAATTCTCATTTTCTAAACACTGAAGGATGGAAGAAAATTCAGTGGTATAAATCCATTTTTCATCAAAAATCTGTATTAGAAGACCATCTAAAATAAGGTTGATATTAACTCATGAGGGACTACATAGAATTTTATTCCATCCTTTTCACATTTGAATGCACACCATGATTTTTAGCTTAAGAAATATATGTGGGTATAAAAAATTATTTTTCATTCCATCTCGCATAGAATTCAATTTCTAAAGAAGTCATAATTGTATTTTTTATCATAATCACTATTAACCAGGTTTTTATAGGTTCCATTAATTAAATAAAATATAAAAAACATAAATTATGAAATAATAATAATATTAGGGATCCACAAAATCAAGAAATTCAACTTATAGGATTTCATTGTAATGAAACTATCCATAATCTATGAAACCTAAGGTTTATCCTTTGTTATCCGTAGACATGTTATATTTAAATACATGATAGCAGTTCATGTGGTTTCTAGGAATTCCAAAAGAATGTCCCTCATGAGTTTCAAACCGTGTATGCAGTAAGGCCTATTGCCTTCTACTATATTGACGTGAGTTAGACCTGATACATATTGTCATAGATTATACCTCAATGTGAATTATTTCCATTTCCACATCCACTTATTATTTATATACATGGATTTATTATAAGTAAACATCTCACTATATTATTTACCAAAATTTGAGTAAATTTTCCTATACTATTCCTTACCCTTAGACTTATCCATATAAATGTCCTTAGGGTTCTCACCATGGTTTTCTCATCCTAGCATCTCATTTTTATCTGTGCATTTTCACTAATACTGACTATATAGAATCTAAGTTTTCCTTATTTATCATGACATAACTTTTTTAGAAAACATTAAACATAATAAAAATCATCAAATAACATACTAGTCTAGTGCCTTATGAAACATGGAAGAATAAAAATTGGTATATAAATGTTCCACATCATCTCCCACTAGGTTGTTATATACTAGAATGCATCAAATACACAACAAATATAATACATATATTCATAACACGAGTGAAGGAATCATAAAAGGGAAGATATTGGATGCTATATAAGGGATTACAAGGGCGATTCATATGTATAATTATTAGCATAAGGGTATATGAACAAGATCATGAAAATATAATAGCATACCCTACATATCAAACATCATAAATATATATCATTTCATAGTGCATAAAAGATATTTTGGAATGAAGAATATAGAAATAAAAAAATAATCAATGAAGAAATAACATAGTAATAAAACATGGAATTCTAAAAGACATATAATAATATATAATGATTTTTATAGTAGTCAATACATTGCATCTAATTACATTTTAGGGGAAATATTATGTTACTAATCCTGGTTCACACCCCATTCCATCCCTAAATTATTGAACTATGCTAACTACTCATTCCAATCCTGTAATACTAAACTATGTTCATTTATCATTTCAAACCTATAATACTGAATCAAGTTAATTTCTTATTCCATCAATTTCTATTCCATGAGATATAAATCATTACCCAATTCATTGAAGGAGATATACGTCCCACCCGTATCATAATGAAATCATACACTTATGTTCTAGAAGATCATAGATAATCATATAATAACCCATGAAATGAAATGGGTAATATAAACATGAAATAAAATTATAAGTTATTGAGAAATATAGGTTTCATAATCATTTAATCAAATAAAATCCCGTGAAAGTTTGTGGGTTTCAAAAATCTAGGACCCATGGAAGAGAATCGAGTTTGATTAACATCATGTAATCACTAAAAAATCCATTCAGAGAATGATTATGAATTAAAAAATTGATTAATTTACACATATAAAATGAGTACCTCCAAAGGTTATTATCTTATACAGGAAATTATTTTTAGATATATTTTAAGAAAATCAGTAGGGGAATATCATTTATTCATATAAAATTATTTTAAAAATAAATGTCCTTTTGAAAACCATTTTCATTTAAAGTATGATTGAAAATATATAAAGGAACATTTTAAAAAAATAAATCATTTAAAAAAAATACTTTTTACTTGAAAATTATCTTCAAGGATAATTTGAAAACATTTTTGAAAACATTTTTGGAAACACCGTTTTCAAAAAAAAGGATCCCAACCAATGAGATAGAAACAATCAGTTTTTTTTAAATCAATTTTTTTCATTATATAAACTAAAATATATTGTTAAATGGTAACAGTAAATTGATTTATATATTTTATAAATAAATGATATGGAAAATCATTATTTTTCTTGATTTAGGGATTATAATAAGTGTAACATCCCAGGTAAATAAAGAATAATACATTATCATATTTATTAATATTTAAAAATTAAATATTAATTTTACATTAAAGGGGTTTCTATGTTCGATAGCGTACCCGATACGCAACAAAGAGTTTCTTTGAAATATTACGTTGCACACTAGTAATAAAAAAATATTATTTTAAATGGTAGTTAACACATAGTTGTTGTATTTGTGGGAATGAATAGAAATAACTAAAATCTGATTAAATATGTTGGTAAAATGTTTTTTCATTTATCCAATAATTGATAAAAGCATAAAATATGAAAAGAATTCAATTTTGGGCATATATACTCTATTTTTCACTAAAGGTCCACTTATCGCCTTTTGATGGAGAACTGTTATTAAATATAATTTTGGTCACTCTTATACATTATATTGGACCAAATAAAATTATTCTTTGGAATCGGGACATCAAAATTTACTTTGTGTAAATTTTTGGTATTTTTCCGATAAAGATCATTTTTAATGAATAGTGAAAAATGTTTTATTTTAATTCAAAACCACTTTTTAATCTAATTTAGTTATATGATTAAATTATCTTTGGAATTGGTTTTAAAGTTAAACTGGAATATATTTTTACCATTTAATCCAATAGTGGTCATTGGAATTAATTTCACTTTGAAATTGCATTTAAACTAGTGTCAATATTTTGATACTTATTGTTTCATAAAAACACGTTATTTGTCATTACAGTTGGAATTAATTATTAAATTATTTAATTTAACTTATGTGTTTTGAATTTTTTAAAATAGACATAATTTTTTACTTCGGAATATCAAATAGAGCTTTGGGTGAAGTTTTGGTATTTTTCTGAAAAACTTCAATTTTTGATGAATAGTGAAACAACTAAGTGGTACTTAAAAAAAACTGATTTTTCATTTAAATGAAATTTTACCTCCTCTGTGTTTTGTATTTTAAAAATCCAACATATATGGTTGTCATTATGATGTAAAATGTGGTTCAACAGGATTGAAATATTTTTTTGGTGAATAGTAACTTTTATGATTATTAATCATGATTAGAGGAAATTAGTGTAGTTTAAAGTAAAAATAATGTTTTAACAATATGAAATGAACATGAAACATGTCCTACCCTTATTGGATGCATCATGGCCGACCAAGACAATCCATGGGTCAACTTGGGGACCCAATGGAGCTACATTGTTAGGAAAATGACATTAAAACCTTTTTATTTAATGTTAGAATTAAAATATCACAAACATGAGTTGTTTTACTAAGACAATATTTAAATTGGGTTATACGAGTCATATTTTTTACTATAAATATTCATTAAGAATATAAAAAGATTTCCTACATCATGATATTTTATTTATAATTTTTAGATATTAAATAAATTAATTTATTTATGACATTATGATGATGCAGCGATTACCTCATTAATGAACGATTTAAATAAAATGAAAAGTTAATGTAAAATCTAAGACTTAATCTTGTAAAAAAACCTATTGGATGAGTATATTTCGATCCCTTATCACCTTATACTCGAATTATATCATTTTGGGACCTTTAAAATCCGAAAATCATTTTAAAATAAAGTAAACTTTTATAACTTTCCATGAGTACCCCTCCTCTCTTATAAAAGGCCCCCATCTCTACCTACTTAACCACACCTCTCAAGCCTTTGGTTCGGCCAAGATCTACTCTTTTTTCTCTAAACATCCCAATCTTACTCCTAGAAGCCCCACATTGGGCAGAAGTCTTTCCAAGGAAGACATTTATCTCAAATCAAAAAGAGTTACCCATTTTAAAGGTAGTGGTTTCTCTTATGTTCTTTTGTTTTATTTTGCTTCTTCAACCCTCTAAACTCTTTTTATTCCTTTATTTTGTAAAAAAACCATTATATTAAATATAATAATATGTTTTTATAAGAATAATTAGAGCTACACTTACACACACCTACATCTAATGGTTAATGAACATACTGAATCTGTGGATGGTGAATTTCTGCCTCACGAAACGATGATTGTTCAATATTATTCTAACACCTTCAAAGGTGTCCATTAAGATGTAACTATATTTATATATGATATATATTATTTTTATGTTTTCCAAATGCTTATTTATTTTTTATTTGTGGAATACCATTATGGTTTCTATTGTGGGTAAACATGATAATTTCATTTTAGGAAGTGCGGACTACCGCCCCCTCAAAGTGATTTGATTCGTTAATGCTATATGTGGGACATATAAAGGATGGATTTAAAGTTATTATATAATGTGTTATACTGGAATTATAATATACCTTTATATCATTATTATTTCCTTCCATTAAATAATGAGATAGAAATAACAGTAGCGTTCATGCGTACGTACGACGTACCGTCTCCATGAACGGTGCATTTCATTTTTATCCCCAAATGTAATGTACTATTATAACTACATATATATAATGTATATAAATGATGTATGTTACATCTATGTTATTAATATAATTCTGGAATTTAAATATACATATCTCTCTTTTAGTTTTAATTCCATTAATATGACATAGAAATGAAAGTAGCATTCATGCGTAAGTACGGCTTACCGTCTCCATGAACGGTGCATTTCATTTCTTACCCCCAAAAGATTATGTAATATTATAAATACATGTATATTATGGATATATATATTATATATATGATATCAAAATCATTAATATCATTCTGGATATAATGAACCTTTGACCACACGAACAACATGTAATTGTAAGAAGTCTACTTTCGACTTAAGAACCAAATATCGACAAAACAAAAATTATTAACTTAAATGATTACATAATGTTTATAACATGTTAATAAGTGATATAAAAGTAATAATGAACTTGAAAAAGGTTCTTAATCAAGAAGAAATTATCTCAAGTTAATTATTCAGGACGTTAAAGAACGATCGAGTCAAGTCAGACCCGAGGTATGGGACTTTGTGTCAATCTCTTTTCATTGAGGAATATTTTGTTTTATACACAACCGTCTTTTATACGGTGTATAAACCCCTTTTACATTTACTTTTATAAAAAAGGAATCTTTTTCTACGAAGTGTTTTACTAAATGACAAAACAGAATGTTTCTTTTAACGTATGCGGTGACAACGACCTTTTTCGCCGCCGCGAGTATTATTTGGTCTTTGGCTTCCTAAAAAAGCCGTAATGTTTTTAAAATGAAATAAATACCATATAATATTTTATGTATTTTGGTATTGAAAATGGTTTTTATAATGGATTTTTTATGTCAATATATTTATGTGATATATTGTGATCAAAGTGTGGAAATGTTTTCTTTCCATTAATTTTGTTTTATGTCTTATGATTTTATAATGGTACTTGGACATTTGACGGGTGGTTATGTGATAAACCATATGACAGGTTGTACCGTGAATACGAGGACGGGAGGTTATGTTATAACCTCCATTGCATTGGGTAAGGAATTCGATCGTAGGTCTATTCCATTAAATGATATGTGGGGAAGTCTACCGTATGGTTATTCCATTAAAGTATGTTTATGTCCCAAGTTACCTATAAATGTGTATTGATCTTTATATGGGTTATATGGTAATATTTTGGTTACAAAAGGGTATGTAATGATCTTTTATTTTAGTGAAGAGTTTTTACTGCTTCATAAAGGTCAAAATTATTACTTTGATAAAGTATACATGGTTTACTTGTTGTTTTGAAAAAATAACAGTTTTCATTCTTTGTGTATCCCTTAATGAGCTTTTTAAGCTCACCCCAAGTTTTTTTTGAAATGTTTTTCAAAGGACATAATGTGGAATAGGGTCAAGGATGGGGTCAAGGGAAAGTTTTTCTATATAAAACATGAAAGTAGACATGTTTATTTTTAAGAGTTTTTATTCTATGGAAATTTATTATAAATGTCTACATTGTAATCATTGAGATGTAATAGTTATGTCCTAATTCTCTAAAACACTAAACCTGAAACGACCCTCAATGTGAATTATTCATTTAATTAAATATTAAGTAAGGTTTAAGGTAGGGGAATTATAGTTGGTACAGAGATCGGTTTAGATATATTTAGGAGTTAGAATTCTATTAAATGATTATCCAAAAAAATTTATTTGGTCAAATTTAAATGATATAGCATTTAAAGATTTCCATGTTGCTTCGCCTGAGATATTTACCTATTAATAATGGTTTTTCATAGAGGAAACAGAACATCTTTTCTGGGATGGAATATAGAAGGAAATGACCTTTCAAATCAATATCCTGAGACGGTCAGAATTAGAACTAAACAGTTTGTTGCAGTGATGGCACAGTTGAATCAGGTGAAAAATGTTTGTTGTTTTTGTTGATGATATTTTAGTGTTTTCTAAAAGTAAGGAGGATCATGAAAGACATTTATGGGTTATTTTTCAAACCTTTAAAGAAAATAAATTTTATGGGGAATTCATCAAGTGTGAGTTTTGGATGCAACATATTTCTTTCCTTGGTCAGATTGTTTCTAAAGATGGGATAACTGTTGATGCTGCAAAAACCAAGGTTGTCGAAGAATGGCCAAGACCCAAAAATGTAACTGAGATTCATAGCTTCCTTGGTTTGGTAGGATATCACCGAAGGTTTGTTAGAAATTTTTCATGGTTATCTAGTCCAATGACTATGTTAACTCGGAAGGGTGTTAAGTTTATCTGGACAAAAGAATGTGATGATTGTTTTCAGGAGTTGAAAAGAAGATTGGTGAATGCTCCAGTTTTTTCACTTCCTTTCAGGAATGGTGAGTCTGTTATCTACAGTGATGCTTCATTAAAAGGACTTGGATATGTCCTTATGCAGAATAATCAGGTAATTGCATATGCTTCATGTTAGTTGAAAACTCATGAGGTAAATTACCCTACACATGACATGGAATTAGCTACTGTTGTTTTTGCTCTCAAATTTTGGAGACATCATTTGTATGGAGTTTAGTGTGAAATATATACTGATCAAAAAAGTTTAAAGTATATATTCACTCAGAAAAAAATAAACATGAGATAGAGGAGATAACTAGAATTAATCAAAGATTATGATTTTACAATTCATTACCATCCAGGAAAAGCAAATAAAGTGGATGATGCTTTGAGTCGAAAAAGTAATGCTTCATTAACCATGCTAAATTTGGAACGAGATCCTTTGATTTTTTATTTGATGAACTTTGGCATAGAAGTGGTTGGTAAAGGATGACCTTCTGTTTTGTTTCAGGTATCAGTGAAATCTTCTCTATCAGATAGAATTAGGCAACCACAGAAGCAAGAAAGTGAGTTGGTGAAAAAGGTAGAGCTGGTTCAGAAGGGTAAGTTGCAAGAAATTCAACATTGATAATGATTGTGTTTTGAAATTTGGGAAGAGATTGTGTGTGCCTCGGGATTCATTGTTGAAGAGAGAGTTGTCATGTAAGGCTCATAGTTCCCTGTTTTCAGTTCATCATGGCAGTACTAAGATGTACATAGATCTGCGGGAGTATTACTGGTGGGATGGAATGAAAAGAGATATTGCTGATTTTACTGTAAAGTGTTTGACTTGTCAGCATGTTAAAGCTGAGAAGCAGTTACCAAAAGGGATACTTCAGCCTTTACCGATGCCAGAGTTGAAATGGGAAAATGTATTTATGAAATTTGTTGTCCGATTACTGAGGACATCTCAAGATAATAATGCAATCTGGGTTATTTTTTATCGATTGACTAAATCTGCTCATTTCCTTCCTATTTGAGATACATTCTCTCTAGATCAACATTCTCGATTTTATCTTAAAGAGATAGTAATTTTGCATGGTGTTCCCCTATCCGTTGTATCTGATCATGATCTCAGGTTTACTTCTAACTTTTGGAAAGGCCTTTAGAAGTCGTTGGGTACGAAATTAAATTTTAGTATCGCTTTTCATCCTCAATCAGATGGGCAGTCAGAACGAAAAATTCATACTTTGAAAGATATTCTACATGCTTGTTCGATGGATTATCAGGTAAGTTGGGACCAACATCTTTCTTTGGTTGAATTTTTATAGAATAACAGTTTTCATTCCATTATACAGATGGCTCCGTTTGAATCATTATATGGTAAACGGTGTCGAACTCAAGATTTTTGGGATGATGTAGGTGAAAGGAAATTGATGGGACCAGAATTGGTAGAAGAGATGGCAGAAAAAGTTCAGTTGATTCAGAAACACATGAGAATAGCTCAGAGCAGACCGAAAAGTTATGCGGATAACCGTAGGAAGGATCTATCTTTTGAGGTAGGTGATCATGTTTTTCTCAAGGTTTCTCCATGTAAAAGTGTGATGAGGTTTGGTAAGAAAGGAAAGCTGAGTCCAAGGATCATTGTACCATATAAAATTCTAGAGAGAGTTTGATCAGTTGCATACAAAGTGGCATTACCACCGAGTTTATCTCAGGTACACAATGTTTTTCATGTTTTGATGTTGAGAAAGTATATGCCAGATCCATCTCATGTTTTGAGCCCAGAGGTAGTTCAGTTGGAAGAGAATCTCTCTTATGAAGAACAACCAGTCTAGATTCTTGACTGAAGAGATCATGTGTTGCGAAATAAGGCAATTCACCAAGTAAAGGTTTTGTGGGAAAACCATATGGTTGAAGAGGCAATGTGGGAATCTGAAAATTCTATTAGGGATAAATACCCCCACTTATTTTGATAAGTGAATAAAATTGCGAGGATGCAATCCCCAAAAGGGGGGAAGGACGTAACATCCCGGGTAAATAAAGAATAATACATTTTCATATTTATAAATATTTTCAAATTAGATATTAATTTTACTTTAAAGGGGTTGCTATGTTCGATAGCGTACCTGATACACATCAAATAGTTTCTTTGAAATTTTACGTTGCACACTAGTAATAAAACAATATTATTTTAAATGGTAGTTAACACGTAGCCATTGTATTGTCGGGAATGAATATATATAACTAAAATATGATTATTTATTCTTGTTAAATGTTTTTACATTTATCCAATAAAGGATAAATGCTTAAAATACGAAAAGAATTCAATTTTAGGCATATATACTCTAATTTTCACTAACGGTCCACTTATTGCCTTTTGATGACGAACCGTCATTAAATATATATTTGGTAACTCTTATAAATTCTATTTGACCATATACAATTCTTCTTTAGAATATGGACATCAAAATTTACTTTGTGTAAATTTTTAGTATTTTTCCGATAAAGATCATTTTCAATGAATAGTGAAAACTGTTGTTTTTTAATTCAAACCCTCTTTTTAATCTAATTTAGTTATATGATTATTTTATCATTTGAATTGGTTTTAAAGTTCAATTAGAATATATTTTTACCATTCAATCCAATAGTGGTCGTTGGAATTAATTTCATTTTGAAATTGGACTTAAACTAGTGTCAATCATTTGATACTTATTGTTTCATAAAAACATGCTATTTGTCATGAAAGTGGGAATTAATTATTATATTAATTAATGTAACATATATTTTTGGAATTTTGTAAAATAGACATCATTTTTGAATTCGGAATAAAAAATATTTCTTATGGTGATGTTTTGGTATTTTTTTGAAAATCTTAAATTTTTGATGAATAGTGAAACCACTAAGTGTTACATAAATAAAATAATTTTTCATTTAAATGAAATTTTACCACCTCTGTGTTTTGAATTTAAAAAATCTGACATACATGGTTGTCATTAAGATGTAAAATGTGGTTCAATGGGATTAAAATAATTTTTTGGCGAATAGTAACTTTTATCTTAATTAATCGCGATTAGAGGTAATTAGTGTAGTTTAAGGTAAAAATAATGTTTTAATATTATGAAATGAACTTGACACATGTCCTAACCTTATTTTATGTGTCATGGCCGACCACGAAAATCCATGGGTCATCTTGGGGACCCCATGGAGCCACTTTGGTAGGAAAATGACATTAAAAACTTTTTATTTAACGTTAAAATTAAAATGTCACAAACATGAGTTTTTTTACTAAAATAATTTTTAAATGGGGTCATACAAGTCATATTTTTGACTATAAATATTAATTAGGAAGATAAGAAGCTTTCCTACATCATGATATTTTTTTTAGAATTTTTATACATTATATAAATTAAATTATTTATGACATCATGATGATGTAGTGATTACGTCATTAATGAACGATTTAAATAAAATGAATAGATAATGTATAATCTAAGACATAAAATTGTGAAAAACCTATTGTAAGAGTATATTTATAACCCTTATCACCTTATCCCCGAATTATATCAATGTGGGACCTTTAAAATCCGAAAATAATTTTATAATAAAGTGAACTTTTATAACTTTCCAAGAGTGCCCCTCCTCTCCTCTTATAAGAGTCCCCCAGCTCTACCTCCTTACCCACACCTCTCAAGCCTTTGGTTCGGATAATATCTTCTCGTTTTGTCTCTCCACATCCCTCTATTACTCCTATAAGCCTCACTTTGGGTAGAAGTCTTCACAAGGAAGCCTTTGATCTCAAATCAAAATGTGTTACCCGTTTTAAAGGTAGTGTTTTCTCTTGTGATCTTTTGTTTTATTTTGCTTCTCCAACCCTCTAAACTCTTTTTATTCCTTTATTTTGTAACAAAACCAGTATATTACATATAATATTATGTTGTTATAAGATTAATTCGAGATACAGTTACACACACCTACATCTAATGGTTAAAGAACATATTGTTTCTGTGGATGGCGAATTTCTGCCTCACGAAACTATGATTGTTCAATATTATTCTACACCTTCAAAGGTGGCCATTAAGATGTAACTATATTTATATATGATATATATTATGTTTATGTTTTCCTTATTCTTCTGTATTTTTCATTTGTGGCATACCATTATGGTTTCCATTGTGGGTAAACACGATAATTTCATTTTAGGAAATGCGGACTACCGCCCCCTCAATGTGATTTGATTCGTTAATGCCATATGTGGGGCGTATAAAGGATGTATTTAATGTTATTATGTATGATGTTATACTGGAATTATAATATACCTTTATATAAATATTATTTCTTTCCACTAACTTATGAGATAGAAATGAAAGTAGCGTTCATGCGTACGTACGACTTACCGTCTCCCTGAACGGTGCATTTCATTTCTTATCCCCAAATGTAATGTACTATTATAAGTAAATATATATAATGGATATATATTATGTATGTTACATCTAAATTATTAATATAATTCTGGAATTTAAATATACATTTCTCTCATTTAGATTTAATTCCATTAATATGAGATGGAAATGAAAGTAGCGTTCATGCGTACGTATGGCTTACCGTCTCCATGAACGGTGCATTTAATTTCTTACCTCTAAATGATTATGTAATATTATATAAATGTATATTGTGGATATATATTATATATATGATATCCAAATCATGAATATCATTCTGGATATAATGAACCTTTGACCACACAAACAACATGTAATTGTAAGAAGTCCACTTTCGACTTAAGAACCAAATATCGACAAAACAAACATTATTAATGTAAATGATTACATAATGTTTATAACATATCAATATGTGATATAAAAGTATTAATTAAATTTAAAAAGGTTCTTAATCAAGTAGAAATTTACTCAAGTTTATTATTCAGTATGTTAAAGAACGATCGGGTCAAGTTGGACTCGAGGTATGGGACTTCGTCCCAATCTCCTTTCATTGAGGCATATTTTGTTTTATTCACAACCATATCTTATACGGTGTATAAACCCCTTTGACTTTTACTTTTATACAAAAGGAATCTGTTTCTACGAAGCGTTTTTCTAAACGACAAAAAGGAATGTTTCTTTTAACGTACGCGGTGACAATGACCTTTTTCGCCGCCGCGAGTATTATTTGGTCTTTGGCTTCCTCAACAAGCCATAAGGTTTTTAAAATTAAATAAATACCATATACTCTTTTATTTATTTTGGTATTGAAAATGGTTTTTATAATGTATTTTTTATGTCAATATATTTAAGTGATATATTGTGATCAAAGTGTGGAATTGTTTTCTTTCCATTATTTGTTTTTTATGTCTTATGATTTTATAATGGTACTTGGACATTTGACGGGTGGTTATATGATAAACCACATGACGGGTGGTTCCGTGAATACCAGGATGGGTGTTTACATTATAGCCTCCAATGCATTGGGTATGGAAGTCGGCCGTATGGCTATTCCATTATGTGATATGTGTGGAAGTCGACCTTATGGTTATTCCATTTAAGTATGTTTATGTCACAAGTTACCTATATATGTTATGTTATCTTTATATATGTTTTATGGTAATATTTTGGTTACAAAAGGGTTAGTAATGATCTTTTATTTCAGTGAAGAGTTTTTACTACTTCATAAAGGTGAAAAGTGTTACTTTGATAAGTTATACATGGTTTACTTGTTGTTTTGAAAAACTAACAGTTTTCATTCATTGTGTATCCCTTACAGAGGTTTTTAACCTCACCCCATGTGTTTTTTGAAATGTTTTTCACATGACATAATTTGGAATAGGGTCAAGGATGGGATCAAGGGAAAGTCATGCTATATAAAACATGGAACTAGACATGTTTCTTTTTAAGAGTTTTTGTTCTATTGAAATTTAGTAAAAGTGTCTACTTTGTAATCTATGAGATGTAATAGTTATGTCCTAATTCTCAAAAAAACTAAACCTGAAAAGATCCTCAATGTGAATTATTCATTTAATTCAATATTAAGTAAGGTTTAAAGCCGGTTCCTTATAACAAGTCATCAATGTAAGCAAAATAATAATCAATCCTAAAATGTAATGAGATTGTTTCAATATACTCATATAACATTGTAACATGTGATCATACTCTCGAAGTAATAAAATGAAATCAAATAAAGCTTAATGTGTCATGAAAATATTTATAATATTTTTAAAAAATTAAAAATGGAATTATATACCCTTTGAAAATAATTTTGATTTATAAAAAAAGTCTAAGAATCAAGGAAGGATGATTGATTCAAAACCATTTTACTGATTTGTTATCATTTTAATCATCAACCACATGAAATTTCAATAATATAATGGGTATGTAAATATACATTAATATAAGTATAATAATCATATATTTATTCCATGTTTATATAGACACGACCAAAAAGGAATTTGTGTTGAATAAAGCATGTATCTCATGGAAATAAAAAATGTGAGATGAAATCCATTTACCTTGTGTTTTAACTCTTATCAAAATCATAATAAAATTATGTATAATAAATATAATTTTATTAGAAGTATTTTGAATAAAAATATTCATATATATAACATCATATACGATTTTATTATGATGTTATTTTACCTTATTGTTAACATTTTCATGTTAAGGATTCACTTCGGGTAATATTTTCTTTGGTTTTGGCATGGGTCTTATTTTTTTATATCACATGTCATGATAAATATATCATGATTTAAATAATTGAAAACATGATATTAATATCTTTTATATTAATTAGATTTTAATATATTAATCTACATTCTACATAATTATGAAATGGAAAACATCATCCATAGAGATGGTAAGTCATACGTACGCATTGCCATTATTTCCATTTTATAGTCATATTAAAAGAAATATAGACAATGATATATATATATATATATATTATAATAATAATAGAGTTATTATTTAATATATATCATGTAATTCCTCTAAATTAATCATTAATATATTCTATGTTGTGTGTGAATGAATCACATCCCTTTGAGGGGGCGGTATTCCACACATCCTCAAACAAAATTATCATATTTACACCAACTGTTTTGAATAAAGATTTTTATTTTTTAAAATGATTAAAAATTATTAGTGGAAAAATAAATATAATATATGAAATATATATAAATATTTTTCCTAACAATTATAATTATGAGATGTAGTAAATGAAATATGAAAAATCATCATTTGGGGAGGTTGTGGTTCGCCATACAAGTAAATATTATGTTTGTTACCCAATATTTGGCAGTTTGTTTAAGTGTAAGTATAACCTATAGAACTATAAAAACCGTGTAGTTTATAATTATAGTGTTTTTATTTAATCATGGGACAATGAGAGTGGAGGTGTGGAAAATGAAAATAAAACAATGGTGCTAGAGAGAAGGTGTTACCACTTAATCGTGTAACTACTTTTGGTTGGTGAAAATGTATTCATTTGAAGACTTTATGGCCAAAATATGGATTCAAAAAAGGACATGAGGATTTATGGACTGATATTTTAGTAGATACTAGCTAATCCTAAGATATTTTAGAGGTTTAAATTTTTTTAGGATACGATGCCTTTTTATTATGGAGGAGGAGTGACACTCTTGTAAATAAATGGAAAAGTAATCCTCCCCCCACATTATTCCCAGGGAATGTGGGTCCCATAATGGACTAATTTTGATAAATGGGAGGGTAATTTTGAAATAGTTTATTAAATTTCTATTGAAAAAAACTATTTCATTTTGGGTGTTGATAATATGGTTTATCCCTTAGTTAACCTAAATTTTAACATATTCGTTGTAATTAATTCTAATTACATTCAGTAATCATTTTGTAAAAATGTAAATTACCCTTATTATAAATTATATATTATTTTCAATGATGATGTATAATAATTTTTTTGAAATTAAAATCATATATATGGATGATATTAATTTTAAATTAATCCCTCAATTGGGTCAACCATGCGGCATTTTATAGTAAAAACACTCAGAAGTTTTTTAGGTATTTATACATAAGTTGAGTTTGGAATTTATATCAATGACATTAATTTTATTAATTGTTAAAAATATAATCTAAATACACTTTTTTACCAATTTAAATATAATTAATCATTACATATAAATTATATTGAAAAATAGTTTTGAATTATAATTCAGGAATTTTCATTATTTATCCAATAAATGATGTTTCTCAGAAAAGTCCCAAAAAATAACCCTAATATAATTTCAGCATTCTCAAATGAAATTTTAATTTTAATTTATCAAATTAAATTTCTAAATATATCTAAATATGGTTTTATTTTTTTTCACAGAAGGTCGTGAATTGTACTTTATTTGATAAAATAATATTTTAAAACATATAAAGACATTACCAAAAAATATAATTTTCTATAGAAATATGTAATATTTATACAAATATATTATAAAATATAACTAAAAATTAGTTATTTTTATTTATATTACAATTTTTAACCTCTAGGATATTATTATAAAATTCAACTATTTATGAGAATGAGATTTTGTTCAGTATAAACATCAATGTTGCATGTAACATATGCCAAGTCGTTATTCCATGTAACATACGCCAATTAAATGATCCACATAGAGTACACTGATTCAGTTACATGTGAAAGGAATATTTGAATTATTTCATTGAAAAACATAAATTCAAATTCAATTTATTTGAGAGAGAAAAGGGTCCAAAAATACTTGGGGTGTTACATTTCCAAACCCAAGTCGGTGATTAATCAAATAAATCCAGATGACTGTCACTAATTCCATGAATCAAATGTAACCACCAAAAAATATGTGTTTAGGGAAACACTCCAATTAATTGCACTCCACATTCTAGGGATCCATAAATCCATTGTTGGGTGCACTCACTATGAGATATTGAGGATGATATAGAAACACTCAGTGGATAAAATAACAATTCCTAGTGTAGTGGAGTAGTGTCTCTACTATTATATTTAGTAGAGAGGGATAAAATACATTTTATGGTGGTCCAACATTAACTGTATAATCACTCCAATAATCATGCCTAGTCACCATAAAAATATAGCATCTCATAATGAATTTCTCAAAAAAGACATTTGGCATCATATCTCATAAGGAAAAAATAATTCCAATATCATGTTCTATGAGGAAAAATACATAGGATATGATATTCACAATCAAGAAACTGTGTCCACACAAAGGAGATACAAGAGTAACATGTCAAATTAGGAATACATGGAATTTTAGGGGGTTCACACTGAGTGTGAAACAAACTCATTTCCTAGTTATGTTCTCTGTTAGACACATATTTAATTCGATGTCATTTTAAAAGGAACGATCAGATGGTACAGATTGACTTTTAGCTACTCAGAGATTTTACAGGTATATCTTGTCAATTTTATTGTATATTGTATTACATCTGTGAACATGGATGTGTATACAGTCATTCCATGGTTTCATCCCATTTCTGTTAACTCTCTGAGTACAAGGTGTTCAATCCCAAATGGGTTCCTAGGTGTGTGGAGTGGTCATAGGACATGACTACTAGGGTAGGGTCACATAACATGTGGGTATGTCCGTATGGAATGTTTTCCATAACATTTCATGGATAAATAGAACAACACATGGGACACTACATGATGTGTTTTCGTCCGTACTACATGTTGTTTTGTTGTTATTTTTAATGGACGAACATATTGGATTTCACACATATCTAGATTCACTATACCGACAACGATTTCCTCTATTTGACCACATAGGATCTTTGGAAATTATCATCATCTATACTTTCAAATCAACTTCTAGATAGAAAAAAAATGTAATATAGCTATATGTATGAACCCTTAAATGTAAAACATCACATCTTCAATGATATATTTCTAAATTTAATCATCCCTAAAGATACCGGATAACATATTCCTGAACAACAAATCTTGATCCATCATGACCCATCAAAAAATAAACCAATTTTTTTGTCATGAACTCCACCATAATAAATTTACTCTTTTGATCAACATTAATCATTCCTAGAAATTTCAAAACTTGACATCATGGTCTAACTATAAATAATTTAAAGAATGAATATGGTGAATCATAAGAACCAAGGTATAAACACTGTTGTAAAAGGCCTATTTGAAAAATATTTGACACTTGGGGAAACCATATTGAGAAAATATTATTACCATGATAATTTGAATTGAACAATTTATTTTAATATCATGAACATTTGAAGGATAAAATTAATTACAAGTAAGTTTTTGCATAAATGATCAATTTTCAATATCATAAACAATAAGATAAGAAATCATTAATTCGTGAGACCTACCCCCAAATGGATCGATTTTCATTGAAGAATTATTTCACCACTGATGAAGATGATAAACTATTATAATTACATCTTGACCCACCCCAATATTATGTACAATTATCCTATGATGTGATCATTCAATTATGAATGGTGCTTCTCTTCCTCTCTAATATCACATTTATATGCATGTAACCCTATATAATTTCATTAAGAGTGCATGTATATTGGATTTAGATCAGTTTATTTAAATGAATCAAATGAATACATTTTTTCATTTTAATTAATCACACCGCCAAAATCTACATCAATATAATGTTCATCACAAACCAACCATTGGTCACACTAAGGGTAACCCATAGTGTTCCTTAATCAACCATGGTCTCGTATTTCTGATCAGAGAACATGTGTGGGATTTATTTTACATTGTCTAGGAAACAATATTTATAAGACATTAATATATTAAATATTTAAATATTATAAATTTTTTCCCACTAGGCCTATGAATATTCCAATGTAACAATTCAAGCGTCCAAAAACATTCTAATAATATTTTGAATTAATACAATGATGAAAATGTTTCACTATAGACAATCCTTGGAAATATAATTTCATTCCATAAAAATATATTTATGTTCCTCTATAATTGGTTATAATATATATACGGTAAGAACCTAATACAAATTAACTGTTTGTAAATTAGATAAAATTTAGTGATTCATTGTTTGTGGTATATATTTTTTCATCTGTTTCTTTACAGATAATCATAATTTTGAGAGAATATTTTGTAATGATTATGGAATATATAATTTTACAAATAAAAATGATGATAAATTTTGGATAATTATTTGGTCATATAGGATTCAATTTTTGATATATCCCAAATAAATATTCCTAGACAGAACAAAGACTGATTTATATTAAACATGAATCATAGGTCATGGTTTCAAAGATTACGGAATTTTGGGGATGATTTTTCAGGATATTATTTCAGATAATTCTATTATTATTTCAATTAGTTGACACTAATGTTAACCACCTTCTTTTTTTGTAGTGGTTCCCTCTCAAATGAACCTGTTTAAAAATTGTGTCATTGGATAATATAAATACTTTCTAAATGAAAAAAAGAATGATAATATATTTAAAGTGAGAAATAATGAGATTATGCTATAATAATAATAATAAATTACGAATAAAAATATTAACCTTTCCATTTTTTCATAAAAATTAAATAAAATTTGAATGTAGTCTCATTTATGATAAGATAATGAAGATTACAAATGAATGAAGATGATGTAATGGCCTCATATTTGGGACCCCTCAACTTTCAATCTATGATCTATAACTTGATCTAAATGCTACATCTAATGTAAATAACCACAAAATATTAATAACTCATTATTGATAAAGATATTATAAACAATAAGATATTTAAAATTTCATATATATTACTTTTAAAATAAAAATATTTAATATTTTTAAATATTAAAAATGATATTTCGAAGAAAAAATATTTTTCATTGTGTTATAAGTATTCTTTAAAAAATCAATGTTTTGATAGTTTATATTTAAAATTCAATAAATTAAAATTCAATTTTCATTTAATCAAAAAATTTATCCTATTATGTATTTTTATATTTTTATTAAATATCATTATTAGTGAAAAATATATATTTTTCTAAAACATTCATATTTATAGGATTTTGAAGTGCAAGAAACCATTTTCAAATTATAACTATATATTATATGTAATTAAATTTTAATATAAACTTCTAGGTTAAACTAATAAACACACTATAAATATATTAAATTTATATATAGGATTGTAATTGAATCATTTGTCGACCATATTATTTAATTAATTATATCATTATGACATAATGTTGTTGATTTATATTTTGTATTTATTGAATAATTTTTTAAATGTAATAATTAATTTAAAATCATTTGGTTCCACATGATTTATAATTCTATCATAATCATAAATATTTTTTTCTTAAAAATATATCTTTTTAAAGGTGGTGTATTATATAATTCATCTGAAAACACTGTGATTTATTTCTCTAAAAGAATAATTTGACACAAATCTTTCTATTATGAGAAAACCAATTTAACATTATTTAATATGTTAAAATTCATTATAATGTAAATATTAAAAAAATTATTCTATATAATACAATAATGGGAAGAAAATTAAATTAAATTATTATTTCATAAAAGCCATGAAATTTATACGGAATTAGTTACGAATTAATAAATTAAATAATTATGATTTTGTGACATGAAATTACATAAATAAATATATTAACACTCATTTAATTGGTAGTATGTTGAAAAAAATATTTTGATTCAATAATGGTAAAATTGTAATTTTCTACTAAACAATTTTAATGTGAATTGTTTTTTTTTTGGAATTTAAATATTTGTTAATAGTATTTAGAATTTTATTGTGATTAAATATACATATATATATATATATTATTTATAGAACACACATATTTGTAAATATGGTTAACCATATTTGATTAACAAAACATAAAGTCACTTTGTTGAGAAATAATTACCTAGTTTAAAATCTAGAGTTAAATGTAAATAAAATTTATTAAAAGTCTTATGCCTTGTTTGAGACAACCGTAGAAATATATTTTTCAGTTTCATATCCCAAAGACACACCACACTGTGTAATTTTGATGTTTTTATTTTCATTCCATGGAATAACATAATGGAATCTTTTAAATATATGGGTTGTTTCAAAAATATAAATTTCCACCTACAAGTAAATTAAATAATTTAAAATAATCCCTTTTACTATCTAAGGAACCCTTACTATTAAACATAATCACATGTTAAATCATTTATCTCATAATACCTTTATTTTCAATGTAACTTAATAGGGGAAATCAAAACTATGACAAACATATTATCTCGCCCATTATATTTTTTTTTCTAAATCATACTCTTTAAAATATTTGTCAACCAAAATAATATAATGAATTTTATATCATTAGTATACAAATTTTTTTATTGTTATAAACCATATTCATTTTCAATCACTTATAAAACGAAAGTGACATTGTTAGAGTGTTGTGTGTACTAATGTTACCATAAAGAGACATCATTTGTTTTTTTCATTTCTAAATTTCATTGAACGTCCTAGGGGTGAAAATGATTAGTAAATTTGATATATATATATATATATAACATAATTTTGACCCTAAAATTTCAATTTAATATTAATTTTCCACCTATATCATGCATTGAGAAATAGAAATATGAATAATTCATATGTGAAAATTACCACCTCCATGATTAATATTTTTTTAGTTTTCGAAAGAATATTTTAAAATTATCTAATTATATTCAAATGTGTCCCCACTTCATAAAAATGTAGTGTTAATATCCTTATTCTTATATTATATTAAAATTATCCTTCGAGTTAAATTGAGTTCAGGTTTAGGTCAGATTAACCAACAACGTAAACAATACATTAAAATCCCATAATGGATGACTAAACCAATGAAATTAATATTATTTTGACAAATTAATAAAATAATTATTATTATATGGTTCAATAAATATGTAATTTATTATATAAAATTTTATTAAAGTGACATTTATGATCACCAAAATTAGTAAAATTTGTTAATAAAAAGTTATTTTTAACCTAATTTAACCAAGATTGGTAAGAAATGAATTAATCACCTTTCAAGTAAATATATGTCATATATTACATTATACTATTAGAAATATCAATAATTAATTGGAATCTAATGATGGGAATTAATATCAAGATTATTAAATAAGGAATAAATTTAATGATATTTAAACTTGATGGTCACAATGAAATATAATTATATAATGTATTTATGAAAATTAATTATTCATAATAATAACATATTGGTAAAATTTAAGTTTAAGGTTATTAAATATAATATTTATTTATCTATTTTTTATTGGAGTTTAGAGTGTACTCATTTATGCAAGGAACCAAGGAAATAGTTTCGTCTTAAAACATTCTTTAATGAGAAAAAAATTCTTTCATGTGCCTAATACATTTTAAATTGTATAAATACATACAATTTAATATTTAATATCTTTTATTATCAACATTAATGGTATTTGGACTTCAAATTCAACTATGTTTATTTTAAGTGTATTTATTAGAATGCTTCTTATATCAAAATGGTTTCCATCACAATTTCCTTTCACTAGGACGTGTATGTACTAAAATCTATGTTAAAAATTTTATGGTGTACAAACCACCAAATATTAATGAAGATATAAATATTATATAAATTTCATAATATTCAACTACCAGTTTCATGTTATTTGATTTCTAGGTTTATATTCAAAATATATAGATGTTGTTTCGCATTTCTGTCCTTCTTTTAATGTAATTATTTATCTTCTATAATTCTTTTGACATATCCCCCTATGATTCCCCTATGACCCCCTTGAATTTTGAAGAAAATGTATGGTTTTTGGGTGGCTATAACATGTCGTACAGTTTTGAAGCATGCTTTACTAAACCACACATCCAAACCAAACACAAGGGTCTAGGTTATAAAAAATGTATTGTAATTCCAATTTTTCTTTTATGGAATTAAACCTATCTCACCCATTCCCCCCCCCATTCGACCATAGAAGTCATGGATGGTCAAAAAAATATCTCAACCTCTCTTGGAACACATTTTGGAAGGGTATTGTGTTGGGGGATCTCTAATATTTTTCACATAAGTAGTTCTTACATTGTTCTTCTACAATATAGGTAGGGATTCATCCACCATTCATGAAGTTACAAATGTCTAGAATATTGGGATCCATTCATAGGGTTTGATTTTTGTATTCTTATTGCAATATTGTAGATTTATGTTCATTTTCACCCCATTGTGGTGTCGCGGTTGTGCAGATTAATATTCCACAACGATATTGGGTTTTTGACATCTAAGGTAGGATATACCATGTGTAGAGATTATTTGATGATTTAATTTATCTAGATTATCATTTTTTCTTATTTTCAATCTTTTTATGTGTGGTGTGAGTGTAATTTTTTGTAGTGTTGATTGAGTTATTAATTTTAAAGTTTCATTTTGACATGTAAACAGGTCTTTTTCATTTGTGTTCAATGTTGTATCATTTAGGGATATTTTGTGATCAATTAAATTTTTTTATTAAATTTTTTTTATTCTAAAACATATGGTTGGGTAAGGTATTTGTGTACATTTGTCTTTAAAAGTGGTATTTTGAATGGATTTGGTGTGCCAAACCTTGATTTACTATTTGATGTTATTTCATGAAAATTGTGAGTGGGGTATTTTTTTACACAAAGGGTGGAATTCATGATAGGTAATTTTTTGTGTGTGTAAGTTACAGAAATGTTATTTTTAATGAAAATTGTCTTCCTTAACGTGTGGAACAATTTTTACAACAAATAGGGGATCATGAGTATCAAGGTGGGTGGACTAGGAAAAGTATGCTCGTGATCCAAAGTGGTATCATCCCTTTTTTACATAAAATGTAGGACAATGACAAAAACAACTATCAATTGATGATTTTGAGGACCACTAGCACATTGGGGGTTTCCCAACATCAGGCTTGTGCATGAGAAGAATATTGATTATGGTTGCTTTTACACTGAGATATGATGTACCTAGGGCCCACAGATAGCTAGTGCCTAGGGGTGTTCCCGTGATTACTGATCATCGAATATTTTTTTCTTACCATTGGAATGTGGTGTAATGGGATGAAAATTCTAGTATCAAGGATATTTTCTTTAATTGATTTCATTTATTAAGGTTTATTCTTTAAAAATAGTTTTAATTTCTGGTTGGATCCTATTAAATTTTTTTCCGGCATTTCTTGTTTATAAGTCCAGAAAGATTTCATTGTCTTAAAATGTTTATCACAAGGTATCATTTTGGGAGGAATCCTATTGTAATTTTACTGACACCCTACTTACACATCTGGGTGTATGTGTACATGGTCATTTTTCACAATGTTAATAGAAATGCACTTGGAGGCAGGGGTTTTTCTTTTCAGCTTCCATCATTCATGAGGTGTACTATAGAAGGATTTTGGATGATTGACCCTCAACCCATGGTGGGTCTATAGTATATTTTACTAATAATGTTTAGTTATGTCCCTCTTTGGATTTGGCTAAATCCATGTATTTCACTTCGGAATTTTATTACATTATTTTGGGACTAAATTTTTAGATTTAGTTTTTTTGTTTAATGATTCTAGATTTGAGTATATAATTCCTAAACCATTATTCATGAAACCCAAGAACTTTTTCTAGTCTGTAGGGATAAGAAAATCCCTTCAGAAATTTTTTTGTACCGGGTTGGTTTCTAGTTTAGATGGCGATGAGAAATTTTTCATGAATAAATGGAATCAGATGCAAGTTAATCTCTTTAGTTCATATTATTTGGGATGAGTATTGATAGAAATGATATAGGATTGTCAGGTCTTGGAGTTATCGATTCTATTAGGGTGCCTATCTCGCACCTCTCATTGTGTACCTCGAGTCTCCTTGGGATTTTAGGATTGTTTGTTTGACTTATCACCTAGGTGGGATGTGCATGATTTTGATTACACAACGAAATTGGGTGTGAGTGAAGTATATGTTTATTTCATTACTGGGGTCAGTTTGTTTTATTTATGATTTATTTTATTTCTATAATTATTCAAAAACCATTTATCTAATTCTTTCTTTTCTAACTTTCATTTTGTAGCAACATGCCTTCTCGAAGACCACCCTTGCACCAATGAGAGGAAGATGGATGGAGTTACCCCTCACTAAATGATAAAAGGCTGGGAGAAGATGTGGTCAAGGATATACCGACTCTATAGTAGGGAGTGGTTCCTAATCCTACTCTAGCTGGAGATGATGAGTTTTTTCCTATGAAGGATAATGCCTAAGAGTTCTTGATGAATAAACCCCCTTCATTATGATGTATCTCAGAACCTCTTGAGGAAGAGTAATAGTTATAGATGATTGAATTTATGATTGAGTTTGTGGAGAAACATGAGGTTTTCGGTGTGAACTGTACCAGATTTTTTTCTATAGGGTCACATTCGCAGCTGGTAGGAATTTGGGCTTCATCATGGGAAGCACATGTAGGTGAGCTGGAAGTATTTCAAGGTCATCATCAAAAGGAAGTGTGGCCCCATGGTACTGACCTATGCCTGATCTCAGTAAGTCATGTATCATTTCCAGAGCTGTCAATAAATTATATAATACGCTACCAATGTTGATGAGCTGGTGTGGTACAAACCTGGGAGTCATTATAATGAGTCCCCAAAATCTTAAATGTTTGAGAAGGATATGTGTTCAAAAATTTACTCATATGTCTTCTTGTTCATGTTCTGATCTTATGCTGAGGTGGTCAATCAAACATACTTGGTCAAGATTGATAAAAACAAATGCCTAGGTTTTTTAGTGTGGTGCCTACTATGCGTAGTGGTATCTCATTTGTGACAAAAAGGAAGAAAGTGGGGTAGGGGATGAAGGGATGTGGTAGTTTAGGCATTCCTCTCAGACAGTTATCATCTATAGCTTCTTATGTGATGATTGTATTTTTTCTCCAATGTGGGATTCTAGGGCACAACCAAAAATCATGTAAATATCCTCTTGATCCTTGTTATCTTTTTGGAGATATGGGACACATGCAACACTTTTCAAAGGTGGAATATCCACTCCCATATTGGGCACGATCTTTGGATTTTATGAGAGTTCTAGTTCATTCAGAGCCGTCGAGCATGAGGGGATCTGGGTTTGGTGGCCATGGAAATAGGGCCAGATCATCTTCTTCGCAGATCCATTTTAGGGAAGATCCATAGGTGAATGTCTGTTATTGGGTAGAGGGTAAGAATCTCTGTGGTGTGCATTAGTCACCAACGATATCAGTTGTAGGGACTTCGATATTTCTAGGTATCATTTCTATTATTTCTTCTTTATCTACTATTCACTTTAACACTAGTGCTGCTATTTATTTAATCTCTTCCCATATCTCTGACCTATTGAATTTTCTAACCGAGGATTTTTCCATTCTGATCCAATTGGTGATGTCGTTGAGTAAGAAGAAGGATCATGGTCTCATGATACCATCATTATTTCTTACCATATAAGGGGTTGATATAAAGAGGGACCTCCTTGTCTTTGCTATGTAATTTATTTATGTAATCCTTGGCACAAATTGGTTAAAACATTTTCAAGTGCACAATGATTTCTATAGGTTGCGAGTGAGTTTCATGGAACCTTATTTGTAAACCTCAAATTTTTCATGGGGAATGTGATCCTCGGTCGGGTTTTGTAGGAAATCCCCTCCTATTGATGGGGATTCTTTTCTACCAGTCTTCATTAATAGTAATTGAGGATGATTTCATGCTATTGATTGTGGATTATTAAATCTAGTGGATGAGTTCCTAAGAGTATTTCTAAATTATTTTTCCCGTTTTACCCTAAGTGGGACATGGTGTTCTCGATTGATTTGGTACTAAGAACAAAACCTATATCTCTTCCATCGTATTGTATGACCCCTAATGAGCTAAGTTAATTAATGTTATAGTTTGAATATTTTGATTCAAAAGGACTCATTCACCAGTGCATCTCTTTGTTGGATACTTATATTCTTTTTTAGAATAAGGATGAAGGGTACCTCCATTGGGTATCGAATTCTGGAAGATGAATAAGGTTTCCAAAAAACATCATTTTCCCTAGATAGATGAATTGATTGATCAGTTGAAGGGGGAAATATGGTTTTACATGATAGATATATGTTTGGGTAACCACCATGTCAGTGTGAGTGAGAAAAATACCCCAAAGACATTTTTTCAAAAACGGTTCGACCACTTTGAATACATGGTCATGCCCATATGATTGACCAACTCTCTGTAGGTAATTATAGAACTCAGGAATAATATGTTCCACCAATATCTCAACTCATTTGTCATGGTTTTAATGGATTAAATCCTAGTTTTCTCTAGTTCTGATGAATAGGATGATCATCACTTTTTGATCATTTTGGGAACTCTGAAGGATCATTGTCTTTATGATATGTTATCCAGGATCACCTTATACTGAATGGAAGTGATGTTCTATGGCTATGGGATCTTGGATCATGGTGTCTTGAATAAACCTAAGAAGATCTGTTCTTTTATTTAATTGGAAAAACTGAGAAATGTGCATGAGATTAAGAGATTCCATGGAATGGATGGATACTACATATGGTTTTTTTGGGATTTCTCTTGCAATCATTTTCCCATGACTTCACTCACTCGGAAAGTGGGGGAGTTGGAATGGGGCTCAAAATGTCAATCATCCTTTAGGATATAATGCAGTGGTTGACTACTTCCCTAGTGTTGATTTTTCCAGAATCTGTAATGGGATATGTGGTGTATTTCAGCACATCAAGTATGGGTATCAGGTGTGTGATTATGATGGGTGATCGTATGGTGGTGTATGGATCTCGCCCACTCCAACGAGATGAAAATAATATCATGACCCATGACATTGAATTAGTAGGAGTGTTGAATTCTTTGAAGACATGGAGTCACTTCCTCTTTGGCAAGTATTTTGTGGTCTAATATGATCACAAGATCCAAGAATACATTTTCTCGCCAAAATTTCATATCATAAGGATGTTTTGTTGGATTTATTACATTAATTTGTTCGATTTTGACATCGTATATACCCTGTGAATGGTAAATATGATTGCTAATACCTTCAGAAGAATATTACCAGTGTATAAATTTAGTAAATATAGTGTTAAGTGGTCTTTGATGGGGCTCATTGCTAAAATGAACATGGATACATAGTAGTGCAATGGAGGTGCATTCTTGGAAAGTGTTAAGTTGACTCTTGCTCTTTTAGATATGATTCAGTGGGAGAAACACATTGAGGATCTATGTCCGTTGTTGAATTAGTCTCTTTTTGATTGGGAGAATATATATCATTAGTATTCCTATCCCAAGGGACTCTTGTTCTTTAAGACCCATTTAGTCTTACTAGTGTCTCTTAGGACGGTTGTGATATAGGATATCCATCAATATCAATGGGTCGTTCATCCAAGATATCCAAAAAACTTTTATAATTTTCTTCCATAGTTCATGTGTTCTAGTATGAGGTGGGATATAAATAATTTATTTTGAGGTGATATACATGTCAATAGGTGAAAAAAGAGAATAAAATACCCTTTGGTTTGCTTCATCCATTACACATTCCAAACTAGAAGTGGGACGAGGTCACCATGGTCATTATCATTGGCCTACCTCATACACCTCATGGTATGAATTCTGTCTTGGGAGTGAATGATCGTCTAACCAAATCATCCCACTTCATTCTGATCTGGGGAACAACAAATGTAGATGTGTTAGGTCGATAGTATATTCAAGAGGTGGTAGCATATCATGATGTTCCATCAGCATTTGTGTCAGATAGAGACAACTACTTCAACTCTCGATTTTGGGAAGGCGTTCAGAAGTCTTTAGGGTCACATATTAATATGATTATGGCATACCATCATCAAATGTATGGAAAGACAAAATGGGAAAATTAGATTTGTGAAAACATGATCCATTAATGTGTATTGTACTTCAGAGGTTTGTTGGATAACCATTTTGGATTTTTTGAGTATTCTTATAGTAACATTTACAATTCCTCGATTTGAATGGATGTTTTGATGCACTCTACAGTCATCACGGTCGGTCCCCCCTATGTTGGGATGAGGTGGGTGAGACCCCATTGTTGGGGTAGATCCTTATACAAGTGACATATGTGATGGTCAAGATGACCATTCCTTGTTTATTAACAGCTCAAAGTCTCCACAAATATTATGCAAACCAGAGGCCTCAAGATCTAGAGTTTTATCTGGGTGATCCAAAATTCTTGAATGTGGCCCTCATTTGGGTCACCGTTATTTGGGAATCTAGGGAAAGCTAACACTGAGTTATGTATGCCATTTTGAGATCATTGAATACATTGGAAAGGTCAAATACTAGTTTGATATCCCCTCTTAGATCAAATTTAATCATCAAATACTCCATGTCTCCCAATAGATGATGTACAATCAAGATCTGTCCCACTTGTTGAATTGGGAAGAGATAGAGATAGAGACAGATATATATGTTCTTTAGGAGATGGTGAGAATAATAGATTCCTAATAGAATGTGCTTCATGGGAAGTTTATTCCACTAGTCTGGGTGCGTTGAATTAATTAAAATGATGTGAAAGAGACATGGGAGTAGAAGTGGTGGGTGGAGTATGAGTACCCATTTTTTTGCATAATTCCTTTGGTTGACTCCCCAATGAAGAATGTTTTAATGGTTTGGAAAATTTTCACAGAAATATAAATAATTTAATGTACTTTTATCTTATATTTATGGCATATCTACTCCCAATTGATTTACCCTAGGACCCCTATAATTTGGATAACATTGGAGTGTTTTTCAGTGGCCAGAACATGCAACACTATTTACTACACAATGTAGCCAAACCATGCATAGGAGTCCATGTCAAAATAATTAATTTGAAATTACAATTTTTTCATTCATGAATTTAAACTATCTCAACCATTTCATCACCTATTCACCCCTATCATCTCTAAAAGGAACCATATCTCCCTAATCCTCTCTTGGAACCCTTTTTAAGGGGATTTTGGTGGGTAACGTCCAATATTTTTTATGTAAGTGGTTACTCCTTTGTTCTTTCTTCATTTCAATACGGTTTCTTCCACCTTTCTTGCTATTCAAAATGAACATTACTAAATTATTCTTACATAGGGTTTGATTTTGGGTTTACATATCCAATCTTGTGGATTTTGTTTTGTTTTCACTTCCTTATGGTGTAATGATTTTGTGGTCGATGTTTCTCACAAGGATTTGGGGTTTTTGAAATATAAGTTTTATTAATCCATGTGTTGATATTATTGGATGATTTTATCATGCTGTATTAACATATATTCCTTGTTTTAATCATTATTTTGGTGAAGGAGTGATTTGTTGTAGCATTGATTTAGCATTTCATTTTAATGTTTCATTTTGACATGAAAATGGTTGTTTTCATGTGTATTCAATGTTTATCATTTAAGGTTATTTTGGTGATCCATGAAATTGTTTTATTAAATATTTTGGGATGAAAAATATGGTTGGGTAAGGTATTAGTGTAAATTTGGACTTGAAATAGGGTATTTAAATGGATTCCATGTGAAAAACTATGTTTTACTACTTGAAACGGTTTTATGAAAACATTTAATGGTGTATTGAGTCACACAAAGGGTAAAAGGTCTGGTTCGGTACTGTTTGGTCTATTTTTGATACATAATTGGCGCTTTTCTTTGAAAATTTTATGCCATAACATAGTGAACATATTTGAGATCAAATAGGGAAACCCATGTATCTTGGTGGGCGGACAAGTACTAGTATGATAGTGATCTAAAATGGTATTTTCCCAGTTTCCCATAGCATGTTCGACGATGAAAGCAGTAACTAAATATTTATGATGTTGGAGAACACTAGGCCATTTTGTTTTCTCCTCCATGCAGACTATTCATGCGAAGTTTATATATTATGGTTACTTTTACTTTGAGATAAAGTGTACCTAAGGACAATAGAAATCTAGTTCATAGTAGTATTCATGTGATTAGTGCTCATCGAATATATTGTGCATAATGATGGTATATGGTGCAATTGGCTAGAAAATTTAGTAGCATCAAAATTATCATTAATAGTTTTCATTTCATAAGGTCTCTTCCTTAAAAAAAATTTATTTGACGTTGTATCCTACTAATTGTTTTAGCATTTTTTTATAAGGATTGCTTGCATTATTTGTCCTAAAATGGTTATCCAATGGATTATTTTTTTGGGGAATCCTGTTGGGAATTGGATAACAATATACTGACACATTTTGGTGTATTTAGACTTCATTATTATTGACACAGCTATGGGTATGGTCCTTGGAGACAATGCTGAAGGTTGTCAGCTTCCAACCATGATGTGGTGTTGTGGAGAATACTTGAGGATGATAGCCACATTATTGTGTTGTGGTTCTATTGTTGTAGTTTCTTATACTATTGATTTTCATACATATTGGTATTTTTCAAAAACCATGCATTTCCATTGAGAATTTTATTACAAGATTCTTTAGATGAATTTTTTCAATTTAATATATCTATTTTTTTGGGTTTTAATGCTTTTGAACTCGGGTAAATCATTCCCAAACCATTTTTCATGATACCCACACACCTTTTATAGCACATGGGGAAATAGAATTCCATTATGGCCTTTCATAGGACATGGTAGATTTCTTGTGTTGATGGAGACCATAACTGGTTCGCGACATGTTGTTAATGGATTTTTTTACTCAAATCCATCACTAGGTACATAATATCATTTCATTGATTATAATCTCTTCCGATTGTTATAATATTTCCTATTATAATGTTCTGTTTTTTTTAAAAAAATTATATGGAAAATAATTTTTAACACGAAATTATTCCTCCTATATGATTATATTCATTAATTAAAATTAATTTTTATAGAATAATTCTCAATTCTATTAATGAATTTTCCTTCCCACCCCTCTTCTTGAAATTAATACAATTTTTTCTTTCCTTAGTAAGAACCCAAATAATATATTTTCCCAACCTATAATTTTTCACCCATTTATTAATTATAATCAATGGGTTCAGTTTTTTTTAATTATGTGTGTTTTTCAAAATTTTAAATTTAGAAGTTTTGAAAACATTATTATACCATTTCTAAATTAATGGTTTCATTATACACTGCACATTTTCATTTGATAATGTTTATACATTTTCACATTTCAATTATTAAATGGTAGTTTGAAATGTAAACTTTTTCAATTTATTTTCACCTTCCCTTTTTGAAAATGTTATATATTTCTTAATTATCAATAATTAATTATTCTATTTAAAAGTAAAATATTTCATATCATTTTCATGTAAATTTTGGAAATGATTATATATTTATAAAGGACCCATTATTATATTTTAATCTAAAATATAAATTTGTTCAATGTATTTGTAATTTAAATTTTGAAAATATTATATATTTTTTATGATTCTATTATTAAATATTGATTATAAAGGTAAAAAATTTAAAATTATTTTCACATTCCTATTGGAAAACATTATATTCATTTAGACCTTATTTTTAAAGGATCATATAAAAGTAATAGATTTCAAAATATTTTTATTTCTTCATTCTGAATCATTTTGAGGGAAAATTTATTTAGAACACATTATAATAAAAATTTTATATATTGTCACTTTAAATTTGTAAAATGATTTTGAATGTGACTTCAACTTCATTTTTAATGAATGGTTATGTGAATTTTTTTATTTTCATTTATATTTTATATATAAGGTTTATTTTTCATGAATTCATTTTTACCACCATTAAAATGTTATTTTGTTATGATTTCATTTAGAAAATTAATTATTTAATATTATATAGTTTTTAAGTTCATGTTTGAAGATATATTTTAATTTTTAAAAAGCTCTCTATTTATCTTTAAATTAATTATAATATGATGATTTTTTAATTTTCATGTTCCCAAAAAATGTATTGATTGTTATATGGTTGGAACCTATATCTCAATTTAAATTGTTATATATTGGATTGTATCTTATGAGAGTGAAATTATATATAAAATGCATAGAAATCATTATGTTCACAATTATTAAGTGTAATGGAATTATGCTCAAATGAAAAAAAATTTAGGATAAGATTGTATATTGGCGCTAGGAGTAAAATGTTGAAAATAATTTTTCTTATCACCACTATCATTTTTACATATAATCTTGATTGAAAGTAACTAGGATGAAAAATGGTGAGGGTGTGGGAATGAATTTCTACTCACAATGATACATGTAAATGGGTTTCATTGTATCACGGTTTACATGTATTAGAAAGATTATACTTTTAATTATGCCACTATGTAAAACATTTTATCATGAAATTACATGTATTGATGATTATACCGTATTTTAAATGTATTTAACACTTTTATTCCATTCTCTGATGTTTTTTATTGATTATATTTGTATTTCAGATTGGCCATTTCATTTATTGATCCCCAAAACTACACTTTTGATGATATGTTTCTCCATAATGATTTATTAATATTATTCATGGTTATTGTTTACATTATTTTGTTATTTATATTAGTATCTTATTATCTTTCATGTTTATGATCAATTTCATTATGGTATTCCATTTCCCTTCAGAACTTCTTGAACTCAACTCTTTTTTAATTCACATTTCTGTGGATATTGATGATAATAATATCATCTACAATTCCTATTAGTGGAGCATGATTATAGTGAAATTTTCACAACATAAAAATATGTTTTTTTTATTTTATAGTCTCTAATACCCAAGTCCTTTTGGTACTAATATTTTCATCTTTTTTTGAGATGTATTATTTGATAAATGATGTTAAATTATTATTTATGTCATGTTTATAATGGGACTCTTAATATGGCATTAGTGATTTTTTTACCTATTTTGGATAATATTTTATCTATTTTTTTAAATCTGTTTAGTTTCCATTGGATATATTGTTAGATAAGGTTAGTGAATACCCTATAGATGAATCTATATAAATTATGATATTAAGAAATATTAATAGTTACATTAATATGTTGGTCCATTGTAATACATTAATATTTGGATTGTTTAATGTGGATGAAACTATTCATTTAATACACATAGGGGTAATCACCTAGAAAAGGACTTGTTTGGTATTGAATACAGCATCACCGCTATGTATACTGAGTGGACCTAACAGTACACACCTAGTTAAAAAAATTACAGGGAGTCGCGTTTTTTTGATTATATTATCTTTATTAATAACAAATAATTTTTGATTTCCTTGTTACTTTTTTTGTATTATAAGATAACCCAATATATAAAATACAGTTTTTATTCTTTTTAGTTTTGGATTAATATTGTATGATATATTTTGGATTAACGAATCATATGACAACATTAACTTTTCATTAGCCAATAAATCATGGGATTTAACTTTATTGTTCATAAGCTTTTATAAATTTCAATATTATGATAACGATTTTAGTTTTAGAATATTCTGAATCAATAACAAGGGAATGAATCTCGGAATTATATGTCTAAATAAAATCATATGAATCATATTTTTGAAACGTAGTTTCATAGTTTTATCAAGGAATCATAATTAGATATCTAAATATTCAATATTTGTTTAGTTTATCAAGATTATTTATGCATCCATTTAATGGAAACATTAATCATTAATTTCATGATATAATTTATTTGGGGGTGGGGTATAACGTGACATCTTGAGAGTTTGGATCCTTTAAGATACCTCTAATTTTACAAAACACCTCTCACAATATAATAAATTTTTTATAAAATTATAAAATATAAATAATAATTTATAAATGAATCTATAATAAACACTGTGATTGTAAACCATTAATAGTTATCAACATTAAAAATGAATAATTATTATGTGTTAATATTTAAATGGATACTTTAAAAAAAAATATTATATATAATCCTTTAAAAATTAAAAAAATACAGTATATATGTGTTTACAAAATATATTTTTTTTGTTTTCTGAAAAGTTTATCATATCTTTTAATTTTGATATTTTTCTAAAATAATGGGGTTTTTCATATAAAATAATGATTTTGAAAAAAATTAATATTTATTTTAATGATATAATTTTTAATTCTTTTAGATATATAAATTTATATTATAATTCCTTATAAATATTTCACAAAAAATATTTTATTGATAAATCCATTATCAAAATGTTAATAATTAATATAGGTTTTTAAAGATAACTTTTTAACTATTTTTTAATTAATTAACAATTGAGGAAAAATATCTTTATTTATTTTATTATGAAATAAATATTCATCAAAATGAAATAATTATTTTAAATTAATTTGGGTCTATGGAATTCTTAATTTTATCTTAATAATACCTTTTTTTCATAAAAATAAAACATTAAAAAAAGGTTTTAACACATTTTATGGGGAAATGTTATAATTAATTTCCCTCAAATAAAAAACCTAAATTGATAAAGTTATTATTATATTTGAGTAATTATTATTTGAATTATTAATTGTTTTTAATTACATTTTTTGATAAAAATTTTAGTTTTTTTATGATTAATGATAACTACTATAAAAAAAGTAAAACAATTATAATGGATTTATTGTATTTTTTATGACATGAAATTTATATTGAATAAATAAAAATAAGTAACATTAAATAATAATTATAATATGATTTATAAAAATATAAATCAATATTTTAACATTATTTTATTTTTAAATCAACAAACAAAAATTAAGAATTTATAATTTTCATAAAAAATTTTATCTACTAAAATAGTTTATTAACATGTTATTTGTTTTTATTTAAATGTTAATTTAATTTTATTAATAATTTAAATAGGCTTTCAAATATGATAAATATAGTTTTTGAACGCTAAATATTAGTAATATGGGTTATACTAAGAGTTTAAAAATTTACATTTTAATTCTATTAACAATGTTTATTTATACATGAGTAAAATGTTGAAAACATTAATGCTAAAATCCATTCAACTTGATAATAAACATTATGGAAATACAATTTTTTTTATTTTTCGTGAAAAAATATCCCACACATATTAATTTTAAATCAATTGATACATTTACCTTAGAACTATTTTGTGATATTCCTATAATATAATGGGTTTTTCCGAATGTGAATTTTCTCTCTCTTATAAAAGGGTATCACCTACAAACATTCAAAAAAGAACTTATTTTCCAATTAGATATGAATACTATTCCTTCTATGTCTAATCATACCATAATACTACAAACAAAAATCATTTTCCACTCATTTTTTAAATAACTATTTAAATAAATTTGAACATCTTACAAAAAATATAGTCTCTAACATACATATTATATCTTTATTAAAAATATTTCAAAATATTCATCCCAAAAATAACTTTTCACCAAAATAATATGATAAATAGAATATAATTATTATAATTATATGTTTTAATGTTGAGTTTGCATCCCATATTTATTCATTTTAATAAAATAGTCAATCAAAATAACATTGTTAGTGCATTACATAGACTACTGCCTCTACAAAGTAATTTTGTTTAATTTATTCATTATTGATTTTAATAAATGTTTTTAATTATAATAATTGTTAATAAATATTTCATATATCATATTATTATTTTGTTTACTTTCTAATTTTAGTTGAACCCTCACCCCCTCTAATTAATTGATATATGAAAATGATAATAATTCGTACATGTGGATTACTTCCTCAATGACGAATTTTTTTCATTTTTTGATTATATTTTCATAAACTATATTAGAAAAATTAGTATATTTCATCATCATAAAAATAAAAATAAAGTGACTATTATTCTGTAATAATGATATTTTTTCATGTCGGCATATCTGTAACCCTACTCTCAAATTGAGTAGATGATTATTCATGTTTGATTTGATTTATCCATTAATTTGGAAAATATCATAAAATAAGATTATGGATAAATATTTGAGGATGAAAACTAATATTGTAATAAAATGTTATAAAAATAATCATTACCTTATTCTTATAAAAATTTTATATTATGTATTTAACTTGTTATTAAGTTAACAATTTAATTCTCTAAAATTAAAGAAATATGTTCTTATAAATTAGGTTTTCTAATAAAGAAACCCAAGAAATGTTGAATGAAATAAAAAAAGTTAATATATATAAGTTATATATTAAATAATATTAAATGATATATCAATAATGAAAATTTAATCAATTTTTGGGTAATGAAATCAAATTTATTAAACATTTGAATATTTTTTAATGTTGTTAAAAAAGAGTGGTCATAATACTAAATAGTTAAATAATGTAATCATCATGAATAATTATATTAATTATTATAAAAGGGAAATAATTTTTGATAGATGATAAGAAATAAAAAGAGTGTTCTATTTCCTTTTATTTTGAAATGAAACTTGGGAAATGTTTCTTCTCAAAAAATAATCCATTATGATACATGTTTTTCTACATATGTACAACCATAAAAATGTTTTATATAATAATTATTGAATATTTAATTTTATTTAGTATCCTAATTTATGCTTCTTTTAAAACAACATCAATATAATATATTTTTAAGTGGTTTTATTTGAATGCATCATACACAGTAAGGCTTTGCATCTCAATTTCATTTCATTAGGACGTTATTATAAAATAGATGTTGCTTATATTTTTATAGTCTTATATACATGTAATTTATATTCTTAAAGAACACTTATCCATAATTTCATGTTATTAAATTATTATTTTCATTATATCTTTCTTCTTCTGTTTTCATTCTAATGAAAAAATTAATTTATATTTTCTTACTATAATATTTTCAATATTTATAATCAATTATAATAGAATATAATCTAATATGATTGATTTATTATAAACTATGATTTTATAGTAGTATATTTCCACTTATTATTCTGGTTAAATCATGTTTTACTCTATTTCCTTCTACCATTATGTTTCTAGAATTTTTTTAATATACATTTTTATGAAAAAATTTTATTCATTTTAAAGGATTTTCTAACACGATCCATGTTATTGTTTCCAACATTTATTCTACATTAACTAGATAAATCACCAAAAAAATCATTCCCAATGAATATATTTCTCCCCCTTATTTATTTAAATAAATTATTTCATCATATTTTTAATTATGTAAATTTTTTCATCAATCTAATTTAAAAATATTTGATTTTTTTTCTAACCGGTAAAATTTAAAATCTATATCATCTCATATATATATACATTGGAAAAAATTTATTCCTTTTACAATTATACATTATTAATTAATATTTTTAATTTAAATAATTTTCCATTTATATTCAGTTTTTCATTTTTAAAACCTTACTTCATTCCAATGTTTCTATTTTTAATGATTATTTGTAAAAAAAATATGTTCATTATAGAATTGAACATAACTTTATAAAAACATTATTCCTTCATCATAGTTTAATTAATGTTGTTTCTCTTCAAAATTAAATAATTTTAAAATTATTTCACATTACATTTTGAAAACATTAGGTTTATTTCATGGTTTCTGTTGGGCCAAAATCCCTCAAGGTATTATTGATTCAATTTTGAGGTGATTGGGATGGATAAAAATGCAGGCCTTAATGTTTTAATTCTCTCAAGAGGTGTTTTGAGATCAGAAACCTGAAAATTGTAAAATTCATGAGGTGCAAAAAAAATTGGAGCATTGCAAAAAATATGTTGTTTCACAGAAGATATTTTTCTCGCGCTCAGAGAGTATTATGCGCTGAAGGAAGATTTCTTTGGGAAATGGTTGAATTTTCCAATAAATAAGAAGTTCCCCCACCCCCTCATTCATTGAACCTATATACATAAAGATAATCCATGGTCTGGAATGGAAAATTAGAATACACAAAGGTGTTTAACGTATATGTGATGTTTGAGAATAAAAGTTGTGTTTTAGCTTAAAGAAAAGGTTGCACGTAAAATAATATTGTTGTGCGTAAAAATAAGTGTTGCCTGTAAAGAAAAGATTCTTACGAAAGAAAGTTGTTTCAAGTAAAATAATTATGTTCTCATAAAATGGGTGTTTCCCAAAAAGTGTATTTCTTGGCAATGGAGGTAATTACATGCCAAGGCTAGTGATGGCTGCTCGTAAAAATTGCAATTGCCCTGTACACCCAGTGCAATGAGAGATTCATCTGTGGGTGATATTAGGATGTCAACAGAGCATCTATTAAGAGATAAGGTTGCATATTTCATTAAAGATAGTGAAGGGACCTAAAATTCCATAAACTCTAAGTTGAACCTATCCAATACAGTGAGAAAAGGAAGAGGAAAAAGGTCATCATTTCTATTGGTAGTGAGCCAGAGAGAGAAATAAGGAGTTACACTTGGGAACACTATAAGCTTACCCAAAACATTGTAATGGTAGAAAGCCTAGTTATAGAAGTGATCTATCCCAAAAATTATAAATTGGAACTGATCTTTAGTGGATTAGGTATAGCAACACATGACTTTTGTATACTCCTGGGACATAGCCCAGGGATAGTGAACCACATAAAAATATTTTTTTCCTTCCTTCATACTTCCCCACATTGCATCTAAATAATAATAATTATATAAATAAAGAAAGAAAAAGATAAAGGATAACAACATAAGATAAAAAATTTAACCCTTATAATATAGAGGTCATGATCTAGTAGGGTAAGAAGAATTTTTTAATAGAATATCTATACCCAGATTCACCCCCCTATTAGGGTATCTAGACCCCTTTTAATCCTAACAAGTTTTATAAGAGGGAATGATGATTTTATCTGATTTGTTTGCTCTATCTTGGTGTAGTCAATTATTGTGGTTAAATCGGTCTTCTCTTATCTCGGTGTGCCATTGGAAAGGTAAGATATTCAAAAAAGAAGAAAAAGTCTGGTGAAATTCCCTAGTGAGGAAGTGTCATCAGAAAGAGTGTTATTATGTTAATGGAATTATTTAGTTTACAGAATAATGGTTTTGATGAATCATATAGTGAAAATACTTACACAATCAATGATGCTGAAGGAATTATTGAAGAGCATAATATTCCATGTGATTTTGGAACCACTAAGGATGCAGAAACTCCATGAAGTCAAAAAGTGGATTTTTATCACAAGGAAAATGAATTGGATTAGTAATTGGATAAAGAGATTAAATCAAAAGATATCTGAATCCATGCAATGGAAATTTATGTCAACAAAATAAGATGATTGTGTCAAATGATTGTTAACATGGCCACTGATATGAGGGAGAAGAATGATTCTCAAGCTGATGAAATGCAAATGTTTTCTACAATGAGATAAAAATGGAAAGATGATGTTAAGGGAATGAATCTGAACTCAAATTAAATTTATAATCTGAAATCCAAAATTTATGATCTTGGAACATAGCTATCTGAATTAGATCAGAAGAATCAAAAGCAACAATAAGGGAATTCATCCATCTCTAATTTTGTTTCTCAATAAAAATTAAAAATAAATGAGCAATGTTATATGGTAGAAAATTTCACACAAGAACTATATAATGAGATGAGTAGTGCAAAGAATCCTATAAGTGAACATAATTCTCATCTTGAATCAGTAGATATGAAGACTCAGAAACTGAATGAAGTGCTATAGTTTGTCAAAAATGAAATAAAAATATCTAATTCCAAAGAGAAGTTGTAATTCCCTGACCCTAGTTACCCAAAGTCAGTTCATTACTACATAACATTAGCATGATCACCAGACATCATGTCATGAAAGACCTATTTGTTTAATAGACTCGGATGTACTGGATACATAAATAAGTTTTACATTACATAATGAAAAAAAACAAAAAAAAAACATTTTAACAATTTTAACACACTTATATCCCTTAGAGTATCCCGGTAGGTCAACCTTAAAATAATTATTCACATATTGGAAAAAATAATACATTGAAAGGGGTGAGCTCAGATGCTTAGTAAGGATAACAATATAGAAGAAACTTTCATAATTAAGTATAGTCATTTAAAGAAATTTATATGACTAAAACATAAGCCTTTTAAACATAAACACCATCATAATATGGAAAATATAAATCAAATAATTTCATTTATATATTCACAAGGATATTCTACTAGTGGAACAATCACATGTATTATCAATAGCCAAATTCATATTGATGAAATGCATAATGCCAGACTTCATAATGACATAATAAAATCCTCGTGAAAAGACTATAAATAAGATTTTTTCAAGCCCTTATACCAAGATAGTAGTTTTTCTCATGAGACCTTCTGATGCATCGTGGATCTATAGTGGGATCCACCCATCACTTACTATGTGCAATGCATTCCTCATATGAAATGGTAGAAATAGAACAAAAAATTTATTTTTTAGACTAGCGTAAGAAATGTTAATACATTAACCATAAACCCTGAATGGTAAAAAAATGAGACATCCATGGTCAAACATATCACAAAACATTCAATACAATATAGAAGATTTCATCATAATATATCAAATTCAAACAAGTGTAAAATCCATCAAAGGATATTGACATAGATAAAATAAAAACTAATTGAGAGAAATATCTCTTTCTATTTAAAAATCATTTAAATGATTCATAATTATAAAAAAACAATTATTTTGATAATACTATTATAAGAATGATAGGTAATCTTTCAAGGTGTTATAATGGTGAAAAATATCTGCACCCGTTGTATAAGTTATAAAAGCATTCTTACCTTAATTTTTCAAAAAGACCATAATGTACCATTTTTGGAAAATGAAGGAATGATTCATTTCAAACAATTATATGAAATTAAAAAAAGGGTATAAATAACATTAACTCATAGTCTCGTAAATATTAAAAATGTTTTGAAATTCATTTTTAGGAAACACAGATGTAGATGACAAAGAGGTCCGAGTAAATACTCACGTAAAAAAAACATCGGATAATAAAGTTATTGTATAATTAACCATTACCTTGTAATATTCCTTGGAAGAGGGTATGTTAACCTATATTATAAAAGTTAACTCATTTTTATTAAATTATACAAGAACCACATAGATAAATTTGATGTCATATATGATCTTCTAATATTTCTTTGTTAATAATATTTCAATAGTATCGTTGTTTCAGGTGTTTACTGATTCATTTACCTTTATATACATGGTTATGTAAGCCCTATTTTTTATGGATATGATGTATTTGATTCATATATAGAATTATATTATGTTCTTAAAAATTATTTTTAAATATAAAATGAAGATTATTCTTTAATGGTTATGATGGGGAATGAATTTCATCATGTTCACGCAAACAGTAATCTGTACATACGCACGAGCAAGAATACAATTCAATTGATGGTGGAGTCTTATGTAATTCAATTTTATATAATATAAAAAGAATAATTAACATGTTATATATATTATTTACATTATTTATTCTCATTATTATACTCATCCAAGTAATGAAGTGTTTGAATAACAAACTATATCGTGATGTGGAGACGATAAGTCGTACGTATGCACGTATGATGAATTTTCATTCATAATGTGGATATAATAATGAATATGGTTGTATCATATTTATAATACCATGAAATTATTTATAAGATAATAATGTTATTATTTTGGTTATGAAACTACAAATAAAGAGGAATTGGACGAAGAAAAGAACTTTAAAACAGGTGTTGAAATTGTAACCTCTTTTTCTTGTGTTCCCTTTTGAGTTGATCAAAATAGCTCCATAAATTGGTTTTTGGATAAAATTAAGGCCTTTCGGTATAATTGAGAGTAGTAGAGAGGAAATTTGAGAAGGGTTTGGCTGAGAAAAATGGCTTTGGAGGTGTGATTTTGAGAGAAGGTGGAGTACCCTTTTATAAGAGTGGTGAGGGTCACTTTAGGAAAATGTTGAAATATTATTTTATTATAAAATAATATTCGGTTTATAATGGCTCCAAAATGATTTATATAGAGGCCAATGTGGGGATGGGTTTAAAACCTCTCATACAATAGGTTTTAGAAAGGTTTAGGTCACCGTATTTACCATATATGTTAGATTTTACTATTAGCTAAATAGTTTGACATTTGTTATTCTTGAATTATTATAACCAATGATTAATAAATTTACAATGAAAATCCAATATAACCACAAGTGGTTCATTATTAATATATCTAACCTTATTTATGTATTTCGGCTGAACCTTATATTTTTTAGAAATATTATATCAATTAATAATATAGTATTTGTTTTAAAAACTCATTTATGTCAATTTTGACACTAGTTGGTATTTGGTATTTTTGAAAGTCATAACAACTTTATAACATTGAAACAATATATTTAATCAACACTAAAATATCATATTTACCTAAAAAATTATTTTAATTCATAAAAAGTCTCAATTTATTATTATTTTGATATTTATAATATCAATTATTTTAATCATAAATTAATAAGGTAATTATTGCATCATCATTGTGTCATAAGTAAATTTAATATTATAATGTCTAAAAAAATAAAAAATTCAATTATTTAAGAAATAATATTATATTTATAATTAATATTTATATTATAATTTACTTTATGTTTACTTCTAAATTAAAAATGATTTAGATATGATAGTTTGAATTTTACACATTTAACTCTTCTTTAAATAAAATAATAAAAAAAGTCTTAATCTAATCCAAGTGGAAAAAATGATAATATTTTATTTATAATGATTATTTTGGACAAAATAAACTAATCCAATATAATTAGGACATTTCTTTTGGATAATAAAAAAATCATTTTTAACATTAATTACCCTATTTACTGTTATACGTGGTAAATAAAAGATAGAATTTACTATTCACCAAAAATTATTTTCATTTTATTGAACCAGATTTATCATACTGATATCAACCATGTCTCATGGATTTTTGAAAATAAATTCATAGAAATGAAAAAAATACATTTTTTACAAATTGGAGAATGTGCCTTGTAGATGGGTAAAAGACGTTAAAAAGTTCAATAAAATATTACACATCTAATCATATTATAAAATTAGTCTAATAAATTAAATTGAACTAATATAGGTCTTATGTATCTATTTTTATTCAAAATAAAATTAAATAATATAAATAATTATTTATAAATAATTTCAGTTTTAATCAATAATGCAGTGTTTTTCACTATTCATAAAAAATTTTGTGTTTCGTACAAATTTATAAAATTCACCCTAAGATAATTTTGATATTCCAAATAAAAAAATGAAGTCCATTTTGAATTAAAATTATCAAATTTCACAAAGTGATTATTACTATAAATAACGTCAAGTTTGATTGGTCGTGGTGTGTTAAACCTTTATGTGGCGTATAATGCAATCTATGGCATTATTCAAAGGGAAAAGTACAGTGGAAGCTTGGGATGTTGCATAATCCCCTCCAAAAAATAATTTCATCCTCAAAATTTCTAGAATATTACTGCATAAAATTATTTGGGTGGTTCTTCATCATATATTCCTCTGGTTCCCACATTGCCTTTTCCATCTTATGACTTCTCCATACAACTTTCACAAGACGAGTCGTCCGGTTTCTCAACACTTGTTCTCTAGTATCAAGAATTCCGATAGGATCTTCCCAATGAGACAAGCCACGTTTCATTTATATTTTTTCATATGTGAGTACATGCGTTGGGTTACGAATGTATTTTTACAACAGTGATACGTGGAACTCATCATGCACTTTGGAGAGACTTGGCAGCATTGTCAAACGTTAGGCTATAAATCAAATTCGTTCAAGAATTTTTAAAGGTCTGATGTACTTGGGACTTAATTTACCTATATTAAAGAATCATATAACATCCTTCCATGGATATTCTTTCATGAAAACATGATCTACAAATTGAAATTCCATGTCTTTCCATCGAATATTGTCATTTCTCTTTTTCCGACATTTAGCTAATTTTATGTGGGTTTGGATAACCTTCACCTTTTCAATTTTTTCCTCAACATGTTCTGGGCCTATGAGTTTTCTTTCACCAGCATCATCCATACAAGTTGGTGTGTGACATCTCATTCCATATAACGCTTCATATGGTGCCATCTTAATACTTTAATGGAAGCTACTGTTAAAGGAAAATTATACCTTAGGTAAATATTGATCCCATATAACTTGAATGTCAAGTGAGCATGAACTCAACATGTATTTTATGGTTTGAATAGTTTTTTCTAATTGTCAATCGGTATGAGGGTGGTAGGTAGTGCTCAAACAAAGTTCAGTATCACGGACCTTCTGAAAACGTTTCTAGAGTCTTGATGTAAAATGGGGATCACGATCAGCAAAAATCAATAGTGGTACTCCATAAAGTCTTAAAACATCATTATTATATAGTCTTGTATAACGTTTAAATGGTAAATCTTCTCTTATAGAAAAAAATGTGCTGACATTGGTAAGACCATCAACAATGAACCATATTTCATCATTATTTCTAAAAGTATTTGGTAGTCCCACGAAATATTTCTTCGTAATATCACCCCATTTCAAATCTTATATGAGAAGAGGTCGTATGACTCCTCTAGGATGTTGTCTTATAGGTTTCTGTGATTGAAAATTCATACATCTTGACACATAATCAGAAATCACTTTTATCATGTTTTCCCAAAAAAATGTTCATTCGATTCTCTATACATCTTAGTGTTACCGTGATGTATAGAGAAATTGGAGAAATAAGAATCATATAATAATTCAATTTTTATATCAGGTATGTTAGGAACATAATGTCTCTTCCCAAATTTTAAAATTCCATCTTCATATATGATGTCGATCAGTCTCTCATCATTCATAGCATTAATTTTCTTTTAAAACACCTCATCATGAGCCTGAGAACTTATTATTCTTCCTATTAAAGATTATTTGGAAACCATTTGAAATGTATTGATTTATCACAATCCATGATTATTCCCATATCAATTTTTTTTGATCCATGGACATAAGATCCATTTTAACTATCATCATGTTCAAAACTCCATGGTCATTTATGCTCAAAGCATCTTCCACCTTATCTGCCTTCCCCAGGTTGTATTGTATTGTGAAATCATAAACATTGAGAAGTTAAATCCATCGTCATGGCCTCATGTGTAGTTATTTCTATGAGAAAATACACATCAAACTCTTGTGAACGGTATATATATCAATATTTTTACCATAGAGATAGTGTACCCATATAATCTAAGTAAATATTATAGATTCTAACTCAATATCGTCAGTTGTATAGTTTTGATCATGAATTTGTTGGCTATCTTGATGCATATTCAATAACACAATCATTCTACATAAGGAGACAACCATGTTCTTTCATTGAAGCACCATGATATTTAATAATCCCATCATTCCTTGATGGTAGAGTCATGATAGGAGCATTGGAATATCTTCTCTTTCGTTCTTCAAAACATTCTTCACACTCTATTTTCCAAACAAATTTAACCCCTTTACAAGTGTGCTTGGTTAATGGGTATTCAATTCGGGAAAATGATAGACAAAACACTAATAATAAACTTCTAAACCAATAATATTACGTAACTCAGTTATACTTTTCGATGATGGCCATTCATGGATTTACATGGTATTTTAATTATTGATAGGGATTCTGTCTTTAAAGAAAATATGGCCATGAAATGAAATTTTTTGAAGCTGTAATTCACACTTTATAAACGTCCCATATAATTCAATTCTTCTAAGGGTTTTACGAATATTGCACATGTGATTTTTGTAATCTTCGTAGATATTTTTGTATACCCATATATCATTAATAAATACCACAACATATTCATCACGATATTCCTTGAAAACACTATTCATTGGATCCAGGAAAACAGAGGGAGCATCAGTTATTCCAAAAGGCATTACTGTAAACTCATAATGCATGTACCTGGTTTGAAATGATATTTTTCAGAATGTATTCCTTCTTCATACAAAAATGATGAAATCCATATCCAAGTTCAATATTTAAAATATATAGATCTCCATGATGATGGTTGAACAAATAATCAATCCAATGTAGGGGATACTTGTTCTTTATTATTATAGAATTTATCTTTCTATAGTCAATTCACAACCTCAAAGATCCATATTTCTTCTTAACAAAGAGAAAAGGGGCTCCCCATAGAGAAACACAAGGTAGAATAAATCATTTATTACTCAATTACTCTGGCAGTTTCATTAGTTATATTAACTCTACAGTGTCAATTCTTAATGTGTTCATCGATACGGGCTTTGAACTCGGAATTAAATACAATGAAAACTCAATTTCTAATTCTGGAGGATTTCTAGGTAAATTTTCTAGAAACACATCGACATATTCATGTAATATATGAACATACTCTATTCAAACATTCTTATCTCATCCATAGTTATTTCATTATCTTCCTCCCAAATAAATGAATTTAGTTGAGCTACTAGGGGTGGATCATGATAAGATTAGGTGGTGACATTTATTCTCCAATGATAAATTAATTTTAATTATCATTGAAAATTGTAACCTTTTTCTTTATACAATAAATGTTCACATCATGGTCTGAATTCCAATCTATTCCGGGGATTATAACAAATTCAATCATGGTTATGACGATGATATCATCAGATAATAATCTTTTATATTCCCTAATGAGAACTGATTTACAAAACAGTGTTGCAATGATACTTCCCATATGATTTTTTTCTGAAAACATCCTTGTTAAATTTAATTGTAAATATCTAATTTTCATAGCAAACTGGGATGATATGAAACAATGTTATGATAACGAATCAAATAAATCATTGGATAAACTTGTGGAAACCATTAAATTACCTTCCACCACATCTTTTAGAGCTTCAACCTCAGTCGTAATGATTGGATAAACCTGAACATTCTCTATTGTCCTTTTCAGAGGTATGATTCATTGGCTCTTAGGACATTAATTTTCCTAATGCCCCATTTCTCTATAATTTTACCATTCAACATTGACAGCCTCTTTTGTTCCCTTTTTATCATGAGCATGGTGTCCCTTTACACCACACTTGTAACAGTCTCTTATTCCCATCAGGAAAGTATTGGGGTGATTTTCCCACATTTACTACCGGATGGATATTAAAAGTTTCCCTTATTCCCCTTATTTATATTTCTAGAGTGTTCAGTAGATATTTTCTTCTCCTTCTTTGCTTTAAAGTCACAATATATAGAGAATTAATTTTCTATCTTGATAGCACATGAGACAATATCTTAATATAATAAAAATGATTGTGAGTCTAATGCTCGACAGAGAAATGAATTTAACCCATCAAAGAATCAATCAATATTACTCCGTTGGTTACTTATATAATATGTTTTATTCATTGTTAACCTTGAAATGTTAGCCTCATATGTTGCGACTTTCTCATCCTCCTTTTTCATCAAACAAAGAAACATTCCTTCCATATCCACTCAATGGTCACAAGAAAGTATTTTTATATGAAATGTATTTTAAAATACATCAATTACATATTTGATACTTCTTCATCCTAATTTTTTTTTGAATTAATGTCCACCATTGATCTGCATCTCCCGAGAGGCGATAAAATCCCATGACCACTTTTTCCCTTTTCTACTCTCTAATGAATGAAATATTATCTCTATGAAAATTATCAATTTCTCATCATAAAGTTCATATGTTGTGCCATTGAATTTTGGTGCTTCTTGCCTCATGTAGATGTCTTAGATTTATCCTCTACCTTACTGATTATGGTGCTCCATACGGTTAATTTTATTACACATAACGTAAGTCATTTTTCCCAATATGGTGATAAAATGATCGGCACCAGTTGCATCCCAACTCCAATAAAATTATCTTGAGTAGGGTGGAAATACCTAAATAGATTAAGTGTGTTCATATGGTTTACAATCCTTACACTATGCTCCATTTCTAAAAAATGGCATATAATAGATTAGTTTTTGAATTGCAATACATAATTCCAAACTTGTATAAAACGGAAAATAAATTGAACAGTTTGTGGGTATAATCCATAATCATAAAAAAAATTTCTTTTAGGAGGTATATACTCATAAATCATTGATAATTGTTAGTAAAGAAAATGTGAATTATCCTAAGCATATCCCCTCTGATTTTCGTAACGAAGTGTGCCTCAAGGCCCATTGTCGTGTACCAGGATATCAGGGTTCATGCCCAAAACTCCTTGTCAGAGTTTTCACAGCATTGTACATCTGTGCCAGAGCCATATCTACCTTCTCATATCCATATAGGGATGTATTTTATCTAAAAACACAAAATCTCTACATTACCAAAATTATAGGATGTTCATCTATAATAATCATCAATGACTATCCTAGGGTTATGTTTTCTATTCAGTGTTTTCCTAAATCTGGCTTACAAGGTTTGTACTAAACATTCTCTGACACCAACTATAACTCCCTGACACCAGTTACCTAGAGTCGGTTCATTATAACATAACATTGGAATGATCACAAGATATCAAGTCTTGAAATACCAATTAGTTTAGTAGACTTGGAAGTATTGGATACATATATATGTTTTACATTACATCATAAAATAAAAACAGCAACAACATTTTATCCCCTTTGAAAAATCTTATATCTGTTTTCCTATCCCTGAAGGACAACCATAAAATAATTCTTCACATCCTGGGAAAAAAACATAGAGAGAGGTGAGCTTATATGCTCATTATGGATAAAAATATAGATGAAACATTCATAAATAAGAATAAATATTTAAGGAACTTTATAGGACTAAAACATATAATTTTAAACATAAAATTCAGAATAATATGGAAAATATATATATCAAATAATTCCATTTAATTAATCACATGGATATTATAATAGTCTAATAATCTCATGAAATATCAATAACAAATTTCATATTAATAGAATGCATAATTCCAGACTTCATTAACACATAGTCAAGGCCTCGTTCCAACACTCCAAATATGATTTTGTCAAGGCCATCAGCCAATACAATAGATTGACTCATTAGATCTACTGATGCATCGAGGAGCTATATCTGGCTCTACCTATCATATACTATGTCCAATGCATTCCTCATATGAAAAGGATGAAACATAATATAAAAATTCGTATTAAAACTAGCATAATAAATGTTAATACTATAACCATAACCATGAATGGTATAAAAATAACACATCCAAAGTCAAACATATCTCAAAATATTCAATATAATATGGGATATTGTATCATAATAAATCAACTTCAAACAAGTGTAAAATATATCAAATGATAATGACATAGATGAAATCAAAACTATTTGATAGAAATATCTATCTCTATTTTGAAATAATTTAAAAGTCTCATAATTATATAAGAAATCATTTATTTTGAAGATAATATTACAATCTTGTAAGGGATGCTTATAAGGTATTATAACGGTGGAAAATAACTGCACCGGACTTATTTGTTTAAAAAAACATTCTTACATTAATTTTTCTAAAAGGTCATAAAGTAACATGTTTAGAAAAATATGGAAAGATTTTTTTCAATACATTTTATAAAAAGTTAAAAAACTTATAAATTAATTAAACCCATAGTCTCTTAACTTGTAAAAGTGTTTGGAAAATCATTTTTAAGAAACACGTAAGTGGATTATAAAGAGGTCCTAGTAGATACTCACATATAAACAACCTCATATAATAATGAGATTGTAGAATTAATCCTTACCTTATACATTTCCTTGGTTGAGGGTATGTAAACATCTTGTATAATAGTTAAATAATTGTTATTAAATCATAAAAGAACCACATAAATAATTATGATACCATATATGATCTTTTAATATTGCTTTGTTTATAATATTTCAGTAGAATCATCATTTTAGGTGTTAACTGATTAGTTTCCCTTTATATGTTTTGTTATGTAAAACTTTTTTGTTAGGTATAGGATGCAATTGATTCATATTTATAATTATAATATTTTCATAAAAATAATTTTTATTATAAAATGAAAACTATTCTTGACTGGTTATGATGGGAAATTAATTTCATCACATTCGCAGAGACGGTAATCAGTACGTATGCATGAGTAAAAATATCATTCTATAGATGGTGAAATCCTGTAAAATTAGAAGTTTCATCATATATAAATAATTATTATCATTTTATATTTATTATTTACATCACTTATACACATTATTATACCCATCCAAATAATGAAGTGTTTGAGTAACAAACTACTCCACGATGTTAGGATGGTAAGTCGTACATATGAACGTATGGTGACTGGTCATTCATAGGATGGAAGAAATAATGAATATGGTTGTACAGTATTTATAATAACATTAAATTATTTATAAGGAACTGCAGATATTTTTTTGCAATGGAGACCACAAAAAATTAGGAAGTGGATGAGGAAATGAACATTGAAAGTTGTGGTGAAATTATTACCTCTTCTTCGAGTGTTTCCTTTTGAGTTAATCAATTGGGATCTATAGAATTTCTTTCTGATCAAACTAAGGCCTATTGGATGATTTGATGGTAGTTGGGAGGATATTGGAGTTATTGTTTTCCGATCAAAATGGCTTTGGAGTTGTGATTTTCATTGAAGGGGAAAATCTTTTTTATAAAAGAGGTGAGGGTCACTTTAAGAAAGTCTTAAAATAATATTTTATTATACAATCATATTCGGTTTATAATGGATCCAAAAAATTTTTTTTCGAGTTTATGGTTGTTATTGGTCTAAACCCTCTCAACCAATAGGTATTAGACAGTTTCAGGTCACTATATTAACAATATCTTTTTGATTGAACTCTTAGTTAAATTATTTAATGTTTACCATGTATTCTTGTATTATTAAAATAAATGGTTAATAATCATTATATAAAATAACTTGTGAACCAAAAGTGGTAATTTATTAATATTTATAACCATATATAAGTCCTTTGAAAAAATGGTACATTTTTAGAATATTATATCAATTAATAATATTGTATTTGTTTTTAAAACTCATTTATGTAAATTTTGACACTATCTGGTATTTTGTTTTTGTGAGAGTCATAACAACATTATAACTCCAAAAATAATTATTTCATCAACTATAAAATGTAATATTAACCTAGAAAATTGTTTTAATGCATGAAAAGTCTCAGTTTATATTTATTTGAATATTTATAATATCAATTATTTTAATCTTTTGTTAATAAGGTAATTGTTTCACAATAGTTATGTCATAAATAAATTTAATAATTTATGCCAAAAAAAATATAATTAAAATGAAATTATGTAGGAAATATTTTTAGATTACTAATGAATATTTATAGTCAAATTTATCATATGTGTAACCCTATATTACAAATGTTTTAATTATAAAAATTTGAATCTAACACTTTTAACTTTTCTTTAAATAAAATATTGATAAATTTCCTAATCTAATCTAAGTAGACCAAATGGAAAATATTTTATTCCTAAGGATGATTTTGGTTGAAATAAACTTATCGAATCGAATTTGGACATGTGTTAGTGTAAAATTAATATCATTTTAACCATAAATAACACTATTTACATTTAATAGTGGAAAATAAAGGTCAAAAGTTACTATTTACCAAAAATTACATTCATCTTATTGAATAAAATTTTACGTAATGATATCAACCGTTTCTTGTAGATTTTTTAAAGTCAATTCAAAAAAGTGGTAAAATTACATTTTAAGAAAATTTGCAAATGTGCCTAGTCGGTGGGTTAACCACGTTAAAAATATCTATAAAATTGTACACATCTAATCGTATTATAAGATTACTATAATGAATTACACAGAAATAATATATGTATTATGTATTTATTTTTACCTATAATAAATTTAAATAATATAATTATTTATTTATATAAAAAAGTGGGTTTTAAACAATAATGTTGTGTTTTCACTATTCATCAAGAATTGAATGTTTTCAGAAAAATAATAAAAATTCCCCCTAAGATAATTTTTATATTCCAAATTCAAAAATTAAGTCCATTTGAAAATAACAATTAATAAAATTTCCAAAAGTGGGTATTATTATTCAAACGGCTAGTTTGATTAGTTGTTGTGTGTTGAAACTCCAAGTTACGTAAAATGCATGCTATTTCATTCTTCAAAGGGAAACATACTGTGGAAGCATGAGGTGTTACAAAATCCCAAGTTAAAGAATTCCTTACACTTACTATTTGATTATCCTTCGGTAGGTGAGGATTAAATTAAATCCAAATATGCTACTTTAGTGGAGAAGCATTAAAGGATTGTATCATCCCAAATTCCATCCATTTTGGGAGAATCTTGAATTGTGTATTATGATCCCACAAATATGCATGATAGGAAAAGAGCAATGAATATCTCAAGAAATAAGAAAATCCTTGTTGGTGATTGAGATACACCTAAAAAGGATTCTCTAGGAATCAATGATAACATGTGCTATTTTTTTTGTATTCATGGTCATACATCAATATTTTCTTTAAAGTGTTAGGAATACATTTTATGGTAGGAAGATTTATGTTTTCATAATTCTATGATTATGAAAAAGTTTCAAGAAAAATCAGAATTAAGAGTCACTCATAAGAAAGCATTCATTAGAGCTGTTATAGTAAATTAATGGGACTCAAAATGAGTATTTTTCAGGGACCTTGGGAGCTCAATGTGAGAAGAAGTACTCAATTTTTATCAACATCATGGATGAGAAATGTTGAAATGAAGTATTCCTTTCATGAAAAATGTTTTATATTTTCTTGAATATGGGAATTTGGAAAGACATTGCAGAAATAAGAACGATGTAAAGGAAAATGAACTTGGAATGAAATTATCGACTTTAGTGGTGTATAATGAAAAATTATACATTGGAAGAAAAAGTGGTAAATTAAAAAAATGGTTTAATACCACATGGGAATCACAATGATATAAATGAAATTTGTATCAGTCACCTTCTCTGTAAAACTTGGAATTTCTCTCATGGCGAGAATGTGAACAATCCCGATGTATTAAGGGAAGATATACACATTTTGTGAGCAAGAAGAATGCCTATTCAGTTAAGGACTCACCAACAACACAAAAAATGTGGTGACTCAGATATTTGATAAAAGAAATATGAAAAAGTATTGTATTGAAAAGTTTTCATGTCGTGTGCCACATATACGAGTAATAGAAAGAGTAAGATCCTTGAAATGGTGGAAGAAGCAGGTGAATATAAAAGAAGAGATATTCCAACATAGAGAAGGAATCTGTGGAAGTGTAATATTAGTGGAACATCAAATATGAAAATGTTTACCAGTTGGATTAAACCCCCACTTATGATATTGGCCATGCTAGTAGAATCTGAATATCATAAAAATAGTATGCATGTGGTAAATGAATTCCTGGACGTATGGCCATAACATATGAATATTGATAGGAAATTGGAGCTGGAAAGGAAGAAATGTGATTCTCCGTAAGAAATATTCGAAGGGATGACCCATTAGGATCATATGCATTCCTAATCATGCGGATTCTAGAATATTCCCTCTCCCAATGTGTATAAAAGAATTTACCTGATTATTTATGTGTATTTGGATTTAGGGATATATGATCCAATGGGAAATTGCATCTAAAGATTCAAAGTGATTAAGGGATATGCTTCAGAGATTCAATATATTCAAATCAAGCACCAGGCATGAATTAGAAATGGAGTGACTAATCATAATAAGAAGTGATTGTGCCATCAACGTGGTCTATTTTTTCCTACAATGAGTTAAAACATAGTAGGATTTGTGATTTTGTTGGTGGATCAATTCCATGTGTGATATGAAAATAAATGATAGATGAGAAGAATAATGTTTATGGGTCTAAACAATAGGCCGTATAACAGGAATATTTGTACATCAAAGGGGGAGAATTATACCTTCTAATCCAATAATAATTATTAGATGGATGTGATTATTGATAAAATTATGTGATAATAAAATGATAGAAATACCTAATGCTCACCTATGATATTATATTCAACATGTTCTATTACAAAATAGTTACATTTTTCAAATATGTATTAGAAGGTTGTGTTCTATGAAAAAAATATGATATGATAAAGAGTCTACATTGAAAGTAAAGATCTCTCAGTGATATAAATGGATGATCTAGTGGTTATGAGTTTCATTGAAACCATATACATTTTATCATCCCCTAGATCAAATGTAATGTGTTAGTTGTCCATCGAGAGAATACAGATTGCAATGTAGCAGAAAAAATCATGCATTTCATCATTTTATATTTTTTTATAAAAATTTGTTTAGTTGACTATTTTTATGATAATGAGAAATTGTGAGATAATATCAACAACTGTTCAACAAAAATATGATAAAATAAGTTGACAGAAATTAAATGATATAGTGGAAAAGGTTCTTGTTGAAAATAATGAATTGATAAGAGACTCATGGGGATAATAATGGGAAAATTCTAATTCTAATGAAAATACAGATAATGATCATGAGGAATTCATGTTTATATTTCCAAATATCCAAAAGATTCATTCTAAAATTTAATAGAATAATTCCATTGGTGGTCAGATGGTTCGAGTCCAGATGAAGAAGATAGGAACTCTACAGAAAGCATGATACTTATAACAGGTAGAGCCTCAATGTTTTGAAGAAGTAACTATTGATGAAGATTTGGTTCAAGCTATGAATAAAGATATTGACCATGGTGAGTATAATTAATCATGGGATAGTGTTTTGATAGTGAAAAATAATATGACATAGTTATTCGAATCAAATCATGACTAGTGTGAAAAGATACTCCCATATACTGGATATCAATGTCGATGATATATTTTCACCTCTCACAAGGCATGAGACAATCAGATTATTCATGACCATTACAGTGAAACAGATTTTCAGAGTGTTATAAATGCATGTCAAGTCTTCATTTTTGAATGGTGTTATGGATGAAGAATTAGGTATTGAGCATCCCGAAGACCATGGTATTCAATTCTAGATCTGTTTTTGAAGAAACTCAGTATTCTTTATGGTGGAGTTGATTTAAATATGAATGTCAACAATAATTTTAATCAAAGGATAATGGCACTGGTATATGTCAAAGAAATAAAATTTGAAGTATCTTATGATGCATAGTGGTAAAAGTTTTTTTAGTTGTGCAAATGAGGCCTTGAGAAGGTTTGGGAATGGATAATTCCATGAAGATGAGAATTATGGTGGCTACATGGATGAAAAATTCAAGGGATATACCAAAACATATTAGTCCAATTTAGTTGATGATCTGAAATCAATTCTGGGAGGTGAATTTTATCTTCGTGGGTAGTGTATTTCATGGTTGATCCAGAATAAATATTGTATTTCATTATGAAAAACATAATCTAAGTATATTGCAGCAACACATGTATGCATGCAGTTATTGTTGATGAAGTAATAGATTTATGATGTTGGCATGGTAGTGTAATATCCGATCAAAATTCATTGTAATAACTAATGTGCTATAAATAATAATAAAAAAATTCCATTATTAATGGACAAATCACATTGAGATAAAATATAATTTTATCAGGGAGAAAGTGGATCAAGGACTAGTGAAGTTGGACTGTGTTCCTACAGAGCTATAGAGGCGGAAATTTTGACAAAGGCCTTTCTAAATTATGCATTTGAGAGGCATCGACTAGCTCTGAGAGTCTATTCGACTCCCCGCACTAGAAAATGTGTGGATGTGGCCACCCTCTCTCGAGGTACGGTGTGTTTTTCTCCAATGTGCTAATCTATGTTCTTTCCAATTTCTCAGACCACTAATGGGTGACATTTGGGTTCATTGACAAGGGGGGTCAAATAGTGAAACCTCAAGGGGGAGAGTCTATGGCCAAGGAAGGATGAAAATGTATTAGTGAATGACACGGGGAGAATTTGATTGGTTGAGAAATGACATAGCGGGATAGAAATGAAATATGGGGAGAGTATAAAATATGATGAAGAAAGAAGTGATCGATCAAATATGAGATATCACGATAGCTAATGATCACGAAAATATAAGAATAGTGGTTTTTCATGGTGTTAGAAGGTTTCCAGCCCTCACCAATTGGTATCATTGTTGTATCAACTATTTGTATGAATTTAGCAATTGGTATTAGTTTTATGTCAATAGTTGGTGTTAAAAATGAAGTGTTTCATTGATGTACATTTCATTTACATTTGTATCTCACACTGAGAATTTCTCTTTCTGGCTTAGAGTATATGTTTAGTAAATCCTTGATCACAATATGAATCACAAGAGGCGATTGTTGGTACCTGTTGGAATGAGATTTAATGAGGTATCAAGTGTAGAGAATTTTTTTGAGAAATGTTTTTAACAAACCCAAAGGGAATGATTGCTAGGAAAAAATTTCCCACGGTATCATTGAAGAATTTTTTAGGTGATTGTGTTTATTGACATAGCGGGACACCATGTTGCGTTTGTTCACAAAGAAACCCACAATGAACAATTTATTGACAAATGGGGTTTAAATGGTTATTTTGAGGGTTCAAGAGATATTGTTGGCTATCCATGCTCAATTGAAGAACCCAATAATGGAATGGAAAATCTGGAGGCGGTACAAAAATACCAAATACAAGGTGGCACCATTTTCCAGTGATTGCCATATTTTTCGGCCTAAAAATCCGAAAATGGAGAGAAGTGTTATTGGAAAAGGGAGGTGCATGAAAAATTTGAGCGGTGTGTGAAAAAGGAAGTGTTATGCGAAATATTGGTGTGGTGCATGAAATAGAGGAATGAATTTTTTTTCTTAAAAGAGGTGTCTTGAGATAAGAAGCTAAAAAATTGTAAAAGGCATGAGGTGTTAGAAAAATTGAAGCATTGCACAAAATATAGTGTTGCATGGACGATGTGTTTTTTGAGCTCAAAAAGGAATATGTGTGGAAGGGTGATTTTTCATGTAGAGGTTGATTTTTCCTATAAATATGAAGTGACAACCCCCCACTAATTCAAATAAGATCAAGACATAGATAGAATCGGATATATTATGTGTGAAATTGGAATACACAATGTTGTTGCATGTAGACATCAATATTGACCGTAAAAGAAATGGTTTTACATATAGAAAAGGTTGCGTATAAAAAAAAAACGATTTCACGTAAAAATAATTTTTTGCATGTAATGAAAATATTGCGTGTAAACTAAGGATTTTTCATTTAAATAATTAGTTGTGCATAAATGGGGTGTTGCACAAAAATTGAATTTCACACAAATGTTGGGAATGACATGCAAGGACTAGTGAAGGCTGCACATAAAAATTGGAATTACCCATTACACCAAGTGAAAAGAGAGATTCATCTGTGGGTGAAAGTGGTATGTCAATAGAGAATATATCAAGTGTTAAGGATGAAAATTTCATTATTGATAATGAAAAAACCTTGCAGTCCATAAATTGTTAGTGGATACTTTCCAGAGCAATGTGAAAAGGAAGAGGAAGAAGGTGATCCTTTATACCGGTAGTGAGCCATAGAGAGAATTATGAAGTAGCCCTTGGGAAAGCTGTGATCTAACCCTAAACATAGTATATTCAATGAGAATGTGAATAGATGTGATTTATCCCGAACATTGTAAATTGGCAGTTAGCTATAGTGGATTTGGAAGAGCAGAACATCGCCATTGAGTTCTCCTTAGACGTAGCCCAGTAAGGGTGAACCAAGTAAAAATCCTTGGGTCCGACTTCTTGATTCCCTATATTGCATCTAAATACTCATTATAAAATAAATATGGAATGAACAAGATAATATTTAACAACATAAGAGTAAACAAAGTGAACCTTATAATATAGACGTCAAGATCCAGTGGGGCAGGAAAAATATTGAAATAGAATATCTATACACTAATTTACCCCCCCCCCCCCATTAAGGGTATCTAGGCCCCTTTTGGTCCCAAAAATTTCATTATTATTTCCACTTTTTCTATGTAAACATTTTCTATATATTTTTCAATTATTTTGTTAAAATAATTACTCCTTTTCTAGTTTTTACTTTTGAATTGTCATTAATATGTAAATGTTTTCAATGTATTTTCACATAACTATTTTGAGACCATATTTGATCTCATGGTAACTATTTAGGAATTCGTTATTGTGTTGTAATCATATCCCTTCTCTTTCCCGTTACAGATATATTTTTTAATGTAATTTTCTAATCAATGTTTTAAATTCGGATATTAAATAAAAATTCAGTTTTCATATAATTATACTATATGGTTTATTTTTTCGAATTATTTTTTATTATTTCAATTTATATGTTTTTATTATATGATATCATCTAGAATACAGGATATATGATGTTCAATGATTTCATGAATTTATCATATGTGTTGTTTTTTAATGTTCTATGAATACCATTTTTAATTGAGTTTTTTATGAGATGATGACTGTTTTATTTTCATAGGGAATAAAAATGAATCTATTATGATATGAGTGAGACCGATATCTTTCTCCAATTAAATAGGTTATGAATTATATATCAAGGAATATGAATTTTATGTATATAGGATAATAATTCACTAGTTTATATATGGGGGAGTGTGATAGCATTAAGATGCACTCAAAATTTTATTTCTGAATAAGTTTAAATGTTGTTTGGTTCAAAAAGGGTAAGTGAGATGGAATTAATATTTTCTAAAAATTGTACTTTTGGACATGTTGTCTAGTGACATGGTTACCAATTTTTATGTTCGATGGAGCTAATATACACACAAAATATTAAATTTTAATAGGATAGTATGTCATAGTTAAAAAAAGGGTGAGTGTGATGGAATTAAACACTAATAAAATGTTTCCAATTAATATTTTTGGGGATTGTCTAGATTCAAACATATAATAAATATTTTTACTAAAATTATGAAATATATTTGATTCCATAATCATTTAATGATATATTATTAAGATTATGACGTATTAATATAGTATTATACACTTTTATATCATGTTTACTAGTTCTATGAAAATAAATATTTGTTTTATTAATTGTTGTTTATTTTTTATATTGATCTAATTATGATATTAGGTTGATCCATCCTGTTTTGAGACAATTAGACTTCAAATTTTTGTATTCTATTATGTTATTTATATCATTAAAATATTCCCTTTCATGGTTTTTATGTAATACATTATGATATGTATTTTCCCTTGATAAGATTAACCTTTAAGAGACCCTACTTTTATTTAATTAATTTTACATAATTTTATTAATAGAATCATAAAAATGTTACATTAATAGTATACACATTTTTACTTTCTCAGGAAAACAAGGACTATACATATAATTTATAACATAAATCACTTATTTAATTCCTTATAATCTAACTTCTTATTGGATCTTGACTTTTCCATAGAAAACATAATCACCAGAGGATATACATCAAAAATGGTTGAGTTATAAGCTCCATAAAAGGATAGGTAACAACATAAAATAATAAAACAATGGGACAAGCATAATCATAACATCACCATAATAATCATGACCGGAATAATTAGGTAACATCATGGAATGTGTCAATGCATTAATATGAAACATTATGTCATAGTGGAATACTACAACACATACTTGTGAAAAAATTTGTCATAATGTTCACACATATTTCTCTTGTCTCCTGAGTTTCGTCACATTAACCAAGGAATTTGAGTGCTGGATAATTTATGGAACACTACTTACTTCCTAACATTTTCATTGTGCCATATAATTTCTTTGTCACCCATCTAATCATAACATTTACATTATCATGCATTCCACATTGAACATATATCAATGTTGAACATACAAAAAATCATGGAAATTATGAGTTTTAATTAATAAAAAATACACTATTAAAAATTTCATTACAAAATATAGGAGGGAATATCAAACATGATATAAGAACTATATACTACATGTGGGAAGTAAATGGTGTTTTTTGCAAGACAATTTCATTTGGAAATTATTTTTTCCATAAAATCAAGTAGAAAACAATTATTTTCTAGAAAATATTATTTAATTTTGAAGAAAATAATTTATAGGAATACATATACTAAAAATAGATTGAATGAGTGAAAATTTGAAAAAACATTATTGGGTTCGAGAATTTTCTGAGCATTATATCCCAACGCTTTCTTCACATTAATTTTATATATAATGATATTTAATTAATTAATTAAAAATTACATAACATTTATTATTTAGATAAATAATGAATCTTGAGAGGAGTGAGGAAATGAGGTTGTGATGAGGGAATTTATATTACAGGGGAGAGGGGTTTTCTCAATATTATATTTCTTAATTTATTATTTTTTTTAAAAAAAGAAATATAATTATTCAATGAATAAATAATTTACTAGTAGCATGTGAGTTTGGTAAAATATTTTAAAAACAAATAAAAAAACATCCATCACAATATATTTCATCTATTTAGCATTTATCGTATATTATCATATTTTACTATTCACCATAAATTTATGTATTTCATCAAAATTAAAAAAATTCACCCTAAACATTTTTCAAGATGTAGAATCAAAAAATGACATCCATTATATGAAAATAATTTTCTTAATATGATTAATTAATTTTTTAATTGATATCATATGTTACATGAAAAATATAAGTTTTAAAATTAATACTTCTTCTCTAATAATTTTAAAAATTAATTAAGGTCTCATAAAATTATCATATAATCAAATGACATAAAAATAATAGTTTATGAATAAATTTAAGGAAAATTAATATTTTTTAAATTAATAAATTATTCATTAAATATGCATGACTTGAAAAGAATACGAAAATTGGAATATAATTATATCATATAGTCACTTATAGGAAGGATATATATTAATTCTGCTATAATTTGTATGGTTACAAATAACATGGTAGATTTAATATTCATAAAAGTCATAGTACTATTCATAAGGTTAAATTTATTATTCATAATGTTCGTGTCATATTCACCAAAAATTATGTTTTTTCTATCAGACTCCAAACATCATTCTGATCGCAATCATGTATGACGAATTTTAGAATTTCAAATCACAGAAGTGGAATTTTTTTTTCAATGTTCACATATAATATAGTAGTTCATTAATGAATTAGGTGGAAAAATGATTCCTAATGATATTTCATGTTATTAAACTATATGGGAAAATTATACAAAGGGAATTCCATTGATAAAACATTGGGGCGTGATATTCTTCCCACCTTTTAAATTTTACCATCATAATATCATTTAACATAAATATGAGAGGGTAATTATCCTCCATCACATCCTAGGGATCCCAACATTTTTATTTGTACATATGGTTCCTCCAAAACATGTTGAAAATGTGAGTTCTCTTTTTGTGTAGAACCTTATCTCTCTAGTGCAAAATCATTATTGGTTTCTCCTTATAAGAGAGATCATCTTCTAATTGTACTACCATTGGGTTCAGTACTTGCAAGGGATCTAGTACGTACTTTATTGAGAGTTATACGTGGAATAAATCATGAATGTATTCCATATTAGGTAGAAGATCAAGAAGATAGGAAACAAATCTTATGCGATCAAGGATCTCAATGTGGCCAATATACCTTGGGATTAGTTTCCCTTTCCCCTCAAACAAGGTGACACTCTTCAATGGTTATATCTGATTGAGGTCTTTATCTCTATCTTCAAACTCCATGTTCATTTAATATTCTTCATCATAGAACTATGGTTGACTCTGTGCATCATTGATATATTTTTATTTGGCATTAAAATACTCAGTCATCTCTTGTTCGTGATCAAGTCCAAGTATCTTTCCTTCTCCAAATTCATCCCAATAGGTTGGAGTGATATATCAATTTCCATAAAATGCGTCATGTGGATCCATATGAATACTCGAGTGTATGTTATTATTGTTTGAGAAAACAACCAACTAGAGATGCTGATTCCTTCCTCATTTGAATTCTAAAGAGCATCCTCTTTGTAAATCATTAAGCATCTCATTATTCCTTTAAAATTGGCAATCAATATGGTGGTGATAGGTTGTGCTAAAATTCAATTTAGTACTCATGTCATGTAGATGACTCCTCTAGGATTTAGATTTGAATCATAGATAATGATCAGAGGTAATAAAAATTGGAACCCTGTCAATTATCACAACATACATCACATATATCATGTCATGATGTTAAAGCCCTATATATATTCCCAAATTGTGACAATGTGATCAGTCCTCGCGATTCAGTCCACCATAATCGATATCACATTATTTAATTTGGATATATTTGGGAGACCCATGACAATGTCCATAGTGACATTATCTCAATTTTACATGGTTATAAAAAATAGTTTCATCAACCCTTTGGACTAATATCACTCTACTTTAACATGCTGACATATGAAGCACTGTGAGATATACTCAACAATCTCCTTCTTCATATAGTCCAACCAAAAGTATTGTCAGATATCATGGTACATCCTTGTAATCCTAGGATAGATAGAGAAAGGTGGGATATGTGTATTATAAAATATATCATTCTTTATCTCAGGTGATGAAGGTAGATTAATACTCATTCCAAACCAAATCACACCAGGATCGTTGATATGTATCTCTTGAAACATCCTTTCCTTTACTGTATTCAACAAATTTTGTAACTCTGGATCCTCCCTTTGTGCCTCCTTAATCTTTATTTGTATAGAAGGTTGCATAATATTTTGGGAAAGATATGATTTATTACATTCTATTATGATTTTAAAATACTTCCATTGAATATACATGAAGAGAGTGTCTTTATCAATCAATAACATGGATAGAGAAGCATGTTCTTTTGGGCTTACAACATCAACTACCATGATTACCTTTCCCGGATGATAGTGTATAGAGTAACCATATTCATTAATTATCTCTAACAATATTATTTTATTCATGTGGATATATTCTTGTATGAATACATAACTTAGGGAAATCCAATATGTTTACAATAGAGGTAATGAAACAATATTTTCAATGAAAAATCACAACTGATAACTACAGATCATCCGTAAGGGAGTTATTCTCAGGGATATTCGACTGCCGTGAGGCATAGGCATTTGTGTTATAATTTTTCATGAATAAAAAACCCAATCCATTAAGGGAATAATCATTTTATATCATAAATTTTTATCAACATTAAGGTAATTTGAGTACAGGTTTAGTGATCAGCCTTCCATTTAGCTCCTTGAAGCTTTAAACACATTCTTTCTTCCATAATTACTTCACCTCTTTCCTTGTGAACATAGTTAGTGGTCATGAAAATCAAGATAAATTTCTCAAAAATAATTTTTAGTACCCATCTAATCTATGAGAACTATGGATTTAAATGACGCTACAGGTTCAGGGACATTCTTAAATAAACTATGTTTTTAAGGTCCCATAGAAATTCCATCACTTGTGATCAAAGGACCCCTAAATGTGACTTCCTACATCCAAAAGTAACACTTTCTTTACATGGATTAAAACTTCTTCCTCCTCAATATCTTCAACACATGCATATGATGTTATTCATGTTCCTCTTTTCTCATGGATTATATGAGAATGTCAACGATAAAAGAAAGAATGATTTTTTTAGGTAATGTAGAAATACTCTATTAATCAAATCAATGATTATTTTTGGGGCATTGGTATATATAAAGAACGTCACTAGAAATTCATAGTTATCATACTTTGTACAGAAGATAGTATTGTGATCACTTTCAGTTGACGATAATTGATACACATCTACATTGATCCATCCTTATTTTTTATAAATGGCATAATCTCACCTAAAGGTGATGCTCTAGTGCATATAAAACCATTGTCCAAATGGTCTTCCAACTGCTTCCCCAACTCTCCTTATATGAAATCATTCATCCAATATGAGATAATTGTGAATGGAGCAACTATGGGTATACGTTCTAATGATCTCGGGGTAGTTCAGGTAATAATTTAGGAAATACAACAATGTATTCCCATTTGAGGGGAATTTTCCCTAGGATCAAACATTCCTTTGATTCAACCATTTTAGTGAGGTATGCTTCTTCACATGGAACCAGCACCCATACTGTTGAATTGATTTTCAATGGAGATTCGTGATCTTTCTTGAATTTTTGTAGGGGCATGGAATGGTTTGATATATCAAAAAATATTTCCTTTTCCAAATAGTTGAGGTTTTCTTTATATAATGAGACCCAATCTATCAATATTATAGCATCGAATTTCAATGATGGATGTATTACGAGATTCGACAAAAGTACCTTCTTATATATGCCAACATGAGAAGAGTATAACACTTGGGATTCAATGATTTCACCACTATGAAATTTTTTAGATATTTCAACATCAAGTAATCATCAATTCTAATCAATAGTTCTAGAAAACATTCTGGATATAAATTAATGCCTAGAAATAAAATCAAGTAATAATTTTTCCATTCTCGAGTGAATTTTAATTTTACCATGAATGAGTTCATATTAATGCCCCACATCTACAGTAGTTTTGTAATAAGACAACACATGATCATTTTTCATTGGTGGATATTGACGCTGATTACCCTAGAGGACTTGAGGTTTAGTGCACTGTAATTCATAGTTCCTTATCTCCCTATAGTTGTAGCATTGGGATATTGGTGGTGCTCTCCATTACTTCACCATATCCTCATTTTTTATCATGTATTTTCATAATTCAAGATTCTGGTGGCCTTCTTTCACATAATTTTATAATTTACCTATACCTTAGAGGTAATTTTTCTGATGCATCATCCCACATTTTTGACATGTGGGTGGTTTAGTTTTGTTACACTGTTCTCGAGAATGAATTTATATCTTTCATTTCATATCATCATAGCCATGGGACCATTCTCTAAACTCTATTTTAACATTCAGAGAATATATAACTACTTCATCCTAACTCATAATGTCTCGAATTATAAGAGCCTCTCGAAGGTGTTGTTTTAATCCCCAAACGATGATATCAATTTTCTATCATTGATTATTAAAAAATCTTATAGCCTACCATGAAATCCATATAAAATTTGTCTCATAGTCCATTATAGATTCTCCTTCCTTTTTCATCATCTATATGAATTATCTATATATATTCATACAAATATTTAATGGGTTATTATTGTCAATAAAAAGTGTATTATGCTCTTCCACATCCATCTCTTCAATTTCATCAATCGTATTGGTGTTATTAATTAATTCCCACCATTGGAAAACATCTCCATCTAGATGATAAATGGAAAGAGTCACCATATCTATATAAGAACTGAAAAAAATGATCTTCTCCATTGAGTCGAACCAATATTCTTCAACTAGTTTATTATAAGGCAAATAAAAGACAGTGGTCATTGCTGCATAAAACACTTGATATTTTGTTTCCCCCTATTAGGTGAAGGAGTATGTTCCAAAATATTCATATTATTGTTCATATCCTATGATATTTGAGTATTAATGTCCACGATGATTTGAAATCTACTTCCCAAAGCATTGGTGATGTCATTTGTTAAATATTTTCATTGTCCCTCCCATGGGTTTTTGGAATGGTTTCTCATTAATCCCACCATTTTCAAGAACAAAAAATGTAGGAACAAAACACATGTAAAAAATTCGTAAATAATTAATTACATTTTATAATCAATAATAAAGTCATATATTGTGTGATCCTTATGTTTATAAATTATTCATGCATTCTTATGTATAACAGTCTCATATTGATGGGTTTCTATAAGGCTCACTAATCCTAAATCCCAAATTAAATAAATTGTCCTATAATACCATATATAGTGACCCAACTTTTCCTTCATTTCTTTTAGATCATTTTAATAATAAAAAACAAAAAAAAAGTCATTACAAAAATATGATTCAACGGTTTAGTGTCTTGGAAAAACATGGCCCATACATAACATTTACAACCTAAAACACATATTTAATTCCTTCTTCTATAGATTCTTATTAGATATTGACTTCTTCTTAGTACACATAATCACCTAAAGATATACATCTTAACTTGGTGAGTTAAAATCCTAGTAAGTGGATAAATTATAACATTAAACAATATAACATGGGGTGACCATTTTCATAACTTATTCATCATAATAATGAAATGAAGCATTAGATAATAGCTTGGAGTGTGGAAATGCATAAAAATGAAACATCAGGATATAGTGGTCTACTAACACACATGGTAGTGAACAAAGATACAATAATTTTTATGTATATTTCACTTTACAGATGAGGTTCTTCACATTACCCAATGTATTGGTGGACTATATTATTCATAGGGCAGCTGATGCATCATAACATTAACATTGTGCTGTATAATTCTGGGAACACCAGTAACACCATAACATTTAAATTGTCATGAATTCCACACTAAACATATACCAATCATGAGCATAAAAAACCAAAGTAGATTTATGTTTTAAATTCATAAATAATACATTTTTATGATTTTGTTCCCCAAATGAAAGAGTGAATAACCTAATTGATACTAGCACCATCAACATTGAGGGAGAAATAAAAGGTGTGTTTTTGAAACAAGAGTTCTTTTGGAAACAATTGTGTTTGAAATAAACTCCAGTAGAAAAAATTTATATAATATAAAAGTATTATAATTATTAAGAAATTATTTTTACGGAATACCATTACTATAAATGTAGTGGAAGAGGGAAAATTTGATGAAAGAATGTTGGGTTTGAGAATTCCCTTTACCTTGTATCTTATCACTTTCATCCCAATAATGTCATTTATAATGACATTATATTTGTTATTTAACAATTATATGACTTATTATTCATTAATATGGTTCATTATGGTTTCCTTATGTTCTTCCATAATCCATTGGATGATTTATATAGTATAAATTTATTATCCGGGTGTGTTATTTTTCTTAGTTTTCATTAACGGTTCACATGTACACGTGAATGAAAGATTGAATATGATCTGTAAAATCATATATAATTTATATTACATGTTATTAATTATCTTATAAGAGTATTTATTAAATTATAATTCATTAGGTTATATACTAGGAGGACGAATCATTAGATAATATTTAATGATGATAGTTTTAGGTTAATTTGGGTAGTTTTTGATCAAGACAAACATGTTTTGTTTTATCATTTAGTATTATGTAAAAAAGTTGTTTCCATATAATTATTAGTGATAAAAAATAAATATTAAAATCTATTATCAATCATTTAATTATTTTCTTGATTGCATTAAAGGTTTTGATGTAATGTGATGGTTCATCACCCATGATGATGGTAAATTGACACATCAGGGGAAATGATTTCATTTTTAAAAATAAATGAAAGAAGGATAGAGGGGGTTTTATTGAATAATCATACATTATCATCATATAATACCATTATATCAACCATAATAGAGTTAACATTACATTTTTATTATATAATTTGAGGATAATCTAAGAAAAAAAATGAAATTTTAAAGGAAATTGATAGAAAAGATATAGTGGAATAACATCTTTAATTATCCTCTTCAAAACCAGCTGGAGGATCCCAGAATAGATATTTTGATGATACGATGAGCTATTGAATGTTGGGGAAGTTCTATGGTATATTTTTTTCATATTTGGGACAAGTAATGAAGCTGGAGTGGTGAGTGGAAATGAGTTACTGAGGGGTAGTATTTAAAGTGGTGGGGAGAGGGGTTCTCACATATTATAATCATTAATTAATTATCCTTAAAAAACTGATAATGTTACTATTCCCTTACTAAATACATTAAAATAATTATTTGGGTTTTAAAAAATGGTACCAATATCATCAGAACAATATCCATGACTCTTTAATTCATGTAATTACCATTTATAATAAATTATCATAGATTATTATTCCCCAGGAACTGAAGCTTCTTAAAAAATCCAAATAATTCATCCTAACAATTTTTTAATTTGTATAATCCATAAATGAACTCTACATTATGACAATAATTCTCTAAATATGATTAATTTAATGTTTAATTAATATCGTAATTTACATGAAAAATACAAATTTTAAAATTAAAACTAATTTTTCAACACATTGAAAATTTAATTAAGGTCCTATAAAATCATGGTATAATAATAGGACCTAAAACTAATTTTTTATGAATACATTTTATGATAAAACATTTTCTCTTAAATTATCAAATTAATCATTAGAAATTCATGACTTACGAACATACCAACTCTGTAATATTATTATATCTTATTGTTACATATATAATGGATAAAGTATATTTATACTAGAATTTTTAAGGACCCTATTCACTTAGATGACTTACTATTTGTAAGGGTCATATTACAATTCATAAGGGTAACATTACTATTCATAAGGGTATGTTACTATTCACCAAATAAATATATTTGTCCATCCAAACTCCAGATGTCATACTTATCGCAAGCGTGTATGTCATATTTTTTAAATTAAAATCACAGATGTGGAAAATTCTTATTTAATGGTCACATATAATATATTATTTCATTTATGGATTATTTGGCATTGGGATTCATAATGCGATATTATATAATTATACTATATGAGATAATTTAAAAATGGTAATTCCATTGATAAAACATTGGGTCGTTAAAAATTTCCTTGTTTTTATGTTTTCTGTTTCATAGTATTGGAATATTATTATCTCACCAATAATTTATATGAGTGGATTTAGTTTATGGTTACATGTTAATAGATTGTGAAATAGATTTTCATAAATTTATAGAATCCATGATGTTATTCCATTTAGGCTTTTGGTTGAGTGATGGTTTCTTAGATTTTTTATTTAAATCGTTATTTTTATTTGTAAATGTCTTTATTATTATCTAGGGTTTCTTTATGTTGAATTTTATTCACTTCAAATATTTTGGTATAGGTAGAGTGAAAATTTTATTAATAAAACAAAATTATGATTTATATGTGAAATATAATGGAATAAAGTAAAAAATATTTAGAGTAAAATGATTAGTTCAATGGACATGGGGAAAGGAAGATATAGTTATCTTTGAGGTAAAACTAATTGATTAATTCCAAAAATGTGTATAATTATTAAATTAACCAAATCAATTTCCAAATCTAAAAAAGAAAAATTAAGATAGGAATCAGTGTCTCAACATCCCAATGGAATAATTTAATGTTTATTGGTCATGACCCAACCTATAAAATAGTATAACTAGTCTTTGAATTTGAGAGAAAGAGGACTTTGATGAAATTTCCTATCTCCAAGGGCTGTAGAATTGAAACCGAGCATCTAAAAACAACCATAGGGAATAATTCAACTAACGAAAATAAGATATATCAAATATACCCATATATAGGGATAAATAATTCCAAATGGAATTATTCCATAAAAATGAAAAACTAAAAGTTACGGAACTCAGATATTCAAGATAAAACCAATGTTTGTGTCATCAAGTCAAATTAGAAAGAATTACCAAACCAAAATAACTACTCAATGTGACATGGGCTTAATGTATCAACAAAAACACTTAAATGACAGACCAAAAAAATACTACCCCATGACTGTTCATTCCCGTTCCAACATAAGAAGAACATTTATGGTGCACACTCTCTTAGGGGAGTGTGTTGTGTGTGATATAAACATGATTAGTAACATCCTACTCAGGTGTTCCGGATGAATTATCTATAAAATAATCTCTTTGTTATCTATTTAAGGTAAAATATGTCAAAAAATATTTAAATTTTCTATATCCAAAGCAAGGAAAAAAAATTCAACATTTCTATTTTCCCATGAAAAAATCATGTGATAATATTTCTATGAAATATTTCATTTTAAATTTACACCAATAAAATATTGTATAACAAATCCAAGATACTGTAATGAAAAATAAAAATATTTATAACCCATAGGATTAAAATTTTCAGGCTATCTTGGTCACTCGTACCACAATAAAAAATCAATGACTAATGTGCACTCTTATCCCCAGATCCCATGTATCAATGATATGGGATTAAAGTAACTCCCTATAAAGTTAACTCCATAAAATTTCAATAATTTATTATAAAACATGACTCTACAACCAATTTTTTTCAAATGGTAGACAAAGTGGAATCGTTCACAATTTCAATGGATAATTACAATTACTAAACCCTATACATAGGTACCCAATGTTCCCTTATGTGTTGATTATAAAATATGTTTTCATAGTGCTTATTACATTTTGAAAACATTTCTAAACAATAGTATACTAATTTAAATCATTATATGGAAACCCACTTCTCTATCAGTTTGACATTTAGAGGGGAGAGGGGTTTTCTCAATATTATATTTCTTAATTTATTTTTTTTTTAAAGAAATATAATTATTCAATGAATAAATAATTTACTAGTAGCATGTGATTTTGGTAAAATATTTTAAAAACAATTAAAAAAACATCTGTCACAATATATTTCATCTATTTATCATTTATTGTATATTATCGTATTTTACTATTCACCAAAAATTTAAGTATTTCATCAAAATTAAAAAAAATCACCCTAACCATTTTTCAAGATGTAGAATCAAAAAATGACATCCATTATATGAAAATAATTTTCTTAATATTATTAATTAATTTTTTAATTGAAACCATATGTTACATGAAAAATATATGTTTTAAAATTAATACTTCTTCTCTAATAGTTTTAAAAATTAATTAAGGTCTCATAAAATTATCATATAATCAAATGACATCAAAATAATAGTTTATGAATAAATTTAAGGAAAATAAATATTTTTTAAATTAATAAATTATTCATTAAATATGCATGACTTAAAAAGAATACGAAAATTGGAATATAATTATATCATATAGTCACTTATAGGAAGGATATATATTAATTCTACAATCCTTGGTAAGTTTAAAAATAACATGGTAGATTTAATTTTCATAAATGTCATAGTACTATTCATAAGGGTAAATTTATTATTCATAATGTTCATGTCATATTCACCAAAAATTATGTTTTTTCTATCAGACTCCAAACAACATTCTGATCGCAATCATGTATGACGGATTTTATAATTTCAAATCACATAAGTGGAATTTTTTTTTCAATGTTTACATATAATATAGTAGTTCATTTAATAATTAGGTGGAAAAATGATTCCTAATGATATTTCATGTTATTAAACTATATGGGAAAATTATACAAAGGGAATTCCATTGATAAAACATTGGGGCATGATATTCTTCCCTCCTTTTGAATTTTCCCATCATAATATCATTTAACATAAATAGGAGAGGGTACTTCTCCTCCATCACATCCTCTGGATCCCAACATTTTTATTCGTACATATGGTTCCTCTAAAACATGTTGAAAATGTGATTTCTCTTTTTGTGTAGAACCTTATCTCTCTAGTCCAAAATCATTACTAGTTTCTCCTTATAAGAGAGATCATCTTCTAATTGTACTACCATTGGATTCAGTACTTGCAAGGGATCTAGTACGTACTTTATTGAGAGTTATACGTGGAATAAATCATGAATTTATTCCATATTAGGTGTAAGATCAAGAAGATAGGAAACAAATCTTATGCGATCAAGGATCTCAATGTGGCCAATATACCTTGGGCTTAGTTTCCCTTTCCCCTGAAACAAGGTGACACTCTTCAGTGGTTATATCTGATTGAGGTCTTTATCTCCATCTTCAAACTCCATGTTCATTTAATATTCTTCATCATAGAACTATGGTTGACTCTGTGTATCATTGATATATTTTTATTTGGTATTAAAATACTCAGTCATCTCTTGTCCGTGATCAAGTCCAAGTATCATTCCTTCTCCAACTTCATCCCAATATGTTGGAGTGATATATCAATTTACATAAAATGCGTCATGTGGATCCATATGAATACTCGAGTGTATGTTATTATTGTATGAGAAAACAACCAACTGGATATGCTGATTCCTTCCTCATTTGAAATCTAAAGAGCATGCTCTTTGTAAATCATTAAGAATCTGATTAGTCCTTTAAAATTGGCCATCAATATGGTGGTGATAGGTTGTGCTAAAATTAAATTTAGTACTCAAGTCATGTAGATGACTCCTCTAGGATTTAGATTTGAATCATAGATAATGATCAGAGGTAATAAAAATTGGAACCCTGTCAATTATCACATCATACATCACATATATCATGTCATGATGTTAAAGCCATATATATATTCCCAAATGGTGACAATGTGATCAGTCCTCGCGAGTCAGTCCACCATAACCGATATCACATTATTTAATTTGGATATATTTGGGATACCCATGACAATGCCCATAGTGACATTATCTCAATTTTACATGGTTATAAAAAATGGTTTCATCATCCCTTTGGACTAATATCACTCTACTTTAACATGCTGACACATGAAGCACTGTGAGATATACTCAACAATCTCCTTCTTCATATAGTCCAACCAAAAGTATTTTCAGATATCATGTTACATCCTGGTAATCCCAGGATAGATAAAGAAAGGTGGGATATGTGTATTATAAAATATATCATTATTTATCTCAGGTGATGAAGGTAGATTAATACTCATTCCAAACCAAATCACACAAGGATCGTTGATATGTATCTCTTGAAACATCCTTTCCTTTACTGTATTCAACAAATTTTGTAACTCTGGATCGTCCCTTTGTGCCACCTTAATCTTTATTTGTATAGAACGTTTTATAATATTATGGGAATGATATGTTTTATTACAATCTATTATGATTTGAAAATCCTTCCATTGAATATACATGAAGAGAGTGTCATTTTCAATCAATAACATGGATAGAGAAGCATGTTCTTTTGGGCTTACAACATCAACTACCATGATTACCTTTCCCGGATGACAGTGTATAGAGTAACCATATTCATTAATTAGCTCTAACAATATTATTTGATTCATGTGGATATATTCTTGTATGAATACATAACTTAGGGCCATCCAATATGTTTACAATAGAGGTAATGAAACAATATTTTCAATGAAAAATCACAAATGATAACTACAAATAATGCGTAAGGGAGTTATTCTCAGGGATCTTCGACTGCCATGAGGCATAGGCATTTGTGTTATAATTTTTCATGAATAAAAAACCCAATCCATTAAGGGAATAATCATTTTATATCATCAAATTTTATCAACATTTAGGTAATTTGAGTATAGGTTTAGTGATCAGACTTTCATTTAGCTCCTTGAAGCTTTCCAGACATTCTTTCTTCCATAATTACTTCACCTCTTTCCTTGTGAACATAGTTAGTTGTCATGAAAATCAAGATAAATTTCTCAAAAATAATTTGTAGTACCCATCTAATCTATGAGAACTATGGATTTAAATGACACTACATGGTCAGGGACATTCTTAAATAAACTATGTTTTTAAGGTCCCATAGAAATTCCATCACTTGTGATCAAAGGACCCCTAAATGTGACTTCCTACATCAAAAAGTAACACATTCTTTACATGGATTAAAACTTCTCCCTCCTCAATATCTCCAACACATGAAAATGATGTTATTCATGTTCCTCGTTTCTCATGGATTATATGAGATTGTCAATGATAAAAGAAAGAATGATTTTTTAGGTAATGTATAAATACTCTATTAATCAAATCAATGATTATTTTAGGGGCATTGGTATGTATAAAGAACGTCACTAGAAACTCATAGTTATCATAACTTGTACAGAAGATAGTATTGGGATCACTTTCAGTTGACGATAATTGATACACATATACATTGATCCATCCTTATTTTTTATAAATGGCACAATCTCACCTAAAGGTGATGCTCTAGTTCATATAAAACCTTTGTCTAAATGGCCTTCCAACTGCTTCCCCAACTCTACTTATATGAAATCATTCATCCAATATGAGAAAATTGTGAATGGAGCAACTATGGGTATAAGTTCTAATGATCTCGGGGTGGTTCAGGTAATAATTTAGGAAATACACCAATGTATTCCCATTTGAGGGGAATTTTCCCTAGGATGAAACATTCCTTTGATTCAACCATTTTAGTGAGGTATGCTTCTTCACATGGAACCAACACTCATACTGTTGAATTGATTTTCAGTGGAGATTCATGATATTTCTTGAATTTTTGTAGGGGCATGGAATGGTTTGTTATATCAAAAAAAATTCCATTTTCCAAATAGTTGAGGTGCTCTTTATATAATGAGACCCAATCTATCAATATTATAGCATCGAATTTCAATGATGGATGTATTACGAGATTCGACTAAAGTACCTTCTTATATATGCCAACATGAGAAGAGTCTAACACTTGGGATTCAATGATTTCACCACTAGGAAATTTTTTAGATATTTCAACATCAAGTATTCATGGATTCTAATCAATAGTTCTAGAAAACATTCTGGATATAAATTAATGCGTAGAAATAAAATCAAGTAAGAATTTTTCCATTCTTGAGTGAATTTTAATTTTACCATGAAAGAGTTCAAATTAATGCCCCACATCTACAGTAGTTTTGTAATAAGACATCACATGATCATTTTTCATTGGTGGATGTTGACGTTGATTACCCTAGAGGACTTGAGGATTAGTGCACTATAATTCATAGTTACTTATATCCCTATAGTTGAAGCATTGGGATATTGGTGGTGCTCTCCATTACTTCACCATATCCTCATTCTTTATCATGCATTTTCATAATTCAAGATTCTGGTGGCCTTCTTTCACATAATTTTATAATTTACCTATACCTTAGAGGTAATTTTTCTGATGCTTCATCCCACATTTTTGACATGTGGGTGGTTTAGTTTTTTTACACTATTCTCGAGAATGAATTTCTATCTTTCATTTCATATCATCATAGCCATGTGACCATTCTCTAAACTCCATTTTAACATTCGGAGAACATATAACTACTTCATCCTAACTCCTAATGTATCGAATTATTAGAGCCTCTCGAAGGTGTTGTTTTAATCCCCAAACGAAGATATCAATTTTCTATCATTGATTATTAAAAAATCTTACAGCCTACCATGAAATCCATATAAATTTTTTCTCATAGTTCATTATAGATTCTCCTTCCTTTTTCATCATCTATATGAATTATCTATATATATTCATACAAATATTTCATGGGTTATTATTGTCAATAAAAAGTGTATTATGCTCTTCCACATCCATCTCTTCAATTTCATCAATCGTATTGGTGTTATTAATTAATTCCCATCATTGGAAAACATCTCCATCTAGATGATAAATGGAAAGAGTCACCATATCTATATAAGAACTGAAAAAATGATCTTCTCCATTGAGTTGAACCAATATTCTTCAACTAGTTTATTATAAGGAAAATAAAAGTCAGTGGTCATTGCTGCATAAAAGACTTGATATTTAGTTTCCCCCTATTAGGTGAAGGAGTATGTTCCACAATATTCATATTATTGTTCATATCCTATGATATTTGAGTATTAATGTCCATGATGATTTGATATCTACTTCCCAAAGCATTGGTGATGTCATTTGTTAAATATTTTCATTGTCCCTCCCATGGGTTTTTGGAATGGTTTCTCATTAATCCCACCATTTTCAAGAACATAAAATGTAGGAACAAAACACATGTAAAAAATTCGTAAATAATTAATTACATTTTATAATCAATAATAAAGGCATATATTGTGTGATCCTTATGTTTATAAATTATTCATTCATTCTTATGTATAACAGTCTCATATTGATGGGTTTCTATAAGGCTCACTAATCCTAAGTCCCAAATTAAATAAATTGTCCTATAATACCATATATAGTGACCCATCTTTTCTTCATTTCTTTTAGATCATTTTTATAATAAAAAACAAAAAAAAGTCATTACACAAATATGATTCAACGGTTTAGTGTCTTGGAAAAACATGGACCATACATAACATTTACAACCTAAAACACATATTTAATTCCTTCTTCTATGGATTCTTATTAGATATTGACTTCTTCTTAGTACACATAATCACCTAATGATATACATCTTAACTTGGTGAGTTAAAATCATAGTAAGAGGATATATTATGACATGAACCAATATAACAAGGGGTGACCATTTTCATAACATAGTCACATAATAATGAAAGGAAGCATTAGATAATATATTGGAGTGTGGAAATGCATAAAAATGAAACATCAGGATATAGTGGTCTACTAACACACATGGTAGTGAAAAAATATACAATAATTTTTATGTATATTTCACTTTACAGATGAGGTTCTTCACTTTACCCATTTTATTGGAGGACTATATTATTCATAGGGCAGCTGATGAATCATAACATTAACATTGTGCTGTATAATTCTGGGAACACCAGTAACACCATAACATTTAAATTTTCATGCATTCCACACTGAACATATATCAATCATGAGCATAAAAAACCAATGTAGATTTATGTTTTAAATTCATAAATAATACATTTTTATGATTTGGTTCCCCAAATGAAAGAGTGAATAACCTAATTGATACTATCACCATCAACATTAAGGGAGAAATAAAAGGTGTGTTTTTGAAACAAGAGTTCTTTTGGAAACAATTTTGTTTGAAATAAACTCCAGTAGAAAAAATTTATATAATATAAAAGTAATATAATTATTAAGAAATTATTTTTACGGAATACCATTACTATAATGATCATGAGTAATTCATGTTTATATTTCCAAATATTCAAAAGATTCATTCTGAAATTTAATGGAAGAATTCCATTGGTGATCAGATGGTTCGAGTCCTTATGAAGAAGATAGGAACTCTACAGAAAGCATGATACTTATAACAGGTAGAGCCTCAATGTTTTGAAGAAGTAACTGTTGATGAGGATTTGGTTCAAGCTATGAATAATGATATTGACCACGGTGAGTATAATTAATCATGGGATAGTGTTTTGAGAGTGAAAAATAATATGACATAGTTATTCGAATCAAATCATGACTAGTGTGAAAAGATACTCCCATATAGTGGATATCAATGTCGATGATATATTTTCTCCTCTCACAAGGCATGAGACAATCAGATTATTCATGACCATTACAGTGAAACAGATTTTCAGAGTGTTATAAATGCATGTCAAGTCTTCATTTTTGAATGGTGTTATGGATGAAGAATTAGGTATTGAGCATCCCAAAGACCTTTGTATTCAATTCTGGATCTGTTTTTGAAGAACCTCAGTATTCTCTATGGTGGAGTTGATTTAAATATGAATGTCAACAATAATTGTAATCAAAGGATAATGGCACTGGTATATGTCAAAGAAATAAAATTTGAATTATCTGATGATGCATAGTGGTAAAAGTTTTTTTAGTTGTGAAAATGAAGCCTTGAGAAGGTTTGGGAATGGATAATTCCATGAAGATGAGAATTCTGGTGGCTACATGGATGAAAAATTCAAGGGATATACCAAAAAATATTAGTCCAGTTTAGTTGATGATCCGAAATCAATTCTGGGAGGTGCATTTTATCTTCGTGGGTGGTGTATTTCATGGTTGATCCAGAAGAAATATTGTATTTCATTATGAAAAACATAATCTAAGTATATTGCAGCAACACATGCATGCATGCAGTTATTGTTGATGAAGTAATAGCTTTATGATGTTGGCATGGTAGTGTTATATCCGATCAAAATTTATTGTAATAATTAATGTGCTATAAATAATAATAAAAATTGTCCATTATTAATGGACAAATCACATTGAGATAAAATATAATTTTATCAGGGAGAAAGTGGATCAAGGACTAGTGAAGTTGGACTGTGTTCCTACAGAGCTATAGAGGCGGAAATATTTACAAAGTCCTTTCCGAAAGATGCATTTGAGAGGCATCGACTAGCTCTGAGAGTCTATTCGACTCCCCGCACTAGAAAAAGTGTGGATGTGGCCACCCTCTCTCGGGGTATGGTGTGTTTTTCTCCAATGTGCTAATCTATGTTCTTTCCAATTTCTCAGACCACTAGTGGGTGGCCTTTGGGATCATTGACAAGGGGGTCAAATAGTGAAACCTCAAGGGGGAGAATCTATGGCCAAGGAAGGATGAAAATGTATTAGTGAATGACTCGGGGAGAATTTGATTGGTTGAGAAATGACATAGCGGGATAGAAATGAAATATGGGGAGAGTATAAAATATGATGAAGAAAGAAGTGATCGATCAAATATTAGATATAATGATAGCTAATGATCACGAAAATATAAGAATAGTGGTTTTTGCATGGTGTTAGAAGGCTTCCATCCCTCACCAATTGGTATCATTGTTGTATCAACTATTTGTATCAATTTAGCAACTGGTATTAGTTTTTTGTCAATAGTTGGTGTTAAAAATGAAGTGTTTCATTGATGTACATTTCATTTACATTTGTATCTCACACTGAGAATTTCTCTTTCTGGCTTAGAGTATATGTTGAGTAAATCCTTGATCGCTATATGAATCACAAGAGGCGATTGTCGGTAGGTGTTGGAAGGAGATTTAATGAGGTATCAAGTGTAGAGAATTTTTTTGAGAAATGTTTTCAACAAACACAAAGGGAAAGATTGCTAGGAAAAATTTTCCCACGGTATCATTGAAGCATTTTTTAGGTGATTGTGTTTATTGACATAGCGGGACACCATGTTGTGTTTGTTAACAAAAAAACCCACAATGAACTATTTATTGACAAATGGGGTTTACATGGTTATTTTGAGGGTTCAAGAGATATTGTTGGCTATCCATGCTCGATTGAAGAACCTCTACAATGGAATGGACAATCTGGAGGCGGTACAAAAATACCAAATACAAGGTGGCACCATTTTTCCAGTGATTGCCATATTTTTCGGCCTAAAAATCAGAAAATGGAGAGAAGTGTTATTGGAAAAGGGAGGTGCATGAAAAATTTGAGCGGTGTGTGAAAAAGGAAGTGGTATGCGAAATATTGGTGTGGTGCATGAAATAGAGGAATGAATTTTTTTTCTTAAAAGCGGTGTCTCGAGATAAGAAGCTAAAAATTTGTAAAAGGCATGAGGTGTTAGAAAAATTGTACCATTGCACAAAATATGGTGTTGCATGGACGATGTGTTTTTTGTGCTCAAAAAGGAATATGCGTGGAAGGGGGATTTTTCATGTACAGGTTGATTTTTCCTATAAATATGAAGTGATAACCCCCCACTAATTCAAATAAGATCAAGACATAGATAGAATCTGATATATTATGTGTGAATTTGGAATACACAATGTTGTTGCATGTAAACATCAATATTGACCATAAAAGAAATGGTTTTACATATAGAAAAGGTTGCGTATAAAATAAAACGATTGCACGTAAAAATAATTGTTTGCATGTAATGAAAAGATTGCGTGTAAACTAAGGATTTTTCATTTAAATAATTAGTTGTGCATAAATGGGGTGTTGCGCAAAAATTGAATTTCACACAAATGTTGGGAATGACATGCAAGGACTAGTGAAGGCTGCACATAAAAATTGGAATTACCCATTACACCTAGTGAAAAGAGAGATTCATCTGTGGGTGAAAGTGGTTTGTCAATAGAGAATCTATCAAGTGTTAAGGATGAAAATTTCATTAATGATAATGAAAAAACCTTCCAGTCCATAAATTGTCATTGGATACTTTCCAGAGAAATGAGAAAAGGAAGAGGAAGAAGGTGATCCTTTATACCGGTAGTGAGCCAGAGAGAGAAATATGAAGTAGCCCTTGGGAAAGCTGTGATCTAACCCTAAACATAGTAAATTCAATGAGAATGTGAATAGATGTGATCTATCCCAAACATTGTAAATTGGAAGTTAGCTATTGTGGATTTGGAAGAGCAGAACATTGCCATTGAGTTCTCCTTAGACGTATCCTAGTGAGGGTGAACCAAGTAAAAATCTTTGGGTCTGACTTCTTGATTCAGTATATTGCATCTAAATCCTCATTATAAAATAAATATGGAATGAACAAGATAATATTTAACAATATAAGAGTAAACAAAGTGACCCTTATAATATAGACGTCAAGATCCAGTGGGGCAGGAAAAATATTGAAATAGAATATCTATACACTAATTTACCCCCCCCCCCCCATTAAGGGTATCTAGGCCCCTTTTGGTCCCAAAAATTTCATTATTATTTCCACTTTTTCTATGTAAACATTTTCTATATATTTTTCAATTATTTTGTGAAAATAATTAGTCCTTTTCTAGTTTCTACTTTTGAATTGTCATTAATATGTAAATGTTTTCAATGTATTTTCACATAACTATTTTAAAACCATATTTGATCTCATGGTAACTATTTAGGAATTCGTTATTGTTTTGTAATCATATCTCTTCTCTTTCCCGTTACAGATCTATTTTTTAATGTAATTTTCAAATCAATGTTTTAAATTGTGATATTAAATAAAAATTCAGTTTTCATATAATTATACTATATGGTTTATTTTTTCAAATTATTTTTTATTATTTAAATTTATATGTTTTTATTATATGTTATCATCTAGAATACAGGATATATGATGTTCAATGATTTCATGAATTTTTCTTATGTGTTGTTTTTAAATGTTCTACGAATAACATTTTTAATTGAGTTTTTTTTGAGATGATGACTATTTTATTTTCATAGGGAATAAAAATGAATCTATTATGATATGAGTGAGACCGATATCTTTCTCCAATTAAATAGGTTATGAATTATATATCAAGGAATATGAATTTTATGTATATAGGATAATAATTCACTTGTTTATATATGGGGGAGTGTCATAGCATTAAGATGCACTCAAAATTTTATTTCTAAATAAGTTTAATTATTGTTTGGTTCAAAAACGGTAAGTGAGATGGAATTAATAGTTTCTAAAAATTGTAATTTTGGACATGTTGTATAGTGACATGGTTACCAATTTTTATGTTCGATGGAGCTAATATACACACAGAATATTAAATTTTAATAGGATAGTATGTCATAGTGATAAAAAGGGTGAGTGTGATGGAATTAAACACTAATAAAATGTTTCCAAGTAATATTTTTGGGGATTGTCTAGATTCAAACATATAATAAATATTTTTACTAAAAATATGCAATATATTTGATTCCATAATCATTTAATGATATATTATTAAGATTATGACGTATTAATATAGTATTATACACTTTTATATCATGTTTACTATTTTTATGAAAATAAATATTTGTTTTATTAAATTTTGTTTATATTATATATTAATCTAATTATGATATTAGGTTGATCCATCCTGTTTTGAGACAATTAGACTTTAAATTTTTGTATTCTATTATGTTATTTATATCATTAAAATTTTCGCTTTCATGGTTTTTATGTAATACATTATGAAATGTATTTTCCCTTGATAAGATTAATCTTTATGAGACCCTACTTTTATTTAATTAATTTTACATAATTTTATTAATAGAAACATAAAAATGTTACATTAATAGTATACACATTTTTACTTTCTCAGGAAAACAAGGACTATACATATAATTTATAACATAAATCACTTATTTAATTCCTTATAATCTACCTTCTTATTGGATCTTGACTTTTCCGTAGAAAACATAATCACCAGAGGATATACATCAAAAATGGTTGAGATATAAGCTCCATAAATGGATAGGTAACAACATAAAATAATAAAACATGGGGAAAAGCATACTCATAACATCACCATAATAATCATGACCAGAATAATTAGGTAATATCATGGAATGTGTCAATGTATTAATATGAAACATTATGTCATAGTGGCATACTACAACACATAGTTGTGAAAAAAGTTGTCATAATGTTCACACATATTTCTCTTGTCTCCTGAGTTTCGTCACATTAACCAAGGAATTTGAGTGCTGGATAATTTAGGGAACACTACTTACTTCCTAACATTTTCATTGTGCCATATAATTTCTTTGTCACCCATCTAATCATAACATTTACATTATCATGCATTCCACATTGAACATATATCAATGTTGAACATACAAAAAATCATGGAAATTATGAGTCTGAATTAATAAACAATACATTATTAAAAATTGCGTTACAAAATATAGGAGGGAATATCAAACATGATATAAGAACTATTAACTACATGTGAGAAGTAAATGGTGTTTTTTGAAAGACAATTTCATTTGAAAATTATCTTTTTCCATAAAATCTAGTAGAAAACAATTATTTTCTAGAAAATATTATTCAATTTTGAAGAAAATAATTTATAGGAATACATATAGTAAAAATAGATTGAATGAGTGAAAATTTGAAAAAAAAATTATTGGGTTCGAGAATTTTCCGAGCATTATATCCCAACGCTTTCTTCACATTAATTTTATATATAATGATATTTCATTCATTAATTAAAAATTACATAACATTTATTATTTAGATAAATAATGAATCTTGAGAGGAGTGAGGAAATGAGGTTGTGATGAGGGAATTTATATTAGAGGGGAGAGGGGTTTTCTCAATATTATATTTCTTAATTTATAATTTTTTTTAAAAAAAAGAAATATAATTATTCAATGAATAAATAATTTACTAGTAGCATGTGAGTTTGGTAAAATATTTTAAAAACAATTAAAAAAACATCCATCACAATATATTTCATCTATTTAGCATTTATCGTATATTATCGTATTTTACTATTCACCAAAAATTTAAGTATTTCATCAAAATTAAAAAAATTCACCCTAACCATTTTTCAAGATGTAGAGTCAGAAAATGACATCCATTATATGAAAATAATTTTCTTAATTTGATTAATTAATTTTTTAATTGAAACCATATGTTACATGAAAAATATAAGTTTTAAAATTAATACTTCTTCTCTAATAATTTTAAAAATTAATTATGGTCTCATAAAATTATCATATAATCAAATGACATCAAAATAATAGTTTATGAATAAATTTAAGGAAAATAAATATTTTTTAAATTAATAAATTATTCGTTATATATGCATGACTTAAAAAGAATACGAAAATTAAAATATAATTATATCATATAGTCACTTATAGGAAGGATATATATTAATTCTACTATCATTGGTAAGGTTACAAATAACATGGTAGATTTAGTATTCATAAAATTCATAGTACTATTCATAAGGGTAAATTTATTATTCATAATGTTCGTGTCATATTCACCAAAAATTATGTTTTTTCTATCACACTCCAAACATCATTCTGATCGTAATCATGTATGACGGATTTTGGAATTTCAAATCACAGAAGTGGAATTTTTTTTTCAATGTTCACATATAATATAGTAGTTCATTTAAGAATTAGGTGGAAAAATGATTCCTAATGATATTTCATGTTATTAAACTATATGGGAAAATTATACAAATGGAATTCCATTGATAAATCATTGGGGCGTGATATTCTTCCCTCCTTTTGAATTTTCCCATCATAATATCATTTAACATAAATAGGAGAGGGTACTTCTACTCCATCACATCCTCTAGATCCCAACATTTTTATTCGTACATATGGTTCCTCCAAAACATGTTGCAATTGTGAGTTCTCTTTTTGTGTAGAACCTTATCTCTCTAGTCCAAAATCATTACTGGTTTCTCCTTATAAGAGAGATCATCTTCTAATTGTACTACCATTGGGTTCAGTACTTGCAAGGGATCTAGTACGTACTTTATTGAGAGTTATACGTGGAATAAATCATGAATGTATTCCACATTAGGTATAAGATCAGGAAGATAGGAAACAAATCTTATGCGATCAAGGATCTCAATGTGGCCAATATACCTTGGGCTTAGTTTACCTTTCCCCTCAAAAAAGGTGACACTCTTCAGTGGTTATATCTGATTGAGGTCTTTTTCTCCATCTTCAAACTCCATGTTCATTTAATATTCTTCATCATAGAACTATGGTTGTCTCTGTGCATCATTGATATATTTTTATTTGGAATTAAAATACTCAGTCATCTCGTGTCTGTGATCAAGTCCAAGTATCATTCCTTCTCCAACTTCATCCCAATAGGTTGGAGTGATATATCAATTTCCATAAAATGTGTCATGTGGATCCATATGAATACTCGAGTGTATGTTATTATTGTATGAGAAAACAACCAACTGGAGATGCTGATTCCTTCCCCATTTGAATTCTAAAGAGCATCCTCTTTGTAAATCATTAAGCATCTGATTAGTCCTTTAAAATTGGCCATTAATATGGTGGTGGTAGGTTGTGCTAAAATTCAATTTAGTACTCAAGTCATGTAGATGACTCCTCTAGGATTTAGATTTGAATCATAGATAATGATCAGAGGTAATAAAAATTGGAAACCTGTCAATTATCACAACATACATCACATATATCATGTCATGATGTTAAAGCCATATATATATATTCCCAAATGGTGACAATGTGATCAGTCCTCGCGAGTCAGTCCACCATAACCGATATCACATTATTTAATTTGGATATATTTGGGAGACCCATGACAATGTCCATAGTGACATTATCTCAATTTTACATGGTTATAAAAAATGGTTTCATCATCCCTTTGGACTAATATCACTCTACTTTAACATGCTGACATATGAAGCACTGTGAGATATACTCAACAATCTCCTTCTTCATATAGTCAAACCAAAAGTATTGTCAGATATCACGGTACATCCTGGTAATCCCAGGATAGATAGAGAAAGGTGGGATATGTGTATTTTAAAATATATCATTCTTTATCTTAGGTGATGAAGGTAGATTAATACTCATTCCAAACCAAATCACACCAGGATCGTTGATATGTATCTCTTGAAACATCCTTTCATTTACTGTATTCAACAAATTTTGTAACTCTGGATCGTCCCTTTGTGCCACCTTAATCTTTATTTGTATAGAAGTCTTCATAATATTATGGGAAAGATATGATTTATTATATTCTATTATGATTTGAAAATCCTTCCATTGAATATACATGAAGAGAGTGTCTTTATCAATCAATAACATGGATAAAGAAGCATGTTCTTTTGGGCTTACAACATCAACTACCATGATTACCTTTCCCGGATGACAATGTATAGAGTAATCATATTCATTAATTAGCTCTAACAATATTATTTGATTCATGTGGATATATTCTTGTATGAATACATAACTTAGGGTCATCCAATATGTTTACAATAGAGGTAATGCAACAATATTTTCAATGAAAAATCACAACTGATAACTACAGATCATGCGTAAGGGAGTTATTCTCAGGGATCTTCGACTGCCGTGAGGCATAGGCATTTGTGTTATAATTTTTCATGAATAAAAAACCCAATACATTAAGGGAATAATCATTTTATATCATCAAATTTTATCAACATTTAGGTAATTTGAGTACAGGTTTAGTGATCAGCCTTCCATTTATCTCCTTGAAGCTTTCCAGACATTCTTTCTTCCATAATTACTTCACCTCTTTCCATGTGAACATAGTTAGTGGTCATGAAAATCAAGATAAATTTCTCAAAAATAATTTTTAGTACCCATATAATCTATGAGAACTATGGATTTAAATGACACTACAGGGTCATGGACATTCTTAGATAAACTATGTTTTTAAGGTCCCATAGAAATTCCATCACTTGTGATCAAAGGACCCCAAAATGTGACTTCCTACATCAAAAAGTAACACTTTCTTTACATGGATTAAAACTTCTCCCTCCTCAATATCTCCCACACATGCATATGATGTTAATCATGTTCCTCCTTTCTCATCGATTATATGAGAATGTCAATGATAAAAGAAAGAATGATTTTTTTAGGTAATGTATAAATACTCTATTAATAAAATCAATGATTATTTTAGGGGCATTGGTATGTATAAAGAACGTCACTAGAAACTCATAGTTATCATACCTTGTACAGAAGATAGTATTGGGATCACTTTCAGTTGACGATAATTGATACACATCTACATTGATACATCCTTATTTTTTATAAATGGCACAATCTCACCTAAAGGTGATGCTCTAGTGCATATAAAACCTTTGTCCAAATGGTCTTCCAACTGCTTCCCCAACTCTCCTTATATGAAATCATTCAACCAATATAAGATAATTGTGAATGGAGCAACTATGGGTATAAGTTCTAATGATCTCGGGGTAGTTCAGGCAATAATTTAGGAAATACACCAATGTATTCCCATTTGAGGGGAATTTTCCCTAGGATGAAACATTCCTTTGATTCAACCATTTTAGTGAGGTATGCTTCTTCACATGGAACCAACACACATACTGTTGAATTGATTTTCAATGGAGATTCATGATCTTTCTTGAATTTTTGTAGGGGCATGGAATGGTTTTTTATATCAAAAAATATTTCCTTTTCCAAATAGTTGAGGTGTTCTTTATATAAAGATACCCAATCTATCAATATTATAGCATCTAATTTCAATTATGGATGTATTACGAGATTCGACAAAAGTACCTTCTTATATATTCCAACATGGGAAGAGTCTAACACTTGGGATTCAATTATTTCACCACTAGGAAATTTTTTAGATATTTCAACATCAAGTATTCATGGATTCTAATCAATAGTTCTAGAAAACATTCTGGATATAAATTAATTCGTAGAAATAAAATCAAGTAATAATTTTTCGATTCTTGAGTGAATTTTAATTTTACCATGAAAGAGTTCATATTAATTCCCCACATCTACAGTAGTTTTGTAATAAGACATCACATGATCATTTTTAATTGTTGGATGTTGACGCTGATTACCCTAGAGTACTTGAGGTTTAGTGCACTGTAATTCATAGTTCCTTATCACCCTATAGTTGTAGCATCGGGATATTGGTGGTTCTCTCCATTACTTCACCATATCCTCATTCGTTATCATGTATTTTCATAATTCAAGATTCTGGTGGCCTTCTTTCACATAATTTTATAATTTACCTATACCTTAGAGGTAATTTTTCTGATGCGTCATCCCACATTTTTTTACATGTGGGTGGTTTAGTTTTTTTACACTGTTCTCGAGAATGAATTTATATCTTTCATTTCATATCATCATAGCCATGGGACCATTCTCTAAACTCCATTTTAACATACAGATAACATATAACTACTTCATCCTAACTCCTAATGTCTCGAATTATAAGAGCCTCTCGAAGGTGTTGTTTTAATCCCCAAACGAAGATATTATTTTTCTATCATTGATTATTAAAAAATCTTATAGCCTACCATGAAATCCATATACAATTTTTCTCATAGTTCATTATAGATTCTCCTTCCTTTTTCATCATCTATATGAATTATCTATATATATTCATACAAATATTTCATGGGTTATTATTGTCAATAAAAAGTGTATTATGCTCTTCCACATCCATCTCTTCAATTTCATCAATTGTATTGGTGTTATTAATTAATTCCCACCATTGGAAAACATCTCCATCTAGATAATAAATGGAAAGAGTCACCATATCTATATAAAACTTAAAAAAAATGATCTTCTCCATTGAGTTGAACCAATATTCTTCAACTAGTTTATTATAAGGAAAATAAAAGTCAGTGGTCATTGCTGCATAAAACACTTGATATTTAGTTTCCCCCTATTAGGTGAAGGATTATGTTCCACAATATTCATATTAATGTTCATATCCTATGATATTTGATTATTAATGTCCATGATGATTTGAAATATACTTCCCAAAGCATTGGTGATGTCATTTGTTAAATATTTTCATTGTCCCTCCCATGGGTTTTTGGAATGGTTTCTCATTAATCCCACCATTTTCAAGAACATAAAATGTAGGAAAAAAACACATGTAAAAAATTCGAAAATAATTAATTACATTTTATAATCAATAATAAAGTCATATATTGTGTGATCCTTATGTTTATAAATTATTCATGCATTCTTATGTATAACAGTCTCATATTGATGGGTTTCTATAAGGCTCACTAATCCTAAGTCCCAAATTAAATAAATTGTCCTAATACCATATATAGTGACCCATCTTTTCCTTCATTTCTTTTAGATCATTTTAATAATAATAAACAAAAAAAATCATTACACAAATATGATTCAATGGTTTAGTGTCTTGGAAAAACATGGACCATACATAACATTTACAACCTAAAACACATATTTAATTCCTTCTTCTATAGATTCTTATTAGATATTGACTTCTTCTTAGTACACATAATCACCTAAAGATATACATCTTAACTTGGTGAGTTAAAATCCTAGTAAGAGGATATATTATAACATGAAACAATATAACATGGGGTGACCATTTTTATAACTTAGTCATCATAATAATGAAAGGAAGCATTAGATAATAGCATGGAGTGTGGAAATGCATAAAAATGAAACATCAGGATATAGTGGTCTACTAACACACATGGTAGTGAACAAACATACAATAATTTTGAAGTATATTTCACTTTACAGATGAGGTTCTTCACTTTACCCAATGTATTGGAGGACTATATTATTCATAGGGCAGCTGATTCATCATAACATTAACATTGTGTTGTATAATTCTGGGAACACCAGTAACACCATAACATTTAAATTTTCATGCATTCCACACTGAACATATATCAATCATGAGCATAAAAATCAAAAGTAGATTTATGTTTTAAATTCATAAATAATACATTTCTATGATTTGGTTCCCCAAATGAAAGAGTGAATAACCTAATTGATACTAGCACCATCAACATTGAGGGAGAAATAAAAGTTGTGTTTTTGAAACAAGAGTTCTTTTGGAAACAATTGTGTTTGAAATAAACTCCAGTAGAAAACATTTATATAATATAAAAGTAATATAATTATTAAGAAATTATTTTTACGGAATACCTTTTCTATAAATGTAGTGGAAGAGGGAAAATTTGATGAAAGAATGTTGGGTTTGGTAATTCCCTTTACCTTGTATCTGATCACTTTCATCCCAATAATGTAATTTATAATGACATTATATTTGTAAATTAACAATTATATGAATTATTATTCATTAATATGGTTCATTATGGTTTCCTTATGTTCATTCATAATCTATTGGATGATTTATATAGTATAAATTTACTATTCGAGTGTGTTATTTTTCTTAGTTTTCATTAACGGTTCACATGTACACGTGAATGAAAGTTTGAATATGATCTGTAAAATCATCTATAGTTTATATTACATGTTATTAATTATCTTATATGATTATTTATTACATTATAATTCATTAGGTTATATACCAGGAGGATGAATCATTAGATAATATTTAATGATGATAGTTTTAGGTTAATTTGGGTAGTTTTTGATCAAGACAAACATGTTTTGTTTTATCATTTAGTATTATTTAAAAAAGATGTTTCCATATCATTATTAGGGATAAAAAATAAATATTAAAATCTATTATAAATAATATAATTATTTTCTTGATTGCATTAAAGGTTTTGATGTAATGTGATGGTTCATCACCCATGATGATGGTAAATTGACACATCAGGGGAAATGATTTCATTTTTAAAAATAAATGAGAGTGGGAGAGAGGGGGTTTTATTGAATAATCGTACATTATCATCATATAATACCATTATATCAACAATAATATAGTTAACATTACATTTTTATTATATAATTTGAGGATAATCTAAGAAAAAAAATGAAATTTTAAAGGAAATTGATAGAAAAGATATAGTGGAATAACATCTTTAATTATCCTCTTCAAAACCAGCTGGAGGATCCCAGAATAGATATTTTGATGATACCATAAGCTATTGAATGTTGGCGAAGTTCTATGGTATATTTTTTTCATATTTGGGACAAGGAATGAAGTTGGAGTGGTTAGAGTAAATGAGTTACTGAGGGGTAGTATTTAAAGTGGTGGGGAGAGGGGTTCTCACATATTATAATCATTAATTAATTATCCTTAAAAAAATGATAATGTTATTATTCCCTTAATAAATACATTAACATAATTATTTGTGTTTGAAAAAATTGTACCAGTATCATCAGAATAATATCCATGACTCTTTAATTCATGTATTTACCATTTATAATAAATTATCATAGATTACTATTCCCCAGCAACTGAATCTTCTTAAAAAATCCAAATAAATCATCCTAGCAATTTTTTAATTTGTATAATTCATAAATGAACTCTAAATTATGACAATAATTCTCTAAATATGATTAATTTAATGTTTAATTAATATCTTAATTTACATGAAAAATACAAATTTTAAAATTAAAACTAATTTTTCAACACATTGAAAATTTAATTAAGGTCTCATAAAATCAGGGTATAATAATAGGACCTAAAACTAATTTTTTTGAATAAATTTTATGATAAAAAATTTTCTCTTAAATTATCAAATTAATCATTAGAAATTCATGACTTACGAATATAAAAACTCTTTAATATTATTATATCATATTGTTACATATATAATGGATAAAGTATATTTATACTAGCATTTTTAAGGACCCTATTAACTTAAATGACTTACTATTTGTAAGGGTCATATTACAATTCATAAGGGTAACATTACTATTCATAAAGGTATGTTACTATTCACCGAAAAATATATTTGTCCATCCAAACTCCAGACGTCATACTTATCGTAAGCGTGTATGTCATATTTTTTAAATTAAAATCACATATATGGAAAATTTTTATTTATTGGTCACATATAATATACTAGTTCATTTATGGATTATTTTTCATTGGGGTTCATAATGCGATATTATATAATTATACTATATGAGATAATTTAAAAATGGAAATTCCATTGATAAAACATTGGGTCATTAAAAATTTCCCCGTTTTTATGTTTTCTGTTTCATAGTATTGGAATATTATTATCTCGCCAATAATTTATAAGAGTGGATTTAGTTTATGGTTACATGTTAATAGATTGTGAAATAGATTTTCTTAAATTTATAGAATCCATGATGTTATTCCATTTAGCATTTTGGTTGAGTGATGGTTTCTTAGATTTTTTAACTAAATCGTGATTTTTATTTGTAAATGTCTTTATTATTATCCAGGGTTTCTTTATGTTGAATTTTATTCACTTCAAATATTTTGGTATAGGTAGAGTGAAAATTTTATTAATAAAACAAAATTATGATTTATATGTGAAATATAATGGAATAAAGTAAAAAATATTTAGAGTAAAATGATTAGTTCAATGGACATGGGGAAAGGAAGATATAGTTATCTTTGAGGTAAAACTAATTGATTAATTCCAAAAATGTGTAAAATTATTAAATTACCCAAATCAATTTCCAAATCTAAAAAATAAAAATTAAGATAGGAATCAGTGTCTCAAAATCCCAATGGAATAATTTAAAGTGTATTGGTCATGACCCAACCTATAAAATAGTATACCTAGTCTTTGAACTTGAGATAAAGAGGACTTTGATGAAATTTCCTATCTCCAAGGGATGCATAATTGAACCCGAGCATCTAAAAACACCCATAGGGAATAATTCAACTAACGAAAATAAGATATATCAAATATTCACATATATAGGGATAAATAATTCCAAAAGGAATTATTCCATATAAATGAAAAACTAAAAGTTACGGAACTCATATATTCACGATAAAACCAATGTTTGTGTCCTCAAGTCAAATTAGAAAGAATTCACAAACCAAAAATAACTACTCAATGTGGCATGGGATTAATGTATCAACAAAAACCCTTAAATGACAGACCAAAAAAATACTACCCCATGACTGTTCATTCCCGTTCCAACATAAGAAGAACATTTATGGTGCACACTCTCTTAGGGGAGTGTGTTGTGTGTGATATAAACATGATTAGTAACATCCTACTCAGGTGTTCCAGATAAATTATCTATAAAATAATCTCTTTGTTATCTATTTAAGGTAAAATATGTCATAAAATATTTAAATTTTCTATATCCAAAGCATGGAAAAAAATTCAACATTTCTATTTTACCATGAAAAAATCATGTGATAATATTTCTATGAAATATTTCATTTATAAATTTCCACCAATGAAATATTTTATAACAAAGCCAAGATACTGTAATGAAAAATAAAAATATTTATACCCCATAGTATAACAATTTTCAGGCTATCTTGGTCACTTGTACCACAATAAAAAATAAATGACTAATGTGCACTCCTGTCCCCAGATCCCATGTATCAATGATATGGGATTAAAGTAACTACCTATAAAGTGAACTCCATAAAATTTCAATAATGTTTTATAAAACACGACTCTACAACCAATTTTGATCGAATGGTAGACAAAGTGGAATCGTTCACAATTTCAATGGACAATTACAATTACTAAACCCAATACATAGGTACCCAATGTTCCCTTATGTGTTGATTATAAAATTTGTTTTCATAGTGCTTATTACATTTCAAATACATTTCTAAAAAATAGTATACTAATTTAAATCATTAAATGAAAATCCACTTCTCTATATGTTTGACATTTATCGGATAAAATATATTTCATTGTCCGAATGAAGGTGGAATGATTCTTTTCTCAAGAAACCCGTTTTACACAAACATATCAATCAAGTCATGTATCATTAATAAATGTATAAAAACTTCATAAATTCAATGATAATTAAAATACATATTCTACAGTTTGAAGACATAATCTCCAACCTCTAACATAATTTTCACACTATCAGTTTTAGTTTCCACACACCATAATGTTATGATAATGAAGGAAAATTAAATATAGGTCTCCAAGAATTTCTTGTATTATACCTTAACTAACATGTGATCTGAACTCTATAAGATAAATTCACTTGTTATTTATATAATATAGACAATGGATAATCATATTTTCAATAATTCTCTAAAACACAACCCAAAAACGCATCTAAATACATGACAATGAGAGCAATACATGGGATAATGATTACATATACCAATTAAATAACAACCAACCAACCAATATATCAAATCAAAAAGTTGGGAAGTAAATACGGTATGGTTTCATAAAAAAATCCCATGAGTGGAACTATGTTTTATGGAATGTGTGAAGAATGTTCATAGGAAGAGATAAAGATTATATATATGAACAAAAAAATTGAGAAAATATTTCATGTAATGAATTTATAATTAACCACCTAAAATTTTTAGGATTCCTATTGAAGAAAAAAGAATCACCTTTGTCCAAAAACCCAAATACCGGGGTTTTTATGTTAATATTACATTCACATCCTAATTTATTTCTTTCTATTGAACAAATTACATAAATTATTCCAATGAGTAATGCATGTCATTAATATATATTCATGGAATAAAATGTCCCCTTTAGTTAGCTACACATGTAGTTCCTTAAATATATCACTTGGATAAACATTAAAACCACTTGAACCAGATGTGTATCATATAAAAAATTATGTTTACATTTTACCTTAACCCTGATGTTATAATTTTACCCATATTCATAATTTTTATCCCTAAAAATTTTCATGGAAAAAAAGGATACATCGTAAGAGGTAATTCCACTAATCCCTCACCGATGATTCGCACTCCCTAATTTCATTATAATCGGAGCTATGACACCATATCTAATTGACTAATCCAATATAATTTTTACAAAATACATGATTTTTATATTCATCCATCGTTGAATGATTCTCCATAAAAGATTCATATTTCTCTATATCAATCACTTCCCAACAAATCAAAATAATACGATCAGTGTGGTATATATTAATATTTGATATGTTCAGATTTTCATGTATTCCAATCAACTGAGTTAGAAATTACAACAAAAAAGAAACCATTATAATATTATCATTGATCTAAAATTGTCTAACATACCATATCAATAGTTTCCCCTTTTCTATATTCCTACATTGAACCTACTGAGGAGAAAAATTCAAGATATTTTTTTCAATAATTAAAAACACTAAATGTAGGAACTAATGATCTACACTAAATTTTTGTTAACTCAATTCAAAAACCAATAATCAATTAATGTCCTTAAAACATGTTGATATCTCCTAAATCATACTTAGTCTCATAAGGATAGTGTCATGAACCATCCTAGAGGGTCCCATATCGTGACTACCCCAAGACCAACTTCTATAGGCCAAAGGAGGGAGACACGCACCGAGTTGGAATATCCCACAAATGGGAGGCATTTTCATAAGTACATGTACTCACACACATGTCTCCATGAAAAAAACGATGAACTAAAAACACTATGTGATGAAGAATGATTATCACTATGATTCCATCACATAGTATGACAACAAACATGTAAATGTAAAATGGTTCAAAATACAATCCCAAAAAAGGAAAAAGTACAATTCCCCTGACTCTTATATAGAAATCATACATAAAGGGTACGTACATAAATAGAATTCATGAAGCAGCATAAGCACACCTCGTATATCGAGTAACTCTAAGAACCACCTGGCCCTAGTCCACCCTGGACTCCATCAATGAATCAATTTTCTTCACAAGTCACAACATGTGTGGGAAAAGCCCATGCATTGGGGAGTAAAACAAAAGTCATTAGGAAACCCTGAAACCTAATGAAAAATACAAAAATGTAAATATCACTAATAAAGTACATTAATCTCAATACAGATATATGTCTAAAATACCTATAATAAGGGCATATAGGTACAATGTTAATGGATTCTAATACTCAAGGTCTCATCCCCTTCTAGCTACACGGTTCCACTCATTGAATTCTCATTTTTGGAGATCTCACTCCTCGAGTAATCTGATTGCAAGCATATAGAACATGTCTACAAAAAAAGTATCCAAGACAATTCATTGTCCCGATAAGTCATGTAGTTTTCCTAGACATTTATTATCTCTAAGACAAAGAGTGTCGGAAAAACATGTACTGTCGGTAATAGACAAAGAATCGATAACACATGGAATGTTGGTAAAATACATAGTGTTGGAAACACAAGGAGTGTTGATAAGTCAAGAAACCCGCATGTCATGTAGTTAACAAGTCAGAAAAAACATTGAACACTAAAAATTGTCCTAAGCATTCTCATCAGGTCTAGTTGTGTAGAACAGAAATAATATGATCTCAATACATAGATAGGGGGTCCATCAATCCCTGGCTCCCCCCATCCCGGGTTCCCTGGGTGGAATCAATTCCCTACTCGAAAAATCTTACAAGATAGGGGATGGGTTCCTCTGTAAATATTGGTCACACCATGTCCGAAGCCCCTACATAATGTTACATTAATAGAAGTGAGGACTAACCGGGAATATTAGTGTGATATGTGCTCCAGCTCGTAGAGCCAACTGTCGAAGCTATGCTCAAACAACTAAAATTAGAATATTGGTCAGCCTCTATGACAGGAACAAGATGCTGAATAGAAGCATAAAACAAAATAAATGAAGGAATTATCTCAACCTCTTCTGATTCAACAAATTAACCTCCAAAAAATTTCAAACATATTGTATAATCACTAGTGTTCCAACACCGCATATGTCCCGTCAATCTAATGTCCTGTATAAATGTTATCGTCGTTTTACTAAAAAGGGTTTCGATAGGGTATGGTCCTCTCTAAAAAATCATTCAGGTCAACCAGACTCAACACGTTGGCCCGGTTCAAACTAGACTGGTCCATTGGGCCTACTACAGTTGGCCCAATGGGCCGTCGGGCCACCGAAGAGGTCCAGATCACCTGGTCCTGCACGCATGTGCATGACAGTTCTACTCCACTGGATTCATCCCAGTTCTGACACGTCCAGCATGGTCCATGTGGTCACCTAACTGCGTGTCTAGTTAGCTCCCCCAAATTTGGCTTAGATTTTTTCTAATATAAACACGATACGATCTGCATTCCTCGCGGCCCCCATTAAGTTGTGCTTTTCCTCCATCAGCTTCCCCAATGGAGGTCCACCTTTAGTCGCTGAACTAACAAGCTTTCATCCCCTCGAGCCACTATAGTCCACCATATATCCTCTGATGCTACTTTATTTAAAATTGGGGATCCTTCACAATCCTTGAGTCTTTTTCTTCATCGCCCTGGGCTTGGATCAACAAAACAATCTATTCAGCTGAATACCACTCAGAGGGAATTTACTCCCGAAATATGTCATTCCATATGCCTCCATCGTCATTGCATCACCACTAGGTCAATAGAAGGTTGTATCACTGATTTTAGTCTATTTCACTAGGAAATGGACATGCAAAAATTCTCTATTTATATTCATACAATGAATATGAAGAATATGAAGAACTATTTGGGGAGAAATTCACAAATAATAACCCAATAAATGAACCTCAACCATTTTATCATTCCTCTATTGATCCATTTCATAAGAATAATCATGATAAACAAAACAGAATAAAAAGTTTCCTCACATAATTCCCAAAAATAATCCATCCAGCAAGAAAAAGTGAACCGTCGAACAACCTATTCATGGGTTGATCTGCATTCATCATTTAACTCAATGAATAGGAAAAATAATGAATCTAAAATACACATCCTACCTCAAGGATTGATCATTTAATATTGAGGTTTGAAATTAATTGGTTATCCTTAATGATCTTCAATGATCCACAATCCCATCAACATCTACAATCGAGAGAATTTTCTTTGGGTCTTTCAATTGTCTCATCCAAAGCCTTTATTGAATTGTCTAGGATTATAAATTCTAATCCTATGTCCCATACAATATTTTAATAAAAGAGAACAACATAAATAATCTCAAAATCATTTCTTAAAAATTTAAAGTTTAAATAAAAAAATATTTTAGTTTATTTTATTCTTTTAAATTATCAAAATACTATCATTAACGAATGAATCGTGCCAATCGATGGTAGGCCTCACTTAAAGAAAAAATACAGATTACCAACTCAACGGTGGTCTCTAATTTACAATCCTTGTTACCATTCATTAGTTATTAGGATTCTAAAATAAGAAAATTCTATTTAATAATTTCAATTATGGCTACTCCCTTTTCGGTATTCCCACATAATACCCACACCCACTAATGTTAAGTCACACCTAGAGTAAACCTAACATTATGAAAACAATGATGCCCACAAATTTGTGATCCAATAAACCTTTTTGATGTTATTCCAAATTTTCAGAAAAAACAATGAAACATGCTATTAAAAACATAAATTTTTCACATAACCAATATAGGTACTATGGGCCTCAAAATGACATTTCTTCTCAGTGTCTGGTCTGAGAAATTTTCTAGAATGTTTCTAGAAATATAATTGGGAAAATATGATTAATTAAGTTCTCCACACATTATGTCTTTACATTATTTAAACCGAGTCCTTGTGATACACAAATATATTAGGGTACCACCAATGAATCTGAGCCTCCCACTCACATGTGGTCTCCTAGATATTTTTATGCTATAATCAGGCACACCGTAAAAAATTCACTACCCACAAAGGATCCTCTCATGTCGATCTTGATTCTCTATTGATGGGATGAAAAATGTGACTCCTGATCAGAAACTATAATTTATGTGATTCCAGATATTTGAACTATATCATGTACATATAATAATCCCAAGATATCTAATGATCTCTACTCCCGAAATGATGTGAACTGGATGACTTTGTGAGTTGGATAATGACCACTTATATGGTATCATATCTCCTAGACGTATGTAGTAAAACCATCACAAATTCCACCAATATCCACATCCACATCGTTTTGGGCTCCCAAATAATGAATGGGGGACACCCCTTTCAAGAACAGGGGGATTGATACGGTGTGTTGATTAACTAATAAATTGAATCATACAAGAACATAGATTTCATATTAATATGTAAGCCTAATATCAACCTATTTCTTCAACCTTAGTGTCCTTCATAACATGCACATGAATATCATGATGCATCACTCTACACCAAGCATCCAATATTTTTATACGAACATTGAAAACCGTGGCTAAAAATAGGAATTTATTGAACTCCCTAAAAACTCCACATGTAATGCTACTAGTAATGCAATAAATCATCTAAAAATAACAACTTCCCCTCCATCATTCAAATATACATCAGGGTCATTCTATGTAGACATTTGAGCACGTAACATAAAACTATTTGTATCACTGATTTGTGCCTTCATGACTCACTATATGATTGGAGGGGTAACAACCATCAACTAGAGTTAAATTATATCATCTCTATCCATGAAGGATAACTGTAATGAGGAAAAATGAATTGGCACCTCATTAAATAATTGTGAACTAGATCTCCTTCTTAGATAATCATTCACCACATCTACCAATGAAGAGTATAGACTATCTCAAAGTCATAGTCATGGGATAATTATATCCATTTCCTTTGTCTCAAGTTTACGTCCTTCTGATTGAAGATATATTTGAGACTCTTGTGGTAAGGTTAGATGTTTAAATGCCCGTATATCGGGTAACATATCAACATCTTCAAAGTGAAAAATATCATTTCCATATAAATATCATGGTTTGTGTAGTTATTCTCATGTAGTCTTAATTTGCATGAACCATTGGAAATAACCATGTTCTTTTGCATCAGGACATATCCATGTCCGGTCCCTGATGCGTCACATAACATTATGTACATGACTCCCTGATATAGAAATCTCAAGACTGGGGAGCTCATCAAACTCTATCATAACTGCTAAAAATATTTCTAGAACCTCTCTGTCCACACAAAAGGCTGCCACATTCAAATCACTGATCACATATCTAATTCATTATTCCCATGAACACTTTTGCAGGATTCTTCTTGTCGATGGGAATCACCAAGTACTCATTGTGACCATAGCGTCATCTAAAAGACCTCTATTGTACATTCATGTCCCGAAATTTCAACTTGTTATAAGTTCATCAAAGGTCAACCATCAAGAGAAACATCACCCCATTCAATTGAATAAAGTGGTCATCTATCCATTTGTAGTTGTTAATAGTTCTCCACTATGACATGGTTAATGTACTAGTAATCCACGCATAACCTCAATCACTGAGTGTTACTAAGCCCTTCCTCTATAAGTACTCCAATTACACCCTTATCACTTGATGCACTAAAATAGCCATCCGATATGGGGATATTAATATCAGTACCATTCCAGGGAGTAAAGAAACACTGAAATCAATATCCAGGTGAAAAGTTAATCCTATAAACATCTATTTGAAATACTTCCTCATACTACACCACTACTACTGGGAACTGACAACTCACAAGATAGACTACATTGAGGGTATGGCTAGTGGAATCAAGAGTGATCAAATGCACCCCCATATGCATGAGTCTATACTAGGTTGTTTAGGCTTCCCTTTTCACCATCCATGGAAAAAATTGTTTTATTGTTGCAGACACACCACTACATTTCCTAAAATTGTCAATCTTATCATTTATTATCAATTACAAATCTATACAATGACTTTAGTCATAAGGCCACGATGCCATCACCATGAGGTTCCATCGAAACTATCACCTTATGGGTCAGATTTCATTTTCATCACTATTGTGATTATCAACTCTCTTGTCATAGGAATCTCAAGATGAATGGTTTAATTCAACAATTTAACTAGATGCTTTGGGTATTGAAACCGATTAATGAAAATGAGATAATTATTATTACCTATTCATATCAATATAATAGATAATATTATATGCAGATCAAACATAAAATCATTCCTAGAGCCCTTGGATCATATGAATCAAGAACATATAGTTGCCCCCTCCATTTTCATGAATAATACTATTCCTAGTGTGGACCACTTGGGGTTGGTGGTGGTAACATGTTGAAACGTACATCGCCACCTCTTGACCTCCCATTTCCTCTTCCAGACCTTCTTCAATGTAGATCGATTTTTTCCAATCACTATCTTTTCCTCGACTGACCATCCACCATTTCCCTTCTTCCCCACTACTGAAATACACAGGCTATATCCAATCATCAATGTGTCATTCTACCACAATGGTTCTCTCTAGTTCTATATAATAAGTAGGAATACACGAAGTAATAATATTGGCACAGGTGTCACTAAACACATCTTTCAGGAATATTTGATCCCTAAATCCCAAATTGTGTATTGTATTCATCAAGTAACAAAAAATATTTTTAGACGTCGATAAATACATAGATACTTACATGTTGTCTTGCTGGATTTGTAGGTTATCTTGGTCACACACATCCAATATCTTCTAAGGTGAGAACTTCTTCTATAATAAATGTTCTCAAACTCTGTACATGAAGATTCTCCTCATAGTATGATCGTGTAATGTAAACTCCATCATCACCCTATCAATCCATGAAGATGGATCACTGCCAGGTACACCATCTCATCTGCTGGTGCCCTGAAAAGACGGAAAACATGGTCACCACCTCAAGACAATCCTCAGACACATGAGAGAAAGGATCTCTGCATGACCTTAGGGGTCATTGTTGTTGAAACCCTTAAAGTGTGTTCATCCTGCACATCTCATATTCTAGTACTACGAATACCATGTGCTACTCTATAGGTGGTGGTATAGCTGGTACACAACCTGGGGGTGTTTTCTCCAATACAAATCCATGTAGAGATATTCGGTTACCTAATGGACCATCCTCATGATCAGACTTTGAAAACCTAGTTGTATTTTTACATGGATGCATCTTGAAGTAAAACAAGATGATCCATAGTCAATATAGTATACCATGATAGAAAAATCATGATGGTTTTGGATAGCACAACCCATTCCAATATAATGCATGCACTATTATTTCTCCCCTACAACTAGTGTTTTCATTTATGAGATGAAATGAGTAATTCATAGTCTTGGTGTATGAATACATAAGCCGTCACACCAACATTTAATTCCCTAGTCTAAATGATAAAGTGAACACATTTATCATTGTTTCGTGAATCCAAAACATATAGTCTCTTGGTCCTTAAGGTTGAACCAAACCTCTCTTTGGATTAAGATCTATCAAGATCTGTCCCAGAGTGTCCCTTACTGGGACTTCCCCAATCTCGCCTCCCAATGGTGTGGGGTTAACAACTAGAAACTATTGGGTGTATCCCACAACTGGGAGAATTTTAATTATGTACCTATACACACGCACACGACTCAATGAGAAAAATGATGATCTAAAAACACAATGTAATCAAATAGGAATATCACTAAGGTACCAACACAGGGTACATCAGCAAAAAAATTAAATAAACAGGGCCACAATAAAATCCCATCATAGAGAAAAAATAAATGTACAATTCCTAGAAACGCATTCACAGAAATAACTACCTAAGGGGTAGGAACAAAAAAAGTTTTCTAAAGATGCACAAGCACACCTTGTTTATCAACTCACTCTAAGAAACTCATGGCTCAACTCCACCAAGGACTCCATCAAATAATCGATCACCTTTACAAAAAAAAGTGTGTGAACTGACCTTCTGAGGTTGACTAAAATAATAATCAGTCTGAGACCCATAAAAACAATGTAGAAGACCATGATGGAAACATCACTATGTTGATATAGTAATCTAAACATTTGTATATGTCCATAACATGTATAACAAGAACATCTTGGTAAAATCATAATCCATTATAGGAATCGAGGTCTCATCCACTTCCAGCCACATGATTCCTCTTGTATCATGATCATTCTAAGTGATCTCACTCCTCGAACTATCATAGACTAATCATGTGTAATAGGTCGATAAAAAGTATGCAATATAATGCACGGTCTCGATAAGTCACACAATTTCCCTGATACATCTAGTCTGGCAATGACATAGATTATCAGTATCACGCAGAGTGTCAACAACACATGGAGTGTTAGTAACATAGGGTGTTTTTGTAAAACATGGAGTGTTGGTTACACAAAGAGTGTCGATTAGTCCATAATCCCCCATGTAATGTAGTCACTGCATTATATCCAAAAAAACCCACTAAAAACATGAAGAATTCTTGTTAGTTCTTGTCAAGCAGAGCGAAATGAATCTTATCATGATACACATATAAGGGGTCCTCCAACCCAAGGATCACTAGGGGAATCCTCTTTCTACTAAAAGAATCATTCTACATAACGAATAGGTTCCTGTGATAATATTTGTTACACCATTACCACAAACCATATCTAAGGTACCACAATGAGACATGAGGATAGATCATGCATCTCAATCTGATACACGCTTCAATGTGGTGAGTCGTCAATCGATGTGGGGGTAATAAAACTCACCTTAGAATATAGGGCATCTTTAATGATGGGAATAGGATCCTCAATTAAACCCTCATAGGAAAAAACCAAGGGTAGGCTCCCTACCAATTATGATCCAACTAAAATCACAAAAATCCATCTGAAATGTAAATTCTCATTGAAATGGTACCAAATCCATAGATGTCTCACCAAATGGACATCCAAATTTGAATTTTATGGTCATTTTATAGAAAATTATAATTTTCGAGTCTGGTTATGGTTTGACATGACACTCATATCGACCAAACCCGATCGTGGTCCGACTGACCCAACATGATCCCCCATTTCATTTTGAAATGGACCAGCCCAAGGGCCTACTAGACAAATCTCGATGGGCCTGCTAGACCCAGCCCAATGGGACACAAGGTCTAGCAAGTCAGGTCGAAATAGTGGCCCGACTCACCCAGTCCGACCTACATGCGTGGGCCAGTTCTACTTCACCAGATGCGGCTCAGTCTGGTTGTGTCTCACCATGTCCACATGTTTTTCCAAGCACATGGACATCTATCACCTCCTAACATGGCTCAGCTATGTACGCCTATCAATGTGGAAACCACCACATTCAACGTGGAGGGATACACCATCCATCCATATAAACGGCCTCACCACAAAATTCTCCCATGCTCCCCATAGTTGGTGGAGTTTTCCTTCATTGGTCTCCCCGCCAGCGGACTGCCTTCAGCTGCCACACAAGAAAGCGATTGCAGCCGCATTCCACTACTACCACGTGCCACCACCGTCTGCCACCTATCACATGTCACTGGAACTAGTGAACTGTTGTCCACATCATTACACCACCGGGTATCATCTAGTGCTTTTTTTTTTGAAATTGAGTAACCTACATGATTTTGGGGTCGCATTCATCATTACCATGAGAATAGATGAACGTTGTGAAGCATTCCTCCGAAAAAATCATGAAGGGGGATTACTCTAGATACATGTAAAACTGTCTTCTACCATCATCGTCACACCTCTTCTATGTCTTCATGATGTTGGATCAATTATTTTTTACCTTAGTTCCATGAAATGAATGTCCAATGAATTTCCCTTCATATTCAGTTGAAGAACATGAATAATATAGAGAACGATTTGGGGGGAAAATCCCAAATATAAACCCAATGAACAATCCTCATTTATTTGATTGTTTTAGAATAATATTATTCCCTAATATTGATTAAGGTAATAACCCATAATAAATATCATCTACATATAATTCTCCCAAAGAGCCCCTCCCCCGAGAATGAGAGAACTGCAGGTTAAAAAATTTTGTTGTTTAATCCATCTTCATATTTAATTCCATGAACATAGAAATGAATGAATTTAAAATGAGTGACTTACCTAGGGGATAAATCATTTGATGTTGACCATTAATCACCATTAGCGATCCTTTAAGAGACATCAAGATCCACCATAATATCTTCATCTACCGTCGAGAGAATTTCATCCGGTTCACTCCAAAGTCTCCTACACAACCTTTATAGAATTTTTGATGATTATGAATTATAATCCCGAGTTAGTGCCAACATCTTGATAAAAGAAAATTTGTTTCAGTTTCAATACATCATTTCGTATTAGTATAATGTTAAAATAATATAAACATTATGTTTATTTAATTCTATTAAAATGTCCAGAAAAAAACATTAATAGTTGACCAGTTTCAGTAAATGATAGGCATTGCCTATGGAAAACACCACATTATGAACTGAACAGTGGTCTCAATTTTCCCATATGATTCACCATTCATTAGTTTTTTGGAATTTAATATAAAATATTTTTATTTAATAATTTTATTTATGGTTACGCCATTTTTTTGTTTCCCACTAATGACTCGTGTTGACTAATGTTATGTCGGACCTTTGATAAACCTTATATTATTGTTGAAATTGTTCCCATGGATTTATGATTCACAAACATGTTTAGGTGTTATTCCAATTTTTTAGTAAAATCACTAATGTCTGAGAAAAACATATCATTTTTCACCGATCCATTTTGGGCACATCATGCCTTAGAATCAAATGTCACCTCAACACCTTCTCTCAGAATATGCAAAAAAAATTATAAAAACAATTAAGAAAATACAATTCAATACTATCTGCCTCACACACTTCAGCACAAAAAGAAATTAATATTGTTTGGATAGCCATTAAAATCTTCAAAATGATCCATTCAGATTGATGAATAGTAACTGCTATTATATGCAAAGGAGACCAATACCAGATGACCACCCCATTAACCACAGAATTCATAGACATATTCATTGAGTATATCTCATGGAATTTTTATAAATTTATCAATCGATTCATCAATATGTGTATGGAATGTGTTAATCAATCTGAATAGATTATTTGTCGCCTCTTGGAGACTCTTCAATAATCTAGATGTAAAATATGTGATCCCTCTCTATGATAGTGGTTGTAGTAACCCCATGAAACATCCTAATATAAGGTATATATATCATAACTTTATTTATATCCAATTGTTTTCCATTATCATTATAAAATATGAACATTTAATCCACTTTTCAATCCCCACATTATTAGAATTCATTCCTTGGGAGTACATTGTACCACAACAATATAGTTAATGGAAACCTTATTATATTTCTAAATATTAACAATATCAGACCTAAGAACACCATAAAAAATTATTTGGTTAATGTTCCATTATCTGATGGTATGTGTAACAATGGGACACAATATCAAAAAATGTTGTGCCTCGTTCCCGGCTACCATAAATATCATCAAATGTCATAATACATCATTGTAATACACGAATGAACCACACACAACGAACTGTGAAAACATTTAAAAATGGATTTATTATAAATATATCTATGGGATGATAAATTGATCCTTGAAGTTGAAAATAAAATTATACTCAAGGGAGAAATTTGAAATAGTCAAATTGTTATATAAGGAATCATAAATTCAACTAAACTCTCCATCCTACGGATGGATCTAAGGAATGGACCCATGAAATATGATGATAACTGAATACTGGTATAATTCAATCCTATATAATCATCATGTGCATCATGATATGTCTTAATGAAAACCCAAAATAGTTTAGCCTAATACTCATATTCTAAAATAGTTTGGGAAGGATAATTTCTTATGAGGGTGACATCAATAATGTATCACTAACTATGAGTGTTGGAAACATCAATATTGAATAATTGGAAGTATTTAACCCATCACATATTATCAATATTCAATTCCATAAAATAACAGATACATCATATAATGAAATGATAAAGAATGAGGAAGAATCTCTCCCAAAATAGATAGTTCCTCGAACACTTATGAATATCCATAAATGTAGTGATCTCCAAACCATTATGAGGGTATTTTTTCTCATGTTTTTGATGATGAATAGAGTTATACTCCATTGCATGATGATTCTATATATTCACAAATATCATAACATATCTATAAATATTGTAAGATATCATGTACCCTATATATGGTTACAAATTATTTAAAATTGGATATAATGACCTATGATGGTTTAATTCATCAAAATTAGTGTATTAATGATCATACCATTTAAATTTCATAGCATTAATGGTATGTAAAAAAATATGATGAAATATTATTGAAATACATAACTAATTAAGTATTATATCCTACAAGACATACGATTATTTTATTATCAAATAAATATTATGGTTTCACCCATGATTACATATCCATTACCTTTTAGGGATAAATGCGAGACATTTTTCTGAAATCATATGTCCCAAAAAAATCATGTATTGGATCCATAAAATTAATTTTTAATGTTTCCAATACAAGTGGTGAGTCCCCATGATTTGTAAAACTATATTTGAATAGTGGTCATGCTTATTCTCATATATAAATAAAACATGGATATAATCCCCAAAAACCAATACAATATTTTCAAGAAACTGATTGAATATTTGGTTCATTATATATGTAAAAATTGATTATAATATAATAATATTTGATATACATACTCTTATATATGATCATTGGATTTTCATTATCCTGAACTCATATCCATTGATATTCTATAGAATAATCTGTCATTCAAAACCACATTTTAATAATCTTCTAATAAAAAAATTAATCCACACATGGAAACGTATATTTGTTATAAACAGTATCCTAGTTTAATTTCATATAGTAAATTAAAAATTGAACATATCCATCATCCTTCTTAGCCAAGAAAACAGGAGCAGAAGGTGAATAAATATCATCTGATGTATATCCCCCTAATGAATCATAATCACTATTGGCTCCATAGGTGACATTTGATACAAAGGTATTGGGAATGACATTGTACCCCACACCATGACAATATAAAAACCTACCTCTCTCTCTCTCTCTTTAGGAAGACCAAAAAAATATTATTGGAAAACTATTTGTGATGCCTGAATAACTAAGAAAAGATCAACAAGGAAGAAAATGCCATCATGATGAATTGAAATTTCATACAATGTACTCTTATGATATTGGAGGGATGGTCCCATTAAAATGGACCTTTATAACCACTCACCCTAAAACAACTAAGATCTCACATCATTAGCATCGATTGCATCACATTAATGATAAAAATAAACCTCTAGATGATGATAAAAAATAAAAAACATCTAGATTATTACATTGAAATGGTCCAAATAAAGAAATAATAAATCTCAAAATAATGCTTCATTAAATAATTAACGATATCAAGAAGAACAATAAATAAAATTCGATTTTTCATTCTATGATTTATCTCCATCACCACAATAGTTTCTTTATGATCTATTTGATGTTTCAAAACATTAACTAAATATATTGATATAATGGAATTTAATACGCCTTTATCAAACTAAGATGTTTCTATAGATGATAGAAAGAGGAAGTTACATCTCAACATATCCACTTACACATAATCCTCTAGGGGAAACTCATCCAATAAGTAATGGAAATTTAAACCTTAGACACATGGCTTAATCCCTCTATATTTTAAAGCTTATGAAAACACCACATCATCATTTGGAGATAATTGAACATCATATTAATGGGTAATATTCATTACCTAGAATAATCTCTTCATATATCCACTACAACCACAAGTAGTGAAAATCATCACTAGTATGGGATAAGACCATAAAACTTTCCCAGCCTTACGACACTAGTAACAAGTAATGGTAACACTGATTGAGTCTATTGATGATGTAGACAAGTATCCCTTCAATGAACCACATGCACCGGCCTTTTGATTATCAAGCCACTTTCTATTTTTTCCCTCCACGCCACTGAAGATATAATTTTTTTGAAGAGAAGATCTAGAGAATACAAAACATCCCTTTAAATTCATTTTTATCTATAAATTACTTTTTTATTATTTTAGAAATGGTTATATATTTAAAAATATATTCCAATAATAATTTTTCTATTCACAAACCCTTTAGGAATTTCTATTATCTTAGCTAATTAGTCATTACCATATCCGGAGAAAAATTATCATACTCTGAAAAATATTTGGTTTACACTAAAACCATTAACTATATATAATGAAATGATACGAGCTCTATATAAATATAAATAATTTTATATCATGACATGATATTCTAAAATAAGGGGGTGATGAATCATTTCCAATCAAATACCACATACTACATTTTCAGAACCATGAAATGCCCCCACCACTGGTTGGGACCCTTGAGCTTGAAAATAACACATTTCAACTTGATATAATCTGTTGTATCTATAATTTTTAATTCCTAATCAATGTTTCCATCTATCACTCCATTTCACAGGTGTACAATCATACCCATAATGTTTTGGGGATCCACGCATAGAAACTCTCAAGCCCACTCCCAAAAAGTATCATCTGATGATTTCACCTCAATAAATTAGATCTAAACCCACGTTATATTATATTTCATTAAAAAACACCCTATAAAATATACTATAAAATATTATAATCCATTTTATTATCCACGTGATGGGAATATCCCACATCACCATCACATAGAACACTCAGATTTCAAATTTTAGGTATGAATCACCATAACAAAAAATAAATAAAATTATCATATCAGTAAAAAATTAGTTTAAATGGTAATATCGTAAGAAAATATTTATATTGAGATAAAAACTCATCATATGATACACACATCCCATCATCCAATGGTAATATGAGGAAATTCATGGAAGTAACTAGCAATGAACTCCCCGAAACATTTCACGCATGTCGAAAAAATATTGTGTGGTGTCTAATAAATATCATAAGATTTGAGAACGCGATTAAAAAAATGTTTGATGAAATGATTACATGACTTTAAAAGGATTATTATAATGTTAGGCTCTAATCCAAAATGATGAAATAGAAAAATGGAGTTCTCTATCCCCATAAGCAGGAGACTATCGCCCATGAATTAAATAATATCCATAGGGAACCATTCAACCATCCTGACCAAAATTAATGTAATATATATGTTTAAAAATAACCATAAATTTTTTTTCCAAAAAAATGTAATAGGATTATAGTGACATTAACCAAGGTAGGAAGATAAAAACTACAACAAAATAGTCACACCATATGTGGGTGGTGGAGGTTTATATACTATAAAAAATTATATATAATTTCCCAAAACCATGATAGAGACTCATACACTTGAAATATAAAATTAATTTATTTAACATCTGAAGATATAAATAATCTATCTTAGGATCTTTCTTCAATTAGGAATGTTGAAGAAAAAAAAAACCCAATCAGATTTTATACATTGATCTATGATAATCGAAAGATATAATCATTCAGTTAGTAATCCAAATGTGCTCTAATGATCTCCAACCAACAACACATGATCCCTGCATTCTAGCATAGAAAATAAAATTTCATTAATTTTCCATTCTTGATCAGTTGATCATCAATCAGGAATATATCTCTCCTTCTTTTTTTCCTACGAGTGAATGAGAAGGAGTAATTGATATATATATCATTGGAAAGAATTCCATATTATCAATTTTGGATTTTGAAACTCTACACAACACATATTCCCATATTTTAATATATCTGGTGTTCATGTTAAAATAATAATTTAATTTAATGATTTCCATTATTTAATATAATATCCATAAATAACCATTGTGATATAATAAAATAGTTTCATCATTATATTATTGTGTTCTCCTTCTGATGGAACTGAAAAATTGTATCTATTGGCCTATAAATAATAATTTATGAAATAATCACTTCTTGTCCTATACAAACTACACATTATTTATTGAATATCAAAATTAAAAATTTCATTATAATTAATAAATAATTCATTCCAAAAGAGATAAATAGATTTTAATTAAATATTGAATAAAATAAATATAAATATTTTTTGTCACATTATAGTTAATAAATTTTTTTTTAATTTATGTGATAGATATAAAATGAATAAAACTATTCCTCATTATTTAGAATAATATTTAATCAAATTATTAAATTAAAATATTATTTTATTGAGCTCAACCAAAAAACTTATTATGTGAACCTCTTCGATTCTTTCGCATTTTTATTACTATGTCTTGCATAAAGTCCAAGATTATTGTCTAGCAACGAGTAGAGGTAGTCAATATAAATAACATTATTTTTTAATAATTAAATCCACATATGAATGATCACTATTTAATATAGTTACTTTTAATAATATATCATCAATTATGATTAAAGATAGCTTCATCAATAAATAAGATTGATTCCTCATTATTAGATTATCTAAAACAATAATGTTGTAATACCATGGATATGGAATTTATGGAATGGTTGTATTCCAATAAATGGGTTAAGATATTAGCTCCCACAAATATATATTTTAAAATTCATTCCTCAACATATACATTAATGATAAGAAAATCATGACACGCCCAACATAGATTACCTCCCACCAATACATGGGGTGATGGTTTTCATAGTATATCTGAGTATGTGATTCACTAAATGTATTAATGATAATATTAATGAACGATGAAAAAAACAAATTATAACTAATAAGAATATACGATTACACAAAAACATAAATAATTTCAACATATGGGTTTGTTCCCATAATCTCTCTTATTAGAGATTAATATATGAAAAGTTATAGAGAATAAGCCTAATCCACTTATAAGTACTCAATGATGAATGTAAAAATACAATCTCTCCCATAATCTTATATTATCCACCATTAGAATTATGTTAATAATATTTTCATCTCACTTCATGTTTCTCATCTTTTTTAGGAACTTCCATGACCGTATAATTTCAAAAAATTCCCTCTGATAATATTACATTAAATAAATAAAAAACAATAAAGAGTATGTATTAAGATGGTCAATTAATTTTCAATACCTATAAAATACATGTAATAAAAGAAATATAAGTTGGTCTTGGGACACCTACTCTAAAAAAATATTACTTGGAATATATCCAATAGCCTATAGTATTCAACCCGCATGACCACACATGATAATCATGTTTTTCCTATATCATGAATTTATTCACGGTGTCTACCATGTTCCATTCAATGGAAATAATTATCACTAAATCCTCAACTCTTATAAAATAATCTCTCAGGATATGATAATTAAGAAGTATTTTAATCATTTGATGATGTGAACATGCCTCTTTTATGATATCCCACAGTATTTTATTATTAGAATAGGTTGTTATAGGATCATCAATTCAAGGTACCCCATCAAACACTTGAATGATGTTGTGAATACACACTACATTGTTAGCTTTAATACAAGTCACAATATACCCAGACACTATTATATAATCTATGAAAAAAAATCCTAAATTTACATATTCCACCTCACAATACCTTAATTTAATTAGAAAAATTATACCATTTTTGATTTCATATCACATGATTATTTTATAAACTATCATATTCATATCCTATAATGACTATTACCTAATCTACTATATATACCATGAAAATTCCCTAGAACTCCTCTAATACATAAGGATAGTCTTGGACTCCATCCAATTGTGTTTACCTAGGTCATCATGATATTTATCTATCAAAATCAGTGTGTAGGAAACATCACTCTTAGTAAAAAGCATAGCATACAAAACTAACCCAATCCATAATGGATAAAAAAAAATACAATCCATTCTATTTCATTCTTCATTTATATAATTATTCATTTTCCAATAATGAAGAATACAATGTAATATTGTAAATATTCCCCTATTTTATTTTTCCACAATAATTCTCTCTATTGTATTTTCAATGAATATATATTGACATAGGTTGATAAACCTCTTAGATCTATAAAGATGCATCTTCATTCCACAAATATATGTTACCTAACCCCATTAATTAAAATAATAGAATTTATTTAACCATGTATATATATAATGTATCATTGTTATTTCATTTATCATAAGTAATATTTTATCAACATATACTATCATGAAAATGTCTTCTCTCCAACTAAACTATTTATAGACACAAATATAACATTCATTATTTGTGGAACCAAATTTTTTTTACTCATCAAAAACAATTCCATGACATGGATTCTTACATTAATCTATAAATATATATATATATATGAAACATTATGAACTTGTTCGAATCCATTGGGCTCACAAACCCTTCAAGTTTGGTCATATAGTTATCTTCATGATTGATCTCGTGAAGGAACACTATTTTCAATACATTTTCCAAATATCATAGTCATGAAGGGAAAAAATGGAGTTTTGAAATATTTTTATTTAAATATTTTAAATTGTAGAAAGGCTTCATCAAACTCAATTCATGGATGTTTCTTGAAATTTTTTTCAAACAATCACACCTTATAGGCATTGACATATTCATACATGCCTAGTTTCTTCCTAAATGCCCATTTGAAACCAACATGATTTATATATACTTGAGGGTCTACCAAAATCAATCGACAATTTTGGTACAAGGAATACATTTCAAAATTCTTCATTAATTTAAACATGGATATTTGAATACCACGTACAGCTTCCTTATCAGTTAGGGGATCATTAGCTTCATTTAATAATGAGTCACCCTCCATAGTGAATAGAAAAACACAAAACAATAGTTCTCTAACTAACCATGTACTCTAATGAAATATTAATTAACCTGGAATATTTAATATTTTCATAGGGATTTCTAAAATATATTCATGCACTTGCTCTTTTGTAACCTAAGCCTCTACATCCTTGAATTCTATCTTGCTTACACTATCTCTTTTAGAGATCTTATCCCCCATATGAAATTTAGTGTTTCTAACCAGGATATCATTTCTTATGATGGTGATTATAGGTAGTATCTCCGCATTTAAATGGGATATAATATAATTGTACAGAATGTACCTCGGGGTGAAGGATTCATACCTAAATATTCATTATGAATTTTTTGATTCACCACATATATAAAATCGATAACATGGATTTTTTACATACCATTTTTTTAAAAATATCCCTATTCAATTTATTTGGGAGTTTTTTTATATTTCTTATATTTTTATCATGTATCCCCAAAAGGATAATTGATGACTCAATTGAATCATCCTTGTTATCACCATGTCTTAAACTATGTGGTAACACCTTTCACAAACACCATTTATTTGTGTTTTTAAGGAGGGGTGACTTAGGATAGGATCCAAAACTCCCATACGTAATCAATATTTTATTGATTAATTTATTTTTCACAACATTATTATCGTAGTTCATAATTTTCATTCATTTATGGTTCTCTAAATTATTCTCATATTACTTTATTTTATCAAAATAATCTGACTTATACCTCATTAAGTAGACATTTCCATGTATGCTCAAATTGCGATTAAAAGTTATGAATAATGAGTACCCCCTACTTCAACGTGAAATGGTGTAAAAAATGGAATGAAATGATTTTGGATGCACTTTATCCATTTCAACTTTTACACTAAATGGGTATTTGGCTATTTTTCCTTGTACACATGCATGAAATATAGAAAAATGTTTTTAGTTCATAACATTCTAAATATCCTTCTTGACGTTTTTTTTCAATCTTGTTACATTAAATGACATAGCATTTGATGCAATAGATGGGTTAGTTATGAGTAAGGTGAGGTAAATTTGATATAAATTTACATTAAATTATTTATGAAATCCAATCCATAATGACCATTATATTAATGTTCCATTCAATAAAAACATGAATCATTACAATAGAAGTAAAATTTATTCCAAAATATGAAAAAAAATCCATCAATATAGTCTGAATAATGAAATTTATTTTGTACTAGATTTAAAATAACAATGACATTTTAAAACCCATATCATTCTGGTTATAAATGTGAGGTTGCATTCACTGATAACTAACCCTCAAATTTTATCACTATTGGATACTCATAGATATACCTCCCTTCTATAATGTCCCAAATATGGGTTCTGCCAGAAGGTAACCCATAACCAGTTGGGCATATTTCCTCAAATGCATTTCCTCAAATGCACGATGCTGACGACTAGTAGTGGAGTCCATGACATGATAATGGGGAAACCACACCTTCATTGGAAGAGTATAAATATTTTAATAAAAAAATTTAAACAATAGTGGAAGTAGTAAAACCCACACAATAAGTAAATAGCCGAAGAGTGAATGTAAATACAACATAGGACACAATACATATATATAAGGAATATCATATGTATCTATGAAAAGTACCAAACTAGTAAAAATTATAGAAAGAAATAATAAAACCAATTTATGATATATTCAAGTAAACAACACCAGTATCGCAAGCCTTAGCACGGTCCCATGCTCTCATGCTCCCACTTCAATCAAGTACCTGGTGAAGAAGGGTGCATTCCCTTATCTATAACCCCAACCATATAATCTATTTGGGTCCAATACATGACCCCAATAATTTGTGAGATGAATCCCTCATATCCATCCACCAAAAGAGGTATACCTAACTACCAGTGAGTATATATAACCGGCAATATACAGAATGAATCACTAAACTAGGATGTATAGAAAAGTAAACAATCCTGAAACTTTTCAATTAAATTAATTTATATTTATTATTCATTCATTTAATAATGTAATACCATGATATAGCTTTATCTCTATATCCTCCCATGTAGTAATAACAAAACAGATGTCATAGAAGACCATCTAAACAAACATGTAAGATTGAGACTAATATTTTACTTTGTCTTCACAGACTCATCGCAATCATTCAATCATTCATAAACAGCCCTCTAGGAAATATCTCATGGTGTAACCCATTTTTTTCAACAGAACCCCAAATCATTAGGTAAAAAACTTATGGGAATGTCTCATGATATTACTCCTTTGGTCTGTCATAGTACAAATCAATTACATATGTCCAATTGGGAAGCTCTCATAATCTATATCTGAGGGTCAACATGGAATCAATAAACCATAAACAACCTCTTGGGTATCTGTCATGGTAAATACCCCTAGGTCAACATAACATCAAGCAATTAAAAATGGCATCTTGGGTAGATCTCACATTCAATACACTTGCGTCAACATCTACACCAAGGATCTCATTTTAATGTATAAATAATATGGAAACACCCTCATTTTTCCTGGTTCAAGGCTCTCACGATCCATTGTAAAAAAATTAAGAATATCATATCAATGCATAAAATGTAATATATAACTACTACATGGATAAAAATTAACCAATCATACCATATTAATTTTATATAACCAATAAACTATATCCCAATCAACCATGGAATTGAAAACAAGGTATGCCTAATAGGAATTCTAGATCAAACAACCATAAATAGTCAATCAAGGGAAAACACACCCATGGGATGTCCCTTGACCAGGTATATAAAATTATTCCTAATAAAAAACCCTTTATCAATCAATAAATCCATTGTAGGTAACAAACAAAGTTGAATTCTAAATCATGAAATACCCTAATCCTGGGTATTCAGCCCTTTTAGTATATATAATCCAAATTTGAACAACAAAAGACACAAAACACCTACCTTGATGTATCATGATCGATATAAAAAACAAAGGCACATGACTCTGTAATTTCATGACCCTAGTTTCCAAGAGTCAGTGAATTATTACATTATTATGGCATGATCACAAGGTATCAAATCTAGAAAGACCATTCAATTTATTCGCCTTGAATGTACTAGATTCATACATAAGTTATACATTGCATTATGAAAAAAACATTCTCCATTAAAACATTAATATTCATTATAATATCCTTATAGGTCATTCATAATATACTTCTTCACAACCTAGGGAATGTAAAACAAAGAAATCGGGGAGCTCAGATGCTCAGTAAGGATAACAATTTAGCAAAAACATTCATAAATAAGAATAAACATTTAAGGAAATGAATAATTATAAAACACAATACATTTAAATTAAAACATAAGCATAATATGGAAAATATAAATCAAAAAATTCCCTTTACTTATTCACATGGGTATTCTAAAATTCAAATAATCAAATGCAATATCAATATCAAAGTTCATATTGATGGAATGCATAATGCCAGACTTCATAACCACATTGTCAAGGCCTTGTGCCGAGACTACAAATAAACCTTTGTCAAGGCCGTCTTCCGAGACACTAGTTTGTCTCCTGAGATCTACTGATGTATCTAAGAGCAATAGTGGGCTCCACCCATCACTTACATTGTCCAATGCATTCCTTAGATGAAAAGGATGAAAAATAACATAAACATTCGTTTTAAAACTAGAATACCAAATGTAAATACATTAACCATAAATCATGAATGGAATAAAAATGACACATCCACAGTAAAAAATACGAAACAAACATCAATACAATATAGAATATTTGTTTCGTAAAAAATCAACTTCAAACAAGTGAAAAATAAAATCAACGGATGTTGACATATATGAAATCAAAAGTATTTCAATGAGATATTTCTTTCAATTTTTAAATAATTTACAGGTCACATATATATAAAAGGAAGTAGTTATTTAGAAAATATTCTTATATGATTTTAATGGAAGCTTTGAAGTTGTTATAATTGTAAAAGAAATGCCTCACTATCCGTATAAGTTTAAAAAAACTCCTACCTTAATTTTGTTGAAAAGGTTATAATGGACCCTCAGTGGAAAACGACCAAACGATTCCTTTATAAATTTTTTATAAAAAGTAAAAGAAGGGTATAAATGATTTTAACGCATATTTTAGTAAATAGTAAAAATGGTTTGATATTCATTTATATGAAATACAGATATGGATGAAGAAGTGGCCCCAGTAGATACTCACATATAAACAACATCAAAAAATATAGAGATTGTAGAATTAACCCTTCCCTGTATTTTTCTTTGATCGAGGGTATGTTAACCTCATGTATAATTGTTTAATCATTGTTATTAAATTATATAAGAAAAACATATAGAAATATGATATTACATATGATCTTCTAATATTTTTTTGTTAATAATATTTCAGTAGTGACATTGTTTTGGGTGTCAACTAATTCGGTTTCCTTTATATTCTTGGTTACAGAAGGAAAATTTGTTTTGGATTGGATGTATGTTTTTCAAATCCATAATGAAATTAAGTTATTAAACATTATTTTTAATCATAAAATGAAAATTATCTATGAATGGTTATGATGGGTAATTAATTTAATTGCGTTCGAGGAGACGGTAATCTGTACGTACGCACGAGCGACAATATAATTCTATTGACGATAATTTGTACGTACACATGAGAAACATAAAGTAATTAATGCGTCATCATTGTGCCATAAATAATTTTAATTATTTAAGGTCTAAAAATTATAAAATTAAAACTATGTAGGAAATATTTTTATCTTTCTAATAAATATTTACATTCTAAATTATCATATGTATAACCATATATTTACAATGGTTTAGTTATTAAACAGTGAATTTAACAATTTTATCTCTTCTTGAAATAAAATAATAATAATTGTTCTAATATAATATAAGATTACCAAAAGGATCATATTTTATTCTTAAGGTTGATTTTGGTTGAAAAACATTTTTCCAACTGAATTAGGACAAGTGTTAGGGTAATTATAATATCATTTGTACCATTAATTACCTTATTTACTTTTAACCGTGGAAAATAAACATCAAAAGTTACAATTCACCAAAAATTATTTTAATCTTATTGGACCAATGTTTACTTAATTATGTCAATGGTTACTCTCTAATTTTGAAATTCAATTATCATAAGAGGTAATGTTACATTTTATGAAAATTTTCAAATGTGCCAAGAAGGTGGGTAAAAAATGGTAAAAAGTTCAATAAAATTTTATATATCTATTATTATTATAAAATGAATATAATGAATAAGATTTAACATATATAGATATTATATATCTAGTTTTACCTAATAAAAATTTAAATTATCTAACTAATTATTTAAATAAAAAGTTGGATTTAAACAATATCGCAGTGATTTTCACTATTCATCAAAAATTGAAACTTTTTAGAAAAATACCAAAAAATCACCGTAAGCTAATTTCGATATTACAAATAAAAAAAGGATGTCCATTTTGAAAAATATAATTTATTAAATTTAAAAAAGTGAGTATTACTATTCATAACATCTAGTTTTATTGGTCGTGGTGTGTTAAAACTCCATGATGCGTACAACACAAGCTATTGAAATATTTAAAGGGAAATGTACCATTGAAGTTTTGGGGTATTAAAATCTCCCCTCCTTAAAATAATTTCATCCTTGAAATTTATATAATATTACAGCATTATAATATTTAGGTGGTTCTTCATCCTAACTTCCTTGGGTTCCAGCGTTGCCTCTTCCATCTTATGATTTATCCATAGACCTTTTACAAGAAGAGTAATTCGAATTCCCAACCATTGTATTTTGGTATCAAGAATCTAGACAGGCTTTTTACAATAAGACATCTCGGGTTCCTATTCTATTTCATCATAGTTTAGTACATGCGTTTGGTCAGACATGTATTTTTTCAACAGTGATACATGGAACAGATCATGAACTTTGGAGAGACATGGCGACATTTCCCAACGATAAGCCACCACTCCGATTCGTTCAAGAAATTTGAATGGTCTAATGTACCTGGTACTTAATTTACCCTTACTACCAAAATGTATAACACCCTTCCATGGATATACCATCAAAAAAACATGATCACCTATATGAAATTGAAAATCCATCCTTCGTTTATCAGCATAGTTATTTTTCCTACACAGAGATGCTTTGATGTGGTTTTGGATAATCTTTACCTTTTCTAGTGCATCCTAAACCTGTTCTTTTCCTACGAGTTTCCATTCACCAACATCATCCCAAAAAGTTAGTGTAAGGCATCTCTTTCCTTATAACGCTTCCTATGGTACCATCTGAATTTTTCAATGGAAGCTATTGTTATAGAAAAATTCTACCAGAGGTAAATATTGATCCCACATACCTTGAAAGCTACGTGAGAACGATCTAAACATGTCTTCTATGATTTGAATATTCTGTTATGATTTTCCATCAGTTTGATAGTGGTAGGAAGGTCTCAAATGATATTCAATATCCAAGGCCATCTGAATACATTTCCAGAATCATTATGTAAAATGGGGATCACATGCTGAAGAAATCGATAGGGGTACACCATGAAGTCATATATCTTCATAAATATATATTCCTGCTAAACGTTCATGTGATAAATCTTCTATTATAGCAAGAAAATGTGATGACATTGTAAGATGATAAAAAATGACCCATTTTGCATCCTTCCTTCAAGTAGTCTTTTGTATCCTCATGAAAAAGGAAATCATAATATCATACCATTTCCACTCTTGTATAGGAATATGATGCATGAATCATCTAGGATGTTGTCTTATGGCTTTCATTTGTTGATAAACAATACATCGTGACACATAATCATCAATCCCTCTTATCATGTTGTCCCACCAAAAATGTTCCTTCAAATATTTATACATCATAGTGCTACTAGGGTGTATAGAGAAATTTGATCTATGAGCATCATCCAACAATTCTATTTTTAGATTAGGTATGCCAGGAACACAAATTCTCTTCCCAAATTTCAAAATTCCATCTTCATATATGATTTCAATCATACTTCCACCATTCAAAGAATTATTTTTCATTTTAAATTTATCATCATCAGTCTGAGAACTTTTTATCCTTTTAGTAAAGGTGATTTGGAAACCATTTTAAAAATTATTGATGTTTCACCTTCCATGATTATTCCCATATCCATCATTACTATATCAATGAACATAGGATCTCTTTCACCACTCATCTTGTTAAAAACTCCCTGATCCTTTCTTCTCAAAGAATCTTCCTACTTATTTTCCTTCCCTGGTGGTTTTGTATAGTGCCATCATAATCATTGAGTAGTTCATGTCATCTTCTTTGCCTTATATTGAGTTATTTATGTGAGAAAATATACTTAAAACTATTTTGATTAGGATATATCTCACATTTTTCACTATAGGGATAGTTTCTCAATATCTTCAAAGAAAATATTACAATTTCTAAATAAATAGCATGTGTGAGATAGTTTTATTCATAAATTTTTTTCTTCGGTGATGCATAGTAAATAACTCTATTATTTTGCATAAGCACACAACCAAGTCCATTCTTTGATGCACCACTATAAATATAAAACTCACCATTACATGATGGTAGATTAATGATAATAGAATTGAATTATATTATCTTCTGTTCTTCAAAAAATTCTTTACATTCTTTTGTCCAAACTAATATATCCCCATTACGTGTGAGCTTGGTTAATGTGTTTGAAAATCAGGAAATATTCTGGATGACGTGACAATAATAACGTTCTAAACCAATAAAACTATTTAACTCAATTATACTCATCATTGTAGGACACTCTTGTATTTTCTTGTTTTAGAATGATCAAAAGAGATTCCATCCTTAGAGATAATAGGGCTAAGAAAATAAGTCTCCTAATTCTTGAATTCATTCTTGATAAACATACCATATAATTCATTTCTTCTAAGGGTTTTCATAATAGTGTGCTATTGATTTTCATGATCTTTGTATCTTTTTTATTATACCGAGATATAATAAATAAATACTACTAAAAATTCATCAAGATATTTCTTGAAAACTCTATTCATTAGATCCATGATAACAGAGGGTGCATTAGTCAGCCCAAAAGGCATAATTGTAAACTCGTAATGCTCGTACCTGGTTCGAAATGATGTTTTCAGAATGTCTTCATTCTTCAAACACAACTGATGATATCCATATCAAAGGTTGATCTTTGAAAAATATTGATCTCAATGATTTTTTTCCAATAAATCATTAATGAAAAGTTGGGGATACTTTTTCTTTATTGTTATAACATTGATCTCCATGTAGTCAATGCACTACCTCATAGATGATTCTTTATTCTTAACAAAAAAAAATGGTCTCCTCATGGAGGAATACTAAGGTGAATAAACCACTTATACATAAATTCCACTATTGATTTCCTTAGTTCCACTAATTACCAAAGTGGCCATTCTATAAGGGGTCTTCGATATGGTCCTTGAACCGGGAATATAATAAATGCAAAACACAATTTATCATTCTGGATGATGTCCAGGTAAATCCTCTAGAATCAAAGCAACATATTATTGTACAATAGTTACATCCTCTATTCTTACATTCTTTTCCTAACCCTTAGTAATTTCATTATCTTCCTCCACAATAATTGATTTTAATAGAGCTACTTGGGGGGGATCCAGATAAGAATTCGGTGTTAACATTTCTTCTCTAAAGATATGGTACTCTTTATCATCATAAAGAATTGTAACCTCCTTCTTCATTCAATAAATATCCACTTCATGGTCCAATATCCAATCCATACTGAAAATTATATACAATTCAATCATTGGAATGATGATGAGATTAGTAGATAATGAAAATTTATATTCCCTAATGGGAACTTATTCACAAAACATTGTTGCAATTATACTTCCCTTAAGATTTTTAACCGAAATCTCCCTTGTTTAACCAAATCTGAAATTTCTCATTTTTTTTGAAAACTAAGAAGATATTAAACAATGCGATGATCTTGTAACGCCTCAAAACAAGTTACCCAGAGTTGGTGGATTATTTTAAAACATTGTACTGATTACAAGGAATCATGTCCGGAAGGACCGATCCGTTTAGCAGTCTTGGAAAAGAGATTATATTAATTAACATTACATTACCCTTTCTAACATACAACATAGAATACATAATCCTTTTATAACGCTATTTTTCCCTTATAATAACCATGTATCTCAATCATAAAACAGTTCTTCGGATCCATGGAAAATAAAACCTTAGAAAGGGGTGAGCTCAGATGCTCAGTAATAGTAAATAATTTATTAGAAGCTATAAACTTTTAAGGAACGATGTTTAATAAAAACAATAACCACATAATCTTAATCATGAACATAATATGGAAAAAATAAATCCAAATTTACCACATTAACATGTACATGGATATTCTACTATTTGAATAATCACATGTAATAACTAATTTCATAATGATGGAATGTATAGTTAAAGACATTAATTTTTTTGTCAAGGCCTCATGTCAGGACCGTGGGGATAACTATAACCGGACCCTAAGCCTGAGATCCTCTATAACTGGACTCCAACCCGGAGAGCCTCTATAACCAGACTCCAACCCAGAGAGCCTATGTATACAGACTCCAACCCATAGATCCCCTGTAACCGGACACCAACCCGGAGATCCACTGTAACCAGACTCCAACCCGGAGGGTCTACTGTAACTGGACCCCAACCTGTAGGGCTTACTATTACTAGTCCCCAACCCGTAACATACAATTCCAACACATTTATCTTAAGAAGTTGTTGAAATATAACATAAACATTCCTATAAAAACTAGCATGCGAAATGTCAATACATTAACTATAAACCATGAATGGCATAAAAATAACACATCCATAGTTAATCATATCACAAAACCTTAAATACAATATGGAATATTTGTATCATAATAATTCAACTTCAAAGAGTTGTATAACATATCAAAGGAAGTTGACATAGATGAACACAATAATATTTGAGAAAAATATCTCGTTCTATTTTGAAATAATTTAAGAGTCACATAATTATAAAGGAAACATTTATTTTTAAAATATTATTATATGATTTTAAGGGAATCTTAAATGATGTTATAATGGCGTAACATAGCCGCACGCATCCTATATGTTACAAAATACATTCTTACCTTAATTTTGTCGAAAAGGTTTTAAAGTTCATTGTTTGGAAAATGACGGAAATATTCCTTTATAAACGTATTATAAAACGTAAAACAAGGGAATAAATGACATTATAACATAGTTTATAAATAGTAAAAATGTATTGAATTAAATTTTTAAGAAAACATGGATGTGGATGATAAAGAGGTCATAGTAGATACTTACATAAAAACAACCTCAGATAATAATGAGATTGTGAAATTAACCATTACCTCGTACTTTTCTTTTGGTCGAGGGAACATTTAAGCTCATGTGTAACAACAATATAATGTTATTAAATTATAAAAGATATATATTCATGTTTATTATATCATACATTATTCATTTATGACTTTATACTACACATTTAATAAATATTTCCAAGGTAAATTAACATTTCGGGCAATAATCGCTTTTTTTACGTATTTTAACCTGTTATTCATGATTGTATCATTTATATAAGCATTTAAATACTTACAGTATATAAAAATGATTTATATATCATCTATAATTAGAATATATATGTATATAATATAGATAAGTGAAATGGAAAACACCATTTATGGAGACATTAGGTCGTACGTACGCATAAACATTATTTCTGTTTTCAAATCGTATTGAATGGAAGTAAGTGAATGAGATTAATGTATATATGTATATATATAAAGTATTGTAATTATGTCATATATTACATACTTATTACTAATATATATTTTTATAATCATTGTTGAATGGTGAACGTGGAAATGAATCTCATCGCGTCGTGGAGATGATAATATGTACATACGCACGAGAAAAACTATCATTATATTGAAGATAAAATTGAATGAAATTGGATGTTATACCATAAATACACAATAATTAGTGTGTTATTTATTTATTTATATCAATTATACTCATTATTATACCCACCCATGTAATGAATTTTTGAATGACAAACTATACCATGACGTGGAGACGATAAGTTGTATGTACGCACGTATAGTGACTTTGTCATTTATTGGATGAAGAGATTAAAAAATTTAGGTGTATTATATTTATAATAACATCATAGTATTTATATTTTACTAGAGTAATTTTTTTAGTATATAAACAATAAATAATGAAAAGTGGAAGAATAATGAACTTAAAAGAGGGTGGTGAAATTATTACTTCTTCATTGGGTGTTTATTATTGAGTTGATTAAAAGGGATTCATAGGATGGCTTTCTGACCAAATTAATGCCTCTATGTTGATGTTAATGATGTTGGGAGGATATTTGGGCAGGGTTTTTCCCAGTCAAATGGCTTTGGAGGTGTTAATTTTAGAGAATGGAAGTGCCCTTTTATAAGAGGGGTGAGGGGAACCTTATGAAAAACATAAAATATTATTTTATTATAAAATCATTTTCATTTTATAATAATTCTAAATTCATTTATTTTGAAGCTAAGGTGGTGATGGGTCTAAATCTTCTCAAAATATAGGTTTTATAAAAGGTTAGGTTACCATTCGAACCTTGTCTTTTAGATTTAACTCTTAGTTAAATAGTTTAACTTTTACTGTGTCTTCTTGTATTCTAACACTATATTGTTAATAAAATTACTATAAAATTCCAAAAAAACCTCAACTACCTCATTAATGACATATAATATATTATTTAAGTCATTTGGAAGATCATTAGATTTTTAAGAATATTATATCACCCAATAATATAGTTTAAAAAACTATTTTATCTCAATTTTGACACTATTTGGTAATTGTTTTTTTAAAATCATAACAGCATTATTAATTTGAATAAAATTTATTTAATCCTCCCTAACATGTCATATTTACCTATAAAATTAGTGAAATTCATCAAAATTATAAAATTTCATTATTTGGGTATTTATAATATCAATTATTTAAATATTTTATTAATAAGGTAATTACAACACCATCAATGTGTTATAAATAAATTTAATTATATAATTTCTAAAAATTTTAAATAATATACCATTATTTAGGAAATAGTTTTATGTTTCTTATTAATGTTTATAGTCAATGTTATCTTCTGTATGACCCTATATTAAAAATGTTTTAGTAATGAAAACATGAATTTAACAATTATAACTCTTCTTTAAATTAAATATTAATAAATGTCCTAATATAATCCATGTGGACCTAAAGGATCATATTTTATTCGTAATTTTTTATTTGTCAAATTATACTTATAAAATATAATTTGGACATGTGTTAGGGTAACTATAATATCAATTTTACCTATAATTACCCTATTTACATTTAGTCGTGCTAAATAAAAGTAAAAATATAATATTCACCAAAAATTATTTTCATCTTATTGAACCACAATTTACATACTAAGGTTAACCATGTCTCTCATATTTTTTAAATACAACTCACAGAAGCGGTAAAATTATGTTTTATGCAAATGTTCAAATTCTCACAGACGGTGGGTAAAAGACGGTTAAAAGTTCGATAAAATTATTTGTATATATTATTATTATAAAATGACTCCAATGAATTAAATTTAACTTATAAAGGTATCACCTATAAATTTGGACCTAAAACAATTTAATTAAAATAAATAATTACTCAAATTAATAGTCAGTTTTAAACAATAACACAGTGTTTTTCAGCTTTCATTAAAAATTGAATGTTTTTACAAAAATACTAAAATTTCACCCTAAGATTATTATGATATTCAGAATCCAAAAATGAAGGTCATTTTTAAATATTTAATTTATAAATTTTAAAAAATTTGGTATTATTGTTCACAACTTCTAGTTTAATTGATCGTGGTGTGTTAGAACTCGAAGTTGCACACAACGCAAGCTATTATATTATTAAAAGAGAAACGTATCATAGAAGCTCGGGCTGTAACATTATCCCCTCCTTTAATAAATTGTTTCCTCACTACTTATTCTTGGTATTGAAAACATGGGGATTGAAATTCCAAAATATCTTAGTTGAAATCCCAAATCAAAAAATGGATTAATGATGCCTCTATTTTAAAATAAAGAGAGGTAAGTATGAAGGTTACTGAAAATAACACATACTAGGGTTCTATTTAAGAAAACATGGATATGGAAAAGAAAACTGATCACATGTTCGGATAGAGAGTGATCAATAATATTATTAGGAGATGTTTAACAATCTGAAAGTCATAAACTTGTGATGGGTTGAAAGGACTTTGATTACCTAGTATGAAAAGTAAACATAAAACATTTTTTTTAGTTCCATTTCATAATGTTGAGTCATTTATTTATGATATTGACTAATACTATAAGGAGATATACTTACTTTACATGTATATTTCTATCCGCTAATAAACTTCTCTCACAAATTCATCTTTCACTACAAATGATAATAGAATTGAAAAATATTCTATTTATCCTAATCATATATGGTTTCAAAAATAATGAATTAACAATTCATTTCACAGAATATTTTAAGAAAACTACATTAAAAAACCTGGGACATCACGTAAATTAGTTATAAGTGATTCTCCCTTGTCGCCCTTCGGTTGCGTGTTCAAGTCATGCAGCCTTCCCGGACGCGACAGTTTGTTGACTGACCTCCGAGTTTTCCTTTTTATGACAATCCAAAAATAATCTCAAGAAATTATTTAACCTTAACAGTATTATCCAATGTCAAACATAATCCATTCAAACTTTTAGACTTATCCAAAATACTTTTGTACAAACTCATTGTCCAAAACTTATAAGGAAGGAATACACAGTTAGAATACTTTTTTCCACATAATAACAGGTTAATACCTTCATCATTTATTATTTTAAAAGATGGTAACACCCTGAATTACCATAATATTTTATTGATTACATTAATGCTCCCTTATTCATTATATAATACTAGATATAGTCCTTATATCTAAAATTTTGTAAACTCCAACCATGATTGAATATAAAAATCATTAACCAGTTCCTAGGTAGTCAATAATATCGAATATAATTTATCCAAATCAATCATCTCTTATTCCAAAATCACTGCCTCAGTATCAGGACCATATTAAGTTTTATCATTCCTCTAACCATGTATTTTCCAATAATATTAACTTGTTGTTGAGTCACTTTTCATAGTACCATATAATCTAATGTCCTTAATGAAATAGTATTTTTGTACAATCCTTATAAAATCTATAATTCTTATAACATGTACATCATTAATAAAATACTCAAATGACACAATACATTAATAACAGCAAAAGAAACCTAATCATTCCCCTTTATCTTCATTATTATAATAACCTAAATATTATCTAATAGCATCATTTGGGGTATACTCTAATGATTTGGACATTGATTCACGTAGTGACCCAACTCCTTGCAGATGGATCAATGTATATTTGAAATTTTTTCTTACCCTTACATTCACATACTTGGTGTCCTTTTTCTCCACACATATTACAAACTCTCATTCCCTTCAACCATTTACCAAGGTGATTCTTTCCATAGTTATCAAATATGGTAAATCATTCTTTCTCCTATTTCCTTTATCCATCAATCTCTCTACCATCCTTTCTTCTCTCGATTCCCTTCAAATCCATATGACTTAAAGAATTAATTACTTATCTTATTAATGCAAGATACAATTTCTTCATGGGACGAGCATATATGAGAGAGTATTGAACTTATAAATTTAGGCTTAATACCATGAAAGATATGATACGTTTTGTTATTTGGATCAAACATATTGTTACAGTTCTCTTCCTTCTACTAGGAACCATTTATAAAAAATGGCATACACTAGTTCATTTTATGAATCACAATGCATAATTACAAACATGTAAAATACATAACATAAATAGAATAGTTTATGGATTTAATCCAAAATCATAAAAATATTTTCAATGAGGGTGTATTTACTACTAAATAATTCATAATGGATTGTAATAAATATGTGAATTATCCAACGAATATTCCCTAGGAGTGTCATAACCAAGAGTGCAGCATGGCATGTTTTCATGCACCATTTCCCATTCATGTCTAACTTAAAGTGGTGTTTTCATTTTTTTCTCGTAGGTACATCTATTCCCAAGACACCTCTACGTGCTCGTATCCAGATAGGGATATATTTTTGGGAAAACTCACAAAATCTATAAGTTACCAAAATTCTAGGAAGATCATCTATACTAATCCTCATAGTCTATCTTCGGGTAATGTGCTCTAATCAGAGTTTATCTAAATATACTTTCCATGCATATTTCTAAACATCCTCTAATACCAATTGTAATGCCCCAACCCTAGTTACCTAGAGTCGGTTCATTATTTCAATAAATTGTCTTGATTACAAGGAATCAAGTCTCGAAGGACCGATCAGTTTAGTAGTCTTGGAAAATAGATTTCATATATGAATGTTACAATACACTTTCTAACATACAACAAAGCATAAATAATCATTTGATAATGACATCATTCCCTTACCTTAACCTTGCATCTCAATCATAAAATACTTCATTGGATCCTCCGAAAATAAAACATAAGAAATGGATGAGATCAGATGCATAGTAAGGGTAAATAATTTTGCAGAAGATATTAACTTTTAAGGCAAGATGTGTAATAAATACAAAAGCCTTTTAAACAAAAAAACATAATATGGCAAAAATAAATCATAATTTACCATATTAACATTTACATGCATATTCTACTACTCGAATAATCAAAAGTAATAAATGAAATCATAATGAGGGAATGTATAGTATCATACTATAATTTCTGTGTTAAGGCCTCCTGCCAGGACCTTGGGCCTAACTATAACTGGACCGCAACTCAGATAGCCTCTGTAACAAGACTCCAACCCGGAGAGCCTCTGTAACCGGACTCCAACCTAGAGATCCTCTGTAACTGGACTCCAACCTAGAGAGCCTCTATAACAGGACTCCGACCAAAGAGCCTCTCTAATCGGACCCCATCCAAGAGGGACTTCTGTAACCGGACCCCAACCTAGAGGGCTTTCCTTTACCGGTCCCCAACTCGTAACATACTAGTCTAACACATTCATCTTAACAAGCGGTTAAAATATAAAAAAACATTCATATTAAAACTAACATAAGAAATGTATATAATTTAACCATAAAACATTAATGGCATAAAAATAACTCATCCAAAGTAAATCATGTCACAAAACCATAAATAAAATATGGAAGATTTGTATCATAATAAATAAACTGCAAACAAGTGTAAAATTTATCAAAGAATTCTGACATATATAAAATCAAAACTATTTGAATAAAATATCTCTTTCTATTTTGAAATGATTTATGAGTCACATAATTATAAAGAAAACGTTTATTTTTTTATAATATTCTTATAAGCTTGTAAGGGATGTAATGATGTTGTTATAATGGAAGAAAATATCTGTAGCCACAGTATAAGTTAAGAAAGACATTATTACATTAATTTTGTCGAAAAGGTCATAAAGTACATTATTTGTAAAATGACGGAAAGATTCCAATATAAACATCTTATAAAAAGTCAAACAAGGGTATAAATAACATTATACCATAGTCTAGTAAATAGAAAAAAAAAATTTAAATTCATTTTTAATAGAACATGGACGTGGATGATAAAGACTCCCCAGTAGATACTTAAGTAAAAAAAACCTCGGATAATAAAGAGATTGTGAAATTAACCCTTACCATGTATTTACCTTTGGTTGAGGGTACATTTAACCTCTTATATAATGAAAATGGTATATTATTATATTATACAAAAACAATATTCATATTTATTATATCGTACATGATTCATTTATGATTTTATACTACCCTTTTAATAAAGATTTCCATGTTAAATTAACATTTCCGATAATAATCGCATTATTTTTCATACATATTTTAACATGTTATTCTTGATCGTATCATTTAGATCAATATTTAAATACTTAAAAAATATAAAAATTATTTATGTAAAATTTATATTTAGAATATTAATATTTATAGTAGAAAGATATATGAAATAGAAAACCCAATTTTTAGAGATGATAGGTTGTACGTACGCCAAAACGTTGTTTCGGTTTTCATATCGTATTGAATGGTAGTAAGTGAATGAGTTTAATTTAGATACATACATATACATATATATATTTCCAGTAAAATTATTCTGTCATATATTAAAAACTTATAAATAATATATATATTTATAATCATCAATGAATGGTGAACGTGGAAATTAATATCATCGTGTCATGGAGACGGTAATTTGTCGTACGCATAAGAGAAAATATCATTATATTGATGATTAAAGTGTATGAAATTGGATGGTATATCATATATACTAAATCATTAAAATGTTATATTAATTATTTACATCAATTGTACTAATTATTATACCATAAAATAGTGATGACAAACTACAACACGATGTGGAGATGGTAAGCAGTACATACACACGTATGGTGACATTTTCATTTATAGGATGGAGAGAATAAAGAATATGGTTGTAACATATTTATAATAATGTCACAGTATATATAAGCTAATATATATATTACTTTTTTCTATAAACAACAAAGAAATAAGAAGCGTAAGAAGAAAAGAACTTGAAAGAGGGTCGTGAAATTATTACCTCTTTTTTTGGTATTTCCTTTTGTGTAGATCAAAATGGCTCCATAGGTTGGATTTATGACCAATGTGAGGCCACTATATTGAAATGAGTGAATTTGGGAGGATATTTAGGTTGGGTTTCGTCGAACCAAATGGATTTGGAGGTGTGAATTTGAGAGAAGGGGAAGTGACCTTTTATAAGAGGGGTGAGGGGAACCTTAGGAAAAACATAAAATATTATTTTATTATAAAATCATTTTTTGTTTATATTGGATCCAAATTGATTTATTTCAACGATAAGGTGGGTATGGGTCTAAAAAATTTCATCCAATATATTTTATACATGTTTAGTTTATCATTTTAACCTTATCATTTAGATTTAACTCGTAGTCAAATAGTTTATCTTTTACCGTGTCTTCTTGTATTCTAACATTATATTATCAATAAACTTACTATAAAATTAAAAAATCACCTCAAGTGGTTCATTAATGAAATATATTATATTATTTAATCCATTTGGACAAACCAATTATTTTTAGGAATATTATATCTACAAATAATATAGTTTAAAAAAACTATTTTATGCCAATTTTTACACTATTTGCTATTTGTTTTTTGTTAAAATATTAAAAGAATTATTAAATCAAAAAAGAATTTATTGAATCAACCCTAAAAATACTTATTAACCAATAAAATTAGTGTAATTCATCCAAAGTCTCAAATTAATTTTTTTTGTGTATTTATAATATCAATTATTTTAATCCTTGATTTAAAATGTAATTACTGCATCATCCTTGTGTCATAAATAAATATAATAATTTATGGTCAAAAAAACTATAAAGAAAATACCATTATGTAAGAAATATTTTTTTCTTTATAATGAATATTAATATTCTTATTTATCTTATTTATAACCCAATATAAAAAAATTTTTACTTATGAAAAATTGAATTAATCATTTTAAACTCTTCTTTAAATTAAATAATAATAAATGTCCAAATCTAATACATGTGGACATAAAGGATCTCAATTTTATCATAATTTTGGTTTTGGTCAAATTCCACTTATCTAATAGAATTAGGACATGTGTTAGTGTAATTATAAAATAATTTTTACCCTTAATTACCCTATTTACTTTAAACAGCGGTAAATAAAAGTCAAAAGATACTATTCACTAAAAATTATTTTAATCATATTGATCCAAATTTTACTTACTGAGGTTAATATTTCATGTCATATTTTTGAAATTAAACTCACCGATGCGGTAAAATTATGATTTATGCAAATTTTCAAATTCTCCTTGAAAGTGGGTAAAAGACGGTAAAAAGTTCAATGAAATTTCATATATCTAAAATTATTTTAAAATGACTCCAATGAATTAATTTGAAAATATAAAGGTATAATGTATCTATTTTGACCTAAAATAAATTTAATAAAAATAAATAATTTTTTAAATAAAAAGTCATTTTTAAACAAAAACATAGTGTTTATCTCTATTTATTAAAAATTGAATGTTTTTAGTAAAATACTAAAAATTAAACCAAAGATAATTTTGATATTACAATCCCAAAAATGAAATCCATTTTTAATGATAAAATTTATATAATTTTAAAAAGTGGAATTACTATTTATAATGGTTAGTTTGATTGGTCGTGGTGTGTTATAACTCGAGTTGCGTAAAACAAAATATATTGTATTATTCAAGGAGAAACATGACGTGGAATCTTAGGGTGTTACATTCTCCCCCATTCAAGAAATTGATTCCTCACAATTTATTCTCGTTATTAAAAACATGGGGATTGGCATTTCAAAATATCATAGTTGAAATCCCACATCGAAAAATGGATTAATGAGGCCTCTATCTCAAAATAATGAAATGTTAGTATGAAGTTTACCAAAAATAACACATACTAGGGTTCCATGTAGGATAACCAGGATATGGAAGAGAAAACTAATCATCATGTTCTGATGGAGAGTTATCAAGAATATTATTATGATAAAGTTAATGAAATGAAATCCATAAACATGTGATGGGTTGAAAGGTCTTTGATTACCGAGTAGGAAAATTAATCAGATAACATTTTTTATGTACTTTTAATAATTTTAAGAAATTTATTTATGATTTAGACTAAGAGTATAAGGATATATACTTACATTACATGTAGAGTTTTATACATTAATAAATTTTTCCCACTAACTCATCTGTCATTGCAAAAAGATAATAAAATAAAAAATAATTTATTTATCCTAATCGTATAGGGTTCCAAAAATAATAAATTAATAATTCATTACTCAGACTATTTTAAAAAAACTACATTAAAAAAATGAGGACATCACGCATGCCAGTGGTATGTGATACACCCTTGTCGCCCTTCGGTTTGGTGTTCAAGTCATGCGGCCTTGCCGGACATGACGGGTTGTCGCCCGACCTCCGGGATGTCATTTTTATGACAATCCAAAAATAATCTCATGAAATTATTTAAACTTAACAATAATATCCAAGGTCAATATTAATTGATTCCAACCTTTATACTAATCCAAAATACTTCTGTCCAAACTCACTCTCCAAAACATATAAAGAAGGTATACAGAATGAAGATCCTTTTTTCCACATAATAACAGATGAATACCTTCATCATGTATTCTATTAAAACATGGTAACACCCTGAATTACCGTAATACCTTATTTATTACATAAATGCTCTGTTATTCATTATATAATACTAGATATACTCCTTCTATCCAAAAATGTTGTAAACTCCAACAATGATGGAATAAACAAATCAAAACCATTTCCATGTTTTTCAAGAATATCCAATATAATTTATCCAAATCAACCATCTCTTATTCCAAATCATTGTCTCAGTATCATGACCATATTAATGTTTATCTTTCCTTCAACCATGTATTTTCCAAAAAGATTAACTTGATGTTGAGTCACTTTTCATAGTACCATATAATCACATGTACTTAATGAAATAGTATTGCATTACAATCCTTATATACTCTATAATTATCATAACGTGTACATCATTAATAAAATACTCAAATTACACAGTAACATAATAACAACATAAGAAATATAATCATTCATCTTTATCTTATATAGTATCATTACTCAATTATTATCTAATATCTGTATTTGGGGTATACTGTGAGGATTTTTAAATTGATTCACGTAGTGTCCCAACTCATTGCTGATGAAGTATTGTACATTTAAAATTTTTCTATTACCCTTACAATCGCGTACATGGTTTACTTTTTCTCCACACTTATAACAAAATCAAATACTCTCCAATCATTTACCAAGGTGACTCTTTCCACAGATATCACGTATGGGAAAATCCTTCTTTCCCCTATTTTCTTTATCCATCATCATCACTACCATATTTTTCTTCTCTTTCATCCCTTCATAGCCATAGGACTCAAAGAATTAATTACTTATCTTATTAACACATGATAATATTTCTTCTTATGATGAGAATATATGTGAGACTATTTCACTTCTAAATTATGGATTAATACCATGAAAGGTATTATCCTTCTTACTCTTTGGATCAAATGTATTGCTGGAGTTCTCATTCCATCAACAGGGCGCCATTTCTAAACAATGGAATACACTAGGTCAGTTTATGAATTTCAATGCATAATCCAAAACTTTTAATATACCTAACATAAATTGAAATGTTTCTAGATGTAATCCATAATCATAAAAATATTTTCTTTGAGGCAGTATTTAATCTAAACACTTTCATAATTTCTTGTAATGAAAATGTTAATTACCGTAATCATATTCCCTGGGAGTGTATTAATAAACAGTGCATCAAGACCCATTTTCGTGAACCAGTTCCCATTAAAGTCCATCTCAAAGTGTTGTTTTTAGGTTTTACACCTAGGTACATCTGTTCCAGAGCAACCTCTACCTGCTTGTATAAAGACATGGATGTACTGCATGGAAAATTAAAAAAAACTCTATATTACCAATATTCTTAAGATTTTCACCAATAATAATCCTCAGAGTCTATCTTATAGTAATGTGCTCTAATCAGTGTTTATCTAAATCTAGTTTCTAGGGTTATTTCTAGACATCATCTGATACAAACTATAACACCCCGGCCCTAGTTCCCAAAAGTTGGTGCATTATTTTAATACATTGGGATGATTACAAGGAATCAAGTCTAGAAGGACCAATCAGTTTAGCAGTCTTGGAAAATATATTACATACATGAATATTAAATTACACTTTATAAAATTCAACATAGCATAAGAACTCCTTTCATAACAACATTATTCCTTTAGCATAACCATTCATCTCAATCACAAAACACTTTTTCAGATCCTGATAAAATAATACATAAGTAATGGGTGAGCTCAGATTCTCAGTAAGGGTAAATAATTTAGTGGAAGCTATATACATTTTAGGATTGATGGGTAATAAAAACCACATCCTTTTAAACATAAAAGTGAACATAACATGGATGAAATAATTCAATAATTACCATATTAACATGCACATGGATATTCAACTAGTCGAATAGTCACATGTAATAACTAATTTCATAATTTGGGAATGTATAGTACCATACATTAATTTCTGTGTCAAGGACTCATGCCAAGACATTGGGGATAACTGTTACTGGACCCCAACCCAGAGATCCTCTGTAACTAGACTCCCACCTGGAGAGCCTCTATAACCGAACTCCATCTTGGAGAGACTCTATAACCGAACTCCAACCCGGGGAGCCTCTCTAACCGGGCTCCAACCCGGAGAACCTCTCTAACCGGAATACAACATAGAGGCTCTTCTATAACCGGACCCCAACCCAGATGGCTTACTTTTACCGGTCCCTAACCCAGAACATACTATTCCAACACATTCATCTTATGAAAATGTTGAAATATAATATAAAAATTCGTATTAAAACTATCATACGAAATGTCAATACATTAACTATAAAATATGAATGGCATAAAAATAACTTTTCCACAGTAAAACATATCACAAAAACTTAAATACAATTTGGAATATTTGTATCATAATAAATCAACTTCAAAAAAGTGTACATTTATCAAAGAATGTTGACATAGATGAAATCAAATCTATTTGAGAGAAATTTATATTTCTATTTTGAAATTATTTAAGAGGCACATAATTATAAATAATTTTTTTTAAAATATTCTTATAATCTTGTAAGGGATTCTTCAAAGTTGTTATAATGGAAGAAAATATTAACACCAAACATATAAGTTAAAAAATACATTCTTACCTTAATTTTGACGAACATTTCATAAAGTACCTTGTTTCGAAAATGACGGATTGATTCCTTTGTAAAATTCTTATAAAAGATCTTATAAGGGTATAAATGACTTTATAACATAGTCAAGTAAATAGTAATTTTTTTAAATACATTTTTAAGAAAACACGGATGAGGATGATAAATAGGTCCTAGTAGATACTTACGTAAAAACAACATCGGATAATAATGAGATTGTAAATTTAACCATTACCATGTAATTTTACTTTGGTCGAGGGTACGTTTAATCTCTTGTATAATGAAAATAGTATGTCATTAAACTATACCAGAACCATATTCATATTTATTATATCATACATGATTCATTTATAACATTATAGTACCCATTTAATAACGATTTCCATGTTAAATTAACATTTCGGGTAATAATTGCTTTCTTTTTCATACGTATTTTAACTTCTTATTCTTGATCATGTAATTTAGATCATGATTTAAATACTCACATAAAATAGAAATGATTTATATATCATATATATTTAGATTTTAAATATTTATTATAGATAGATATATGAAATGGAAAACACCTTTCATGGACACTATAGGCCATATGTACGCATAAACGCTGTTTCTGTTTTCATATCGTATTGAATGCAAGTAAGTGAATGACACAAATGTGAATATAAATTTATATATATATATATATATATATATATATTTCTAGTAGAGTTATTATTCCATATATTAAATAATTATTAATAATATATATTTTTATATTTATCGTTGAATGGTGAACGTGGAAATGAATCTCATCACGTCGTGGATACGGTAATCTATACGTACGTATTAGTGGAAAATTAATTATATTGATGATGAAATTGTATGAAATTTGAAGTTATATAATATAATACAGAATAAATTACATTTTATATTTATTATTTACATCAATTATACTCATTATTATACCCATCCAAAAAGTGAATTGTTGAATGACAAACTACACCACGACTTAGAGACGGTAAGTCGTACGTACACACATATGATGACATTGTCAGTTATATGATGGGGAGAACAACGAATATGATTGTACCATATTTAGAACAACATAAAAGTATGTATAAGTTACTAGTTTTATTACATTATTTTGGAAACAACAAATAATGAAGAAGTGGAAGAAGAAAAGCAATTGAAAGAGAGTTATGAAATTATTACCTCTTCTTCGGGTGTTTCCTTTTGTGTTGATAAAAAGGGCTCCTTAGGTTGAATTTATTACCAAAGAAATGCCTCTATGATGATGTTATAGAATTTGGGAGGATATTTGGTTTGGGGTTGGCCGAGCCAAATGGCTTTGGAGGTGTGAATTTGAGAGAAGGATAAGTTCTTTTTTATTAGATGGGTGATGGTCACCTTAGGAAAAACGTAAAATATTATTTTATTATAAATTAATTTTCGGTTTATAATGGATCCAAATTGATTTATATATAATATAAGGTGGTTATGGGTTGATTTCCTCTCAGAAAATAGGTTTAGGAAATGTTTAGGTTACCATTTTAACAATAGCTTTTAGAATTAACTCTTAGTTAAATAGTTTAACTTTTATGGTGTCTTCTTGTATTCATAAAATATATGGTTAATAAACATACTAAAAACTTCCAAAATAACCTCAAGTGGTTATTCAATGACATATATAATATTATTTAATCCCTTTATCCGAACCATATATTTTTTGAAATATTATTTCAACCAATAATATAGTTTTTTTTAAATCTATTTTATGTCAATTTTGACACTATTTTGTATTTTTTTAAATAATATCATCATGATGAGTTCAAAAAAATGTATTTAATCACTAATAAAATGTCATATTAACATATAAAATCAGTTTCATTCATCAAAATTCTCAAATTACATTTTCTGGGTATTTATAATATCAATTATTTCAATATTTTATTACTAAGGTAATTACTCCATCATCATTGTGTCATAACTATTTTAATTATTTAATGTCAAAAAAATATAAGTAAAATACAATTATATAGGAAATATTTTTATCTTTCTAATTAATATTTATAGTCTAGTTTATCTTCTGTATAACCCTGTATTAAAAATGATTGAGTTATGATAACTTGAATTTAAAACATTTAACTCTTCTTTAAATTAAATTTTAATAAATGTCCTAATCTAACCCATGTAAACCTAAAGGATAATATTTTATTCCTAATGATGTTTTGGGTCGAATTAAACTTGTCCAATATAATTAAGACATGAGTTAGGGTAATTATAATATCATTTTTACCTTTAATTATCCTATATACTTTTAACCATGGTAAATAAAAGTCAAGAGTTAATCTTCACCAAATATTATTTCCATCTTATTGAACCAAATTTTACATACTAGGGTTAGTAATGTCTCTCAGATTTTTGAAATTCAACTCATAGATTCCGTAAAATTAAGTTTTATGCAAATTTTCATATGCTCTTAGAAGGTGGGTAAAAGTCCACCTAAAGTTCAATAAAATTTTTTATATCTAACATTATTTTAAAATGACTCCAATTAATTAATTTGAAAATATAAATGTATCATGTATCTACATTTACCTAAAATAAATTTAATTTAATTAAATAAATATTTAAATAAAATGTCGGTGTTAAATAATAACGTAGTGTTTTTCACTATTCATTAAAAATTGAAAGTTTTCATAAAAACCCAAAAATTCATCCTAAGCTAATTTTGATATTCTGAATCCAAAAATGGAGTCCATTTTAAAAGATAAAATTTATAAAATTTGAAAAAATGGGTATTACCATTCATACTGGCTAGTTTGATTGGTCATGGTGTTATAGAACATGAAGTTGCATACAATGCAATCTATTGTATTACTCATAGAGAAAAGTACCATGGAAGCAAGAGCTGCTACAAATCTATAACAAAATAAATAATTGGATAAACTTGAGGAAGACATTAAATAATCTACCAACACATCTTTCAGAGCTTCGACCTCAGCAGCAGGGATCGCATAAGCTTGGACTTTCTCCCATGGCCAATTTATAGGTCTTTTTTACTTGGCATTTAAGAAATTCATTTTCATAATGCCCAATTTCACTATAATCATAGAATTGAACATCGAAAATATCTTTATTTCCCTTGTAGTCACTAGCTTTGGGGTCTTTTTCACCACAAATGTAACAGATTCCCATTCCCATCAGGTAAGTACCAGGGTGTTTCTTCCCCCATTTACGGTAAGATGGATGTTTAACATTTCCCATCGTCCCCTTATTTCTATTTCTATAGTGTTTAGCATATCTCTTCTTCACTTTCATAGATTTAAAGTTTTAATACACAGAGAATTCATTTTCTGCCAGGATAGCACATGAGACAATATCATCGTATTAATAAAAGGTCTGTGAGACTAATTCTTGATGGAGAAATGGTTATAAACCATCAAAGAATTGATAAATCTTACTCCTTGGATTAAGTATATAATCTGTTGCATTCCTTCAATATCTTGTAATGTCAGCCTCATACTTTGTGACATTCTCATCCTCCATTTTCCTCAGACTCTGAAATTGTTTTTTCATATCCACTCGATGGTCACTAAGAAAGTATTTATCAATGAAAATGTCTTTAAACTCCCTCAATTACATATTTGATACATCTAATTCATATATATTGTTTTGAATTAAGGGAAAACCTTGATTTGCATCTCCCATGAGGTGATAAAAATCCATGAATACTTTTCCCCTTTTGCTACTCCCCAGAACAGAAATTATTTTCTCTAAGGGACATATACATTGCTTAGATACAAATGGATTCATAGTCCCATTGAATGTTGGTGTTTGTTTCCTAGTGAAGTGGTCTAACATTGATCCTCCATGTTGTGGATTCGGGTGCTCCATATGGGTAATGATATTTTTCATAAGCTGAGTTATTTTCCTAGAATGGTGATAATCTAATTAGCACCAGTTGCATCACCTACTTCACTATAATTATCATGAGTTGGAGAGAAATCCCTTCATGGATTATGTGCATTGATACAATTTCCATTCCTTCCACTATGTGTCATTTATAAACAATGACATACAGTAGATTATTTTATAAATCCCAGTACATAATTCCGAACATGTAAAACACTTACCAAAAATTGAACAATTTATCGATATAATTCATAATCATAAAAATTATTTCTTTGAGGAGGTATATACTCATAAATCCTTCATAATGGTTTTTAATGAAACTGTAAATTATCTTATGAATATCCCTCAGGAGTGTAGTAAACAAGAGTGTAGCAAGTCCCATTGTCGGTTCTAGGATACCCCAGATCATGCCCGAAACTCCTTCTCAGGGTATTCATTCCTAGGTATATCTGTGCCAGAGCTGCCTAAATATGCTCGTATCCATACAGGGATGTATTTATTGGAGAACTCAACAAATCTCTACATTACCAAAATTCGATGATGTTGTTCTATAGTAATCCACAAAGTCTATCTTAAGAAAATGTTATCTAATTAGTGTTTTTCTAAATCTAGTTTCCAATGTTTGTATAAAACTTCCATTAATACCAATTGTAATGCCCCGACCAAAGTTACCCAAAGTCGGTGCATTATTACATTACATTGGTAAGATCACAAGGGATCAAATCCAAAAAGACAGATCAGTTTAGTAACATTGGAAGTACTAGATACATACATAAGTTTTAGATTACATAATGAAATGAAAAACCACAACATTGTCTCTCTTTTGAACACATTCATCTCCCTTAGACTATCCCTATAGGTCACCCATAATATACTTCCTCGCATCCTAGAATAAATAAAATATAGAAAGGGGTGAGCTCAAATGCTCAGTAAGGATAACAATATTGCGAAAAACATCATAACTAAGCCTAAACATTTAAGGAAATGTATAAGACTAAAAAAATCCTTTTAAACATAAACTTCCTAATAATTAGGAAAATATAAATCAAATCATGAAATTTATTTATTCACATGCATGATCTGCTAGTCGAATAATCAAACGCAATATCAATAGCTAATTTCATTTTGATAGAATGTATAATGCCAAACTTATAACCACATAGACAAGGATTTATGCCAAGACAAAAAATAATATTTCGTCAAGGCCATGATCCAAGATATTTTTCTGTCTCATGAGACCTACTGATACATCGAGGAGGTATAGTGGGCTCCACCCATCACTTACTAAGTCCAATGATTCCTCGTATGAAAAGGTTGAAACATAACATAAACATTCATATTAAAACTACCATAAGAAATGTGGATACTTTATCTATAAACTATAAATTGTATAAAAATAACACATCCATATTCAAACATATCACAAATACTTTAAAACAATATGTAAGATTTTTATCATAATAAATCAACTCCAATCAAGTGTAAAATCCATTAATGGATGTTGACATTGATGAAATCAAAACTATTTGAGATAAATATCGCTTTCTAGTTTGATATAAATTAAAAATCAAATAATTATAAAAGTAAAAATTTACATTGAAAATACTTTTATGAACATGTAAGGGAATATTTTATAATGTTATAATGGTGGAAAATAGATGCACTTGTCATATAAGTAAAATGAAATTCCTTAATTTTGTAGAAAATGTTGTAAAGGACCTTATTTGGAAAACAACTGAATGATTACTATATATAAATTTCATAAAAAATAAAGATATGGGTATAAATGGATTCATCCCATAGATTAGTAAATAGTAAAAATGTTACGAAATTAATTTTTATGAAACATGGATGTGGATGATAAAGAAGTCCTAGTAGATACTTACATATAACCAACCATGGATAATGAAGATATTGTAGAATTAAACCCTAAAATGTACTTTTTCTTTCTCGAGGGTATGTTAACCACAGGTATAATAGTTAAATAATTTTTATTAAATTGTGAATGTACCAAATACATAAATATGATTCCATATATGTTCTTCTAATATTGTTTTGTTCATAATATTTCAGTATTATCATTGTTTTGGGTGTTAAATGATTCGTTTTCCTTTATATTCTTGCTTATGTATGCCAAGTTTGTTATGGATATGATGTATTCGATTCATATAAAAAATAATATTATGTTTTTAAATGATATTTTTAATCAAAAAATGTTAATTACTCTTGAATGGTTATGATGGGGAAGGAATTTCATCACGTTCGTGGAGACGGTAATCCGTACATACGCACGAGCGACAATATCCTTTTATTGATAGTGAAAACATATGTAACTAGATTTTATATCATATATAAATATTCCTTAAATATATATATATATATATATATATGTTATTTAAATTAGTTTTCCACATTATTATACCCATCTAAATAATGATGTTTTTGAATAACCAACCACACCACGATGTACAGACAGTAAGTCATACGTACCCACGTATGGTGACTTATCATTCATAGAATGGATAGAGTAATGAATATAGATGTACCATATTAATAACAACATAAAAGTGTTAATAAGGTGATAGAGTTAAAATTTTGGTATGGAAACAACAAAGATAGAGGAAGTGGAAGTGGAAGAAGAAAATAACATTGAAAGATGTGGTGAAATTGTTACCTCTTCTTCAGGTGTTTCATTTTGAGTTTAACAAAAGGACATCTTAGGTTGGAATTATGATATAATAAAGGAATCAAGGGTATTTGATTGTACTTGGGAGGATATTTGAGTAGGGTATGGAAGATTCAAATGTCTTTGGAAGTGTGATTTTGAGGGAAGGGGAAGTACCATTTTATAAGAGAAGTGAGGGTCACTTTAGGAAAACCTGAAATATTATTTTATTATACAATATTATTCAGATTATAATGGATCCAAAAGTATTTATTTATAGGTTAATGTTTTGATGGGTTGAAAACCTCTCATCCAGTAGGTTTTAGACTGGTTTAGGTCACCAAATTATCATAATCTTTCAGGTTTCACTCTTAGTTAAATTGTTTAACTTTTACCATGTATTCTTATATTATTAAAATAAATGGTTAATATACATACTCTAAAATTCCAAGATAAACCCATGTGGTTTATTAATGAAATATATATTTATATATATTAACTTTGGATGGTCCTTATATTTTTAGGACCAATTTATCATTTAATAATATAGTATTTGTTTTAAAAAACTCATTTATGTCAATTTTGACAGTATTTGGAATTTCATTTTTGTGAAAGTCATAAAAAATTTAACACTTAAAAAATGTGTATTTAATCAACCCTAACACATAATATTAACCTAAAATAATAGTTTAATTCATCATAAGTCTCAATTTACATTTATTTGTATAATTATATTTTCAATTATTTTAATATTTTATTAATAAGGTAATTACTAAATCATCATTGTTTCATATATAAATATAATAATTTAATGACTAAAAATTATAAAAAAATACCATTACGTAGGAAATATTTTTATATTTTTGTAGAATATTTATAGTTGAATTCATCTTATTTATAACCCTATATTAAAAATGGTTCAGTTATTAAACAATGAATTTATCAATTTTAACTCTTCTTGAAATAAAATAATAATAAATGTCCTAATCAAATCCAAGTGGACCAGAAGGATAATTTTCTATTCCTAGGGATGATTTTAGTCTAGAAAATATCTAATGGAATTATGACATGTTCTAGGGTAATTATATAACATTTTTACCTCCTATTAGAATATTTACTTTTAGTCATGGTAAATAAAAGTAAAAGTTTAATATTCACCAAAAAGTATTTTCATCTTATTGTTTAACATTTTACATACTGATACCAATAGCTTCTCTTGTATATTTTGAAATTCAGTTCACAAAAGTATTAAAGTTATGTTTTATGCAAATTTTCAAATGCGCCCAGAAGGTGGGTAAAAGACGGTAAAAAGTTTAATAAACTTTTTTATTTGTAATATTATTATAAAACGACTCCAATGAATAACATTAAAAATATATATGATTTATTTATCTATTTATATCTAATATAAATTTAAATAATATAACTAATTATTTAAACAGTAAGTCAATTTTAAACAATAAAGCAGTGTCTTTAACTATTCATAAAAATTGAATGTTTTCAGAAAAATTCCAAAAATTCAACCTAATTTAATTTTGATTATCCGAATCCAAAAATGAAGTTCATTATGAATAATAAAATTCATAAACTTTTAAAAAGTGTGTATTATTATTCATAATAGCTACTTTGATTGGTCATGTTGTGTTAAAACTCCATATTGCGTACAACACAAGATCTTGCACTATTCAAAGGGAAACACATCATGGATGCTTGGGGTGTTATAGAATCGGCCTAAATAGGTGTAGATCTATACTCTGTTGGTTTTGGGGAATCACTGGTGAGATTCCAATGCACTGGACAACATCTCAGTCGATGCTCAAACGAAGAATCTGGTGGTGTCCATAGTTTTCATGGCCTTATGTCGCGTTCCTTTATGAACTAAAACTCGAAGAAGGTGATTCTGAAGAAGAGGCGTGACATCATACTGATTTATCAAATAAATTGAAAAGTACACGGTTTGTTCCTTAAATGTACATGACGTGAATTATCCTCGATTGGAGCTTAAAATAAGCCGGTTGATTGTGTCATCACATGACCATGTACTCATCTAGCACATTGAAAGATAGCTACCTGACATGTACTTATAAAATCCCCATTTCAGCATTTTTATAGAAAAAAAATCATAAAACATGATTCATACCTGAAATGAAGATCTAGGCTCTTATAAACATTTCCTCCTTAGGTAAATTCATCCACAAATTGCTCTTCCAAGGGTGGTGAGGAAGAATTTGGGAACTACTCTGGCCACTGGGATCGTACATTAGCCTCCCTCTACCATGTCTCATCTTATACTCACCCGTGCTGCCATATAACATGTACTAGAGGAATAGACCAGCCATGAAGAACCTTGGTGCTTCGATCCACAATCTGAATAGGGTGATCATAATTACATGCATCCACATCCAACTCAACATCTTATGTTTGAAAAACATGAGACATTTCTGAAAGGTAAAACCGTAGCTATGAATCATGGATGTCATCGTGCATATCCCGATACCTCTGAGGTAGCTACAACTAATAGACAACTTTCCTGACTCTTTAAAAACCCCCAAACCACCATATGTATCTTGGTGAATGCTTCCCCTCTCTCCAAATCCTTATATGGAACAACCTCAATATGACACATAAGAAAACCTTATCCCCAACCTCTAACTCTGGAGGACGTTTTCATTGATTAACATATAATTTAGGGACAGATTGTGCAGTATCTATCCTCTTCTGAACCAACTGCACCTACTATGTGGTCTCTTGGACAAGATGAGGTCCCAGCAAAGCTACCTAACCTTCTACTCTCCATATTATGGGTGATCATAATGGACTACTATAAAAATCCTTATAAGGTTCCATATGAATAGCTTCTTGAAACCCATTATTGAAGGAAAACACCACCAGTGGTATGTGTCTCTCAAAAGTGCCCCCAAAATCCAAGACACATACTCAAATAATGTCTTCCAAAACCGAAATCGTACACTTGGAATGTCCATTTTTTTGGGGGATAATAAGCTATTCTCAAAGTACTTGTGTACCTAAATCCATATCTAGACCCTTATAGACACGAGAAGTAAAACAAGTGTCATTTTCTAAAATTTTAGATTACAGAAATCCATGAAATCATACAATACCTAATATATAAATCATTCCAAGCATATCAACCCTGAAATATTCCTTGATCAATAGGAAATGTGAAACAATTGTGAGTCTATCAACAAAAACACATAAAATATCATTTCATCTAGGAGACCATTGTAAACTCTTTACAAAACAAATAATGACATCATTCCATTTCTACTCGGGAATAGGTAATTATTGTAAAAGAACATCCTATCACTACTGTTTCGCCTTCACCTGATAACAGGTGGATCATCATATAACAAAACCAGCTACATCCCACTTTATTTTTTCCACCAAAACTAATAATGTTGATCGTTATATATCTTGGTGACACCGGGATGAACGTTCCATATGAAGTTATGAAAATATATCAATAGATTCTTGCATTTGTCTGCTGACACCCACAGACACCCATGAAAACAAAAATCCTCATCCTCGCCTATGGTCCACCCAAGTGTAGGGTCCTCTTCTAACATACACTCTTGTAGGACTATTCATTTTAAATTTTATTTTTTCCTCATTCGAACTAAATAATGTAGTGGAGATGTACCAAATATAGAAATAAGAAACATATTCTGTTGTATGTTGTGCACCAAAAAATTCATATAAGAGAAGATATCCATATGTTTCAACTCATTATTGGCCTCATGAACTACATGTATCTGATTCCTCTTCCCAATGCATTATCTATAGTGTTGACGTTACCGGGTGTGTAAGAAAGCTCAAGGTCAGTGGACTGAAGGTAATCCACCCTACTATAGTATCTCAAAATTATATCATGCGTAGTAAAGATATAATTGAGGATTTTGTGTTATATTTAAACCATAAAATATTGTCCCTAAATATAATGTCTCCAACAATGTAATGAATGCACAACTGTAGCCAACTTGGTATCATTCATTAGGAAATTCCTCTCATGTGGCCTCATCTACTAATTCACATACAAAATGAATCCTTCCCCCCTGAAAATTCAATAATCCAAACCCGATACATGATACAATTAAGTAAATGGTTTAACACTTTCCCGACTCTGGAAAAACAATTATATGCGCTGAATCTAATCATCGTTTCATTTCATAAAAGGTTAAATTGCATGAATCTATCCACAATTACTTTTCACCCTTCTTATTATGGCCTATTAGTGGCACTGCTATGTAAGAAAAGTCTTAATGAATGCACCTGTGGTAACCATCCTGCCACAAAAAACTTTGCACCACAAATAACTTCATCGGTTGCACCAAATAAACTATTACTCTTAGTTTCATTGGTTCTATTGATACTCCATTCTCATAGATTACATGCTCCATGATGTGAATATGGTCCATCCAAAAGATCCATTTTGAGATCATTCTATATAGATGGTTCCCTCTCAGTGAACTCAATACGATCTCAAGATGGGTGGCATGGTCATATCTGGTGTGAGATTACCCCAAGTTATTTCCCATGAAGACTACCACAAAATAGTCCAAGTATGGATGGAACACCCAGGTCATCAATTCCTTGAAAACTACCTTATTTTTGTTGAGAATAAATAGTATAACCAAATAATCGTATATACCATACCTACTATAAAAGGTTGTAAGAGGTATATCTAATGTTCTAACATGAATCATATGATATCCAAATCTCAATTAAATCATCCAGAATACCTGGGTTCCTTGTAGCTAATCAAAGAGATCATCAATCCTTAGCAAGGGATTTTAGTTTTTGAGAATCAACTAGTTCCATTTCTGATAATATACACTGAGTCTGAGGGTACCATCCACCGTCTTTGAAAAAGGACAAGGGAACCCAAAAGAGAAGTACCGGGTCAAATAAAACCCTTCACCTAAAACTCCTATAACTACATCTTGATCTCCTAAAACTCTAGTGTAGCTATCCAATAAAGAGGAATAGACACAAATTCTACTCTTAGAAAAAGTTGAAAATAGAAATTTACCTTTTTCTATGGAGGTAAACCTGCAAAGTCCTCTAAAAAGACATATCTGAAATGTTCCACCACTGGAGAAAATTTCATCTGTGAAGTGTCTCGGTCTTCCTAAAATATACTAGAAATCTAGGAAGTAATTCCTCTAAACACATGCTGCATAGATCCATCTAAACTCACCTTGACATCTCATTTTCCATTTTGTGAAAAGACCTAGCCTCATGTGATGTGGAACTTACCCTTTAACGTTATCAGTCAACAAAGGCCGGAAAGGTGACCAACCAATCCATTATATGAATTACATCAATACCTTTCATCTCAAAGTCATAGAGGATCCCTATGAAGTTACACCCACTAACATAATGAGGTAAATCATTTCCTTGACATACTCTATCCTTACTAATCCTTGATTGAGTTTGTAACATCATAAAATAATCAAAAATAAAGATGCAGAACCAACGCTTCACCACAATTAAAAAAGATATAAAACTATAGGAAGCCCGTGCATCAAAAAGTGAAGAAGCTAAAAATGAGGCAATAATAAGTGTACACATAACAGTATAGGGTTTAGAATAATGATCCTACAAGATCTCTTCCATCATAAAATTTTGACTTGTACCATGACTCTACAACCATATCCAACTACAATAAGATATTCCAGCCTATTTTCACTGAATACCAAACATCTCGCATCCATGGACATAACCTCCTCTTCAAAATGAAGTCCCTAATGATCTCTAGTTCCATGACTGTTTAGTCACTGTTAGTCCTTCTCATGGACATAGAGTCATAAAAGATACGCTATCACAATATATTGGTGAAAAAAACTAGAAAAAATGCATATGATGACCCATTTTTCACATGATCGACACTCAACTGGGTATTTTGGGAACCGAGGTCTTGTCTTCCCACTCTTCCCGCACTCATAGCACCTCTCCTAGCTTCAAGAAGATACATCTGTGCTACTGGAATCACCAGGAGGAGGCTCCCAAGAGTTATTCCAACTATCAAATGAAGGGGTACCCTTCCTTGATATTGAACCACCCTGGCTCACAACTCCCAACTCCCTCAGATTTCACTCATTAATCAGCACTAGATTTACTATAGCATTCACCAATGTCTACCTGAAAACATTAACCTATGATTAGATGGCATACATGAGACCATCTTCAAGCCTCTGAGACAGTGATAACTCATCACCTCCCAAAATAGTTTCAATGAACTGAAGCCCTGTAAAAAACAAGATTAATCAAACACATAAAGAGTTCCATGCTCCAAATTCAAGAACTCTTGGGCTCAGTCGGCCATCAACATCACGGGGTAGAAGTAATCATAGAATGTCCTTAGAGAATCATTCCAATACATATCTTGATGAAGTCCCAACTATGAGACAATATACCACTATCCCGTATAGAAATCATATATAATATACATAGTGACCATCACCCTCTTCTTAGGAGGCTTTTCTAGATGCATGAAGATAGAAAATATGGCCTCCAACCCTAACTCGGTAGGCTCTGGTCCTAAATCCCCTACAGAATTTGGAGGATACTACTTATGGAACATCCTCATCAACTCTACCATTGTTAGGGTAGGATTTTGTACTCAATGAAAATTCTACATCATCCCCATAAAGCCTTCCCAGAAATGTGCATCATCACCTACATCTAGTATAACAGTCGAAGCCAATACATGCACGGAATGAGGTTCTGCTGGTAGTCCTTGATTCTCCATTTCCAATGACTAATCCTTTCCTTATACCAAGCGTACAACCATAGGACGTCTTGGTGGAATGACTTTGCATGTTCACGCAAAAACTTTATTTCATGGTTATCATGGGTAGGAACATAAAAGTTCAAACATACAATAGAATAAGGAAAACATTCAAGTTTTACAAAATTGAAATACATAATGTGTATAACTATCCTATGACATGTTCCAATAATATTTTAACATGGGAATGTACATCATCCAACATGGTCATGTAACACCCCCTACACACGGTGTGTTCCTCCTATGACACCGTGTGTAAATGAATATTCCCTCCTTCCCGAATTCTTTTACATGGCTAGAACTATACAGTTATCTCATGGTGTAAGAATACACATTTTCACACTTTACACCTGGTGTGTAATACGTATGTTCCATCCACCGATGTCATTAGTTAGATAGTCGTATACACAGTTGATTACTACACTATTTTTATATGATAGAAAAAACATTAAAAACCAATGTTCCATGAACCCATGCCATCAGTCACATGGACAGATACAAAGTTGAAAATAGCATGGTGTGTACTCCCAAAACATGGCATGTTATACAAATATTTTATGAACCTCGTCTCTCTTATCACACAGTCAGTCACATGATACGAAACTACATGGAATGTATATATAGTAAATGGAGGTTATGTATAAAAAATTAGTTCTACCAGATCAAAATAATATGTGGCATGTGTTCCTAACATCCCTGGACATGTTTTCTGGGGTTCCAGACAGTAATACTATAAAAATTCATTAGAACCCTAAAAAACAGAAATTTTTTCCACAACATGCCATGTTTCAATCCTTTTGAGACCATACTCCCCGAAAATCAATTTTTTTAATGCTTAATCACATCACAACATGACAGAATTCAATTATTGTTCAAACCTAATCCACCAAAATTTGATCCAAGAGGGCCCATAACACCATAGGGACCAATTATTGGTGTCCATATGAATGCTACATTACATGTACCAATACCTAATCAATATAATAGGTATTCTATCATCAAATAAATCACCAAAACATGAATATCTTTCCTGACATCTATCATAACAACATGAAATCATTAATGCACCCTAAATGGAATGACAATAATGCATGGCATGTGATCTCTAAAAAGTTCCTATATTATTCATGAGATGGAATAACCTCATATAATTAGGTTGAAATAGAAATATAAGAACATTGTTATCATTCATAACTTCACAAATTAAGTGAATCACCAAACAGTGAAATCAAATAAATAGTAACAGTTGAAAACCGAGAAAAAAATCAATGTTTGAGGTAAAATGGATTTTTCTGGTATAAGGGTTAGCTACTCTCGAGCACGTAATATTACCAACAACTTATTCCTTCATATTTGAGTATATAGGCTCTAAATGGTAAGTAAAATTAGAAGTGAAAAACATCCTCTAATACCACTTTGTAACATTCTGGATCCGGGTGCCGCCCAAAGGTTCCTTGTACCCATTTTGTCAAATGACCTCAAGCGCATTTTCCCAAATGGTAGAGGCTTTCGACTAGTAGTGCGGGACATGGTCTTAAAATGAAAAAAAATGCCCTCATTGGATGAGAATACATAGATAAATAAAAAATTGTAAAAAATAGCTTAAGTAGTAATACCAACAAAGGATGTAAACACGGAATGACTAGAAGTAATCAAAAAAGGCCACAATACATATATATGATTCATGGAATATGTTTCTATTTGAATATACAAACAATTCAAAATTATATAATTTAATATAGAAACCAATGTAATAAAATAAGTACATAAACTCTACCAGCATCTCAAGCCTCTGCATGATCCCATGCTCTCCTGCTCCCACAACAATCAAGTACCTGATTTATAAGAGAACAATACCATATCTATGCATGAAACCATATGATATGTTTTGTTCCAAAAAAATGACCCAAATAGGGTGTGAGATGAATCCCAGTATAAAACCACCAAAATATTTCTTCCTAACAATTAGGGAATACATATTGCATGGAATTTTTAGAAATGAAGAAATAATCTATGAAGTACTAAAAAGTAAACAATACTGTAGTTTTGAAATTACATTCATTTATATTTTTTATTCATCCTTTTAATCATGTAATATTTGGATCTGAAATAAGCTCTATATCCCCCATGTAATAATAACAAAACAAATGTCTTAGAAGACCATCTAAACAAACAAGTAAGATACAGTCTATGATTGTGCTTTGGATTGGCAGGCTCGTCACAATCATTCTTCCATTCATAAAAAACCGCTTGTAAAATATCCCATGGACTAACCACTTTGGTTCAACACAACCCAAATCATTATGAAACGACCCTTTAAGAAGCACATGCGATTTAAACCCTTGCGTATATACTTGGAATAATCAATTACAAATATCCACCGGAGAAGCTCTCATAGTCAATAACCCTATGTCATAATTATATCAATAAATTACAAATGACCTAATTGGTAGCTCTCTCCATCAATACCAATTGGTCAACACAAAAACAAGAAATTAATCATGATCTCCATGGTAGCTCTCATGGTCAATAACCCTAGGTCAACATCAAAACCAATTCTTTCACGGTTCTATGTAAAAAATATGGAAACCCCCATAGTTTTTCTAGTCCAAGGATCTCATGATCCATTTGGAAAAAAATGTGTATGCCATATAAAATCAACACATCTAATCAATAACTACTATATGGATAAAAATTTACAAAGATACCACATAAATTTCTTATAATCAATCAACTCTATCCCCATCAACAAAGGCTAGGAAAACAAGTTACGCCTAATATACATTGTAGACTGAATGACCATAAACAACAAATCAAGGGAAAATGCAACCATGGGGGGTAACGTAACAATATATATATCCTTACTCCTAAGAAACAATCCTTTATCAATCACTAAAACCATAGAATGCAATAAAAAGGGTTAAATTTTAAATCAAGAAATACCACAATCATGGGGATGCAACACTTTTAGCTTATATAATCCAAAGACAAACAATGAAAGGCACAAAACGCCTACCTCGATGTATCACAATTGATATACTTGAATAATGGCCCTGGAATCAGCATGAATAGGATTTGATCAATGAAAAAGTATAAAATTCCCAACCTTGATTAACACATAAGAGACGATGAATTTGGAAGAATGGCTCTAGAGGTTTTTAGGAATCATTGGTGGGATTCCATTGCACCCAACAACATGTCAATTAGAGCTCAGATGGATAATTGGGAGGTTTTCTGAGTTTTTCGTCCCTTCCATTGCGGTTCTATATGAACCACTCCCGGTAGAAGGTGTCTCCATAGATGAGACGTGACCCTGATCCAATTTATTAAAGAAAAATAATTGTACAATGTGGGTTTATTAAATGTAAAACATGTGTATTACCCCCCACCGGCACCCCAACTTACGAGGGTTGGTCATTTCATCACACAAACCTGTACTCGGCCATTACATGGCTGGTACACGACAAGCTAGGTACACAACATGTACTCATAAGTGCACGATGTGTACTTATGAAAACCCCATTTCGTCCTTTTTCCTAAAAACACAACCTGAAATTAAGATCCATACCTAAAATTATGATCTGGGTTATTACACCCTTGGTCAATATTTATAAATATTCATTATTTCTATAATTTAATACATGTATGAGAACCAAATGATGTATCAAATAAACAATTTCTATAAATAAATATATTTAAATTGAAAAAAAATCAAATGAAGCATCCCCTTGCTTCATTGGATGAGTGTGGTTTTTCATTAAGTGTCCCTCCATTAAACATTCTAAATAGAGAACGTCTAATTCTCTTTTATTCCCCTTTATCATCTTCTTCGTAGAAGGGGATGAAGAATCTTTGATATTAAGGAACATCAAATTCTTTTTCTATTTTTTCACCATACAGAATGAAGTGTTTTCAATCATCATATCCTTATAAACTAGTCAATGAAGATTAATCCTATTTGGCAGGGACTTTATAACGTTGTTCATATTAAATTTAACATAAATCATGGAGAATATATCGGGAATTTCTGCCAAAATGAGATAATTTCATTGTTCCATGTGGTGTTGAAAACCTATAAACTCAATGTTATCATTCTATAAAATGTTCATGTTTACATGAGGAAAAACATGGGAACCCTCTCTACGATTTCTCTGAAAGAGATATATTTAAATATTAGAATTTTTATATCCGGATCCTTCAGAGTAAAGAACATGAAGATTTTTAAAAATTATATTTTATTTTATTATATGAATTCATATGTATAATGGAAATAGATAGAATATTGTAAATATGAACATTGATTATGACATTCATATGTTTCACATGGACTAGGAACTCTTAATACTCATCTCCATAGAATGCTGATCAGTAAACAAGGATTCAAGCACGTATGATTTCCCTTCATAGCATATCACATCCTGAAGGTGTCTATACTATAACATGATGGTACTACAACTTATTCAGTTCAATTTATCTAATATCTAGTGTAGATATAATGTGGAAGATTATCTTTACATTTTATTATTCAATTAAATGATAATATATTTAGTACTTTTGTTGGTTTGAAAAATTGTGAGAAATAATAAAATAATTGTTTAAATAAAGTTTCCAACTATTTTATCATGTATCAATAGGAATTACAAAATAACTTGATATGTCTAGTTTATAGGAAATTATAATATAAAGGATACATATTACCCTACTCATAATCCATATAATGGTTGGTAATGGTACTTGATGGTATTTATGTGGGAAGGTCACTACCAATTATAGGCCCCAACTACCAGATCTGTTGAATGGACTCCCCTTTCCTGATGTCCATTCTGGTATTTCAACAAAACATGCCTCCAAATTAAAATATACAAGAAATGGAGACTGATCCTGATGTTAAATGGCATATTAGATTCATAACCTTCATTAGAACCCCAAATATAAAAATATGATTCTAGTAATGGTTAACCAAACTCGTACCTCTATAGAGTTTCATTCCAAATCATTTAATATAAGGACATGTCAAATATAATATTAAATTATTTTTATTTAATTTATTAGGAAGAATTTTTTCTATTTCTTATCATTATAAGACTTTATAATATTAATTTGATGTTACAGAATCTATTATCCATGTTGGATAAAGCACATATAGATAATCGATTTATTTTATTTCCTTGTTTTTATAATAATTCATTTATTTATGAGATACTGAACCTCTATCCATGAAATGAATAATTTTATTGATATAAATAATTTACTAATAAATTGAACCATTCATGAGCTTTATTTAATAGTTGATTTAATGAGCGGAAATTAAATTAAACATGGACTTTGGGTATGTAACCCCTATTTTCAATCATGGCATGGGTTACAAAATTCCACCTATCCACTTGAGTATCCCTATGCACTTTGGGATAGTGTATTAATTTCATGTATTTATGACTCACAATAATTTGATGGGATCCAATAGATTAGAAAGTAGAGGATTACATAAATATCCATGTACATATTGGTCCATCATAATAATTGAGGGAGCAATGACCTACAAGATATTGTATAGTTTAATATTAATTATTTTGAAACACATTTAATAAATGAAATTGAATCATAAAACACATAAAAAGTCCATTTCCAATCTATTAAATGGTTCTATAAGCAATAATTAATCATTAAGGAACTAACTTATTTTCATTTATTCATTCATTCATTATTATTATGAATAAAAAAAATTCATAACTATATTATTTGTTATATTAATTACATTCTTCTTAATGATCACCCAAACATAATTAAAGATACCCATCATTAATGGGATTGTTGTAAAATAAATGATTTCACCAATAATTACTGATTTATAAAAATAGATTAATTGATAATTTAAAATTCATTAAAATAATTATTAAATTTAGAAACAAAACGGGTAATATCATTCAATATAATAATGACTTTATGTAGATATTATTAATTTTATTATAATTTATAATTATATATTTTGATGGGAGACTACATGGAGTCTACATATAACTAAACCCTAGGTATCATGGTTGTCATGTATCCAGGGAACGTGTTTGGGTCTGCGGTGTAAACGACATTCGAACTACATATCATGTATAAAAAAGATACATGTCATGTTCTCCAATTTTTGTTTTTCAGGGATGTACTCCATGGTCATCAGTGTGTTTCTTGGAGGACGACATGATGTGTACAGACTATCTACATTCTATGTAAATCATTTTTTGTGTGTCATTTTTCTCACCGAGTCACTCAGTGTGTACATCAGATGTGGGAGGTAAAAAACTACACATCATGTAAACTATATATAAGTAATTTATATCATAAATAGTCAATAAGATCAATCTCATTCAATTTTGACCAAGTAAAATCATCACCCTTATTGTGTGATTTACCACCACAAACTAGTATGTACTATAGGGTGTCTATACTAATACATGTTGTGTAATACGAAAACCATGTGTCGCGGTGCCCATCAACATGTGGCGTTCAAAACATCGAAATATTATGTCATGCACCATGTATCACGTATCACATCTAGATTTGTGACACAATATAACATGTAATTTACTACCATGTAAACATTATGTAACACTATCATCTCTACGGAAAATTGGAAGCTTTCCAATGGAATCTCCAACTATTCGTTATATGTGCTTAATCCTTCATGAAAATTAAAAACACCAGAATTGATATGAATAATACTTATAAGCATATTAATTAAAATTAAATCAATGAAAAAATAACATGAAATGAAATTATATACCGAATGTTTCATAGAATAATAATCAATTGAAAAATTATACATTTAGATATGACCCCTCGAATACATATTGTTGGTTCAAAAAATATAGTAATATAGAGAATGTGGGATAAATATTAAAATTTTATTTATTAAAAATTTCCCAAACCCCTGATGAATGATATTTCACATTATATTTTTAATTTATTTACATAAATAATGAATAAATGATAACTTTGGATTAAGGAAAATATTTTTATAAAAATATTTATCTATGAAAAATAACATTTAAGGTTCCCCTCTATGATATATTAGTATCAAAAGATATAATCCATCTATCTTTAATCCATATGGGCTGCAATGATCTCCAAGAAATACCACTGAATCACCAATTACTTCAATTGAACCTCGATTGTCTTGTGTCATGCATTCTTGATCTATCATTCTTCAGTCAGTAATAAATATAACATTCTTCTATCATCCTTGAGTGGGAGAGAGGATGAGGTTTCATTTGAAAATTTATTGTTTATGAAAAAGTTCTAAACTGAATTATGTATTCATATACTCTTAATAATAGACATAAGCAATTAATTTTAGAGCTATGGATTATGTTAAAATAATTATTTAATTTCATGTCTGACATCAAATAATATAATAAACTTTAGTATAAAATTCCACATAATAGACTATTGAAAATATAATTTTGTGGAACATTCCATTGCGTGAAACAACTAAATCATATTAACATGTTTGTAAATAGTTATTTATCACTAGGTGTAGTATTTCTCCCCAAAAACTCCTTAATATTTTTTGAATACATCAATATTAAAATATATTATATTATATGAATAATTTATCCACAAACCAATAAAATATAATTATTAAATATTCAAAAAAATTTAAATAAATTTTACTATTCAAAAGCATATGTATAAATATTTAATTAATTTATAATAGAAAAATTAAATAAAAAGTATTATTCCATGATCTAGAGAGCAATAGTTATTCAATTAAATAAATTCAAATTGAATTTATTCAAGATCAACAAAAACACATAATCTATAACCTTTTTGGACTGTTTCTCATTATAAATTTGATGGAATAAATAAATTCCCTGATTATTATCTATAAATATGTTATAGAAACTAGAAGAACATATTTAATGTCACCATGACATCAACCACATATAAATGTTCACTATTTTATGTAATCCCCTTGCTAGTATATCTCATCAATCATATTTCGCATGAATTTCATCAACCTATATTCCTAATAAATATCATTATTACTATCTCAAATAAACATTTCATTACATGATGGCCATAGAATGTAAGCGAAAAATATATTATAATAGAAGGATTGATATATCATCTCTTATAAAGAATGCAGGGAAAAATGCTTCATCAACTTATCAATTAATTACATAATAATGATGATGAATCCAACATACACAGCATTCCACCAATAAATTACATGTGATTTTGCCAATAATATATATTTTTAATGAGAAATGACATGTATTAATGATAATCATAATTTCTAAGGACCATTAAACGTTCTCACATATTGTAATATCTGATGACACCAAAATATGATGAATTCCTACTTAGAGTCTATCCCCAAAATCATCTTTCATGGTGAATACTAAGTAAATGCTTCAATATAATATCCATTATCTACTTATGATTTATCACTCCTAAATTTCTATATACTATGTCTCCCATAATATTTTTATATCCATCAAGACAGCTATATTTAGATTAGTTTCATGAAATACAATGTTCTCATCATAGAGGGGTCATGTATGAAATTATCAGTGGGACAAATAATATAGTAAAATATTATATTAACATAATATAAAAATTGAACAATATATTATAATATTTTTCATTACTTTTGTATACAAATAATATAAATGTAATAAACAAACAATCAATTATTTCCTAGGATAGAAACCCGAACAATGACAAGGTACATGTCCCCAAAAAAAGAGATATAAAAAAACAAAGCCAACTAAATTTGACATGTGGTAAATTTACCACTATCACACTAATATATACTCACCACCAAATGACCAATAAACTCAAATTCTCACTTTTTTAGAAATTCCATTCCATTTATCAAAATACAATACAAGGTATAAAAATCCCAGATTGAGATTATTGGGTATGAGTTTGCCGGATTAGCCTGATCCCACTCAAGTGTTTCATAGATAATCCTAATAAAATAATAACAATATTATCAATTTAAATGAAAACATTTCATGAGATGATGTTAATATTTTGTAACAAATACATCGTAAAAATTTTCCCCTTTTCTATGGTTTCTTCCCAAAAGAAGGTTATTCAATTCTGATTCATAATATAAATAAATAATTCTCATCAAGAAATTATTTATAATGAATAATAAAATATAAATTTTCTAAACAAAAATTATATAACCTATTAAGATAATAGAGATTTTCATGCCTAGGTCATGGTTAAACAGTATCATGTAGTGCACACTCAAGAACTTGTATCCAACACATCAATGTCTAGGGAACATATGAACAGCTGATGAAGTGAACCCAATAAAATTTCAATAAAATCATTTATCTCATGATTCATGGAAGATAAAATGGAATAACACCATTGAATGTTAAATCCCTTATAATTTCAATATACTATGCCTATTATTAGATGCACAACAATGGTACCCAAGGCTATTGTGTGTATTGTATACAAGAATTATTTTCAAATTGATTATAAAATTTCATAATCATTTAAAAACAACATATTATTCATAAGAAATAATAATTGAGAACCTGTTTTCAACCCATTTCACAATTATTTGATAAAAAATTTTCTTTCAACAAAATGGGGTGAAAACGATATTTTCTAAAAAAACCCATTTTATAAACAATGTGAATAAATTCATGGATAATTACATTTAATATAGGTAAAATTTATAAATTAATGTGGAATTACAATTTTTATGATATAGTTAATTAAAAAAGACACCTACCTTAATCTTATGTAAATTTATAATTGTGATAAGATACATATATCAAAAATAGAATATAATGAAATTTAAATATATCAAGGATATTGATAAACTCAAACATGACACCATATCCATTGCAAGATCTGTCCAGTGGAAGAAACACAAAAAACACTTCCTTAATTGTTATATATGATATCATAAAATTTTTGAGATATCCCAAAAACAATGAACAACAGAACTTCCACATCTAAGAGAATTAGTGAAAAAGTGGGGAGAATGATCACACAACCACAAGAGAAGTAACCAAAATAAACAATACTAAAAATATTTATTAAAGAATCCTAAAAGGTTTGGATTCACCTGAAAAATGATCAGGAATATTTTCTGTTCAAATTAGAGGGGGTTGTGTAAAAAATTTAGAGACTTGGGACTCACCAAAAAAATGTTAGATAATAACATTTCACTATGAAAATTGAAAATTCATAATGTGATCATTTCATGTGGCATGGAGCAGAAAATTTCATCACCGTGGTCCAAAAACCTGAATGATGGGTTCGTTATTTTAATATAAAATTCACATATTGAATATTTACTAGTCTTTTATTCATGTTAGTGGATTATTTCAAGGAGAAAATAACAACAATAATGTATAGATGATGTTTTAAAGTGTTTCATGTACCCAACACCCAACCTAGATTCATTGGGGACACCAAAAAAACCATGTTAATCCTCTAAATTCAATTTTATAACCTATTAATCATTTAAAATAGAGTTTACCATTACCTTGAAATTGATCTATCTAATAATAAATACTATATTGAGTTCTAAAAATGTCAAAGAGTGGCTAACACAGGTCATCAACTCAAGAATTATGAGTTTTTTATTTTATTTTAATTCAACATAATGTATAATTATTATGTCTGAATTCTATATATATTTCTTGATATATGTTATCCCTAAAAAATTGAGTCAACATTTTCTGAGATGAATTTTATGTGGTGTTGGGAATATATTGGTTCCCTCTATAAAAACTCCCAGAAAATTTCCAAGATAAAAAAATTGAATTTTAATTCCTTAATTGATCCATGGTCATATATTATATTGTTTTTTATTATCAACTCCTAATAAAAAATCACACATATTATATTTTTATTAATATCGAACCATGAGAGGATCAAAACTCAAAAAACTATAAAAATTACATAGGATATTACTTGATACTATGTTAAAAAAAATTATAAAATGTTAAAATCTAAGGTTGAAACACTCAAATCATGTATACAAAATTTGTAAAAACAATATAAAGGGGAATGATCATCCTTATCTCAGTTAATAATTCATTATTTTCCACTTTATAGCCATTGAATATTTTATTTTGACAATAAATCATTAACAAATAATTGGTATTTAAAAAAATCTCATTTTCATGACATAAAAAATGGGATAAGTTCAAATATATTTTTATACCAATTAAAAATTATTTACTCTTCAAAAACTCTTATATGTCCTTTATTCAACTTCCACCCCATGTTATATAATCCCTGTTATTGAACAATTACAAAAGTAATTATTTTTATGGTGTTACTTATGGAAACAACAACCAAAAAGAGATGTTATGTTATCAATATACCTCACATATATAATTTCCACTTCTACCACCTCATACATACTCTATCCATCAAATGTATAAAAACATAATTATTAAAAATATTTTGAAGTCCTTTTATCATAATGTAATAAATATTTTATAGCCTCCACTCATCTATCTACTAAAACAAAATTCTTCTTCTATTATAGGTGGATTACACCCTCTATGAGCATCATGATCCATTATTCATTACCCCCTTTCACGTATTAATCATTGAAGGTATCTAATGAATAAATATTATTCTCAAATAATTATTAATATTTTTTTAATATAAACTATTTCATACCCCACATTTAACTCATTGAATGTTAATGCATCAACCATGAATACAATTGGCTTCTACCTCATCGAAATTGACATATTTCATTTTTATGTTATTCATTTATATCATGGATAAAAAAGGAAACATAATTATATATTATATTGGAATATAATATTTAAATTTGGATATTTTGTTCCTTAAATGTAATTAAAATCTCTAACCAATAATTACTATACCACACCCTTATCCATTAAAAATTATTGAAACAACCTCATGCAGACCATGATATCTTGAATCATAAATAAAATAATTTTTAAATGAAATTTGTTCTTAATTAATATTTATAAAAAAAATATTGTTATTTTATTAATATAATAATAATGTAAACAGAATCAATACGTAATAATTGACTATACCATTACATTGTAGGTACAAAAGAAATTTCCAAATCTAATAACAATTGATCACAAAAATTTTGTGAGGGTTTGAATTAGTTAATTTTTGTGTGTGTGTGTGTGTGTGTGTATTTCTATTATCCTGTTAAGGGTAAAATTACGTCAAACATAGAGACACCTCACCAACATTTTTGAAAAGAAGGTCATCTCCATCTATGGGTTATTTCTGACCCATCAATATTTATTTATGTTATATTGATGGATGAAAGGCCAACTAAGAATGATGACCATTACATATTCCTTCTGAAAATTTTTATTGGACCAATGGACAAGTGTTTCATCATGATACATGATATATTCTGTGTCACTTGGTCTACATCATTAATTCTTCACATCATTCCCTTTCCATTCCTTCATCATGACATTCCCTCGGCATTATCATTTCACCAACTTCTTCATAAATCCATAAAATTTCATTCTATGATTAAATCCCTAGTCTTGTGAATATATAATTATGGGTTTCACCACTCAGTTGACACCCCAACTGCTAACAACTCTGTATAAATAACTTCTATTTTTTAATAAATATTAATAATGAAGTTGAAAAGAGATTATAATCAATAATATTGTTTTTAAAAAGGTTATTATGGTTGTTATTTTTTATACATGAGTATATTGTGTATTCGACTATGCAGGAAAATTGGTTAGTGGGACTCATAACTCATATATTTTCTATTTATCATAAACATTCCTTTTTTACTATGATCATTCATGATCAATATATTATATTATTTCATCACTAAATATTTTTTCCCACATTTGTTTTTCTGAAATCATGTTTCACATCGAATTCCTTATACAGATAAATCCTTTTTTTCAAAAAAAAAATAGTTTCTATTAAATTTTTTACCAAAAATTTGTTTTTTATTCCATTTTTTTAATTTTAAAATCATGAAATTTAATTTATTATTTTTTGGGAAGGAATTTTTTGTTTATTTAGATCATCACATTACAGTTAAATTTTTTTTATGTGAACATATTATTATCATATTCAATGATGGAAATTTTATTAAACGAATTTAATAGACACTAAGAATGAAATAATTTTAATAACATGTTCTATTATCTATTACTTTATATTTAATTAATAAACATTATTAGTTTTAATATTATATAGAAATATTTTGAATTTTTAATTTTACGAAGACTTAATTTCACCTTCTAAAAATTGAATTCATGAAAACAGTAAAATGACTATGAATTGGACATTCTTAATTACAAAATTTATTTAAGAAGATCTTTAATTGTTTTTTTTTTAATTTTGAAATAGAGTTTTCTATCAGGTTTTACCATCTATTTATTTACTATAATGTTATTCTTATTGTTTGAACATGTTTTTACTTTTACCTATTCTAATTCTTTTTTCTATGTATATAGATTGGTAATTTTATCTTAACCATATTTAATCCATGGGGTATTTATGAAAAGAAATTTGAACAACATTTTCATTTTTATTAATCGTATTTATTTCCATGGGATCATTATGATTTGATAACTTTTCAAGTAAAACATGTAAGAATGGTTCAGCTATGGGGGGTGTCCTATATCACCCTCCAATGCATTGTATTATATTTTATAACTTATTATACATGTATACACAAGAAAATTTTAGTTTCCCACAATCATGGGTTAATGTTTATGACTCAAGAATGTGTTCTTTACCAATAAATTCAGTTGTTACATAATTCTATAGTATTCCACATTTCTATGATATGTGTAATTTCAATGATATATATGTTTATATGTTATGTCCTATGCTGATTGTGTGTTTCATTCATATGACTCAAAATAATTGTTTTATGCTTTGACTCCATTGTAATTCATACTTTATGTTATGTCCATATTTATTCCATGAAAAATTAATGATCTATGATTATATGGGTATTTTGGACTTACATATAAAAATTTATTCATATCAAATTATGTCATAATATTTATCATATTATTATCACTCATGTACTCTAATATTTTTCTAACTTGTTTACCATTATAGATCATTTGATCTCACCCCTTTCTTATCATTTCCCTATTCCATGGGTTATGAAGATGGGTATATTATGTGAGGGGTGTAAAAATATATACGAAGTAATAAAATTATAGAGAAATTTAGTATAGTATTGTAAAATGAAATTATTATATAACTAATATCCCATGACTATAAACATTTGGTTCATGTTATTATTTCTAATTAGTAATATAAAATTATTGTTGATGTAATATAATAAAAAAATTGTGGATTTTCTACGTCGGTCACCTCAAATATAAGCTATGGGTATATCATAAATTATTAGTATTAACTAAATTACTTCACTCTATCCATCATTGTACTACTTATTAGAATTTCTATTACTATATATGAATATTTAGAGATTATAAAATTAATTAATGTATTTTATGTGAATTGAGTCATAAATATGTGTACATTGGACATATAGAATATTAGAATTATGATTATTCATTTTGTATTTTATAAATGTGTTATAAAATTGATTTTATTTGTTGGAAATGAACAGTAATAGATTTATTGGATCTATGGGGAAATGATTTAGTTGTTTTAGGGATGTTTTGCAAGTATTGATGTTAAATTTATATAATATTAAAAACCCCAAGGAAATACATAGGCATTTTTCCATTATTTACATTGAGTTTAATTACTTTTTTGGGGGTCAAGATTGTTCTTTAGTATAATTATTTATAAATAGAGTGGAAGGAATAATTGTTTCATATATGTCTCATAAAATATATTATAGAGTATAATTTTATATATTATTAAAAAAGAATAAAATCAATTCACTTGGACATATATGGTTACATCTAAAATTTGGTAAACTGGCAATGACCAAAGCTATGAAACATCTGATATAGTGCTTAAAATTCCCAAATGGAATACTAGGGGACAAGGTCCCTCGTAAAAAATAGGTTTCAAATCTATGGAGATTGATTATTCTATGGAATCCATCATTGTCATTATTTAAACCATAAAAAACCCCTCAAAATTTGTTGATTTCAGTAGTAAAATTTTAATGCATTCTTAAATTAAATCCAACCACTCTATTATTCATATTTAGATCCTTGGAATATAAATTTTTTGGTGGATATTATCCAAGAGGATTTTCTTCCTATCAATACAATGGTTTGTATAGGCACCAGTACCTTGTTTGTATCCTTTGTCTATTGTAGTTGTGATGATCAAAGTAGAGATTCCTTGTGGTAGGGCCTCAAATCCAGTATCCCCAGAGGTTCTCCATGTATATTTTTAGAGTAATTAAATGACATTATTGATTTAAAAAGGTAAAAAAGGAAGAGTGGGTATTTCACTAAATGATAGTATATATTTTTTGGAAATTTATGGACAATAATGGGATTATGCATATGTGAAACATACCAATCACCCCAAACTATGAATCATATTATCAGTGCATTATTTTATTAAATTGGCATGATTATAAGAAATCAAATACTGAAGGAACAATTATTTTATCAGTCTTGGAAATCCAGTTTACATTAATGTTACACATAATACATTGGGAAATTGAATTTAGATACATTATAAAAAATAAAATGAAATAAACATCATCCTTGAAATCATATTCAATGATTAACTCTTCATAACATGGTTAAAGGAAACAAAATAATGGTGAGAAAAATTTCTCATTAATGGTTATGTAAAATGGAATAAATAATGTATCAGTGAGAAAAAATAAACATTAACAGATGATTAACTAAAAAGACATTCCATTCAAGAAATAGATAAGACAAAGTCAATATGGTATGGTAACAAACTGAAACACGTTCAATCTATACAATAAACTGTGAATGAACTGTATCCATATAATTTTTAATGAATAATTTCATGGATAAATAATAACTAAATTTATATGAATGAAATTTTAATGCCCCTAAATTTCCATTTAATTTATTTTTAAATATATGAATATATTTCGAGAATGCAATATCTGACGGTGCACGATTCTGAGGCCCGGAGTGCCTGTAATGATCCGATGAAGTTTGGTTATGATTTAATTAGCATATATAATAGATTCTCATAAAAAAAGTCTAATAACTCTAAAATGGTTTCCCGAATCATAAATACGAGGGCACCGTTGAATTTAGAATGGAAAATTTACCATTGGCGCAACTTCAGTTTGACTGGCGCATGCCTTTTGTGGGAAAACCAAAAAATGGAATAATAATAAATAAAATATTTATATAAATTATTTTATTTTTCAAATTCATATAACTCAATAAAGTTAGCTCAGATTGAAAATCTGATACCACCATTGAACTGGTGAGGGCATGCTTTATTTAAGAATATTCTATCTTTTCCCAGCATGGGCCACTAGTGAAAGTTAATTTTTGGTCGTAACTAAAATAATTAAGTGAAAATTATTTTATTGTAAAATCTTTAACATTTAAATTTAAAATCATATTGTAAATTCAAGAGTACCGCTGGGTTCGTTGGGGATTGATTCACTTAGGAAGAGCCTAACCTTGACCTGGGTCGGCCAAGGGTGAATGTTAATAATTTTACAAAAGTGTTTTCAGGTATAATTAGTAAAAGAGCAAGAGGCATTTTGTAACATTTGAACCAGCTCTCGGAATTGAAATCAAGATACATCGTTGAATTGTAGTGCCAATATTTGGTTAAGGAGACCTTCACATCGAACTTAGTAGGTTCGGTAAAAAATTTAATTTTGCAACATTTAATAGAAAAAATATGTCATTTTATTATTTTATTTTTATTTTATTCCTGCAACGGACGAGCAGTAAGGTGGGACAGGAAACATGTAAAGCCAATAAATGGATAGACCTTCCAAAATGAGTGACAACATTTTTGGGGGAAATTTGGAAGCTTCCAAATTAAATAGCCCATTTAACTCTTTGTTTCATTACATACCCTCCCCATCTATTATAAATATAGATCTAGGGAAGGGGTATTAGAGAGGTTCACCAGGCATCGAATTCCAAAAATATTTTTCCAATGCCAGACCCATAGAAGAAGAATCAGTCCTAGCGGGAGGTGATAGACGACATGGAAAAACCAAAGGGTGACGTGCGAGTGGCATCATTGGGAGCTGGTCGCGGGAAATTAGAACACGGTCCACCGGAAAATGAGGACTATTAACTGACGTTCAACGTAGGGTGTTATTTCAGTTGAGTGTTTTTTGATTTTCCTCCTCCCTGTTCTTGATTTATATGAAGAAAGCGGGTCAACCGACTAATGTTTTGACCCACAACTCATTCACCTTTGCTGGTGGTTATTGAAAGGTATCTTGTAGGGTTTATTGTTGATTTATACCTCTTTTCCCCATTCTTGTCGACCCCCTTTATTGAAGAACATTATTGCTGCATGCTACCATTCTAACACGGATCATGCGGGCTAAACGAACATGGCCCAACCCCTCCACAACCTTTGTGGAATCTTTAGTGGTCAGTAATTGACGGCGACGTCACAAGAAGAATAAGGAATCTACGGAATGAAGAACAGGTCGGCCGGGGCGCACCCGACGACTCGAGGAATGTCGTCGATGACCCATGCTAGCGAACGACACCGAAGGTGCTTGGAAGTGGCGGTCGACACACCGACCGACCATGAAGACGGTGACAGCGCAACCGCGTTGCCGAAGAAGGGTTGTGGCCCATCAGCAATGGCGAAGAAAGGGAGGCGGCCAACGCACTGCTGGTAGTGTGACGGAGGTGGTGGTGCGAATTCACAGCATGATGGAGGGGCGTACGAATTTCTGACGGCTTCCAGGGAAGGCATAGCATGCCACTGTGGCGTGAAGAGGGGGCTTGCCATCCAGAAAGCTGGGGAGCCGAGCCGGCAGCTGCACCGTGGGCCGACGCACCGCGGGAAGCTCACCCCTGACTGCCAAACTACGAGCCACCGAACCGCAGATCACCCAGCAGGTCGGGATTGACCGAGCATGCTAGACCCAGCAGGCTGGATCAGTCCCTTGGTAGGACCCGGGTCAGGTCAGGTCTGGACTGTTTGCCCGGTTCGGACTGGACCCGGGCCAACATCGACCATTTTCATTCCTTTTGGAAAATCTTGAGCTACGTGCATCCCATTGAAGAACCGTATGTGGTGATGTAAACATTGTATCAAGATAGTCCTTTCAGTATACCCCAATTGATTTTTGGATAAATTTGAGGTATTGATAGGTTGGATCAAATATGAACCTACCAGGGACCTCGAGACTAAAATGAAAACAACATAAAAACCGGGTGTCCGATTGACGCACCATCTATCGATCTGAGACCACTATCATATGGCGGTCCTTTGGGATACATTTCCATGGTACTTCATTACATTTGGAGTATCGTCCACTACTGTGAAGATAGGACCTTCCGGGAATCAACTGTGTTTTTTGCGGGAACCCTGTAGCTGGCTATAATAGGAGAAAAGGATCCTATGTTTGTCTATGCTTTTGGATCCTTTGTAGTTCTGTGCTTTGGGATTCTACCTGGGTCTGTTTTCAAGAGTCTCATTGGATCTGCTCATAGAATCCATGATAGACTACTCTAGGATCCTATGTGGGTCTGATATTATAGTATCCTACATGGGTCTTCTGTACTATGATCCTTTGTGGGTCTGATGATTTAGTATCCTACATGGGTCTGACTCTTAACAGAGTAAAATGATTCAGTATTTATATTCAATCATCTTTACTACCGTACCAAAGTTATTCCTAGTGTGAGCTGAGTCCTTACCATCATGGTGATAAATTTTTATTATTCTTCTGTGTGGTGTACCTTTGTGGTACATACCTTCAGTGTGATACCAATGTGTTATTCTTCTATGTGGCTTACCATTGTGGAACTTTCCTTCGTGGGGATACCTTTTTGGTATTCTTGTATGTGGCATACCTTTATGGTACATACCTTCATGGTGATACCTTTGTGGTTTTCTTCTGTGTGGTGTCCATCTGTGACACATTAACATGTGGTGATACCTTTGTGGTATTCTTTTTTGTGGTGTACCATTGTGGTACTTATCTTCGTGGTGATACCTTTTTTGTATTCTTCTCTATCGTGTTACATTTGTGGTACTTACCATTGTGGCGATACCTTTGTGGTATTATTTCCTTCGTGGAATAGTTGATCTTTGGGCTAATGAGTTGGGCCTTATGTTTCCTCATGAATGAGATTAGTATACATAATAACATAGGTATATGTATGGGAATATATCTAAGTATGGATGACTATTGTTTCCAAGCTTTAGGGATTATTCTTTTTGGATTTATGGAGAAATTCGGGGGTCTCTGGGTCCCTACTAGGTATCGTTATACTCACCCCTTCATGGGAAATGCCCACACCTTGTTGTGTTTGGTGTAGATGACGGACAACGCTGATTGCAGATGAGAGTACCAGGACTAGAGGTAGCTCGGAGGTGGACATTTGGTGAGGCGTACTGTAGAGACGACTGTTCGGGAGATGTACCTACCCTTCTGGTAGGATCATTGGTGGGTGTTTTATGGAGTTATTTCAATTTACTTATACTTTTCAGTTTTCTGGTACTATACATTTAGGCCTGTATTTTGGCCCCTTCTTCTTACTGTACACACTCATTTTACTATACAGTTTACTTTTCCGTATCATGTTTTGTGATTGTTTGTGTGTGTTTACATGTTATAAATTCTATGCCTTCCTGGTTTAAGGTAATACCCCTTCAGTTGTAGTCACCAACCACTCGCCTATGGAAGGCGGGCATGGGGTAGTCAAGGCATGGGCCCTGGGGGATGGGTCGTGAAAAATTGGTATCAGTGGAGTTGGTTATAAAGAAGTACTAGGACCCTGAAATTTTCTATGTGACGCAATATTGTTATGTTTTATGAGTGTAATTTTTTGTTCGGGGAGTCCAGTGTTTGGGCGGTGGCCAAAAAATCCATACACCAAGACCCTGAATTCTGATTTCCGAATCGGTGCATGAAAACACTAATTGCGTGTGTTTTTGAAATACCTTTCCTTGGTTTCTTTGGATTGAGATCACTAGGTATAAATTAATGACTATGGAGCACCTGTGCCTTATCAGGATGTCCTCGCATAGATAACTATCTAGGATTCCTGAATGAGTACACGATGACGGCCAACTGAGCGACGAGGGTCCGGTGTAGGGCCCCCCTTTTGGTATTGGAAACTTTGGGTGGTGAAACTGAAACACCACTACTCATTTGACAACTGTTTCCCCCAGCCCCACCAGCAGAGGGTGCACATTGACTAAGTGCATTGCACGAGTTCCAGCAGTAGAGTCCTTCGAGGTTTCGATGTGAGACAGATTCCCACGTGGATAAGGGATGGCTGGAGGCAGTTGCTAGAGTTTTTTTCCTACTTGAGACACTAGTTGAGCAGATGGTGATATTATCTACTAGCCTTTTCCAGTGACTGACCATGAGGATGGTATGCATAGTGATGAGGCTTTGGTACATGGACCGCTACATGGGATGGTACATTTGGGTAGTGTTACAGCTATATCACAACCAGTTGGTCAGATATTAAAAATGGCGGTACCGGTAGAGGAAACATGTAGGCTTAGTGCCTTACATGTGTTTCCACATCATATACACCTCATGTTCTGAGGTGAGCCCATCTAACATGCGACTAAGTACTGGCTTGAGGAGGTGTCTAAGAGTTCCCTATAGCTACTACATCTTTAAGAGGAAGACATGTTGGTAGATTAGTATTCATCGATGCGTACCAAACTTTCCTGGTACTCGACGTATACGATACGGTCTGGGATCAGGGATCAGACATCTACGCGAGGTGTGTTTAAGGACATCTGATCCAACAGTTTTACTAGATGCATTCCTACTTATGGTAATGTTCTAGAGAGAACCTTTTTGGTTTAATGTTCTTTGGCTATGAAAATACCACTAGTGAATGTTAGTATTGGGAAAGTTGGAAACTGGTGCTATTTTTCGAGACGTGGGAATTTAAATGATTCCAGAATAAGAATCTTTAGGGACAAATGAATCTATAGGGTAGTTGGTGTGGAATCAAAGCTAGGAGAGCATCATGATGTAGTGTACTTTTCGACATGTTATAACCACCCCCTTTTTGTGGACCCCACCAGGCTTAGAGAGGTGGAGGAAATGGGAAGGGAGTAGCTCCAGGTGGTCAAGGTGTGTGACCCAAGTGCTCTAGGAATGATTCTAGGTACGATCTGTGTCTAATACTAGCTACTGTAAAAATAGACATAGGTTCCAATAATTCCTTATTTCCAGAAATCCAGTACATGACCTAGAGTTTTTGGTTAAGTCGTTGACTTGACCCTCATGTATAGAGATACATTTGGTAGGTGACTTGATAATCACCCATATGCTAACGTTTTGATCTGGCCCTTGAGGTGAGAGTTTCATTTGGAACCTTTGGGTGGTGGTGTCGAGGCCTTACGACGATAGATTGGGTATGGACTGGGCATCCATATTTCATACTCAGATTGACTGTATTAGGCAAAAAGGTTGTTGTTTCTCTACATCATTGGAATATGGATTTCAATGGTAGGTGAAAAGGGATACCCGGGTAGCACAGGATAAAATCATGCAAAGGAGGGTGCAAACAATCACTCTTGAGGTGCCTAGACTTACCCTTGTGGAAGTAGGAGTTTTCAGTTTTCAGTTCCAAACATGAGTGACTAATCATGGAGACAATTTTCAAAATATTATTCCAGGATTACCTCCCCGTAGGGAGAGGGAATTATGGTTTTTCTGGGTACTACGAATGTTTTGGACCAGTCTTCTCCATGGTTTCAGTGCCCTTTTCAGTTTGACAGAGAAGGAGGAGCCTTTCCTGTGGACAGAGAAGTGTCAGCAGTGCTTTCAGAAGTTGAGACAACGATGATGACTAGAGTTCCTCCAGGACTATGACTTTGGGATAATCATTACTCCTGGTAAGGGTAACGTGACAGGAAGACACACTCTGTAAGAGGTTTGGTTAGTAGCTGCTGAGTGACCATCAGAGCAGCTAGTCACGGTGCATATATCCTTCGTGGATCGAGGTGGAGTAGATTACCTCCAGACTATGGTTGCAACTTCCCAAATCATTTTGTGATTTTGGGAGGCACAATATGGGGGCATTGAAAGTGAGGCTCGCTGTGCTCAGATTTCCTCAAGGCAGACACCTGACAGATTTTCTAATGGTGCGGAGCACATCATCCTCTTCAGAAAATGTACCATGGTATCAGTGATGCTTTGAGAGGAGGTGTTTAGGGATTTCCATTCGTTTACTCTGGCGGTACATCCTGGAGTGGTGAATATGTACTAGGATCTCTGGCGTTAGAACTGGTGGCTAATGATAAAGAAAGAAATGGATGAGTTTGTATCATGATGTCTCACATGTCAGCAAGTGAAGACTGAATAGAGTTGGTAGAAGTCTTATACCGACAGCATATGGAGACCCTTAGAGTTCCAGGGGGGCCACGTTTTCTTGCGAGTCTCTCCTCAACGTGGACTTTGTAGTTTTGGCTAAGGGGAAAGTTATCACCATGGTTGATTGGTCCTTTTCTGATCATTCAGGGGATATGCAAGGTAGAAACCCGATTGGCTCTTCCACCACAGTTGGAGAGGGTTCACAACGGCTTCCATGTATCCCTGCTGAGGGGATATGTGTAGGACCCATCTCACACCATTGACCACGTCGAGGTGGGCTTAGACGATGGAGCATCGTTTACAGAGATTCCAGTGGAGATTGATGATTGAAAGAAGTGGGTCCTTTGTGGGAATTTTCTACCTCTGGTGCGCGTACGTTGGCAGCACGGTAAGCTCTAAGAGATCACTTGTGAGGAGGATGCTCATATTCTTGGTCAGTATCCTGTTTTGGTTATTTTTCCTTTGTTTTGGATTTCGGGGTCGTAAATCCCTATGGTGGGGAGAATTTAATGTCCCAGAATTTACTTATAATGTTTTTAATTATATGGAATTATTTCGAGACTGTAAATTGTTACGGTGCATGATTCTGATGCCCGGAGTACCCGAAATGATCCATCGAAGTTTTTTTATTCCATAATTAGCACGCGTAATAAGTTTTCCTATAGAAGATTAATACCACTTAAATGGTTTCTTGGATCAGAAATATGAGTGTACTATTACGTTTAGAATGGTGGTTTTACACTAGGCGCAACTTAAGTTTGGTCAGCGCGGGCCTCCTGTGAGAAAACCCAAAAATGGAATACTCATAAATAAAATAATTAAATAAGTTATTTTATTTTTGAAATGCATATTATATACAAATGGTAGCTTGGATTGAAAATATGATACCACCTATAAACTCGTTTGGGATTTATTTATTTATGAAGATACTAAATTTGGCTGGCGCGGGCCCCATTTTAATGTTAGTTTTTTGATGTAAATAAAATAATTAAGTGAAAATTATTTTATTGTAAAATTTAAAACAATTAAATGTTATCTCGGATTGGAAATCTAAGATTAACGTTGGTTTTGTTGGGGAATATTTCACTTGGGCAGAGCCTAACCTTTTCCAGTGCGGGTTGAGGGTGACTCTTAATAACTTTCCAAAAATTGTTTTGGGTACATTCAGTCAATGCAGAAGCGGTGTTTTGTAAATTTTGAACTAGTTCTCGGAATTGATATCTGAGGACATCGTTAAACTCGCAACACCAATATTTTCTTAAGGATACCTTCATATGGACTGTAGTAGGTCCGGATAAAAAGTTTGTTTTTCTAAATTTTAATATAATAAATAAAATAACTTTATTATTTTATTTTTGTTTTATTCCTCCAACGGACGAGCGGTAAGGTGGGGCCGACAACGTGTTAAGCCAATAAATGGATTGATCCTTCAATATAAGTAACTATAATGTTGGTGAAAATTAGGAAGCTTCCTATTTAGTGATCCTCATTAACTCTCTGCATCGTTACTTACCCTCCCCCTCCCTTATAAATATGGAGTGAGGGAAGAGGTATCATAGAGCTTCACCAAGTGGTAAATTGTTTAAGGAATGTCACAACACCAGACCCATAGAAAATAAAGATGCCCCAGCGGGAGGTGACAAACAAAATCGAACCACCAATGGGTGATGTGTGTGTGGAGTCACTGTGAGCCAGTTGTGAGAACGTAGAAAATGGTCCAGTGGCAAGCGCGGGTGATTCTCTTATGTACAAGGTAGGGGGTGATTTGGTTGGTGCATTTTTTATTTTCCTCCTCCCCATTATTGAATTTATATGAAGAAGATGGGTCGACTGACTCATGTGTTGACCCATGATTCATTATCCATTGCAGGTGATTGTTGTAGGGTGTCTTGTAGGGTTCGTTGTTGATTTATAAACCCTTGACCCTTTCTTTTCGACCACCTTGATTGAAGAAAATTATTTCCGATAGAAACCATTCTAACGCGGAGAGTTCTGGCCAAACGAACATGTCCCAACACATCGACAGCCATTAGGGAATATTTAGTGGTCTTGAAATGACTTTGAAATCCTGAGATTAGTGTGGGAATCTACATAATGATGAATAGGAAACTGGGGCATGCCCGGCGACCTGGGGAATTTTTTCAGTGACTCGTGACGGTGACAGACAAAGAAGGGGCTCAGAAGCGGTGGTCAGTGCACAGGCCGACCACGATGACTGTAGCGGCATAACCACACTGCCAAATAAGGGTCACAGCTTGTCGACCACAGCGAAGTGAGGGTTGTGGCTGGTGCATGACCAGCTGCGTGACAGAGGTGGTAGCACGCATCCACACCTCCCGGTGGAGAAGGGTACATCGCGATGTTGCGGTGGCAATGGAGGGGTGGTCGGCTTGATGGGGGCCGCCAGCGAAGGATAGCACCCGACCGCGCCGCACATATGATGTTGGCCATCCGACCATCCTGAGAGAAAATCGGTCCACCGTACCTCGGGCCACCGCACTACAGGCCACCACACCGCGGGCCACCGCACCGCGGGCTGCCGCACCACGGGATGCTACCCGGAGGGCTGCCGAACCACGGGTCACCGTACCGCAGAAGGCCCAGCGGGCCAGGTCGGACACAGGGCCAGACCCAGTGAGTAGGAACAGACACAGTTCTGGACCTGAGTAGGGTCGGGTCGACCTAAACTGGTTCAAGATAGCCCAGGGTGGGTCGGCCTGGGTCGGACGTGACCCAGACCAACTTCGACCCTTTTGGTTTTTTCAGCCATATCTTAAGCTACATGTGTCCGTTTGATGAACAGTCTACGGTGCAAGAATCATTGGATCTAGATGGTCCTTTTGTGATATCCCACATTAGTTTTGGAAAAATTTGGCGTAATTCAATGTTTGATTGAACATGAATCCAACCGAGACCTCTGGGTTAAGAGGTCAATAACTTACAGATCGGGCGTCCGATCGACACACTCTCTGTTGCATAGAGACCTGTATTAGATGGAGGTACATTGGGATACTTCATAGTGGGAATTAGTGGTAGTTGGAGTATCAACAAGTGTCTTGAGGATAAGACCCTTCCGAAATCAAGCGAGCATAGTGCGGGAACCTTGTAGCTGGCTGTAACATGAGAAATTGATCCTATGTTGGTATGTGCATATAGATCCTTTGTGGGTCTGTGTTTTGGGATCCAAAGTGGCTTTTTATTTGAGAGACTCAATTCTATCCTTTCTAGGAATCCATGTGAGACTAATCTAGGATCCTACGTTGGTCTGTTGTACTAGGATCCTATATCGGTCTCTTGTAATAGGATCCTTTTTGTGTATTATGATTTAGGATCCTAGGTGGGTCTTCATTTTAACAGAGTAAGATGATTTAGTAATTATATCTAATAATTTGTACTGTTGTACCTAAGATATACATGGTGTTAGGTGAGTCCTTACCATCGTGGTGATACCTTTGTGGTATTCTCCTATGTGGTGTACCAATGTGGTACTTACCATCGCGGTGATACCGTTGTGGTATTCTTCTATGTGGTGTACCATTGTGTTACATACATGTATGGGGATATCATTGTGTTATTATTCTATGTGAAGTACAATTGTGTTACATACCTTCATGGTGAAACCTTTGTGGTATTCTTCTGTGTGGCATCCCTTCATGGCACATACCGTCATGGTGATACCTTTGTGGTATTCTTCTATGTGGCATACCTTTGTGGTACTCATATTTATGGTGATACATTTGTGGTTTTCTTCAGTGTGGTGTTACATTTTTTGTACATTACATTTTGGTGTTACCTTCATGGAGTAGTTGAGCTTTCGGATAAAGAGTTGGGCCTTGTGTTTCCTGATGAATGAGATGATTATACTTAATAACATATGTATATATATTGGAATATACCTATGTAGGGTTGAATTTTGATTCCATACTTTGTTGTTTATCCTTTATGGATTTCGGGAGGCTTACGGGGGTCTCGGGGTCCCTACTGAGTATTGTTATACTCACCCCTGTAGGGGATATGCCTGCACCTAGTTTTTTTTGGTGTAGATGATAGATAATGCTAACTACAGATGAGAGTAGTAGGACTAATGGTATCTTGGAGGTGGACATTAGGCAAGGCATAACACAGAGACGACTATTCGAGAGCTTTACCTACCATTTATGTAGGATCCTTGGTTCGAGTTTGCGGGATCTATTTTAGTTTACTTTTACATTTATGTTTTCTTGTAATTTCTACATGGGTATGTATTTTGGCCCCTTTTTCTATCTGTACACACTCTTTTTACTATACAGTTTACTTGTGTTTGTATCTTGTTGTGTTCTTTTCTATGTGTGTTTACAGGTTATAATGTCAATGCCTTCCTGATTTTAGGGAATATGCTTTTCGGTGCTAGTCGCTAGCCCCTGGCCTATGGAAGGCAGGATTGGGGTAGTCCTGGCATGGACCCTGGAGGATAGGTTGTGAAGGAAATGCTTAATTATTGGAGGTCAGGTCTGAGGCACCTCAAAACCAATGATTCCAAAATTTCCAATCCAAATCATTCAATACATTGAATATTCAAAATAAATAATATTCCTTATAAAGAACCATATTGAATGAGAAATTCAGATTAATCAATAATTCCATATTTAATTTAATAATAGTAAAATTAGACCCGTTGTGTAAAATGAAATATGGTTTAGGAAACACTAATACCCATTGAATAAGAATGTGGATATTCATGAACGCTAAAAATGAAAAATATTTACAAAAATGTGATTATTTAAATAAAAATTTCACAATCACAAAATTAAGGATAGATAGAAAAGATAGTCATTAAGAACATTCTTGAGAATAATAATCAAGAAAACATTCTGAAGTATCTCATTTATCATTGAAAAATTTAAATCAAAATCCCCATTATGTGATGATAAGAAATAGTCTCATAATATTTTGAGAATAAATATATCCATGATATTATGTTTCTAAGGTTAGTATATACACTATATAATAGTGATTTATTGTGTTAAAACAAATAAGTATCAATGGAATGTAAAATTAGGGGAAATCACATAACATAAAATACATTTTTATTATGTGGTCATTATCCTCTAGTATAATGGATTAAAATATGATAAACAGTAAAACCCGAACCATTTTAATTTTTATAATATCTTATATTATATTCTTATAATATTTTATTACCATTTTGTTAACAATCTTTCATTATTTTCACTACTTGCATTGTTAATTGGTATACATTAGATATATGATTTCACTTGTTATTTGTTGTTATTATTAATTAGATCATGGTTTCATCATAAATATGATATAGACCACGATTTATTTGTCTTATATATTTATGACATATGTATTTAAATTATTTTAAAAAATTGGAAAAATGAAATGAAATTCACTGTTCATGGTGATGGTAGGTCGTACGTATTCATAAACACTATTTTTTGTCTTATTAAAAGGTTAAAAAGTAATTTATACATGTGTATATTATAATTAAAATAACATATATATGTAATATATGTAACATAACTAATCAAATACAACATTTATATTATCCGTGTATATCATGAACGAGTCACACCACTGTGAGGGGGCTGTAGTCCAAACTTCCACAAACGATATTATCATACCTACATAAAATGGAATGTATAAAGGTATGTGTTATAAAATAATTTAAAATTATTAAATAAATAAATAATATAATATATTTTATATACAAATTTTTTCTCTATTATAATTTTCACTGTGAGATGTGGTATAAGAAAAAATAAACAACATCGATTTGTGAGGAGGTAGTTCTCCATACCCATAATCTGTATGATCATCAACGGTTAGGTGGATGATTGTGTATGTATAGGTAAAAACCATCACATAATCATTTCCTAGTATATGTACTAAACTGTTTTGGTTATATATTAATTGAGTTAGTGTATTTTAGGGTGTGGATAATGGACATGATAGTTGAGATCTTGATGGAATTTGTTACCTCTTAATTAGGTATCTTCTTCTGCTTAGTACCAAAAGGTTTCTTGTTATGGATTTATAACAAAGGGGGTCCTTGTATGATTATTTAATTGATATTTAGAATTTATTTTTGATGTTATTGGTCGACCAAAAGTCAATATATGGGTGTGAAGTTGTGTGAGGAATGTAGGCCTTTTACAGTTGAGGGGGAGTGACATTTGTGAAATATTTTTGCAATGTAATTATACCCATATTATTCATGTTAAATTTGGTTCTAATGATGAGAAAAATTTGATCCAATAGAGTATAATGTATATATATTTCCATCTCATAAATCATGTAAATGTGAATATGTCATTTTGGTCTTTATGGATACAACTTATTCACATATTAATCTTAATTTAACCTCAATCGTTGTAATTAATTATAATCACATTAAATAATCTTTTTTGTCAAAAAATAGTTGTCCTTATGAGTAATTGAAAATTATTTGGATTCAAAATATTTAATCTTTTTTGAAAAATCAAATCATAATATTGTAAAATTTGATTTAAATATAATCCAGTATGTGAGATGACAATGTGGGTTTTTAAACTAAAGACATTATAATGTTTTCAATGTTTTATAATAAATTTCAATTGAAATTGATTCCAATTACATTAATGATATTAATTTATAAAAATATTTTCCAATTAAACTATAAAAATAATTAAATATATAATTTATCCTTAAAACTAAATTATATGAAAAAATTGTATTGAATTAAAATTCAGTAATATTAACTATTAATTAAGATATAATATATCTCTAAAAAATAGAAAAAACTCACCCTCACCAAAAAAAATTTATATATAAAATATGATGTTAATTTTGACATATTAAAATAACTTATGTGTCATAGTTCAGATTTAAAATGGGATCTCTTTTAAAATATGGTAAAATTGCTTTATAAAAATATAGGTTTTTTATGTATAAAATTGGGGACAAAATTATCATATGACTATCAAACCTAATGATCTAATATAAAAAATAATTAGTTAAATAAATAGAAATTATAATATATTAAAATAATTAAATAATTGTAAATAATTACTTTTATAAAGGAAAAACCCCTTTTGGAGCATATAAACCATACTATTTATTTTAAAATCCTATTATTTCTTATTTTAGTTTGACATTAATTTGATTCCAATGAATTCATTTTATATTTATATAAAACATATATTTTCATATGTTAGTTAATACTATTTAGAAAAAATCATTTTATGGATAGGTTATGTCTTATTATATTAAACTACAGTAATTAAACAATCTATTTTTGTTCACCAAAACACAATCATGCCTATAATTTGATCATTCGTAGAAATTATTTCGGGAATGTAATGAATTCAATCTCAGTGTTGACTCTATTTAAAAATATTGAATATAAAAACACTATTTAAAATATTAAATAAATCATAAATTATCATGATATTATATTCCCTTATGTGCATGATGTCGCATGGCATGCACACTATCAAATATAAGCTTCATACATTAAAATTTTACGACGCTACATTCTCCCCTTATGAATTAATTTTTGACCAAGAAATGAAAACATTATCTTTGTTGTTAGTTGTTTTCAATTTATTATATTTATAACCAACATCATAGGAAGGGTCCATAAAACATCCTGTATACTTGAGTGACCTTTAATGAAAAATGTCATGTTACTAGCTTCACTAATTAGAGGACATGGGTGGGAAATTGAAACAGGGGTACAATAAAAAAAATACATCAACCATGTTATTATAGAGTGTTCTAGATAAAATTATAAAATTAATTTTTGCAACCACAAATCCATAAACTATATGTTGGATTAAATGTTTTGTATATCATAAAAATTGAAGATTTTAGGACAATTTTTTTATCTGAAATCACTTTTTTTGGTAATTTAGGATTTGTATCTCTCTCTATTAATAAAATAAATTATTAATTTCTATAAAAATAATATTTTTATTTTATTATTATTTGAAATATTTCTACTTAATTTCTAGAAAAGGATTCATCGTATGGTGATGTAAAACATTAAACTATAAAACATCATCCACGATCAACTCAACCATTTCATAAACGGTTATCATTTCCAAAATATTATGATAAAAAATATAATATGTTAAGTCAATGAATTTAAAAAATGGTAATATCCTTATAATTTAATAAACATGAAGCATCTCTAAATTTACACTTTAAAAACATGCCAATAACATCATCATATATCCTCTTAAAACATTGTTAAAACTATAATAAACATAAATCTTTATTTTAAATATTCATTATTCTTTATTCCTTATGTATGACACATGTTATTTGATATATTAAATTTTTCCAAATCTCTTGTAAGATCCATCAGTGATATCATAATCTACATATCTACAATTTATTAATCATTTCCAGTGTAGTTAGAACATGTCCAAATAAATCATTTATACATCATTATCTCATTATTGAGAACATATTAACGGTTTTCATTCCCTCAATCATGTGTTTTATGAAATTATTATCATTATAATGAATATATATTTTTGGTAAAATTTAGAATATGATTCAAAAATCCTCAAGGAAACGGTACTACAGTATAAATAATAACTTTTAAGAATTATTTGATGAGAACATCATAAATAAAATAATTTTACAACATATTTCATAGATACAAATATATATATACAACAATCCTTCAACATCTTTTATCTCAATAACATATTCTTGACCTTCAACAAATAGCTTTTTTAGAGCTATATGACTTTGATGCAAGGAGAATTTTTATGCAAAATACACCATCTATTAATAGTAGTATCACTAAATAAAAACATTTTACTTCATCCCATTCCATTCTATTGTATTGTGGAAATTTTCTTTGCACATACAAAAAATTGAAAATAATTTCATTTATTTTTCTAGGTGATTATTTCCACTGTTATCAGAAGTTGTAATGTCTTCTGTTGCTTTATCTTCTTTGAATCATTCTGTTTTTATGGTGTTCAAAAGACCACTTATTCCATTTGTTTCCCTTTAATAAATATGATCTTGATATTTTAATTTTGATTTTAATGAAACCTAAAACAACCTCTTCCTATTATATTATAATATGAGAAACTAGATCCCTTCTGAGATTTGTATTAATACCTTCAATGAAGTGGTCAATCATGCACTCTGTGTTGTCTATATAATTTGTAACATAAATGGATAAACTCAAAATGGTATATTCATTATATGATACAATCTCTTCAACATATTTCATTAAACCTTAGATATTTTTTATCATCTCATTTTGAAGACTATAAGGGATGTGTTTAACAAATAATGACTCCTTAAAAGGACTCATTTCCATATGTTCTATTTCATCGTCCCCTACTATTTAAAATAAAGGACCACTATTTATCATAAATACCTTACTGATAATACACCATAATTGTAACCTTATCGATTTTATTGCATACCAAGGTCAAAAATAACTTCTCTAAATACTTAATTCGTTGCTCATTTAATACTATATTAGTAGTACCACTAAATGATAGAGGCCTCTGTCACATAAAGCGATACATCCTAGGGTATTCCCTATACAAAATATGTTTCTCAATTCAGGAATGTTATTTTATATTACATGACTAAGCTTCCCAAATATACCAATAACATTATTAGTTACAATACCACCTATATTTACTTTCTCATAAGTGAAAATGCTACATTGGCCATGTGTCTTGATAACATTATTCATTCTAGAAAAAATTAATAAATAATGTAATATACTAGATTAGATCATAATTTCATAAATTTTAAATAACCCTAAATATGTTATAACACATATCATATATTTATTCATCATGAATTCTAGAATCATAAACATTGGTCACTTTTAATAAATCATTACATTAATATCCTTTATAATGGTTGGTATTGAAATTATGGACTATCCTATGCATATCCCCCATGAGTATTAAACATGGTACATAGTAAGGCCTATTGTTTTGCACCAGGTCACACCAAGTCAAGATCAGGACACCATCTCTGTATTGTTACTCATAGTTGACATTGTACCAAAACAACATCCACATGTAGTATTTAGATATGGATTTATTTCTATAAATTACCATCATAATATTAACTTTTCCAAAATTCTAATATTTACATCAATACATATCCTCAATGTGAATCATAGGGTTATGTTCCTTAATCTATGTTATCTAAATATATATTATAAGGATGTGGATAATATTCCCCTAAGGAAATTTATAACACCCCCACCCCAAAATCCTAGAGATGTTTCATTATTTAATTAAATTTTCATGATCATAGTAAATGAAATTCAGGACCTATCAGTTTAGCAGTCCTCAAAAGAATTATTATATACATGGTACCCATAATACATTGGGAAATAGAAAATATAAACCTGATCACTAATAAATAGAAATAAATTTAATCCTTGAAGGCTTATTCAAATATTTCTTCTTCCTATCCTATAGAAATGAAACAAATTAAGTGTGAGTTCAATTGATCAACAAGGCTATGTAAAATGGATGTAATTAGGAATTAGTGAGAATAAATCAACCTTGTACTGTGATTAACTGTAACACATTCCATTAAATTAATATATAAGGACAAATCAATATGGAAAGGTAATAATCTAAAACACCTTCCATCTAGTCAATAAATTGAGAATGAACTATATACATAGAAATTTCAGTGTAAAATTTCATGGAAAAATAATAACTAATTATATATGAAGAAAATTCATAATAATTGGACATCATGTATGATGAACATGATAACTTATATCATGAAGACCATTCAAAATACCGTTAAAACTATGGATGTAATTTTATTTAATTTGGACATCTAATTTGACTCATAGGATCAAGTCAATGAATCAATGGGATATATAATGTTTGGGACCCTCCTGACATTGCTAGTCCAAAACAATCCAAATATTGAAAAATTGAAACTAATAATATTACTTATCAAATAACTATACTGAAAGAGAAATATTGATTTATAACTAATTACCTTGTATATAAAATAACATTCAATGTAGACACTATATGTGAATTGGGATATGTTTTAGGGTGTAATAATATCTATTTTATGGGAATACTGATATTCAAGTATATTTCTAATGGAATATGAATACAATAATTTGATTTGAGAAAGTTAACAATAACATCTGGATGTGAGATTTTAAAAATTATAATTTATAAAATTCTTGATGAGAATAATCATTAAACATTGTAAGTGTCCCATGCCACATTAAAACATTTATATTAAGGTCTGTATTTAATAGAATCATAGAATATCATGAAAATACATAAATTCATTATATTATCTATCAAATGGTAGTATATAAAGAATATAAAATTGAGTTGGTTCATACTAATAAATATTTATTTCAGATCATTTACCCTTACTTATATAATTGTCTCCTAACCATAGGAATTGGGAGAACATCATATTCTCATTTATATGGTCTTCAATACTAGGTTATCAGTAGATTGTTAGTGACTAGGGGTTAAATCTTGTGCTGGGAAATTCTTGGATAATACTACAAATTTTTTTGACAGGGCATAAAATAACTCTACAATCATTGGTTATGGAAAATCCTCTATACTTTCCGGATATGAATATGGTTAATACACTAATTGACCGGGTAGTATCCACCCCTATAGTGTATTTGAATGAAATTATTTTTCAATTAATCTATAGTAAAAATGATGCAATGTTTGGAATTATCTTCAGACATAAAAGTAAAGAATGAGAGAAATCATGAGTAAGGTTTCTCTGATAAGGTGACATGAATACATCATTTTTCATTATCATATAAAAGTGAATCACGAAATCAAAAGACCCAATATATGTCTTGAGGATTTCTCTTTCATTTTAAATTGGAATATCATTGATAGTATAGATCATTTTCCATTTAAGACTCTTCAAGTAGGGCCTAACCCCCCTAAGATATTATGATACCTGGGAGGTAATTAAATGTTTTAAGTGTTTGTTTAAAACACGATTTATAGTGAGGAAAACATAACCTTGGATGTAGTACCTAATGAGATGGAAATTCATGATGCTATGATGGGCCTGAATCCATATAGATCCACAGGACTAGGTGTTTTCCCAGGACCCTTCTATATGGAATCATGGAGCCTGGTAATAGATGATTTGATTATGGACAAGCCAGACATCTTCCATGGAGAGTGTCTTATGTGGGTCGCATGTGCAACAACATTCATTCACATTTCTAAAATCAAATACCCTTATTCCATCCAACACAAAAAAATGATCTTGCATGTGCAACATTCGTCATAATGTTCTGGAAAGTGTCATTAACAGAATGATATTAGTTAAACAGACTCACTAGATCTCCATGGAGTAGAATGGTTTCGTGAATGGCCAAAAAATCCAGGGGACATCTCACAATCCCAATAGGTAATTGGTGGAATTAACCTCATGGCCCATGGAATAATTTGAAAATTAAAATTGATATGAAAAAATACAAAGAATGAATTGAATATAGAATTATCGACAATGTGCAAAAAAGTATGGGTTTCTCTTCATGGGGATCTGATTTAATTTTTATTTTCATTATCACATCATGGTTGGATGTTTCATTAAGTGGTATGAAACACCATTTCTCATGGAAACCCATGGGTTGATTTATATAGAACTCCTACTTTGAGTATTTCTAATGTTTTCCAATTTGTTCGTAGCCTCATTATTAATAGGAATATGCTTTAGGGTGACATTATTTCATACCAAAGTAGGATGAATCTCATGATTGTTTCCATTTTTATATTTGATAATAATACAATTATTTTCTTGAATTCTAGTAAGTGGTCATTATGTGGAATCAACATAGTTATTGAGGAGTATTTTTATTTGATCAGAAATATAATCTACCTTGCAAAGAGTAGCCGTTACTTCTCAAATTGATGATTAGATATATGGGAAACATAAATATGCCACTATTTGTCCATGTATAGAGGGATTTATGTACTAGAATACCCTCATTCTCCCATGTCTTCATGTAGATTGCACATTAGTCATTTTGATCATATTTTGAGAAAGATCAAGGGTGATATCTTGAACTAGATAAATAAGTTTTTATCCTTCCGAGGATGAATCATAATGGATAAAAGTGTTTTATTGTCTATTCTATTCATGCACATCCATCCACTAATGTTCTAAAAATATTCAAATATAAAATTGATATTATTGTGGATGGATTTATTTAGGAATCCCATTCCTAGGGGAAAAACAATGAGAATCATGGGTCAAAATGGAAAGGCCAACCCACAATGGGGGATCAAAATAAGAAAACCTTTTGATACTCTTCATAGAATGCGTTATAAACTGGTGTGGGATGTACTGAATGAATTTACTCTTTGGGGTAAGGCCATGGAAACTAGATACAGAGGGGGTGTGAAATTTTTATGACATTTTTCCTCCCCACTATGGTACATGATTTTACCTCACATATCGAAAATGTAGCCTTTCATCCTATGAACTATAGGGATTGCAACATTATATATTGGATTCGCATTTAGTTTTCGTCCCATATTGGTTTTCCTAGGTGCTCAGTAATATGTATCATGATTACGAAGGTCAAGTCATACCTGATGTTAATCAATGTATTCATATAACAATACCATTTAGAATCTTTTGATTTTATTAATCTGAATACATAACTAGAAATAAACATATTCACCACCTCAATTTCACGGGTTTTTTTCATTAATGACTTTTTATAGGATATGTTAGGATAGTACTAGGATTATAGATATGATGAAATCATGTGGGTCAATTTTCATCGTATTGAGTCCATATTCTTATTCTGGTAAATAAGGAACACTGAAAGTTCTATATAATATAACACAAAATGAAAGTGTATTCATAATACATCCATGTGTACTTGTTTAAAGGGTCCTATAGAGGAAATCATGACCAAATTGGTTTTGAAGGTGTATTCATGTGCACAATTTAGAGCTTTTTTGGTGTCTTTACTATGTTCTCTACATAGGAAAATAAATATGTGTTATTCCTAGATTGATGGTTTCATGGTATGGGTGTTGCAGATCCAGATAGGATGGAACAATCTATGGTGTTACGTAATGAATAATGGTGTATCAAGCATGAATGGAATAGGTCTCATCATGAGGGGGTGTCCACAATTTGAAACACTATTACCATCAGAACACGGAACCTGCTACACGATATAGTAATGCTTTTTAATAACTGGGGTGACAAACCAAATTTTATACTTCTACATGTGTGATACTATATTTCTCATCCCATAAATGGTATTTCCTAATGAAAATAGGATCATTGTATCCCTCCATTAGTGGGACTCAAACTAAACAGGGAAATCTCATACATCTTTATTAACAAGTGAGGAGGTGTTGTATTTGACTCAATGAGATCTATTATCCTCGAATTTTGGATCATTTTTATTGTGGTCACTCTATCCAGGATAAATACATGGAAATTATCATGGGGATTATCCTATGTCAGGTAAGTAATAATGATCTAATGAAGTTAGAAATAGACTCCATCATTGTACATAATTCTAAACATGGCCCACGTTCTATACTGTTGTCGATTTCATATATTATTAGAAGTAGACAATGTTTTCTTAACATTAATAGTAATTTACTACATACATAGTGTGAGAAAATCAAGTTTATGGACCTCCTAAAATATATTGTAATTCATGGTTATGGAGACATCAAGTTCAAAAAATTGTACATTTTGAGGGATGTGTGGGAATCCTAGTTGTAGGTGTTTCACTAGGTCTACACTAATTCATGCCTCCCAATATTAGCCTTTCCCTTATTATTTGGATGTATAATCTCTATAATTTTTAAATAAATAAATAATGATGATGATATATAAGGTTACACTTTAATACAACTACAATGAAAAACTATAATGAAATAATTAAAATTATTTTTCTATTTAAAAACATATATCAATAAGTGTGTGTTTTCCACTAGTTAGAGTAAAAAATATTCAAAAGTGTTCATGCCAACAATGGTTGGACTAAATATTCCTAGAATCCCTAAAAACATAACCAATAAATAGTTGATGAATAATTCATAAATATATCATCACAATATCCAGGATGATATTTACACACAACCACAAGAAACTAACCATTCTAAAAAAATATCATCATAAATATATCAAATTGAAAATGAGATATTCTGGTGGTGTGTGGGAAAAAATCATAATGATTCAAAAGGTGGATCCTCCAAGTGAAATATATATGTGTGAACACAAAGGAATGGAATTATTCATATGTCACACATATCCATTAAAAGTTAAAAAAATGTGGAATCAATGCTAACATCTAAATTTAGTTAACTTTATTATTAATTCACATTACCATTAATTGGATAATGCATTAATATGTTAATAAAAATCCCAAAAGAGAACCATGATAGTTGTGAATATAAAATTACCATTATTTGGTAACCACTAAACATAACCACAAAATACAGACTCATGTGTATGAATTAATAAAGTTGGTATACAAGAATATATATATTTGAAGAACAATAATTGTAAAAAAAATATGAATCATATAATTTATAACATAAATAAGTAAATCCATAATATTGGTGGGTACATACAAAAAAATTATTCTTTATCATAGCAAATGACTTGGGATGAAAAAAACTAATGTAAGGATAAACACTAATCCCATTTCTGGGTATTATAATTTTTTATAACATAGTGATGATAACTGAGCAGACCTTCCCATTCAAGGACAATTTTATGTTGTGTATGTCTAATTCTATCCCAACCCATTCCTTAATCATTTTTATTATAATTAGTTATATGTCTATTATTTTTAAATAATCATGTAATATTCACTTATTCATCCCAAATTTATAAACCAAAATTCTCCAATAAATAAACCATTAATTGAGAATTAGTTCATTATAACATAACATGTTTTATGAAACTATATATATTAAAAAAATCTTTGGTTAATAGTTATTATAATGATAATGATGATGGTTTAAATATTTTAACAATGAAAATTATTAAATTATTTATTATTTACCCATCATGGAATAAATGTGTTACTATTTGAAATGAAACGATAAAAAATAAACATGACAAATCAAAAAATTACATACATGGTTTTTTGGTAGACCGATTGTCTATTTTTTTTAATTAAATGAAAACTTTGTATATTACAATTAATTCACTCATCCCAACACAAGATTATATAAATACATTTATTTATATGAATGTAGTGAGGCTCTAAAATATTAAATAAATTTTAGAATAGATTATTTTACATTAATATTTAATATTATGAAAAAAATATACAAATATCTATAAAAAATATAATTAGGGAGTACGAAATTATTAAAATGGAACATCAAATTTAGTTGGAAATTTAAGGAAATTTCTTTATTTACTCTACGATAAACGATTATAGAAAAACTAATGGGTTGAATAATAAAGAATATAAGTGTTCAATGAGCACTATATTATTTATATTTGGGGTTACACCCATTACTATTGAAAACCTGATAGTTTTGGGGATTAAGATAATTTTTTTCCACACCTTAGTAATGAAGAGAATAAAGAAACAAGTATATATTCTTGAATCCAGGTATGATAAATAATTCATGGGGATGAGTGGAATAAGATAGAGACAATATAAGAGAGACTAATGCATGATAAGTGAGAGGAATCCATGTGTTAGAGTGAATTTATGAGTTAAATTTTTGTTTATAGATGTCCATCATACGTTTTTTTATGGTAAATTGTTTCAATAAATCAAATGGGTATGGGGTCTAATTCAACTTGATACCCCATTTCCTAAAATACCCACCACAATCCTTCCAAGCCTAACTAAGCAACTAGAAATAATCCATCAAGTACTCAGAGTTTATTATACCACATCCACTTCCCCAATTTCCATCCAACTCCTCCATGATATATTACTGATCGGTATAAATATTAGAAAAAATTATTAAGGACATCTAATATTCCCTTGATAAATCAAAATCAATGTTACCGATCTACATTATATATTACAAAATATGAATGGTTATTTTATTGGAAACATATTTGTGGGGGATAAGTAATGTAACAACCCAAGTAAGTAATGAATAATATATATTCTTATCTCTGTCTATTTATGAATTATATAGTGTTTTAGAGGCTTAAAATGATAATAAATCCAATCTTAATCATTAAATTCACTAATATATTTAAAAGATTGTTTTATTTTCTTTTGATGGAATACCATTTTTAAATCAATATTTTGAAAATTTTATAATATCTATTTGTCTAAATAAAAATATTATTTATTATTGGGACAATTAAATTTACCTTTTTTAAATTTTTGGTAATTTTCTGACAATGTTCAATTTTTAATAAATAGTGAAAATACAGCATTTTACATCAAAACTATTTTTTCATATAATTTAATTATATGGTTAGATTATATTTTTAATAGGTCTTAATGTGTAATTATAATATATTTTTATCTTTTAATCCAATGGTGTTCATTAGAATTAATTTCACTTTGGTATTGGGCATTAACAAGTTCCATTCTTTTCATAGATATTGTTTCAAAAAAACCTGCTGTTTATTTTGACAACGAGAATTATTTTCAAATTAATTATTGAAATTTTTATGTTTGGAATTTTGTAAAATGGATTAAATATTTGGAATCAGAAGGTCCAAATTATTTAATTAAGACTTTTCTTTTTTGACAATATGAATAGTAAGGACGATAATTATCTTTAATTGTCGTGATTAATTAGTAATCAGTTAGTTAAGGATAATAAAATGATTTCATAATAATAAAAAATGACCCCAAAATTTATCTTAATTCTACTGGTTGTGTCATGTAAGACCATGGTATGCCTTTTTCCATCTTTGAGACCCCATGGAATCGCTTTTTTGTGATAATGACTTTTTATCCTTTTATTTTTAAAGATAGTTAAATATACCCAAGAATGTATCACCTGAGTAAAACATTTTTACTTTTGTCTAAATAAATTATCTATTAGACCATAAATATTCATTGGAAATATAAAAATATTTCCTACATCATAGTATTTTTTTTCTTAATTTTTAGACATTAAATAAATTAAATTATTTATGACATCATGATGATGGAGCGATTAACTCATTAATGAATGATTTAAATAAAATGAAACGATAATGTAAAATCTAAGACATACACTTGTCAAAGACCTATTGGATGAGTATATTTAGAACCCTTATCACCTAATCCTCAAAATATATCAATGTGGAGCCTTTTAAATCCGAAACACATTTCAATATAAAGTAACATTTTATAACATTCCAAGAGTGACCCTCCTCTCCTCATATGAGAAGCCCCCACCTCTAACTCTTTACACACACTTATCAAGCCATTGGCTCGGCCACTCTCTGCTAATTTTATCTATCTACATCCCTCTATTCATCCTATAAGCCTTACCTAAGGCATAAATATCTTCAAGAAACCATTTTGGTACAAACCAAGAGGAGTTACCCGATTTAAAGGTAAAGACTTCTCTATTGTTCTTTTGTTTTATTTTGATTCTCCAACCCCATAAACTCTTTTTATTAATTTATTTTGTAACAACACCAGTATCTTCAAAATACTAGGGTGTTATTATAAGAAGTATTCGAGCTACACTTACACACACCTATATATAATGGTTAAAAAGCATAATGTTTCAATGGATGGCGAATTTCTGCCTCACGAAACGATGATTGTTCAATATTCTTATATCACCTTCAAATGAGGCCATTAATATGAATCTATATTTATATATGATATATAATATGTTAATTATTTCCTTAAGCCTATGTATTTTTACATTTATGGCATACCATTGTGGTTTCCATTATGGGTAATTGTGATATCTTCATTTTTTGAAGTGTGGACTACCGCCCACTCAAAGTGATTTGATTCATTAATACCATAAGTGGTGCATATAAAGGATGGAGTTAATTATATAATATTTGATATTACACTGTAAATATAGTATAACTTTATATCATTATGGTTCCATTCCATAAAATAATAAATAGAAATTAAAGTAGTGTTCATGCATACGTATGGCTTACCATCTCCATGAACGGTGCATTTCATTTATTACCTCTAAATGTTATGTAATATTATAAATTCATGGATATACTGGATATATATGATATATATGATATCTACATCATGAATATAATTCTGTATATAATGTATATTTTACCACATGAACAACTTGTAATTATAAAGAGTTTATTTTTGACTCAAGTAACATTGATCGACAAAACAAACTTTATTAACTTAAATAATTACACAGTGTTCATAAAATGGTAATAAGAGATACAAAAGGAATAATGAACTTTAAAAAGGTTCCTAAGAAAGTATAAATTAACTCATTTTAATTATTTGGGACATTAAAGAACGATCGAGTCATGTCGGACCCGAGGTAAGGGACTTCGTCTCAATCACCTTTCATTCAGGCTTATTTTGTTTTATAAACAACCTTCTTTTATATGGTGTGTAAACCCCTTTGACTTTTAATTTTATTCTAAAGGAATATTTTTTATACAAAGTATTTTACTAAATGACAAAACGGAATGTTTTTGTCATACGTATGCGGCGACAACGACTTGTCCGCCGTCGTGACCATTATTTGAGTTTTGGCTTCCTCTACAAGCCATAACATTTTTTTAAATGAAAAATAAATACCATGCTTTAATTTTCTTTTATTTTGGTATTGAAAATGTTTTTCATAATGTTTTTATTATATCAATGTGTTTTATTGATATCTTGTGATTGAAAAGTGGAAATGTTAGGTTTCCTAAATGCATGTTTTATGTGATAAGATTATGTTATGGTTCACGGGAGTTGTTATGAAGACGGGTGGTTCCATGATATACTAAGGGAGGGTGAGCCCGATATATCTCTCCAATGCATTGGGTAATGAAAAGGGGTTAAACGTTAAGGTTTCTTTGAAGAGATTTAGGGAATATATTGTTTTGGTTATTCCCAACATAACCATGAGGGTCACTCCCTACGTAAGAATGTTATGAATACCTCAAGTTACCTTTATGTCTTATGATTTCAATGATTTATTCATGATTTTATGAGGTATGTTAAAATACTTATGTTTTATGAGTAAAATATGAATTCATACATGGACTAATATTTTCATTTCGCACTTTTATATCCCATAATGAGCTTTTTTTGCTCATCCCATGTTTTTGAAATGTTTTTTACATGTCAAGTGAAAGGTACATGATGTGATTATAGTGTCAAGGAAGTGTCATGAAAGAATCCATGTTTTGTTTTAAATATGTTTCCATTCATTATAAAATTGAATATTGTCTTCAATGTAACCACCTTGTTTAAATGTAGAATGTAAAGCATGATTTATGATCTAATTATCTAAAACTCTAAACTCGAAAAGATCCTTAATGTGTAATCCTGTAATAACTCAAGATTAAATAATGTTTAAAGTTGGGGCCTTATAGTTGGTATCAGAGGTCATTTTAGATAACTTTAGTAGTTAGAATTATATTAAATGATTAACCAAACATATTTTTTATGGTCAAATTGAAATGATATAGCATTTGAATATTACCATGTTGCTTCAACTATGACATGTTTGTTCAGAATGGTTTTCCGCAGAGGAAACATGAAAGAAATGTTAGGAAGGCATACAGAAAGAAATAACCTTCCGAATCAGCATCCTGAGATGGTCGGAATTGGAACTTAACAATTTGTTGCAGTAATGGAGAAGTTGACTCGAGCGATAAATGGTGGTGGTATCCATTCACGAGATCAGCCAGATCTACTACATAGTAACATGTCAGTGGTGGAACATTTCATGAGCAAACATCCCCCATCATTCAGAGGATCATCTGACCTTGTGCTAGCTGAAGGGTGGATTAAAGCACTAGAGAAGAGTTTCGATGTCATGGGGTGTTCAGATAATCAAAAGGATAATCTTGCAATTTACCATTTGAAGGGTGTTGCAGATCAGTGGTGGTCGATGGTTAAAAATATCAGGGACGTTGATAAGATTGATGCTATCGACTAGGATGAATTCAAAGGTATGATTCTTGAGAAGTATTTTTCTAAGGATTTTAGAGTTAGGATGGAAAAACAATTCTTTCAATTTAGGAAAGAGGAAGACTCAGTGGCTTCTTATGAAGAAAGATTCACTCAATTGGAAAGGTATGCTCCAAATTTTATCTGAGACCATGATAGTAAAATCAATCGATTTTACTCCGGAATAAATCCAAAATATCGAAGGGCATTAGATTCTCGCGAGTTCAAGAGTTATGAAAAGCTTGTTCGATGTGCTATGGAGGTAGAAATGGAGTTTTCCGATGATAAAGTTTTCTATAACTACCAGCTGATGAAGAGATCGATGTGGCAGGAGAAAGGAAATAATTCTTGAAAAATATCAAATTGTAAGAAACCTAAGTTTTCAGTTTGTGATAAATGTGGTAAAAGGCATGCTGGGGAATGACTTTTGAATTCTGGAAAGTGCTACCAATGTGTTAAGATGGGACATAAGGCTCGTTATTGCACTGAAAATGATCGGGGTGATGGTAAGAACAAATTTGATTTACAGTTAGTGAAATGTTTTAAGTGTAATGAGATGGCTCACTATGCAAACGAGTATGTGACAAAGAGATCGTGTAATGGGAATCACTTAGACTACAATCATAAAGGGGTGGTTAAATCATTTGAAACTACTTCAACAGATGTTGGGCCATCAAATGATGTGGTGTCAAGTACATTGTTTTTTTTTCAGATTATCCCAGTGTGTGTTTGATTCGGGGTCTACACATTCTTTCATCTCTAAAAACATTTCTAGTAAATTGGGAATTTCATCTCATGAAATGACTCTAGAACATGTGGTAAAAACACCTGGGGGAAATGTTGAGGAAAAACTAATTTACAGGAATCTTCCTATCCTTATCTGTGGAAAGAACATACTTGAAAACCTTATTGTATTACCTATAGTAGAGTTTGATGTTATCCTGGGTATAGATTGGCTCTCTATTTACCATGCTAAGATTGACTGTAGAGATAAATAAGTTTCTTTTCAGAAATACTTTTAGTTTGTGTACACGAATGAACCCTTACTGTTGATAACATATCAAGAGGCTGAGAAACTTGTAAAAGATGGAAATGAATGATACCTTGAACATATTGTTGAAAACAAGGGAACTGTTCAGATTAATGATGTGCCAGTGGTAAATGAGTGTCCTAATGATTTGCTTGATGATTTTCCTGGAACAATACCAGATCGTGAAATTGAGTTTACTATTGACTTAGTTCCTGATGCTAAGCCAATTTCAAAACCCCCTTATCGAATGGCTCAAATTGAGCATTTAGAGTTGAAGTAGCAATTACAAGATTTATTAGAGGAAGGTATCATTAGACCTAGAACATCACCATGGGGTTCTCTTGTTTTATTTGATAAAAATAAAGATGGTTCTATGAGACTTTGCATTGATTATAGAGCCTTGAATAACATCACATTTAAGAACAAATATCCTTTTCCTCATATCGATGATTTGTTTGATCAGCTCCAGGGAGCTCAGTATTTTTCAAAGATTGACCTGAGATCGGGGTACCATCTGTTGAAGGTAAAGGAAGCTGATATTCGAAGACCGTGATTCGTACAAGATATGGCCATTATGAATTTGTAGTAATGCCTTTTGTGCTAACCAATGCACCTGCTATATTCATGGGCCTTATGAATATAATTTTACATGAGTTCTTGGATAAGTTTGTGGTTGTTTTCATTGATGATATTTTGGTGTTTTCTGAACGTAAATAGGAGAATGAATGACATGTATGGGTTTTTTTGTAAACCTTAAAAGGAAAAAAACTGTATGGGAAAATTTTCAAGTGTGAGTTTTGGTTGCAGCAAATTTCTTTCCTTGGTCATATTGTTTCTAAAGATTGGATAACTGTTGATCCTACAAAAACAATGGTGGTTGAAGAATGGCCAAGTCCCACAAATGTAACGAATATTCGTAGCATCCTTGGTTTGGCAGGCTATTACCGAAGGATTGTTAGAAATTTTTCCTGGTTATCTAGTCCAATGACTAAGCTAACTCGAAAGGGTGTTAAGTTTATATGGACAAAAGAATGTGATGATTGTTTTCAAGAATTGAAAAGAATATTGGTGCATGCTCCAGTTTTGGAACTACCTTCCAGGAATGGGGAGTGTGTTATCTACAGTGATGCTTCATTTAGAGGACTTGGTTGCGTCCTAATGTAGAATTATCAGGTAATTGCTTAAGCTTCACTTCAGTTGAAAAATCATGAGGTAAATTACCCTACACATGATTTGGAATTAGTTGCTGTTATTTTCTCTTTGAAAATTTGGAGGCATCATTTTTATGGTGTAATGTGTGAAATATATACTGATCAAAAAAAAATTAAAATATTTATACACTCAGAAATAATTTAACATGAGATAGAGGAGATGGCTGGAATTAATAAAAGATTATGATTGTGCAATTCATTACCATCTGGGAAAAGACAATAAAGTGGCCGATGCTTTGAGTCAAAAAAGTAATGCTTCATTAACTATGGTACATTTGGAACATGATCCTTTGTTTAAGGATTTGATGACCTTTGGCATAAAAGTTGTTGGTGCAGGATGTTCTTCTGTTTTGTTTCTAGTACCAGTAAAATCATCTCTATCAGACAGAATTATGAAAGCACAGAAGCAAGACAGTGAGTTACAGAAAAAGGTAGAGCTAGTTTAGAAGGGTAAGTTGCCTAAATTCAACATTGATAATTATTGTGTTTTGAGATTTGGGAAGCGATTGTGTGTGTCTTGTGATTCACAGTTGAAGATAGAGTTGTTATGTGAAGCTCATAGTTCTCTGTTTTCAGTTCATCCCCACAGTACTAAGATGTATAGAGATCTTCGGGATTATTACTGGTGGGACGGAATGAAAAGGGATATTGCTGATTTTACTGTGAAGTGTTTTACTTTTCAACAGGTTAAAGCAAAGCAGAAGTTACCGAAAGATATGTTTCATCCTTTACCAGTGCCAGAGTGGAAATGGGAGAATATATCCATGGAATTCATTGTGAGATTTTCGAAAACACCTCGAGGTAATAATGCAATTTGGGTTATTGTTGATCGCTTGACTAAATTTGTTCATTTCCTTTCTATACGAGATACTTTTTTCCATAGATCAACTATCCTGTTTGTATCTTAAAGAGATAGTAAGGTTAAATGGAGTTCCCATCTCTATTGTATCTGACCGTGATCTCAGTTTCACTTATATCTTTTGGAAAGGCCTTTAGAAGTCATTGGGTACTGAATTAAATTTTAGTACAGCTTTTCATCCTCAATCAGATGGGCAATCAGAACGAACGATTCAGACTTTGGAGGATATGCTATGTGCTTGTTCGATGGATTATTAGGGAAGTTGGGACCAACATCTTTCTTTGGTTGAGTTTTCTTATAATAACAGTTTTCATTCCAGTATATAGATGTCCCCATTTGAGGTATTATATGAGAAGCAGTGTCAAACTCCAGCTTTCTGGGATGAATTGGGTGAAAGGAAGTCGATGGGACCAGAATTGGTAGAAGAGTTGGTAGAAAAAGTTCAGCTGAAATAGAAACACATGAGAACAGCTCAGAGCAAGAAGAAGAGGTATGCAAACAATAGGAGGAAGGATCTCTCTTTTGAGGTAGGTGATCAGGTTTTTCTCAAAGTATAACCATTGAATGTGTGATGTGATTTGGTAAGAAAGGAAAGTTGAGTCCATGGTTTATTGGACCATATGAAATTCTGGAGAGAGTTGGATCAGTTGCATACTGAGTGACTTTACCTTCGAGTTTATCTCAGGTACACAAAGTTTTTCATGTTTCAATGTTACGGAAGTACATGCCAGGTCCATCTCATGTTTTGAGTAAAGAGGTAGTTCAGATAGAAGAGAACCTATCATATGAGGAACAACCGGTCCATATTCTTGACCACAAGGAGCAAGTGTTGCAGAATAAGGTGATTCATCATGTAAAGGTTTTGTAGGAAAACCACATGAGTGAAGAGGCAACATGGGAATCTGCAAATGCAATTAGGGATAAATACCCCCACTTATTCGATAACTAAACAAATAGTGGGGAAAATTTTACTAAAGGGGGGAAGGATTTAACATCCCATGTAAGTAATGAATAATATATATTCTTATCTATGTCTATTTATGAATTAGATAGTGTTTTAGAGACTTAAAATTATAATAAATCCAATCTTAAGCATGGAATACACTAAAATTTTTAAAAGATTGTATTACTGCCATTTTATGGAAAACCATTTTAGATAAAACTTTTGACAATTTTATAAGCTCTATTTTTCAAAATAAACATATTATTTATTATTTGGACATTGATATTTACCTTTGGTTAATTGTTGGTACTTTTCAGATAATGTTCGTTTTTTAACGAATAGTGAAAAATACTGCATTTTTACATCAAAACTACTTTTTCATCTAATTTAATTATATGGATAGATTATCTTTTTAATTGTTCTTAATGTGTAATTATAATATATTTGTACCATTTAATCCAATGGTGGTCATTAAAATTAATTTCACTTTGGAATTGGTAATAAACAAGTGCCAAACTTTTCATAGATATTGTTTCAAAAAAACCAGCTATTTGTTTTGACAACCGGAATTATTTTTAAATTAATTATTGCAATTTCTATGTTTGGAATTTGGTAAAATAAATTACATATTTGGAATCAGAAGTTCCAAATTATTTAATTAAGACTCTTTTGTTTTTGTACATTATGAATAGTAACGACGATAATTATCTTTAATTATCGTGATTAATTAGTAATCGGGTAGTTATAGATAATAAAATGATATCATAATAACAGAAAATGACCCCAACATGTGTCCTAATACTACTGGTTGTTTCATTTCCGACCATGGGATGCCTTTTTCCAATCTTTGGGACCCCATGTAATCACATTTGTGTGATAATGACTTTTTATCTTTTTATTTTTAAAGAAAGTTAAATATAACAAAGAATGTATCACCTGAGTAAAACATTTTAATTTTTACCTAAATAAATGATCTATTGGAATATAAATAGTTATAGGAAATATAAAACTATTTCCTACATTATAGTATTTTTTCATAATTTTTAGACATTAAATAAATTAAATTATTTATGACATCATGATGATGTAGTGATTACTTCATTGATGAACGATTTAAATAAAATGAAAAGATAATGTAAAATATAAGACTTACACTTTTCAAAGACCTATTGTATGAGTATATTTTGATACCTTATCACTTATCCTCGAAATATATCAATGTGGGGCCTTTTAAATCCGAAACACATTTCAATATAATGTAACATTTTACTACATTCCAAGAGTGCCCCTCCGCTCCTCTTATAAAAGGCCCCCACCTCTACCTATTTACACACACTTCTCAATCCATTATCTCTTCCAAGATCTGCTCATTTTATCTCTCCAAATCCCTCTCTTCATCCTAGAAACCTTACCTTAAGAAGACAACTCTTCAAATACCCATTTGGTACAAACCAAGAGGAGTTACCCGATTTAAAGGTAAAGACTTCTCTAATGTTCTTTTGTTTTATTTTGCTTCTCCAAACCCCTAAACTATTTTTATTAATTTCTTTTGTAACAAAACCAGTATATTAAAAATACTAGGATTTTTTTATAAGAGGTATTCTAACTACACTTACACACACCTACATATAATGGTTAAAGAGCATACTGTTTCCGTGGATAGCGAATTTCTGCCTCACGAAACGATGATAGTTCAATATTATTCTAACTCTTTCAAAGGTGGCCATTATGATGTCACTATATTTATATATGAAATATAATATGTCTATTTTTTCCTTATTCATTTTTTATTTTTACATGTATGCCATGCCTTTATTGTTTCCATTATGGGTAAACGCGATATCTTCATTTTAGGAAATGCGGACTACCGCCCCCTCAAAGTGATTTGATTCGTTAATTCCATATGTGGGATGTATAATGGATAGAGTTAATGATATTATATATCATATTATACTAGAATTATAATATACCTTTATATCATTATGATTACATTCCATAAAATATGAAATAGAAATGAAAGTAGCGTTCATGCGCATGTATGGCTTATTGTCTCCATGAACGGTGCATTTCATTTCTTACCTCCAAATGTTATGTAATATTATAAATGAATTTATATACTAGATATATATGATATATATGATATCTAAATCATGAAAATAATTCTGGATATAATGGATATTTTTCCACATGAACAACATGTAATTATAAAGAGTTTATTTTTGACTAAAGTATCAATGATCAACAAAATGACCATTATTGACATAAATAATTACAGTGTTAATAACATGGTAATAAGTGATATAAAAGGAATAATGAACTTGAAAATGGTTCTTGTGAAAGTAGAAATTAACTCAAGTTTATTATTCAGGATGTTAAAGAATGATTGAGTCAAGTCGGACCCGAGGTAAGGGACTTTGTCTTAATCTCTTTTCATTGAGGCATATTTTGTTTTATACACAACCTTCTTTTATATGGTGTATAAACCCATTTTAATTTTATGTTTAATCAAAAGGAATATTTTTTATACGAAGCATTTTAGTAAATGTATAAAGGGAATGTTTTTGTGCTACGTATGCGGCGACAATGACTTCTCTGCCGTCATGACCAATATTTGATTTTCGGCTTCCTCTACAAGCCATGAATTTTTTTAAATTAAAAATAAATACCATGCTTTAATTTTCTTTTATATTATTATTTAAAATGGTTTTCATGATTTTTTTATTATATCAATGTAATTTATTGATATCTTGTGATTGAAAAGTGGAAATGTTATGTTTTCTTTATGTATGTTTTATGTGATACGATTATCTTATTGTTCTTGGGAATTGTTATGAAGACAGGTGGTTCCAGGATAAACTAAGGGAGTGTGAGCCCGATATAGCTCTCCAATGCATTGGGTAATGCGAAGGGGTTAAACGTTAAGGTTTCTCCGAAGAGATTTAGGAAATATACTATGATGGGTATTCCAAACGTTACCATGAGGGTTACTCCCTACGTAAGAATGTTATTAATGCCTCAAGTTACCTTTATGTCTTATGATTTCAATGATTTATTCATGATTTTATTAGGTATGTTAAAATTCTTATTTTTAATGAGTAATGTATGATTTCATACATGGACTAATGTTTTCATTTCGTACTTTTATATCCCTTACTTAGATTTTTTTTCTCATCCCATGTTTTTGAAATGTTTTTCATAGGTAAAGGGAAAGGTACATGATGTGATGATAGTGTCAAGGAAGTGTGATGAAAGAATCCATGTTATGTTTTAAATATGTTTCCTTTGATGGGAAAAGTGAATATTGTCTTTAATGTAACCACCTTGTTTAAATGTGGAATGTAATGCATGATTTATGATCTAATTCTCTAAAACTCTAAACCTAAAAAGATCCTCAATATGTAATCTTGTAATAACTCAAGATTAAGTAATGTTTAAGGCGGGGTCCTTATAAGAAATTCCCTATTTTACATGATTACTAGGACCTAATTGAAACACATGTCGATTTCTAAAGCTAAACTAGAATTGTTTAACATATATGACCCCAAAAACCCATATGAATGCTACATTATGTCATCACAACACCTAAAGTGGAACTATATATTGAAATATGATGGTATTTATGTTAGGGTTAAGTAATACTCATTTGGGATATTACTCATCACCATTATATTATAATGGACCTAGATTTAACTAATATTTTCTTCTAATTATTTCAATGTGTTTGATATCATTCACAGTATACAAAAATAATCTTAAAAAAAATATGATATAGTTATATTGAATATATTTTACCATTAAAACAATTTCATTTAATTAGTATGAATAAATATTTGTAAATTATTTATGAAATATTAGAATAAATATAATAATCAGCAGTTTTAATAAAAATAAAATTTATTTTTCTTTCCAAAAATGACTTATAAGATGTTTTTTTTTCAAAATTTATTCTATAGAGAATTTCCATTTTATTAAATATTCAATTTTGTTTTAATAATTCTATAAATAAGTTGGATAAGTTATTTTCTATTATTTTTATCTGTTTATACTTGTTTTTTGGTGAATGGTTTGAAATAAAATTAACAAAATATTGTATTTGTTAATGTCACATTACAACAAAATGATTTATCATTAAAAAAACATATTCAACAAATTAATATATAAATATTACAATTTATTTATATAAACAAAAAATATTTTTTTTATTTGATGTAACCAATTTATCTTACAATTAATTTGTGATATTTTTATGAGATAATCGATTTATAGTTAAATAAAAAACATACATATTTTAATAATAACATTTAAATTTATAACACAAGAATGAAATAATTTGTTAAAAAACCATTTTCATATAAATTATATATTTTTCATAAATAAAATTTTTAATGAAATTATATGTTGACTTTTTCATGAAATCATTTTTTCATTATATAAAACATGGGTTATATTTAAAAAAATGAGTATTAAGTGAATATATAAAAAATTATACGGTTTAAATTTTCTAAATTAAATAATTTATTTTTTTTATTTCATTTCAATATTTATATAGTATTTAACAATATCAAATTAAATTTCAGTTATAAATATCATACAATTATGGATAATGATAATTTTCATGAGAATGGTAAAATAATTTTTTTAATGAATCTTAATTGTAATGTTGAGTAATTTTTTTAAAAGAAATTATTTTTATGTAATGATTAATAAAATATTATTATTAAAAATAAAAATATTAATATTAATATAATAAATTTTTAATCAATATTAAATTAAAAAAATAAAACAGCATGATTAAAGTTGGATTTTCAAAAAAATTACTTAATGATTTATATATTTCAGTTTTATGGTTCATTTTAATATTTATAAATTGAATTTGTTTAAATGGATAATAAATTTAATATAGAAAATTAAAAAAATTGGTATATACGGTTAGCTAATATTTATATATAAAATATATATTACATAGATAAACAACTAGTTGAAAAAGGAAAAAATCATCTTGTTTCATTGTAGAAAACCTATTATAAATGACAATAAATGTGTTTGAAACATGTTTAGAAATACACTTTTTGGGAATTTATCAACCCAATACCACTATAAATTCCATTATTGGAAAATTTTGGCCTCATGGATTTAGTAATACTTTAATGATATCATGGAAGAGTAAAGGGTATCCAAATAATGTCATTTTTCTTCACTTATAAAATGGGGTCACATTAATTTCTCATGAAACAGACATCCCATTACAATTTCCCAATAATATCTACCCAAATAAACATTAATATAAATATATTATTCATTTATAATCACCTGGTATCAATATTTCAGCATTAATCTTTATTTTCCACGAATATATCAATGAATATATCATGTCTCCAATGTATGTATTTCTTTCATCGTTACATTTTTTTCATAATATTACTCCTTAAATATATTATCTATATAAAAATATTATTACATCAATATAATTATTATAAATATATCTATTATATTAATTTTATAATTGTTACTTATTATCCTCCATCATCCATGATAAAAAAAACACTATAAGTGTGTTGCGTGAACTATAACATTTATAAAGAAAAATATTCTATTTTTCATAAACACTTGCCTTATATTTTTTTATTGTATTGATAAATAAAAATTATAGATTAAATTATAATATGATACTAAAATATAAGAATCACATAAGCTTTATTTTCCCCTCATTAGTTGATAAATCAAATAAACTATCATGGATATGTTAGAACAACTACCTTAATTAGCAATGAGTGTAATTATTCATCACCACCAAACAAGGATATATTTGAAAATATTTTTAGAGAATTATCATAATTTATATATTTCTATTAATATTTTAGATATTATGAAACTATTTTACAATTCTATTGACTATTTTCAACATTAATAGATTTACAGATAATTTCACAAAACAATATCAAGTAACTAACAAAGGCTAAAAAACTATAAAATGGTACATGATAATATATAGGGAATAATGTATTTAATTTTGAATAATAATCTTCCTTATAGGGTATTTAATGAAATCAATTTAAATTTTTGTAATTTTAGGTGCATGTACAGATCGAATCAATGATGATGTAAGGATTTTTATCTTAATCACCCTTCATTGAGATATGTTTTGATATTATACCCCAATAATAAATTGTATCATATAACTAATTTCACCTTAACAATTAATATCCCGAATTATTATTTTACATTTAATGTTCACTTACATTCATATAATTTTTTATTTTTCATATTATTGTTATCAACCAAAAATTAAATGGTTTTTTCTTAACTCAATCTCATTTATTGTGTGATAGCATTCCTCCTTGACCTTAATCCTACATTTCATATAGTATACCCATTATCAATCTTGGTAGATCAGATTAGATTAAAATATTCCTTATTTATTTTTTTTCTTTATATAATATTCAATAATGATATGATTATTCTGTATCCTCTTGGAAATTTTTTTCCACTACTAATCCAAAATTTCCCATCTAAAAAGTTTTCACTTATTAATTCCAAGAATAATTAATTATCATCTCAAGTAACCTTATTATTTTACTTTTCTTTATTTTCAATATAATTTATAATTATCATTTTTTCACTTTTGTATTTTAACTATTGTGATTTCAAAACCTAAAATACGAACAATATGATTTCTTATTTCATGCCAAGTATCACCATCATAATCAAATTTCATAATAAATATATATTGATAAAGATATTTATTTTACTAAAAACCATCCTAGTTAAATTATGGTTCGATATAAAATAATATTTTATTTACTAATTAATAAATATCATTAGTTTTTTATGATTCCATATCTAAGTAGATAATTTTTATTTCCACATCTCAAAAATTCCTCTCATTAATTTTCAAAATTTGATCTCCATGTTCAAAACCTAATTATCTTAATTAATTAGGAGTTTGTAAGGTAATTTATATCCTTATTTTTATGGGATTATTAATTATTTATTACTCATTTGTGCCATGAATAAAAATTATAAAACTCATTGCCTTCTTACATGTATGATTGTGCATATGGTTTATGTATGGTTTCATTCCCTATTGTGGCATACATACATATAATTTCCTTATGTAATGGTTTGAACTAAAATTATTTATCCCTCCAATGCATTGGGTAAATATATATATCTCATGAGATGTTATAAATAAGATATGGGTTTGATCCAATTCAACTATTTGATTTTTTCAACTATGTTTTATTAACTGGAAGTCATCCTAAGAACACTATGGTGTTTGTTCAGGGGATATAAACTATATATCAATATAATGTATTGTGTAAATAATAATATATTATGAGATTATATTATTGGGATTTGGGAGTGAACATAATCCACCTTCAATGTTTTTTACTATTATTATGGGTATGGAGTTTTACCTCAATCCACCATGTGACGTTGTCCATTGTGTTTACAAGAATGGATAATGAATGAAATCTCAAAAGGAAAGGTTCAGTATTATAATTATATTCTATATTAGTACCCTTATGTTATGATTACGATTAAATTTTATATATTGATTCAATATTTTCTCTGTTTTCATGATCTTATTATTTCAATTTGATATTCTACAATTTTATTATTATCTCACACTCTTATTTCATGTTACATGTTTATTATTTTGACAATATATATACCTCCTTCATCATATATAGACACATTTAATTTTTCATTTTCTTCTAATATGAAATTTCTTAATTCTATTATTTTATCATATGATTATGATCTAACCATTTATTTCATGTTTATTATTAGTCTCTTTTTGAGATTTGTTTTTATTACCACTTCTTTATGTTTCCCTTCATTAATTTATAAAAATATGTATATATTATTAAAATACTATAAGAAGTTATGGAGTAGTTTAATTATGTGTAAATTATCAAATATCATTTAGATGAATTTTTAAATTTATTTTCCGCGGAAAACCCCAAATAAGATTGTTCTATGAGATATGTGATATTAATATAAGGTTTAATTTTTAAAATAATGTTAATAATGTAAACTAATTATATATATATATATTAGGTGATCATATAAAATGTTTATAAAAATAAAAATGAAGTTATTACCTTTAAATTAAATAAACAATACATGAATCTTCTACATCCAGAATATAAACAAATAAAAATGGAATTAGATAGATATATAAAAAATAACAAATTCATAATAATTAATGATAAATTCTAAAATCAAAACATGATTCAATATGAATCATAAAGTCTAAAAATTATATGAAACTATTCATAAATACTTTATAAAAAAATTAGTGAAATCATAACACATCCTAAGAAACTGAACATGATTCTCGATGTCTGAAAATCTCGAGAAACAATGTTTGAACACCCCTTTTGATATCCTATAATCCACCAATCAATATTAGGAAGGTCAAAATAACTCAATAAAATCATGTGACTAGCTCCCATGCAGAGGGGATTTTCCATTACATATAGAACTAATTATAGTATAATAACACATCCCATTGGTTCATGTAAATAGTTTGAGAATTAAAACCCAATATGTGGTTTCGTTCCCACCCCGACTTACCTTTCTTAAAATGACGTTCATATTGGTAAAAATATAAGGCAAGAATATAAGTGGGAAAAATAAAAAACATTATTAAATAAAATTAATGATTATAATTCATGAAAAAAAATAAATATCCTCAACACTTTTTGGGTCCTAAAATTTATATACCTACATTTGGATCACCCCAGTATTGATATCACAATGTTGATATGGTATTATTTCACCCAATACCACTCATGTATAAGTGATTAAAATTGGGATGTAATAATATTTTCAAAGGTAAAAGGGGAGTGTGTGTAATTGTGTTTGGATAGAATATCATTTAGTGGTAAAGTGGAATGGGTATACAATTCTAGGACCTTGTGATCACATTCTATTACTCACATTATTAAGAATTTGAAACATCTTAATGTATAATAATAACTCCATAGGTCATTTAAATCTTACTTATAAATATCATTCGGAATGGGCTTCATATAATCATTTATCAAGGTTATTATATGATTTTAGTATTGTAATTACATTAATTAATTCTCACATCAAAAATAGGATTTCATAATTTATCACTTGATAAACAATATCAATCATTTCAATTGAATATTGATACATATATATATTGATGTAAATAACTATTGTGTGAGTAATAGAATTAATTGGATCACTCAAAAATTATTATATTTACACATAAATACATAATAAATAATAAGGGCATTAATTTTTCGTGAAAATAATTAAAAGACTATAGTTTATTTATTCTAAAAAAATTAATTAAATTCAATCACAAAATAATCATTTATAAGAATTTCCTTATGAATTTTTGTGTTATATGATGGAACATTAAATTAATTTCCACAGTTATAATTTTGTGTCCAAGTATGGAGACTAATCAATCAAAATGAATCCTAGAATATTAGTTAAAATAAGATGGATGTGACAACTAAGCCGTTATTGATATGGGAGAAGAAATATTTGAAGTAATTTAAGGTAATTAATGGATATATCCATATATTATCTAACACAAAATTTTACCTAGAATAATATTGAAATACATCAATGATATTAAATTAATTAAAGGTGTAATAAAATAGTAAAACGTTCTACTATATGGAAAATCCATAAAGAAGAAGATTTGGTGGTGATCTATTTTCTTACCTTACCATGGGTGAGATACCACAACCAACGAGAGAGAATACAGACATTATATTAAAGTAGAATCAAAAGAAATAAAAAGGTGGTGACTGGGATCTCTGAATATATGACATGTATTGATAATGAGTTCTTGATCATTAATGAACATATTTTAGGGTGTTTATTTTAGGTGTAAAATGCTAGAAACACCCCAACACTAAAAAAACTCAATAGTCTGACCAGGTATATGTTCTAGGTACACCTTGTACAAGGTGTTATTGGTAGTGGTCGAGAATCCATCAGGTTACCACTGAGTACCTCATGATGATATACTAATTACATAGTACATTCAGTAACTTCATACTTATCCCGATTCCCCACATTCCCCTCGAAATTTTTTAACATATTCATTAATCTAATACAGTATAATTTTTATAAATATGAACAAGATAATAATATATGAAATTAAATTCTTTTTCAACCTCTTTATCTTCTAACTTCCCTTCCTCATGAAACATCAATAATCCCTCTGAGTGAATATATTTATACATATACCTTTTATTCAAGTGTATATATTTTAGTTTTCTTCTAGGATCATATAATGTGGAATCTGAAACTGAATTAAAAGAATTAACTTTTCCACAACAACATTTACTCTTATCGATGATACATATTGGATACTCCATATATGATTCATTCACATCAAGGTTAATTTCAACATATCAAATTATATATGAAGGATAAGTCACATAATTCCTCAATTACGATCCCTGATTTTTTATCAATGGAACTAAATATCTATGAAAATTCTATTTGGAAACATGTTTTCCTTTCATAGTTAATGACTATGAATTCCCTCAGATTTCTGGATGATACATTCAATTTGTTGGCCAATTATTAGTTTCTTTTTCATTATGATCGTTGAAATAAAGTATTGTTACCAACATTTAATTACGATGGTAAAATACTTTAATAAATGAATATTTTTAACATCATTGAGGTATTATATACCCCTTCCAAACAAATATCGCCTTCTTGGTGGTATTTTTAGTAATAAATGGCATGATGAATAATGATAAACCTGTTTTTTTGTAATATTGAGGTAAATGGTGCTACCTCACATATAATTCCATATAAGGGGTCATCATGATAGAAAATGGATAGATGAAATTATAAAATATTTTTATTATAATAAATTTTCCATCCAATTAGAAAAATAATCCTATTTGTAGACCATAATAAAATATATTCTAATTTCAATATTGTACAGATAGATAGGACATTAGTAATATATTTTCTTGTAATGATATAATTTACATTGAATTCAATGTGTGTTTCATGATTTTATGAAACTATGGAATAAACCATATATCATTATCAAATTCGTTGCTTAATGGTTCTCCATGAAGTTTCCTTATCTATATGATATATAACATCCCATTATCATTGAGTAAATATTCTTATATTATAGAAATAAAGTTGGTTTTCCTTGAAAATTGATACACAATTACCTAGTGTGCATCATTTATTTTAAATGACTCTGGATTACAAGGCCAATAACCCATTATAATTTTATCCTTGAACAATATTTGTAGAGAGTGTAGCGAAAGAGTACCAATAGTGATTTTATTCAATGATATAAAATATTTTCATGTGATGAATTTAACTCTATACCCATAAATTTAAATCATTTATGGATCCTATAACCAAAAAATTATATCATGGTACATCTCCATGATCCCAAGGTCTAGAGGATACATATATGAATATAACTTTTTCATACCATACTTTTTAGAACCCTACTCTTTATTTCATATTTAAACTAGATTTATTACATGAAAATTCATATAATATGACTCATAAGATCAAGAGTTCTATTTTATTTGAGGCTTAGGAAAATTATATAAAAATTTAAAACATGAAATACCCTTCTTTGTTGAAAACATATTTTGTAAGACCACAACCTTCTTTAGTACATTTCATTGCATGGTATAACCTGAGGACTTACATAATAAATGAGTGAGCTATTAAGCCCATGAATGGATTAAAAAAGAGTTAACATGAGGAATAAAATACATGTTTGGTAATTGAGATATCAATTTATCATAAGAGAATCATGAACATAAAGTCATGATATAGCTTGATTATCATAACATGAAAATGTGTAAACTACTTAAAACACTACATCACTGACAAAGAGGATTTCTGAAAACCCAGGTCCCAACATGGTAAAAAAAATTCTTATAATGGAATAAAGTAATACACTATCCAAACATGACGTATCAGGATACTAAAAATTAACCGATGTATTGGAGTGCTATCTGGGTACACCAATCATAATAATTTCAATCACATTCTTATTAATGCCACCAAGATCACATAACATAGATTAATTCAACGTCTTCATTTATTACATGATCAAGGAATATACAATTAATTATTTTTATTTTCCATTCTATAATTATGTCTACATAAAGGTGAATACCTATGATAAATTAATGAGTATGGTATTCATTACATGATAATTTTGGCAAGGAAAATGACTGTGTAATTTTTGCATCATAATGACATCATATGGAAAATCATAAATTATGTTTATAAGAGATAAATGGGTCTATCATTATTTATACATGGATCAATAATAAGTGGATAATAGAAAATAATTTCTGAAAATGTGACATGGAGTTTAAAAGAAAAATATAAAAGAAATTCTTGAATGTTACTGAGAAGAGTGAAATCTCTTATGGACTTTTGGCGTAGAAACATGTTGGTTCAATGCATCGTAGTAGGGATTAATGAGAGTGAAATGAAGATAACATAACCAAAAAATCATAAGGAATGTGGGGAGGAATTGATGAACATATCCCAAATCTAGAAAATGGAAATTAAAATCTATGACCCAAATGAGGTTCTTAAAGAAAAATGAGGGATATAGCTTCCTTACATAATTTTAGCATTCTAACAGATGTACCTAAAGGATCATAAGAGGACTGATGATAGTGAAATTAAGGTAACATGATCTATAAATATATTTAAAAATATCATTATCATGCAACAGTATGACCCATCATATAAAAATTATTCCTATGAAGAATAATATAAAAGTGTATCATGAATGGAAATGAGAAGAGAAAAATCCATTACGGAATTTAAACACAGTAAAATCTTAGGTAACGGTAAAAATAGGGGAGGATAAATGATCCCTCATTTAAATAAAATAAAAATAAAAGTAGTTAATTTTTTATAAAATCATGAAAATATAACCAATTGAAATTAAAAAGTCAAATTTCAATCATGGATTATGAATTTAAAGGAGGATATGAAGGTGAGAATCCCTTAGTTAGAGGTGTGATTCCAAAGTCATGGGAGGGGCTTCCTGGGGCCTTGGGGAACATTGGGGTGACTCTAGAAAGTAATGATATGTTTATGGATCAGATTCAATGAGTTTGTGTAAAGAGTAATTTTTTCTTGTGTGGTTTTATATAACAAATGTGGGGAAATTTTTTTTTAATTTGGTTTTGGACACTACACAATAAAATATTAAAAAATACAAACATTACCACAGTTTTCCTACATTTTCATAAAAAGGGGACTAATATAAAATATTTTATTGCGATATGTACCAAATATTTTAATATATTTCATTTGATTATGTATAGGCAAGTCCCAATTTTACGGTAATTATTTTAAAATATTGATATATTTTATATGACATTAAGGATTCATTAAGTGTTTATAAAATAAATAAAATAGACATAAAATCAAATTATTTTAATGTAAAACATATATTTTCGGAATATACATATTATATTATTTTATTACTTCACAATTATGTCATTATAATGTCCTAATACTCTGTATATATTTATATGGTATTTAATTTTTTCCAAAAATGTTTGGAATTCATAGAGAATTATGAAAAACTATCTATTTGATAATTCATACATCCCGATTCAAAAAAATAATATTTATTTTAACAAAATAATTATCAAAATATTTGAATTTTCCCTTGTAAAATAAAAACTGACATTTATTGAAAATTGATGTGTTTTGGAAAAAAAGATTTAAAAACAAAATTAAAGTTACTTATTTTACTTCATATAAATTATATAAAAATTAATACTTATTTAATTTAGTTTAATAATAATATTTTTTTAAAATATTATTTGTGTAAAAAATAATTTAATTCATCAAAATAGATTCCTTTGTTGACTTTAAATACTATCGAAAAATACTTTTTGTTATTTATAAAATCATTTAAAAATTTACTTTAATAGAATAAAAGTATATTCATTATTCGATTCAAAAATGTAATAATAATTATAGGGTTTTGATAAATATCACTTTTTTACACCATTATAAACCCTAAGAGTAAGGTGTACAATGGTGGTGCTTTCTTGGGGTTGTTTGATATACAAGGTTTGGGCCTCGATCCCGATGTGCTTGAACTTTTTTCATAAACGGTTTCACTCATGATTTAGATGTTGGATATAAAATTGGTCATTGTCTATAGAAAATACAAAAAATGGTATCTCCGTCAGAATCATTGATAATTGGGATTCATATGGTATTGCCCTTATGGTTGAGACCATCACATCCTTTATCGGTTCCAAAAAGATTTTATTAAATCCGATATTTACACTAGTCACGTTATAACTATAAAAAATCTAAATTTTCAATGATAAAGATACATAACTTCGATATAAATCCAATTGGATATAATGAATTTAAAGAATTGCATTTTTATTTTATATACATAATAAATTGTATCAAAAGATATGGAATTTTATTCATAAATGTTCAGGTCGTTAAAACCATCCCCCATTATGAAACTTTACCCTCATAATTTTCTTTTCCCACACAAAAACAGATGAGGGTAACTATGTCTCATCACTTCCTCTGGTTCCCACATCGCTTCTTCAATCATCTGGTTTCTCCACAATACATTGGTGAAGTGCATTGTCTTATTTGGTAGAATGTTTTACCAATGATCTGTTTTATTCACCAGCTTCCCCTCATAAGAAAGGTCATTATATAATGGTACTACCTAATTAAGTACATGTGATGGGATATGGATGTTCTTCCCCAAGAGTGATACATGGAATACATCATGTATATATTACAGGTTTGATGGGATTGTTAATCTATAGGCTACTACTCTAAAGCGATCATGGATCTCAAAGGGACGATGTACCTAGGACTAAGATTTTTAATCATACAAAATCTCATTACTCTTTTCCATGGATATATATAGGTGAATTCCTTGTATACCACATCAATCTCTAGGTCTCCTCAACGATTGTTAGCATAGATATTTTTTTGACTCTGGGAAGCATTGATGTGTAGTTGGATGGTCTGGACCTTATCCACATTTCATCAACCATTTCAAGACCATGAATTTTCCAGTCCCTAAAATAATCCCATTATTTCAGTGTTCCTACCCTCTTCCCATAAAATGCTTCATATGGAGCCATTTGAATTCCTGATTGAAAACTGTTATAGTAAGAGAAATCCACCAAGGGAAGATGTTTGTCTCATAATCCATTAATTTCCATTGATAAATATCTTCATATGTCCTCAACTGACTGGATAGTTTGTTTAGATTGACCATCAGTTTGATGTTGATCGGTTTTGATGAAGTTCAAATCTGTGTTTAGAACATAATAGAGACTCTTCAAGAACAAAGAGGGGAATCATGGATCTCGATTGGAAACAATCGATAGTGGTACTCCATAATGTGTCACTTCAACTCTGAGGTATATCTGTTCCTGTTTATCTAGTGTAAAATCCTCTTGAATTATATTGAATTGTAAATTCATTATATGACAATCAAAATAACCCAAATATAATTGTTTAACTTGGAAGTCTTTGGATGTTCAGTGACAATATCTGTAGTAATGTTTTTCCATTTCCATGTTAGTATGGGAAAAGGTTTCTTCATCCACTTAGACATATACCTCTCATAATTAACTTGATGAAATACATGAAACTTGATGTTTATTATAAGATCTCCTTCTTCATGTTACCCCACCAGTAGTTCTCTTGGAGATCACAAAACATATTTGTGATTCCTCGTTGAATGGAGAAATTTAAACCATGTTAATCATCCAAATTTTCTATAATTAAATCCTTATTTGATGGAAAAAATAGTCTTGACCAAAATCTCACAATTCTTGTATAATTATCATTATAATCTGATGATTTTTCTTTTAGTGGAGTTTCCACTTTTAAAGGAAATTACAAAAAAAAATTGAGCATCCTTTAACCATTCCCAATAGATAGTTGAGTAACCATTTATGAATGGGTTTACAATTTTCCCTTATTTATGATTCCCATGTCCATATTCATAAAATATATGAAGATTTGATACAAATAAATTCTCATCAATGATTAAATTTCTAGGTCCATAATACTTATATATTCTGCCACATTGTAGACATTCCAAATGTGGTTATTGATTGAGTAGTCTCAATCCTTGATTATTTCTAACCATCTTCATATTCTTATATTTATATCATTCTATGTGAATATATTATCGACTCTTTTGGTATACATATATATTTCACACTTCTCCCCAAAAATATAATTCCACCATATGTTCAATGCAATGATCATAGTTGAAAATTCCCAATCATGTGTGGGATAGTTTCTCTCATGAATTTTCAATTTCCATGAGGTATAGACAGTGACTTGGTCATTATTCTTTAAATACCACCAAAGGGAGATATATAATATTTTCATGAAAAAATTTTCCAAAAACATAGACATGTCAAACAATACCCATCAATGTTTTCCCTAATGATATAATGTCATTTTTGGTAGGGACTCAATATTCTTAGAAGACATAAAAGATTTAATAATAGGACTTGAATTGAAATACCGTACACCATAGACTACATTTAAGTAGATGCTAATTGAAATTCAATTATCATTATAAATCTTAGAATATGACGTTCCATGTTCCCTTGATCATGGAGATTATTAATGCTCATCATGCTTCTCATCACTTAAAATAGATAATTTTCTTGGATAATGTCTGAAATCCCCACATTTAGGAAATAGAACTATGTATGATTCCTTAAGTGGAACTTTGTTTCCTTACATCATATAATCCAATTATTTTGTGAAAATTGGATACATTGTGACCTATACTTCCACACATAAAACATCTCCCAATCCCATTGTGACATTTCCCATGGTGCCTCTTTCTACACATGTTGCACGAAGGAAATTGTGAATTCTTTACCTTCTCATCTTTATTAGGTATTTTTTTGTGATATTTCAACAACCCCATATTTTATTTCCTTGGGAATTCAACAATATGGAAATTTATAATTGAGATTTAAGATATTTGGTTTGCTGATATCATGATATTTTCCTCATAAAATCCCATATGATTCGGAATATATTGGAAGAAGTCATCATATTTCCCATTTTATTAGCTTTTAACCTAATTATTCATGGAGAAAAATATTTTCTAGAAAAATAAGAAAATTAGGAATGAGTATCCTAAATTGTTAAACACATAAATTGGAATCGAATTACATAAAATGTATATCTTATAAATTAAACTTACATCCTAATATAATGAATTTTAGTTCTTTGATATATGTTATCGATGATCTAAATCCATACATATATTCTCAAGGTATTTTTTCCCTTACTAATGGTTCTTACTAAGCATATTAATTAACAAAAATTTATCCCCACGGAGTTTCAAACCAATAGTGATGCAAGTCTCAATGTCATGTACATGTTACCATATAAGTCTATCTCAAAACAGGCTTTTCAAGTCTTACCCCTAGATACATCAGTTTAAAATCGACATATAAATTATCATATCTTGAAAAGGATTTATATTATTGATAAACCACTAACTCTATACATAAAAATATTTAGGGATTATTTTATTATAATTAGTCATATCCCTATGTATTTTAGAAATGATTTTTAATCTTAATCCAGAAAAATATAAATATATCCTCTGATACAAAGCATAACCACCATGCACCTTATTTCAAATTTAATCATGATTTAGTAAATAAAATTGAAATTAATAAAAATGAAAAGTTCAAGAGTTCTAATGAATATGTGGATTAGTAGAACCACCTAGAAACATAAACCATTAAAAAAATATTTATTGAAAACATCTTTTACATGACCACAAAATTCCTTCGTACATAGAATTTCATGGGATAACCCGAGGGCATACATAAGAAAAGGATGAACTGTAATGCTTAATGATGGAGTAAAAAAGGAATAAAATTAGGAATATAATACATGTTTAGAAATAGGCATATTAATAGATCATAAGTGAAACATGAACATAAAGGCATGATATAGCATGATTATCACAACATAGAAATGTGGTAGCATGTTAAAACCCCACTTCATTAACATAATGACATCTAGTAATCCCCTATACCAACATGTTGAAAATGAAAATTAAAAGATTCTGTTAAACACTATACCATCATGACATGACATGAAATAAAAAATTTCCCAATGCATTGGAGCGCTATCAGGGTGCACCCTTCAAAATCATTTCAATATCATATTTAAGTGTGCCAAATAGATCATATAAAATGGATTCATTCAATTTCATAATTTATTTGATGATAAATGAATGTGGGATTAATTCATGTAATTAATAATTAAATTGGTATTTGTGCATTAAGGTGAGTACCCTTGATAGGGTAATGGGTATGGAATTTAATATATGATGATTTTTGTATTGTAATTGATGATCACTTTTTGCAGTATAAAGAGGTCATATGGAAATTCATAAATTGGGTTGATGAGAGAATACAAGGCATATAATTATTTATATATTATATAAACATTAATGGGATAATGGAAAATAATATCCCAACATGTGAAATGAAATTTAGATTGATAATATAAAACTAATTCTTAAATGGAAATGATAATAGAGAAATCCATTATGGAATTTCGGCAGAGTAATGGGTGGGGTTAAAGGATCATAGAGGGGATTTATTGGAGATAAAGGTGGGTACAATCATGTATACATCAAAATAATGGTAAAGAGTTATGTAATAAGATATAACAAATCAATAATATTGAAATTAAATGGCATGACATAAAAGATGTGCTTTAAGAAAAAGGGTAGAGGGAGATCCCTTACGAAATTTCACCATAGTAATGTGTGTACTTAAAGTATCATATGGAGTATTGATAAGAGTGAAAGGAAGATATCATCACCTAAAAATGAAATTTAATCTATGTGGATCTTGTAACATATCAAACCAACATATAAAAATGGATCCGAAGAATCCTAATGTAAATGAAGATCATGAATTGAAATGAGTGGAGAGAAATATCATATGGAATTTAAGCATTGTAACGTCTTTGGTAAGTTTCAAATGTCAGAAGATAAGTGACACAATGATGAAATAAAATCCATTTTACAGTGGGTAATTCATTAAAAATGGATCAAAATATTAAAAATTAAAATTAAAATGACATATTACAGACACAATTCTTGAATTTAAAGAAGGAGAGGAAGGTGGGGATACCTTATATGGATTTTCCATCCCAAAGCATTGGGAGAAGCTTCATGGGGTATTAGGGTGACATGGGAGGACTATTGAGAGTATAGTAAAGATTTTATATGAGATTATTGGTGTTTGAGTGAAGAGTAACAGGTTCATGGATGGGTTTATATAGGAATGGTTGGGGAATTCATTATTATTTTGGTTTTGGACAGTACATAATAAAACATACAAAACCACAAGCCACACATAGATATTTCCCATGGTTTAAATATATGGGGTTGGTTATACATTATATTATATGGATAAGGGCCTATAATATTAAAATCATTTCCTTGATTATGTTCAAATGGGTCACACATTCAATAAAATGATTTTCAAATCATCAAATACTTTATTTTCCTTGGAGGATTCACTAAGGATTTATAAAATTATAAAAATAAACCCAAAATTGCATTATTGTAATGGGAAAAAATATATTTTTCCAAATATATGTTTTATAATAATTATTGCATCACAATTGGTACATTTTGATGTACTAAACACATTATATCGTTAGATGGAATTTAATTTTTACTCAAACATTTGACTATCTCATAAAATTATGAAAAATTCACCATTTCATAATTTCAAAATATTGATCTAAAAAATTATATATATATATATATATATATATTATAAATAATTTTATGAATATGTGATTTTCCACATTTAAAATGTAATCCAACATTTATTGAAATTTTACGGGTTTTGGAAAAAATATATTTCAAACCATAATAAATGTTACATTTGACATCATAAAAATTATATGATCATTAATATATACAGAAAATATATTAATAATAATATTATATTCAATAAAATTTTATTTCAAAAAATACATTAATTAATAATAATAGTTTCCTTAATTGATTTTTAATATTGAACATAAATACTATATGTGCTCTAGGAAATCATTTACAAAGTATTAATAATAAAATTAAAGTATATTAACTATTCTATAGAAATATATTCATAATTATATGTTCTTGAAAAATATCCCTTTGTTAAACAAGTATTCTCCCTTAAAGTACGGTGTGGGATGGTGGGTCTTTAATGGGTCCCTTCAGTTAACATGGTTTGGGTCCTTATCTTGTTGATCTTTAACATTTTTTCTAAACAGATTCACTCATACCTAAGTTCTAGAATTTCAGCTTGGTCTTCGTCTAGGGAAAAACCATTAATTTCTATCTCCCTAGGAAGCTCTGTTAAATGGGCTTCATAGGATATTATCCTACTAGTTGAGGAAATCAGTACCTTTTTATATGGAAATGGTTTTATTGAAACCTTATATATATATTAGTCATGTGATCACCATTTAATTGATATATTATCAATGGTATGGATACGTAACATTCATTCGAATCCAATTGGACATAATCAAACAAATGGAGTGCATATGTTTTGTATACCCATAAGACATTATATTAAAAGAAGGGGAATTTTATTCATAAATTTTTAGGTCGTTACAATATTTCTTCATAAATTTCTTTAATAAATATATTTTTAGATGTTTATAATGGAATATTAATATTAAAAAAATCCACAGAGGATCTCCAAATGATTTAGTCTCTATCATGTGATGATGCAATCAAGATCCCAAATTGTGGATTTTTTAACATGATCCAAACTATATGATGAATACTCAATATTGTATGTTTTTATGGATCTTTATTACTTCATGTAACACCCATTATATCATAAACCAATGTCAAAAGTTACTTAATTACATTGGAACAAGTTACGAGGGATATCATAAAATGTAATGAATACTTTAGTAGTCTTGAAATAATAGATAGAAACATGAATTCAAAATTATAATGAAACATATTAATATAGAATAAAAACATCATGAAAATAATTGACTCTTTTACTAAACCCTATAATTTAATCATATTTTATTTTATGGAACCCTTGGGATGAAAACAATATAATTAGTGAGATCAAACACATTGTAATAATATTATTATATTGGATGATATCAATATTGGAATACTCATTATTAAAGAGTGAATAATTGAAAATCAATAAATGTAAAAAATATTTTGATGTTAAAATATATGAATGGATATAATAGTAAAAAAACTAATATCATTGATAGAAACAACTAAACTCGGATTTGTGGAATGATTTTTTTTTTACCTTTATAAATTTTATTATGGAATCACAGAGGACATTATTATTTTCATCAGGATAATATACACCATATTATTCCATCCATCTAGTCCATAGAAAATGCATCATTAATTTATTCTATTCCAAAACCATTATATCATGCTTAAATTGGGTATGAAAACACTAATTGACAAAAACATTTTTCTTCATGAGACAAACTAATGTATCGACGTGCTACATAATCATTGTCCCTAACTATCACTTCATTATGTAAAATGAATTCATGGTAATTAATATAAGATTTATAATAACATACATTATTGAAATTCTATCATGAAAATCAATATTTGAAGAATGTTGTATGAAATAAAAATAATTTTCCCCATATAAATATATTTGATAACATGATCATAACCATTATAGAGAAAGAATACAGATAGTTAAACAATATATATCATAATGATATCAAAATAAAATAATCTATAATCATGGATATATAATCAATTGTTATCCATATTGAAATAATAAAAATGTGGATTATGATAATCTCCATTTTAGATGAATATCTAGGCTAAATAGATTAATATATAACCATAGGACAATTTACAATGGAAATAGAGAGTATGAGTGTTAAAGAGATAAAGACGGTGTCATTGAATGATATAAAATCAATGTTATTTATTATCAATTAATGATATGAATCATGATCAATAATTTTAAATGGATTAAGACCATATCAATGGTAGGAAATCCTTCATTATATCATGTACAGTCATGTGAAATGTCTAATTTATATCCCCTACAAGTGTCTCACAAGGTTTATAGTCTGGTTTATACAAATTATGCCCCGATAGAGGAATAATTTCAATCCCATCCCACTCTTTTCATGGTGATTAACCATATGGGAATTAATTCTTAATCCTAATCTAATTTTTAGTATGTATATAGTGATGAAATTTGTATGAATCGACAATATCATATTATATACCAATACGTTTGGATAATTTTTTCCTCTTAAAAAGTTTTACATTTATAATATTTTTGGTAACTCGTATTTCAAATCAATGAATGTGGTATATTGATATAGGTTCACAATTCTAATTAAATTAATGTATAAAATTCCAAAAATTATTTTAGTACAATATATACCCCACAAAAAGGAAAAAATTGAAGATTATAAATCACATCTCTATGAATAAAAATTGAGGAGTGATAAACATTACCATTGTGACCTAAACATTTCAAACATAGATATTACATATTATCATATAATATTTAAAAATATTACACTAAAACCCCTACTAGAATTATATATACCCAGTTTTCATAATTGTTATAAACCATTTCAGAAGGATAACCTGTAAAATAATTACTCATATCATGGAGATAGTAAACATAAGAAATGGTGATATTAGATTCAAAGTATGTTTAAAATTTTGAGATACCAATGATATCATAAGAAAATAAATAATACAATGTTTTGGGAGAATGATCATGACATTTTTTAAAAATATCCTATAATACTTTACATCATAAACATGAATAGTGTCTCAAATAATTGAAATTGAGATAACATGAATCATTATAGAATAAAATAAATTTATTTAAAAGGGAATAAAATTAGACGAAGAATTAAATTTTTAGAATATAATTAATTATAGAAAAACTTTTCTTTAGATGTGTTACTCTACGAATACTATCCTAGTGGATTTCATTTACACCCCTTTCTATTATATCCTAACTCAAAGATCATACCCAATGATACCATATTGGAGAGAGTCTCATAATGAGTAGGGATCACTACCAATTATATTCATTATTATCTCATTAGTTATCTATCCTTACACAACACATTTTAGGTATATATTTTTTTTCCGATAGTCATATAATAAAAATGAAACTTAGGTTTTCCACAATATCAAAAAATCATTCATCATAACATTAAATGATGATTGGGAACGAGTTTCATAAATTATTTATCATAAAATATTAAAATGAGTGATATAATTTTTTTTTCAATAGTCACCCTTATTTAATCAACATCATCATCTATCCAAATAATATAATAGTATGGTATCATTGGTAATTAACCACAATAATTAATAAGTAAAAAAATTGATGTTGCTATATATTAAAAATAAATAAAATGTTCACTAGAATATATTAGGAGGAATCTATCTTTTTCACATTAAATTAACATACTTATAATCCATATGTTTTCAAATGTAAGGCATGAATTTTCTTTTAAATTAACCTAGGATTATTATATTGGAAGCTTCAAATAAATGAGTATTCATGGTGGGTGGAAATTCCATTCATGTCATGTAAGTAAAAATAGAGATTACATTAATATTTATTGGTATTAAGTCAGACGTACCAGATTCAGAAATTGAAAATATGATTCTATTTTATAGTATTTTGAAATAGTTTAAAAGCATAATGGTTAATATAAACAAAAAAATTAAAATTTTACACTAAATATTGAAAAAAATATTAGAAACCAAAGACATTGAAGATAAATGATAACTGACTAAAAATATAAATAAGTTAATTTTTCCTTATATATAGTATTCCAATATGTTTAGTACATAAAAATGAATATTAAATGAAAAAATATATTTTTAGAAGTAATAAACGAATATGAAAATTAATAAAATTATTGAGATTTGGATTATAAAATTTAATTATTGGAAACATAATTATAAACGATCTAGATAAAAAGTAATGTTGTAAATTAAAATCATATAAAATCATTACATCAAGTTAGAGTTGCATCAAAATATCTCTACCCCCTATTACAGAAAATTTAAATATATATTAATTTTATTCAAAAAAATTTAAATATATATAATATTATATATAATCCACTTATATAATTTTATCACAAATTTATTGATAATTATTTTTTAAAATCATCATTAACAGTTGTTATCCCTTAAATTTTTTATGAGAATTTCAGTTCAGTAGTTCTCTATCATTAAAGATGATCATTATTATATAGTATATAGATTTATTATAATGTTATTAATAACATATATATTCATTATATATATATATTTTAAAATTCATCCATAGATAATAGATATCAAATGAGTATTGAATATGTTATTGATATGTTGGGTCATATGTTATCATGAACATTTTTTACAATTATAGACCGATGAAAGAAAGAATTGAAAAATGTAATTTAGATATCTAGAATAATTATAATATAATATATATTATATATATTCCTTTAATGTCTGATTATTACAGTCATAATAAAATGTAAATGAAATAAATATCACATCGCTTTGCGGATGTCTAGTCCACACCTATACATAAGAAACATTATCATTTTCAAAAGGAATGAACAGTTTGTTTCTAGACATGGTATTATAATTTCAGTACAATAAAAACATATATAATATCATGTGTAAATTTTTTACCCATAATAATACTCTTTAATGAAATATATTTCTAAAAAAACAATAATATCACTACGTGGAGGTGGTAGTCCACATGTCTGCACAAGCGATATATTCAATTCATATTTTATGGAATAAATGCTTGATATTGATAGTTACATAATCATAATAATATTTTAGTATATCTATGAATAAATATTTATTACATTTTGATTAATATTATATATTTAGAGGAGGTATATTAATAAATAAATAAAAATATTTTGGGTATGACAATTACCTCGTCTTCAGTGAGACCCCATAAGATCCCTAACTATTGAAACATGAAATTGATTTTTAAGAAACCGAAAAGATCTATGTCATTCTCATATGAATTGATATGATAATATTTCTGGTTTTGGTCTTTCTAGATGGATCAAAGGGCAGGAGAAATAATGGATAAGAGGTTCTCTTTTATAAATGAGGATAGGGGAACTCATGAAACTACTTGATGTATTAAATTAATAATAATTAATTTTAAGGATCACGTGTCTCAAATTAGATTTATTATAAATATATGTTAAAAAATAGTATAAGTAATTGAATCCAATAAATCATGGATGTGTTTTGTTGAATATTTCAATATTATAAATTTGATTTAATCCCATATTATCACTTTCAATACATACCAAAATATTAAAGATGACTACTATTTAACCATCAAGAGTGTTACCATGAAATGAAAATTGGCTCATAAATGGACCATAGATTATATTTCGAACCACATCCAATTAAATATGGTTATTATAAGGTTGTTATAAATTATTAATTAATTAATATTATATTAAAATTTAAAAAATATTATTAATGTCATTTTCTAAACCATTAATTTAGTTGATATTGAAAACAACATAATAGTAAATGAAAAAAATATAAATCATTAAAAAAATATGTTTATTCTATTTTCATGATTCTTTTTCCTCTATTACTCACTCATATTCAGGTACATGTTGATATTTTTAAGTTGTTTACATTATTTTTATTTTGATTGTATATGCACTTTGATAGAATTGTGTAAGCATTTATGGTAATTGATTCATCACTAATATTTTATTAAATAAATAAATGGAAAAATATTTATTAATTAATAAAATAAATATTTTTAAATGTAATTATTGTCTTATTATTCTTATGATATTAAAATTTAGACATTAAAGTAAATGGGTTGACATTTGGAAATTTTATCCACTAAAAATAATAACATTTTCCTTATCAAGGGAAAATGAAACAAAATTTTAATATATTTAAAAAAATGATAATAGAAGAACTCAATTCATATTATAAGTTATTGGATTTTTTTATATAAATTTTAATTTCATATCGTAATTTTTTTAAAATGTTTTAGTCATTTTCCCTTTCATGTATAAAAATATTCACCAAGGTTACAGATGCAAATGAAATATATTAAATTGACCTATTTTAAAAAAATATCCTCATGATTCCAAATATGGAATCATTTTTTAAATATTAGATTTATATAAAAAATTAATTTTCAAATAATTGTAAAAAATGTGATGAAATCCATTTTTCAGAATATAACATTTTTATGCACAAAATAGACTTTATAAATATTCTATTCCACAAAAAAAACATCACATGCTTGTTAAAACATATGTTTCAATATATATTATATAAATATAAGTAAAATCATTCAGAAATACGGACTAATTTATTAGTAAAATAAAAACACATTGAGAGTATAAAAATGGTTTATCCAAAAAAAATCATTTATGTTCAAAATATATATATTTCAATTCTAATCTATTTATAGCCAAATATTTATATCTATTCATTTGAAAACCAAATTTTAATTAAATCATATTTAGTACTATTTATACCTACTAATATTATGTACTTGTTACCCCATTCACAAAATAATTCTTCAATAGTGTAACAAGGTTAATTTATGCTATGTGTTGCATGTGAAGAAATTTTTTCCCATAAAAAAATTATTTATATAGAAATATATAATATAATCTTGGGTGTAATATTATAACCCATATAGAATTAATTTTTACAATTAAATTAACCCATGTTTATAAAAGAAATGTGGATATCATAGTTTCCTCATATTATTGTTTTCTAAAATAGGTTCTGTGAATATTTGATTCCACATGGTGACTTTAACTAGGTGTGTACTATTATTTAGTGGCATATTATATCCATCATCTAAATTATATACCTATTTTTATAAAAATTTAATTTCTTATTAAAAAAATATTATCATCTATTTTATTATTATTAGAAGATAATATATATATTTTCTCAAGAGAGAGAGAGATGTAAAACATCAATAACTTGAAATAGTATTGTTTGAAGCACCATGTGAGATGATACAATCCTTATATGATCAATAATCTTGTATGTTCCAGTATAAAAATCTCTCATCTTTCCCTTTCATTATCAATCATTTAAAATTATTCCACGGATAATTTTTTATGAATATCTTCTCACCAAAATCAAAATTCATATTTCCCAAATTACATTAATGATAACATTTCTATAGGTACAATTATGATATTATGTTCTGCAGAATTGATGAGTCCCTCTATCAATTTATTTTTCAAACACATATCCCATTATCTACCGTTCTCTAGATTCCATCGAATATGTTTGATCTCAATTTTTTTTACATAGAGGGGTTTATAAAGATTTATAAAAAAATTGAGTGAAGGATATTTTTGTTAGTTAAATATTTTAAATGAATGTTTTCAATCCCACTGCCATTTAAATCCCTAAAACATGTCCTCAACATATCCTTCATGGTTTTAACCATTCTATTTGAATGGCCATCTATATGGGGATGATAATTAAAACTAAATAACAATACAGAAGCTAGATTGTGATTAATACTTCATAAAAATTTTATTAAAGCCACAAATCCTAACCAAATATAATAGAATATGGTACTTCATAAAGTGTTACCTATTCTGTAACGTATTATCTGGATGCTAACCAATATATGACTCTTATATGATTTTAATTAGGTGTGAGTAGTTTTTAAGGTGATTGATTACAATCTAGATAGATGTTTTCGTTAGAATTTTTAAGAGTCTAGTGAAATGAATAAAGGGTTCTGTTTTCCAAATACAATTATATTATGTAAAATTGTTTTAACATCCAATAAAGATTATATCTATCTACCGTACCACAATAACAATAAAATCAATACGATTTGTTCTATGGAATGTATCTATATTTTATGCCACTAATAATACTCATTCTTATATATATAAGAATATTTTTACTTCTAGGATTAATAGATAATGATGAATTATAAGATATATCCAATAGCTCCTACAAATATTGTATGGATCGAACAGATACAGAGTTCCAGAAACTTGTCATTTCATTACAATAAGGATTTTACTCATCAATATTTCTCAAAATATTTTGTAGTTATATATATTAATTTTTTTACCTATTATTATCTTTTCATTGATAATGGATGTATAAATTATTTATCAATATAATATTTCACTCCACCCTTAAAAATATCATAATCCATCCACTAAAATTCTATAAATAATAGATCATTTGTATCCCCATTATAGAATAGCTAGTCTGATCCATTCAACACCAAGCATCATCAACATTGTTCACATTCCAATATTGGTAATATTTTGTGCAGTCATTATCATTAATCGAATACAACCATATTCCCTTATGCATATTCAACTATGTATGATATAATATTTTTTATAAAATTTTACGATTGATATAATGTCAAAATGTAAGGAATTAATTTAATTGATACATACCATTAATGTTTAACCAATGATGAAGTGGTTGTAATAAGGTATGTCAATATCAAAAATATATACATCATCATATGAATAAATAATACATTTTACATAAATTTTTTTACAACATCAATAAAGGTTAAACAACATAATATTCTATAAACAAATAACCATAAACCCCAATTGATATCAATGATCTCTACATTAAATAAATTTGTAACATCAATGGTTATGTCATAACAATGAACCTATCTGAAAAAAAATTAGAGGATTTATCATATATAATCTTTCATGTCAAACCACATGGTGTACCTTATTGTTACATATACCTCATCACAATAAACCACCCCTAGAAAAATAAATTCAATCAACACAATCAATAACATTATAATTTTACAATGTATTGTCATTTTACATAATATCATTTATAATATTTACATACTCTCCTATAAGATAATCCTTATAATGACCACAAATATCTCCAAAAATATATCTTTTTCAGTGAATAACTTTTTATCCACCATGATTATCTATATCCCACTATCAAATATTCAATGATTTACCAAAAAAATAAAATCATATACTAACCCAAAAATCTATCGAACCTCAATAAATTATTCTTTCTAAATTAAATTAAAACATTCAAGTCACCTCAAAGTCCCATAAAATGAAACATTGAAATTGTTATCTATGAATTTGAAAATATGATTGACAATAAAATTATTAACCTGTTATTGTAAAAATAAAACATATGAAAATATTATTTAAAAAATATATTATGTTAAAAAAACTCAATAATAATTCATCAAATATAATAAAATTAAATTAAAATGAAACTATAAAATATAAATTTACATTATCCATCATCAAAGAGGACCTAAATAAAGTTTTAATAAATTCAATAATCAATTTCTATGTCCCTAATACCATCCCTTTTAAATCATCTATTTCAATAATGTCATTAACACAACTAATTATTATCACCTTATTGCTAAATATGGTTTGTAGTTATAAGAAATATTCAAAATATGATTTTAGATAATTACAGAAAAACAATTCTGGAATAATTAAAAGATGTTTTAGAAATATTATACCTAGATACAAAATCTAAAATATAAATACAGAAATTAATTAGTCCAACCTTATGATAGTTTGGAAAAAAATGGCCTATTATTGTTCTAGGAGATATATATTAGATTAGGGAATTGTCCTGGATAATTTAATTATTCTCGTCAAATAAGACATTGTACTATTAATTGTACTTTAGGATGAACGTCATTTATCTTAATTGAAAATTTACTTTTTCCTCAAAAATTAATTTCTCTTTCACCATCCTTTATAAAATGAAAACATTTTCTTGTTCCTTTGAGACATTAGAATTGTAGATTCTTCTTATGATATCGACATACAAGAAGATGAATCTTCCTCCATCTTTGGTCTTCAAGAAACACCATATTTCTAAAATTATTTGTGTTACGAAACTCACCCAATTTTTATATTATATAATATGATATTTTATTAATAATAATAAAAATTATTCCGACTCCCACTTCATTTGGTTTCTCAAATCAGAAATTATTTCATTTCATGAAATAATCAACATTAACATAAATTCCCCTGGATCTAGTAATTGACTAAAACATAAAAGTATATAGTGGGATAAAAATATCAGAATGAGAAAACATTTACTCACTAAAAGTCCTTCATAATATATATAAGTTATTTTTTAATGGATTTTATACTATAAATAGACCTATCCTCTTGGTATTACAAAAATATAACTTATCATATTCCCCAATGATTGATTAAAATATTCTTCAATAAAATATTGATGTTCATACATAAAACCCATTTCAAAAGTTTGAATTGTGTAGAATTATTTCTAAAATCCTATATAATAAATATAAATATATATTGAATATATACCATAAAGACATACATAAATAAAAAAATATATTGTAAACATCCAATATTTCAACACACATTTATTAATAATTCCAAAATGGAATCAACATTATCTAGATTTAACTGTTTTTCTTTTCATGAGATATTCTATTTTGTAGTTCTAGTCCTTATATATGGATTATGGTTACATCATATCTAGAATTAGAATAATGATATAAATATAATAAATATTAAATATATATATATAGTAATTAAATAATGATTTAGATATAAAAATTAACAACACTAATAATAGAGATGGTAAGTCATGTATACAAATGAACATAGTTTTTACAATTTGATGGATGGAAGAAGTGAAAGGTAAATAATACTTATCAATTATAGGATAGTTATTATATAATATATATTTAATAAATTTATCATTATTACCATAAAATTACAATGTAAATGAAAAATTAATCATAACATTGCAAGGAGGTGGTAGTCCACATGTACAATTGAGGGAGATTATCATTTTCCAATTAATTGGATGGTAAGTGGGTATAAATGATATTATAATTATTAAATAATAAATATATTATAAATATCATATATCAATATTAAACCTATTATAATACCCATCCATGAAATTTCGTTTTTATCAATCAATTGTACTGCTACTTGAATCAGCTATTCCAAAATATGAACAAGAAATACATTCATATCCCAATTTTTGTAATATAGTGTGTATATTGGTTGTTCACTAATCATAACAATATTTTAGTATAATTAGGGTAAAAAATTTAAATTATTGTAAAGACCCAAAATTTCCATGTAATTTTTTTTTAATTAAATGGGAATTTTATGAGTCCACTAAAATCAACAGTGCGTGATTCGGAGACCTGGAGTGCCTGAAATTAATTTCAGAAATTTTATTCGGGTATGTTCCGTAAATGTGTGAGTGGAATTTTCTAACATTTGAACCAGTGCTCGGAATTGAAATCTAAAGGCACCATTGAACTCACAGTGCTGGTATTCGCTTAAGAAGACTTTCACCTCGACGACAGTTGGTCGAGGGTGAAGGTCAGTTGTTGGATTTTTCATTTAAATAAAAAAATAAAATAAACACATGTTTTATTTTATATTGTTGTAACCAACCTCCATGTGGATGTTGGTGGTGGGGACCACCAATCCTTAACCTCTCATGAGAGGTTATGGTGGTGGGGACCACCAGAGCCTAGCCTCCCATGAGAGGTTAAGATGGTGGGGACCATCTAGGATTAAACCCCTTTGAAACCCCCCTTTAATTAGGAGAAAAACCTCAACTCACTCATAATTGTATGAAAATATCTCAACCCCTCTAATTAATTTGGAGGAGCCTCTTTAATTCCTCCACATTAATTTTTCCAATGCAGATATCATTATTGTGCCAACCCTCCTTTAATAAATTCCTTTTTTGAATATTATGCCAATGACTTAATAGATATTACAATCTATTACATTGGGCTACCTATTCTTTTGTTGGAAAAGGAGGATTTGGATAACTTGGGAGAAAGCTCGCCAAATAATAATGCTCCGCAAATGAAAAACACTGACCTCCTTCAACCTTCTTCTTCAAGACTTCATCCAACGTGGGACGTCCTTATCTATGGCGAATCGACGACCGTAGTAACTTCTTGCACCAACTCATCAAGCGAACAAGGTAGGGTTTTATTCCTAAATATTTATCACATTCCAGGTACTCACTTCTTTTCTTGTGCGGGATGGGAAAAAACATTGCGTAATATTTTGTTTTCATGTTCATTCTTCATTTTTTATGAACAACTTGTTACCACTCTATACGCGGACGGTGTGGGCCAAACAAAAACGGCCCGATCTCTCCGTCTTTATTTTTTGGTGTATTCTTTGAAATGGAGGAAGGTGATGAAGACGATGGAAGTAATGGATCTGCCACCTGTAGCCTTGCCACGCCGCCCTGGCCAACCGGTGGCCTCTCCGCGCCACCTTGGCTGACCCACCATTCGAGCCAAGCCGTGCCACCGTCCACTGAACCGTGCCACCATCCGAGTCGAGTCGGGCCGCCGTCCGCCGAGCAACGCCGTCGAGCCGTTCCACTATGCCCTCCTAACTGAACCGTCGCCAAACCATGGTCGTTCCACTGACCAGCAGCTGGTCCACGCTCCTCGCGGCTATTTTTTGACCCTCAGCTCCGGTCCGCGCCCTCGCGGAATGTCCGCACCATCGCGGCTGGGTCCACCACCCTTGCGGTACCCCTCGACTGAGCTGCCCCTCTGGTACCATTGTGGCCCTCATAGGCTGGGAAAAACCCAACAGTCCAGGGAACATTTCAAGCTTAGCTAGACCAAAAGGATCGGGGCAGGTCTACCAAGGCCGAGTCGGGCCGGGTCGGTCCGATGGGGTCCACTATGACCCATTTACACTCCTTCTACCATATCTTTGGCACAGGATATCCGTTTGATGAACTGTCAGTGGCACTGGAAATCATGGAGAAAGATGGTCTCTCACAGACTGGGAATCTGATTGATGATCCATCAGTTGCATTGAGACCCCTATAATATGGAGGATCTTTGAGATTCTTCTTCGTGGGACTTCGTGAAATTTGGAGTTTCAACCAGTAGCTCGTGTATTGGATCCTCTCGGAGACATGATACCATAGTGAAGAGACCTATAAGCTGGCTGAGGCCTGATGAATTCCATCTGATTTGACCTAGAGTGACTCGACTAGCTCAGTGGGGATTTCCTTGGTGTCACGGAATACCCATAGTGGGGAGCACCTTGGTGTCGCGTAAGACCCACAGTACTTGACAGGAGGAGTTCCTCGGCAGGCTATGAGTGGGAGCACCTTGGTGACGTGCAGACCCATAGTGGGGAGCACCATGGTGATGGGGTAGACCCATGATACTCAATAAGAGTAGTACCTCAGTAGTCCAAGGATTGTGGGATGTGTCGTGGTGTAGCAGTAGGCCCACTGTACTCGATAGAGGAGGAGTTCTCTAGCAGCCGAGGATTTGACAATGTGATTGCGGATGTCACTTGATATTACCCCTATAATAAAATCCTGGTTTGAGTTGAGTCAGTTTTTTTATGTTTTCCTCATGATTGAGATGGATTACATGATAACTTAGATATATTTATATCCATATACCAAGGTAGGGTTATTTTTTGGTTTCATACATTTTGGTTTATACTTGGTAGATTTTTGTGAGACCTAGAGGGTCTCAAGGTCCCTAATTAGTATCTTTATACTCAATTTTTCATGGGCTATGCCCATGCATCATTGTGTTATGTGCAGACGATGGACAACACTGACTGGGGATGAGAGTACCAGGTCTAGATGGTACCTCAAGGTAGACCTTATGAAGTGTCGGTACAGAGAGGAGATAGACGGACGAGGAGTACTGAGTAAGTGATCTTTACCTACCATTTATGTAGGAACCTCATAGGATGACCTAGTATTTTTTTCCTTTTTCTTCAGTTGTACCTGTAATTTCAGTTTCTTATACATTACTTTTGGGCTTGTATTCCAGCCCCTTTTTCATTCATCACTCTTTTGTTATACAGTTTACTTGGTTTTTTGTATCCAGTTGTGTTCTTGCTTGTCTGTGTGTTTAATAGTTATAAATACAATGACTTCAATGCTTTCGGTAATTACGCCTTGGGTACAAGTAGTCAGCCCCTTGCCTATGGAAGGTAGGGTTGGGGTAGTCACTGCACGGGCCCCGGGGGGCAGGTCATGACAAATTGGTATAAGAGGAGTTGGTTATACCAAAAAATAAAGGACTCTAATATTTTCTGTGAAGTAATAGTGTTATGTGTATTGAGTGTGGTTTTATGTTCAGGGATTCTATTGTTGGTGTGGCGGCCGACATATCCATACACCAGGACCCTGAATTTCGATTTCCGACTCAGTGTATGAAAACACTGATTACTTGTGTGTTTTCAAATGTTTTGTTTAATTCAGCTCACCATGTCATCTCACCAAGTATGTACTTTTAACCCTGGCAACCCACATTCTTTTCTTGGATTCCTCCACGTAGACAGCTAGCAAGAGTTATGAGTGTTGTATGCACTGATAGCCCACCGAGTGATGAGGCCTCGGTGCCGGGGCCTTTTCTAGTAGAGGCACCAGCGGAGGAACCAGCGGTACCATTCCCTAATGGGCTACATATTCCACCAACCCCAGTAGAAGATGGTGAACACTTCTTGAGCACGTTGAATGAGTTCTAGCACTAATGGACACCCAGGTTAAGGGGAGAGACAGACACTAGGCTATAAATTGGCTGGAGGCTGTGCTGATAGTTTTTCGACTGGTAGGGACAACAACCGATCTCATGGGGATTCTTGCTGTCAGCCATATACAGGGAGTAGCGGGCAGATGGTGGAGGTTGATGATTCTTGTCCACAATGAGGTGACGCTTCTCAAGGAAGAATTTGAGAGCCTGATCTAGGAAAAGGTTGTTCCAACGACTCTTCACATACTGCGCATTCATGAGCTACTTCATCTGCACTAGGGAAGCATGGCTATGGCTCAGTACTCAGAAAGGTTCACTGACCTCTCACACTACTACACTGATATAGTGCAGGACCCATTCATCAAGGCTCGGAACTTCGAGCAGGGACTTAGGCGGGAGATCAGGGAGTCGGTGATCTCACTCAGCATCCCGAAGCAGGCGGGGGTGTTAGAGAGATCCCTCTTGGTGGAGGGTTTTCTTTCTGAGTAGTCACCAATATAGAGACCCACTACCAATCATCACGTAGTGGAGTCTTCTGTTGCTGGAAGTAGAAAATGGTCATAGAGTTCCAAGAGGACCAAACCTACTGGTGGATGAACACATGGTTCAGAGTCGGTTGTGCGGGGAACACGTGGTGGAGACAGACATGCTAATAGAGGGTGGTGTTTCACATGAGGTGGGTAGGGTCACATGGATCGTGGTTATCCGACACACTATACGGATGATCAGTTGACAGTCTATGGACTGCCCAGGTAGTAACAGAGATTTAGTCGAGATAGTCCATAGGGATCAGGAGAACGTGGTAAAAGCGCTGGTTGTGCAGCTAGCAGTGGGTGATGTTTCGAGATGTTAGCACCACCACCCTCAGGAGGTCCACCCCGACCATAGAGAGTAGGTGGACAAGGGAGATCTCAGATCCATGCAGTTGAGGCCTACGATCACGGTTCTCTGAAGATGATATGAGGTATGATCTGTGTCTACTCCACTATAGTTGCAGTACTTATAGACACAGGTTGCATTCATTCATTCATTTCCACTACCCTCGTTCGGAGCTCAGAGATTCTGATTAAGTCGTTGGCTCGATCCTTAAGGCTAGAGACTCTTACGGAAGCAGATTCGATGATTACACACTAATATTGGTAGTACGAGCATACACTAGGAGGCGAGAGCTTCGGCTGGGATCTCCTAGTAGCAGCATTGAGTCCTTACGGTGTCATCTTAGGTATTGAATGGATTTCCATAGTCCATGCTTAGATAGAATTTATTAGGTGCAAGGTGTGGTCTGTCCATGCAGATGAGAACTTGTTTACCTTTAGCAGTTGGAAGAGAGCCATTGCATCACAGGATGGACTTACCCAAAAGAGGTTGTACCCGATTACTCATCAGTTGGCTAGCCTTACCCTAAGAGTGGTTAAAGTGGAGAGTTTGAGTTTTCTTATTGTGGTGGATCAGTACGCGGATGTATTCCCTAATGTTATCTTAGGTAAACATCCTCACATATAGGAGGAATTTTATATTGACTTGTACCCCGGGATAGAAAAAATATCTACACCAGCGTATCGGATGGCTCCCGTGGAGCATTGCGAGCTATAGGTACAACTTGCTGACTTTCCAGGGAAGGGATTAATTTGGCCCAATGTTTCACCTTGGGACGCCCCGATTCTATTCTCCAAGAAGGCGAATGGGAGCTTGAGGCTTTGTGTTCACTACCGGGGTGTAAACTAGGTGACCGTGAAAAACTAGTACCCAATCTAGAGTATTGATGATAACATTGATATGCTGAAGGGAGAACGGTGGTTCTTGAAGACATACCTCAGATTAGGCTATCGTCAGCTCAGAGTACGAGATGAGGATGTAAAGAAAACAACTTTCAGATGTCAGTATAGCCACTATGAGTTCTTGGATATTCCATTCGGTGTAACCAACACTCCAACAGTTTTCATTTGACTCATGAACAGGATATTTCAGCCATACCTTGATCGCTTTGTAGTATTCTACATTGATGACATTCTGATCTACTCAACTACTTAGGAGAATCATGCCTATCATTTGTGGGAAGTACCGGACACACTCTGAGAGAACCAGATTTATGGTAATCTCTCGAAGATCTAGTTTTGGATCCGAGAGGTTCACTTTCTTGGATATGTCATTTTGGAGGATGGAATTATAGTACATCCTGTGAAGATTGAGGCGGTACATTCTTGGTAGACACCCAGAAGTGTGATGGAGGTACAAAGTTTATTGGATTTGGCTGGATACTACCCGAGGTTTGTGCGAGAATTTTCCAGAGTTGTGGAACTAGTATCATCCTTGAAGAAGAAAGGGAAACCCTTCATATGGTCAGAGAAATGCCAACGGATTTTTCAGAAGCTAAGGCATATACTGACTAGTGCCCCCATCTTGAGGCTTCCAGAGGAGGGCTTAGGGTACGTAGTCTACTACGACGCATCAGGGGACGAACTCGGATTGGTCCTGATGTAGGAGAGATCAATGATCGCATATGGTTATCCGCATCTGAGACAGAACGAGCAGAACTACACTACCCATGACCTGGAGTTAGTATCATTGGTCTTCTCCTTGAAGATGCGGTGACACTATCTAATAGGGGAGCGTTTTATAGTGTTCTCTGATCACAAGAGTCTCATGTATATATTCTCTCAAAATGTCCAGAACTTGAGATATCAATGTTTGCTTGAGTTTCTCCAGGACTATGACTTTGAGATAGTCTATACTCTTGGGAAGGGGAATCTTGTTGGAGATGCACTCAGTAGGAGGTACGGTATACAAATTCTAGGTGATGCGACGAAGAATCTAGTCACTTTCTAGATAACCATGGTGGAATGTGATGGGTCATATTTTCTTCTGTCTCTTACATTCCCTCCCCCACTTCTTCAGCGGGTCAGGGAGGAACAGTGTTGGGACGCTGACTGTGAGCCTCAATGTGCTCAGATATCCACATGGTATGTACCTGATAGATTTTCTGAAGGTGGGGAGCACGTCATCCTCTTCAGAGGACGTACCATGGTACCTATGTCACTTTAGGAGGATGTGTTGAGGGAGTTCCACATATCCACTCTAGCGGTACATCTAGGAGTTGTGAAGATGTTCCAGGAACATCGATGACAACACTGGTGGTTGGGAATGAAGAAAGAAATTGCATAGTTTGTCTCATGGTGCCTCACCTGTCAGCAAGTGAAGGCTGTGCAATAGGTACCAGCAAGCTTGGTTCTGACATTAGATGTCCCAGAGTGGATGTGTTATTGGATATCCATTTCCTTATTGATAGGACATCCACATACATCAAGGGGCATGACTCTATCTGAGTGATCGTCGACCAACTAACCAATCGGCCGACATCCTACCAATCAGAGAAGGATTTAGTAGAGAGCATGGGACACCTATATGTGCAGGAGATTGTTCGTCTACAAGGAGTAACTTCGACGATTTTCCCTCATCATGATTCATATTTCACTTCCCGGATATGGATGGGGTTGTAGGAGGATTTCGGGACACAGCTTCATTTGAGCACTACCTTCCATCCTTAGACGGATGGCTAGACTAAGCGGCCTATTGAAACCCTCAAGGAAATTCTATGCTCTTGTGTCCATGACTTCGGTCGTAGATGGGAGGATCACTTTCCTTTTGTGGAGTTTCTGTAAAACAACATCGATCAATCCACCATATGGATGGAACCTTTTGAGGCATTATATGGGAACCTAGGAAGATCACCTTTGTGTTAGACTATTCCAGGGGAGTCAGTACTACTAGGACCAGAAATGGTTTGGGATACCATAGAGAAGGTGAAAATCATCAAGAACGGATGAAGACTGCACAGAGAAGGGAAAAGTTGTATGTTGATAGGAGATGGAGGCCTCTGGATTTTGAAGATGGCGACCACATATTTCTACACGTCTCACCCCGATGAGGTGTACAGAGATTTTTCCAAGGAGGAAAGTTATCACAATGATTCTTCGGACCTTTTCAAGTCCACTACAGAGTTGGTGAGGTGGCATACCGCTTAGCTCTTCCACCTTTGTTGCACTGGGTGCACGACGTCTTACATGTATTCTAGCTGTGGAGATACATGAACGTCCCTTCTCACATCATCGACCATGGAATGCTAGATGTTGACGATGGGGTGAATTTTATAGAGGTTCTAATATATATTGAGGATAGATAGTAGTGGGTCTTTAGTGGACGATCGATGCCTCTGGTGCGCATTTGTCGGTAGTATGGGAACCTCCGGGAGAGCACATGGGAGCAGAGGCTCAGATGCGCTCTTAGTACCCCCATATGTTTCCTTAGATTGAGTTTTGGCTTATGGGGACGTAAAACCTAAGGTGGGGAGAATGTAACGACCTAGAATTTCCATGGAAATTTTTTAATTAAATTGGAATTTTAAGAGTCCGCAAAAATTGAAAGAGTCTGATTATGAGGCCTAGAGTTTCAGGAATGATTTTATGATCTTTTTTCCAGTACGTTCAGTAAACGTGTGATCAGGATCTTCTAACATTTGAACTGGTGCTGAGAATTGAAATCCGAGGACACCGTTGAACTCGCAGCACCGGTATTCGCTTAAGAATACTTTCACCGTGATGGCAGTTGGTCGAGGGTGAAAGTTAGTTTTTGGTTTTTTTGTGGAAATAATAAAATAATATAATCACACAATTTATTTTATTTTGTTGTATCCAACCTCATTGTGGAAGTTCGTGGTGTGGACCACCAGACCTTAACATCCCATGAGAGGTTATGGTGGTGGATACCACTCGAGCCTATCCTCACATGGGAGGTTATGTTGGTGGGGACCACCTGAGATTAAACCCCCTTGAAACCCACCTTTAACAGGGATAAAAACCTAAAATCCCTCATAAATGTAGGAAAACCTCTCAACCCCCCTCATCATTGTGGAGGAGCCTCTTGACTTCCTCAACATTAATTGTGCCAACGTACATATCTTTATTATGACAACTCTATTTTAAATAATTCATTTTTTGAATATTATGCCAACAACATAATAGATATTACAATCTATTACTTTGTGCTACCTATTATTTTTTTTCAAAGGAGGATTGGGAGAACTTGGGAGAATGCTCTCTAATGAAGAATGCTCTGCCAACGAAGAACACTGACCTCCTTCGACCTTCTTCCTTGGGACTTCTTCCGAAATGGGACATCCTCATATGCGGTGAATCGATTACTGTAATACCATCTTTCACCAACTCATCAAGTGAACATGGTAGAGGTTTATTCCTAAATTTTTTTTCACATTCCATGTATTCCCTTCTTTTCTTGTGCGGGATGGGAACAATCATAATAGATGATTATGGTTTCACGTTCATTCTTTGTTCTTTGTGATCCACTTGCTACCACTCTAAACATGGAGGTTGAGGGCCAAAAACACAAGACACGACCCCTCCACTGTACATTTTTTGGGTATTCTTCGAAATGGAGGTAGGAGATGAAGAGGACGAAGGTAACGATGCGTCCACCCGCTGCCTCACCATGCCGCCCCGTCCGACCCGCTGACTCACTGCACTGCCCCGGCCGACAAACGACATCGTCGCCCTGCCCCGTCCGACCAGTAGCCTCACAATACTACCCCGACCGACCCCCAGCCTCGCTGCGCCACCCCAACCGACCCACCGTCAGGGACGAGCCGCGCTGCCATCCACCGATCTGCTCCGCCGTTCGAGTCCTGCCCCTCCCCCATCCGCTGAGCCACGCCTTCCTATGAGCTGACTAGTGTGCCATCTGCCGAGATTTGTCGATGTTCAAGATGAGCCGCACCTCGGAGCCGAGCTGCGCCACAGATCCAAGAAACTTCATCCTTCTGACTGAACCGCCATCGAACCATGTATTGTCCGCCGACCCATGGCCAGTCAGCGCCCCTCACGGCCGGTCTACGCCCCTCACATCTGGTTCATTTCCTCACGGTCTATTCCCACCCTCGCGGCCAGGTCCACCACCCTCGTGTTACCCCTCATCCGAGTCTCCCCCTTTAGTACCCTCGCATGTTAGGTGGGACCCAATAGGAGGGGCTGCATTGCGGACTAGGATAGAACAAAAGTTTCTGGTCGGTCGGTCCTATTAGGTCATATCTCACTCGGGCCCACTATGACCCATTTACGCTCCTTCAACCATATCGTTGGCACCGGACATCTGTTTGGCCAACCATCTGCGGAACTTGAAATCATTTAAGGAGACAGTCCCTTTGATATTCCCCACTTTGTTTTGGTTTGAGATGGGGAATGGTCATGCTGGATCGAGCAAAAATCCAACCGGGCCCTCAGGACTAAAATAATAATAACTCACAGACCGGGCATCCAATTGACGTTATGACAGTTGTGTTGAGACCCCTATAACATGGAGGACCTTTGAGATACTTCTTCATGGGACTTTGTGACAGTTGGAGTATCAACCAGTAGCTTGTGGAGAAGATCAGCTGCATGTCACCTGACGACTGCTGACCGATTCGACTAAGAGTGACTCGACTAGCCTAGTGGGGAGCGCCTTGGTGTCGCAGAAGACCCATAGTGGGGAGCGCCTTGGTGTCATGGCAGACCCACATTACTCGACAGCAGGAGAACCTCAGCAGGCTATGAGTGGTAGCACCTTGATGACGCAGTAGGCCCACAGTAGGGAGCGCTGTGGTGACGCGACAGACCCATGGTACTCGATAGGAGGAGTACCTCAGCAGTCCAGGGTTTGTGGAAAGAGCCTTGGTGTCGTGGTAGGCCCAATTTACTCAATTGAGGAGGAGTTATCCTTCAGTAGAGGTTTCAAAAATGCGACTAGGGATGTCACTTGATAATACTCTTAGGTTAAAATCGTGGTTTGAGTTGAATCAGTTTTTCTGTGTTTTCCTCATGATTGAGATGAATTACTTGATAACATAGGTATATGTAAGGGTATATACCTATGTAGGGTTATCTGTTTATTTTATAATTTTTGGTGTATCCTTGGTGGATTTTAGTGAGACATAGAGGGTCTCGGGGTCCCTACTGAGTATCATTATACTCACTTATGCACGATCTATGCGCGCACATTGTTGTGTTTGGTGCAGACGACAGACATCACTGACTGAGGACGAGAGTGCGAGGTCTAGACGATATCTAGTGGTGGACCTTACGACATGTCGGTACACGAAGGACATGGACAGATGAGGATTACTAAGGAGTTGATATGTGCCTACCCTTTAGGTATGATCCTTGGAGGACGACCTAGTAGATGTTATCTATTTTACTTGAGTTTTACTTGTACATTCAGTTTCGTGTACTTTACTGTTGGGATTGTATTCTGGTCCATTTTACTTTCATAACTATTTTGTTATACAGTTTATTTGGTGCTTCTTATCTAGTTTTGTTCTTTCTTCTATATGTGGTTAGTGGTTATAAAGGCAACACATTCCTGGTTTTATAGAATTACACCTTTGGTGCTAGTCGCTAGCCCTTTCCTATGGAAGTCTGGCATGGGGTCATCATAGCACGGACCCTAGGGATTGGTTCATGACAATTATATTATGAATACCAAAGATATATAAGTCTAATAAGAAAAAAATTTATATATCTTGTATAAAAATATTACATTTTCCTCATTAGGAATCCTTTATATCATTTCTTAATGAACATTAGAATGGTAATTAAAGAAATATTGTACTATAATTCACCTATACATATGTTTTTAATTAAATTTAGTTGGATTTAGATGATATTGATGGATCATTATGTTTAAGGGTGAGATGAGTTGAGGATCCCTTTTACAGGTGAGGATTTGGATGCCCTTGGAAATACAAAAGTATTAAATTAATATAAATAATTTTATTGGTTAATGTCTTACAAAATAAAATATTTTTTTATATGATGATTATGTATATAAATCATCCCTTCCAATAAAATTTTAATGTGTTTTGGAATATTTTCACAATTATCTATTTGTTTTAACCCCTCGTTAACCCGTTTTAAAATTACCTCAATATAATTGTTTTTTATACATTAATGGTCAATAATCATATAATAAAAAGTCAAGTGACCCCTAAATGAAATATGGATGATTTGTTAAAATTTATTTCATTGAATATGATTATTATAGGATTATTATGAATTTTATATTATTTATTATAATATTATTTTCTATAAAATACCATTAATGTTATTTTTTGAAATATTCTAAAAATTTGAAATTTGAAATAACATCATGGAAAAGGAATTAAAATATAAATATTTAAAACAACTCTAAAATGTTTTTTATTTTTATAAATCATGTTTCTCTATAACTGAATAAGGGGAAATTTATTTTATGTTTTTTAATTTCATTTAATTTATTTTTATTTAAATAATAAAATAACTACGATAAAATTCTGAAAGATTTTAAAATAATAATATAATGAAAAGTTACTATTATAAAAATCCAATTAAATGTCAAAATAATCTATTAATATTATCATTGTCCTCTTTTAATTCTTATGAATAAAATTTTCAGAAACAAAACTCAAGAGAGTGATATTTCAATATTTTCCCAAAACATAATAATATAAATTTCACTATCAATAGAACATGGCATTACAAGGCCATATATTTGTAACATGTGTGGAAATTTTGGAAATCTACACTTATAACTAGATAAGATAATGTTTTATGAAATTTTTTAATCCGTATCATAATGAATTTATCATTTTGAAAGTTTTTTATCCTTACCAATTATTCTATTATTAAATGAGGATAGTATTCATAATGGAAAAAATATATACATACCAATCTATCCAATTTATCCATCTTCCTCAAAATAGATATTCCTATTTTGGGATTCAATTTATATTTGTGTTTGAAATTAATTTTGAAATTAATTTTCACAATATGAAGGAAAATTATTTTGGAAATATACATTTCTAAGAATAATATATTATTTTTATCTGAAGCCTTGAAATAATATAAGTTCAATATTAAAAATTTTGATTGAATATATAGTATATAAAATTCCTTAACAACATTAACCTATAAGGATAAATTTCATTAATTATGATCCAAAAAAATTCACAAAATAAATTTTTTTCCCAAAAACATCTATTTCTCATACAAATGATCATTATATTCATTTCTAAACTATTAATTACAAAAGAATTCATTTTTACACGTAAAAAATAATTTTTAAAAAATTAATATAAAATGATTCATAAAAACCAATATAATAGTTAGGTGATAATTTTTACATAATAATATTATCATAGTACAACACTATTTTTTAAACCATGTATTCCATGTAAAGAAAGCAATCAAATAAATCAAATTTATATATAGCTAAGTATATCACAAATTCTTCGGGAGTTACACCTACCTTAATTTGTTAGTTACATCATCAATCATTAATTTCATGTACACGGTCGACAATTATCATCATCAATTCATTAATAAGATTTTATATATCATTATCATTCATTTATTTATCTTAATTATAAATTAATTATTTATATATCGATATTTCTCATCATATTATTTTACATAATTTGTTTTGTAATATATTATACTCATAAAGGTATCAAAATTTCATATTTATATGTATGAAATTAATCATACAATTATTTCTAATTATATACTAAACTACTTCATTTAATAATTATACAAGTCTCATTTTCATTATCTAAATAAAATTTTTGGTTTTCGTGAAGTGGACAATGAGATTGACTATTTTTATTGTGTTTAACGATAGAGAAGGGATATAGAATTAAATATGTTATATATTAATACACATATCCTTAATAATTTATAAATCTAAAATAAATAATTATTAAATTATTTTATTATTGTTTCTTGTTACATATTAATTTATGTTTATGACATCATTAATGTGGGATATAAAACAAACTTAAAGGGTTGAGTGTTATATTTATTTAATGAGTAAGGAATTTTTTTATGTAATGAAAAATTTTATACATTATTCTATACGTGTAACAAATATTACATATCTTTATTTAATTCATTTTTGAAACTGTCTATAAAGGATGGTGATGAGAAATGAAATTTATCATTTATAGAGTTATTAATACACTTGTTCTAATGATTAATGTTTCCATTTTTTAATAAATCATATGGAATTATGGGATATGATAAATTTTCATTTAAGATGCATAATTGAGTAAAATAAAATATACTCTTCTTACTAACTCCCATAGGTTGGGATGAAAAATGGAAACATCACTTCATTAAGGTGATGGTCTATATGACCGCAAGAATACTATTTTATTTTTATTTTTATAGTATATGGAGTGTATTGAATAATACCTGATCAACAAATATTATAAAAATTAATTATATCCCCAAAATTATCTTCAATGTATTATATTTTCTAGAAAACTTATGGCTAAAATTATTATTAATGAAAAACATATTATGCAATACTCATGTTAAGAACATGAGATTTGTCATGGAAATCAACTACAAAAATGAGGATGTTGACATACTAATAGAGATAGAAGGAATTTAGAAACTATATGGTATTTTTAGAGTATAAAAATTCAATCCATTTAGTATTAAACTATAATAAATATTTTAATCATAATAACATAAAACTAATCCCCCTTTATTAGTGAAAAAATGAAATTTTAGTAAATAAAAATTACTTTTTCAATGATGGAATGAAACTATAACAAACATTATGAATATTAAGTAGGTAATAATTAATTTTGGAGGATTTATAAGGTATTTAAATCCTGTAACCTCTGTTTTCATATACATTTTAAACATTTTTTTAATAATTTTAATCATATATTTTTCAGTTTTAATATTCTTGGTATTTACCATGGAACTCAATTTTGACTTAATTATATTCATTTAATATATAATACTAATGTGAATTATATTTTAAAAATAATACATATTTAAAATAAATATTATATATATTTTATCAAATATTATTTTTATGCATAAAAAATTAATATTATTATTAACAAATAGAAGGAAATAAAATTCATTTTTTCGAAAAAGTGAATTTTTATGAATAACATTTATGTATATGAAACGTTTATCAATGTTTTAGAATTTCAAAAAAAAATTGGTATTATTGAAAATTCTCTTGGATTTCATGGAATGATGAATTTTTTTAACAAAAATAAAATTTATTTAATAAAAAAACAAAACCCATTTTCATTTCTTGGAAACTATAACATAAGATTATAATTGTGAAAATATGTGTTTAATTAATTTATAAAATTATTTTTAAATAATAAATATTTCTACATAAATAATTATTTTATCATGAATAATTTTTTATAAGTACTTTAATTTATACAAAAATATTCATATATTCGTAAATGATATGGTTTTAGAAAAAAATTATTTGTTTTTTATTATTAATTTAAAAATAAATTATTCTATAAAAGAAAAAAATTATCCCCATGCAAATTATTACATGGTCAATTCAAATTGTACATCTTATTTATAAAATATTAAATCTAGAATTTATATATTTAATTTAAAATCATGGAAGGAGGCTCGTATTACAATGAATTACTACACATTTTTTAATACATTTTAAAATATGAATTTTTCCAAAAATATAATGATATATTCTATTACATACTACCCTATTAAATAATTTTATCCCCGATATCTGATACACCACAACTAAAAAAAATTTGGTTGAGTATTTATCATTTCCACGCCATGTTCCCATGTTTCCTACTCTGAATTGTTATATCTCAAAGGCACAATCACATATCGAGTTCAGTAATTCCCCAACACTTTCACTATAGTTTTAGGAATTTATATAGGATCTCAATTATTATAAAATATAGCATCTAATTCCATTCACTCAGTGGTGAGTACATGTGTAGGGTAAAATATTATCTTCTTCAATATTTATACACAAAAAATATATTTTTTTAATTGAGATGTTTTGTGGAAAAGAAGGATGGTAGGCCATAACATAAAATAATTATAATTTTTGAAAAAATATTGATATAAATAATATTTTTTTTATTCCTAATTATTTAAAACTCCATTACACATAGATAACATTAAAATAGACATGGTACCCCTATTTATATTCTTGATTTATTCATTCATTGTTTTCATCAATATTTAGTCTACATTTACATATCTTAATGTGATTCTGCATACTTCCCACATTAATTATTGTTTAGAAAATAATGTTGTTGGACAACTTTCTTATTCAATCAAACATCATTAAAATGTGTTGGAGTGTGATATCACTTACCATTAAATGAAACTTATTGTTCATTATAGATACTTTAATGCAATCAATTATTATATGAAAATTGTACCAAAGGTAGATATTGATAATATATTCCTTGAAATTAAAGATATAATTCCAATATATTTTATTTTAAGGATTGAGTAATCATTTTCAATTACCCATATAACTGAGAAGGATAATTAGTTCCCTTGCAAATCTCAGTGTTGAGAGAATTTTAATAGATCCTCTTAAAATTGAATGTCATTCTTCGTCCATTGTAATATACAATTTATGTAAGTGAACCATGATCTCACAATAATAATTTAATTTAGATTATTTCATGATTATCAATGGGTAATTAATCACTTATTAATATTAAATGTGCATGCATGGTAATGTGATCTACACTAACCCATATAGCATAATTCCTGATCATGTATTTGGAATTCCAGTGGAAAATTCCACTATAAAATTGTAAAATTACCCAATTGGTATTTGTAGAGATAACATGAATTTTTTAGGGAACTATATTTAATCCTTTACCAACTCAAATAATATGCATATAGACATATATTCATCAGTTACCCTCTTTATACTATCCTAATATAAATTTTATATTATTATGGTTGAATGCACATTTTTTCTAGCATGATGTATATTGAAATGTGATCTATGTAGTTTTCATACCAAGAAGTATTGAAGTGATATTTATTTGTGAAGATTCTATTTGAGAATAAAAAATTATTTATCATGTATTCTCCTTTATTATCAAATACAAATCACACTAATATGTTCAACGTTTCTTATGATGTTTTCCAGAATGGTAGTCTAGACTGTGATATGTGAGTCTAATAGATCGATATGAATGGACCATATCAAAATACTAGATTTTTATGGTATAAAATAATTGGATATAGTGTAGAATAATATTTGAATCTCATTGTGGTCAATATTAAAAGGGAAATCGATTTTTGGAACGGAAAATATGTTTATTTTGTGATGATATTAGAAGTAGTCAAACATCAAGATTATATAAGGGTATTAATTATTCTATATTTATATTTTTGATGGAATAATGTATACAATAACAATAGATGTAATATTAGTTTTTGGAAAATATGAATTTCAATCCAATGAATAAGAGTATGAAACATAACTAAATGATCCTTGATGTACCATTAATTAATGAAAATACGAGACATCAAACAGACTCTATAAAATATATGTTTTTAAATAATAAGATATAGGATTCATAAAAGGTTGTTAGAAATGGGGGGAAATGTTTATATCATCATAAGGAAAATATTTACAGAGTTATAATTATTTATAGAGGTACTAGATAATAGATTATTCCATGAACTAATGAATAGAGTAGAAAAATGACCTCTAAGAAAAAAGAAATAGGAAATGTCTAACAGAAATAGAAAGAACTGACAAAAAATTACCATAAATTTTTACTAAAAACATTGGTCTCTGAATTATGAACCAGACTGCAATTTTTAGAAATTTTCCAAGTGAATTTAAATGTAATTAATATCATTATTTTTGAGCTAGTATTTATGTTTTATAGTAATCACTATGTAAGAATTATGTTGCAATCCAATAATTCAAGAATGTTTTAGGAAAGATAAAAAACATATTTTTGGATATATTTTTAAATGTGTGTTAACACGTATCTTTTAAGAATATATCAGGTCATGATGTAATTAAATACTGAATAGGGACATTTAAATTTTATTTTACTCATCGCCAAAACATTTATAAGAAATATTGACTATATAAAAGGATAATGTTTGTCACGACCCCCTCCCCACAATGTGTACCCCTCCTGGGCCAGCAATGTGAGAAGGGAGATAATGACCCCCGAGTCCCGCCTCCAGTAGTCCCCGGGTTGGCGACTAGCACCGAGGGTATAATACACACACAAATGAGAGGAATTACCCTCTAAGAGAACACATGCAGAAGAGAGAGATAGAATAGACTCCAACCAACTCCAACTCATAACTGAAATATAAAAGCAACCCATGTACATATATGAAATGTCATGAAAAAGTACTACAACTGAAAGGGAAAACTAAAAGTACCCAAAAGAAAGTAAAACGGAAGCGACCACAAGCCCGAACAGCTCCTCCTCCAACCGCAAGCTAGTAGTAACCAGCTTGATCTCCAACCTGCTCCAAGTGACCTGAAAAACAGTTTATATGTACATAGGGTGAGTATAACAGTATACTCAGTAGGATCCTCCTCAAGCCTCTCATGTAGAAGTAAAGAAAGCATGCTAAAGCCTAGTGAACAACAAGTGAAACTAACTCGTTACCTAAATAGGTATACTAAGTTCCCAACCTCACCATGGCTACTCTCACCAAGTAACACATAAAACAATATAGTATATAGCATAGAATATCAAGGGTACCCCGCTACTACTTCCCCACTGGTTTGCCGCTTTTCCCCAATGACATACGTCCTGTGAATCTCTCTCCAAAGGCTTGCCCGCAGACACCTAGGCTAAGCTCCACAATCTGAACCTCGTGCAGCACATAGGCTTTCCCGCAGACACCTGGGCGAAGCACCACACCATCCTCAAAACCAAAGGTAACCAGGTAGTTTCTGGGAGCCACCATAGCTCACATAACGTGTATCATACGTCGGGTATAATACCTCAAGCCATTACAGCCCATACTCCGAGTAATGATCCTCAAGCCATCACAGCCTATACACGTTACACCTATAGTAGTCCATAGGTTACTATGTCCAGAATATATGCGTGTGAATAACCACAAGCCATTACAGCCCTCTACACACATATATGGGGTAACTAACCGCTTGCCTCATGGAACAAGTGTCTACCAAGAGAAGAGAGCGGGGCCAAAGGGGGTAGTCAGCCATTCAACCTCCCATCAGAATGTTGGGGAAAACACCCCCCCATGGCTCAGAATCCCAGGGGTGTCAGTTTCCCTTACCGACAGGGTGGAGTAGCGTATAGAAACACAAAAAGTATAGAATATATAAAACTCACAACCACACTATGGGCATTACCTAGTCATAGGCACAACTGCAGCTAACGTCTCTCAGACTCCAGGCTGCTACTTCTAAGACTAGGTATCCTATAAGCACACAACCATTTGAAGAGCCTTATTAGATTACTCCATTCTCATTTTATCAATTCCATTGTACGTTAATTAATTCTTTAAACATTAATTAACCATGAACAATTTACCACATTAAACTAAATTGGTATCACATTCAAAAACTTCTCCTTTTTAGGATTCACATCCCTATTAAATTCCAGTTTCTCCATCCCCGTGGATTATCACCATTTAAACAAACTTTCATTATTGAATTACCTTCCCCATATTCCCAGGCATTCTAGAAAAGCATCCTATGATACTAAACACAAAGGGCTCAACACGGTGAGTATATATACTACCCATCGAGTCTCTGCCGCCTATAGCAAGAGCATAGACCCATCCTCCATCGAGAGGCTAAACATGGAAATCACGTGGCATACTCCGCGTGTCTTCGCCTCCTTCGGAAAGAGGGTAAGCAAAACCAGCTTCCTTGAGCAGTGGGGAAAAGTAAAGCAGATAAACAATCAAACCACCAACATCAAACCATCACATTCATCTCATACCATCATCCTTGGTGTCCTCCCCGACACCCACATGCATAAACCGATGCATCTCGTCACACTAGGCGTCATCTGCTGCCACAACCACAAGTCCCCATGCCTCCACATATCACAACATCCATCCAGGATCACATCAAATCACAAGCAGCAGGAAATCAAAGATCACAAAATGGGCTCTCGGCCCTTTAACAAGGCATTCAGCCTTCATACAAGTTGAGCACTCAGAGCTCCAAACCACAAGGCATTCAGCCTTACAAGCAAGCGGGTAACTCAGAACCCTTTTGAAATTATCGAACTAATAGTTCTTTAATCCCTCTTGAATTAACAGATTCTTTAACATGCCTCTTTATCTTTAGCCAATTATTTAACAAATAATTCCGTCTTTATGTTCTTTATCAATTTCCATCATGAACGAGCAAAAAATTAAAGAAAATCATAAATATCACTCTATCTTGGAAAACATGAGGCAAACCGTTCTCATGGTACAAAGTAACAACATGCGATCAACTAATTCCTTTAATCCGGTTCAAGTATTTAATTAGGTCAATTTCATTGTGATCCAAAGGTCTAAATAATGCTAATTCTACGATTTCACATACACAATTAGAGAAGCCATGAATCCCCTACCTCGAAGAGTTATTAACGTCCTTTATCCACACAACGGGTCACAGTCCTCTTCTCCTCACGACAGTTGCATCCACCGGAGGATGCCACGGTACGACAGTACCAACCAACCCCAAGAAAACCCATTAGAACCATGGAGATTACATGCTAATATGGAAGGAAGAACAAGAGAAGGTGATCCCCGAAGGAACGATGATAAAACATACCTTATATGGAAGAACGATCGACACAACTTGGTTGCATCAACAGGGAGGAACTAATCTGAGTAACGCTTGATTGTGAAACTCCTACGAGAATGACTGCAAGGTTCTAGCGTCTCGTAGATGAGAACCAGGAGGAAGAAAAATGATGAATGATATCTCGTTCCTTTTAAAAAAAATTGAGAGGCGACGGTTTAAGATCCGATTTATTCTACATTAAAAACGGATCGCATTAACCCACGCAGTTTGACCAAGTAAAAACATCCCGGCCATAGGAATAATTAATATAGAATTTATGGCCTTTGAATCGGCCTTAAAGTCCTTAAAATAAGGTTTTAAAAGTATTTTACGTCAAAGAAAACATCAAATTTACGAAGCTGAAAACACTGTTCACATACTCAAAATTTGGCAAAGTATCGAATCGGTAGCTCTCATGATGTCTGGAAACACTGTTCATTCGTAAAATTTGGCAAAGTATGGAATCGGTAGATCTTAGGATTCTGGAAACACTGTACAAGTCTACCGATAGAAGTCCACCGATAGAACCTCACCGATAGAAAACATTGTTCAAGTCTACCGATAGAAGTCCACCGATAGAACCTCACAGATAGAAACACTGTTCAAGTGTACCGATAGAAGTCCACCGATAGAACCTCACCGATAGAAACACTGTTCACAGAACCTCACTGATAGAAACACTGTTCACTGAACCTCACTGATAGAAGTCCACTGATAGAACCTCACCGATAGAAACACTGTTCACTGAACCTCACTGATAGAAACACTGTTCACTGAACCTCACCGATAGAAACACTGTTCACAGAACTAGAAATTTGGCAAAGTCTTAGCCGAGCTACTGCTGGACTGCGGCTACCAGTATACCGATCTATCAGTACGTCGTGGCTACCAGTAAACCTAGCTACCGGTAGGATGCGACTACCGGTATACCGAGCTACCGGTACGCAGCAGCTACCGGTAGACCGAGCTACCAGTAATCAGCAGCTACCGGTAGATCGAGCTACCGGTAGACTGAGCTACCGGTAATCAGAAGCTACCGGTAGACCGAGCTACCGGTAATCAGCAGCTACCGGTAGACCGAGCTACCGGTAATCAGCAGCTACCGGTAGACCGAGCTACCGGTAGGCAGCGGCTGGGGGATAAGTCACCTTGACCTCCCGGAACACCTCCAACACCCCATTTTCACAAAGTAATGGACCAGGGAGGTCCGGGCCATTACATTAGATACCTCTCAAAACATTCTCGTCCTCGAGAATTAAAAACCAACCCAGAAGAAAAGAGGGGTCCGAACAACCACCCCATAAGATACCTCTCAGGGAAAACCACCATGATTTGTTCAAAAGCCGGAACAAAACTACGACATCCGAGAGTATGGAAACAAATAATCCATAACCAAACAATTCAAACATAACATTACATCAAAGGTATATAAATAAAACATGAAAGGTCTAACCATAAAGGAAACGTCATTACATGGAAAGAGTTAAAAATTAAACAACTCTGGGTACTGAGCACATATCTGTGACTCACGCTCCCAAGTATTCTCCTCCATGCCCCTGTGTCGCCACAAGACACAAACTAAGGGGATAGAACGCCCACGCAACACCTTCTTCTTGTGGTCTTGGATCTCCACAGGTCGCTCCTCGAAGGTTGCATCATCGTCAATATCGATCTCTCCCCAATCGATAACATGAGATTCATCATGAAGATAACGACGGAGCTGTGATACATGGAAAACATCATGTATCCGACTCATCTGTGGGGGAAGTGCTACTCGATATGCCACAGCTCCAACACGAGCTAACACCTCGAAAGGCCCAACAAACAGGGGAGAAAGCTTACTTCCACGACCAAACCTTCGCTGCCCATGACGGGGAGTCACCTTTAGAAACACATGATCCCCAACATTAAACTCTAACGGTCTCCTTCTTTGATCAGCATATGATTTCTGACGATCATGTGCTGTCTTAATCCTCTCACGAATCACCTGAACCATCTCTGTTGTATTCTGCACTAGTTCTGGTCCGAGAATTGCTGACTCTCCGACCCCAGTCCAGCACAATGGAGAACGGCATGGCCGGCCATACAAGGCTTCAAACGGCGCCATATCGATGGTAGAGTGAAAACTATTATTGTAAGAGAACTCTACTAAGGGTAAGTGCTTCACCCATGAACCTCCAAAATCAAGAACACAAGAGCGCAACATGTCTTCAAGAGTCTGGATGGTTCGCTCTGTCTGACCATCCGTTTGAGGATGAAAAGCAGTGCTAAGGAATAATTGAGAACCAAAAGCATGCTGGAGACCTCTCCACACCCTGGAGGTAAAACGAGGGTCTCGATCAGAAATGATCGTCTTAGGAACTCCGTGAAGCGTCACCACCTCCTCCAGATACTGCATCGACAAAACATCCACTGAGCTCGACTCCTTGATCGCTATGAAGTGGGATGATTTTGTTAAACGATCCACTACCACCCATATAGCATCATGTCCTACCGGAGGTCGAGGTATACCTGAAACAAAGTCCATTGAGATGTCCTCCCACTTCCACTGAGGAATCTCTAAGTGCTGGAGAAAACCACCAGGAACACGGTGTTCGGCCTTCACCTTCTGGCAGACTAAACATCGAGACACACATTCTCCAACTGTACGATTCAGCCCAGGTCACCAAAACTGACTCCTCAAGGATCGGTACATCTTCGTCACACCTGGATGTACCGCCAAGGGTGAACTATGGAACTCTCGGAGAACCCTCTCGCGCATCGCCAAGGGAACAAAAAAGCCTGCCATGATACAACACTCGGTGTTGTTCATCCTCCGACCAACCATCAGGGGCCTCACCACATACACCTCTGTCACTCCAAACTTCCACCTCTAGGTCACCCAACTAAGACTCTTCCACCTTCTGCATCAGGGATGACTACACCGTCATCTGGAAATGACAACCTCTACCCCCACCTTCCTGGTCAAAGCTGTCAGAGGAGTCGCAACTCGGGAGAAATTAGCTACAAACCTCCTATAATAGCCTACGAGACCATGGAAACTTCGCACCTCTAACACGGTCTTGGGGGCTGGCCAAGACACCACTGCTTCTATCTTCGAAGGATCCACAACTACTCCCTGTTGGGACACAACATGTCCCAAGAAACGAACTTCTCGATCCGAGAACTCAAACTAGGACAACTTCCCAAACAACTGATGTTGGCGAAGAACTCCCAAAACGGCACGTAGATGCTTTGCATGCTCCTCTTCATATGTGGATTACACAAGGATTTCGTCAATGAAAACCACAACAAACTTGTCTAGGAATTCACGGAACACAGCATTCATCAACCCCATGAAAACAGCTAGAGCATTCATCACGCCGAATGGCATTACAACAAAATCATAATGCCCATGACGACAGCGGAAAGCAGTCTTCGGGATATCCTCATCCTTTACAAGCATATGATGATATCCTGACCGCAATTCACTCTTTGAGAACCAACTTGCACCCTTCAATTGATCGAATAGGTCATCAATCCGCGGGAGAGGATAGCGGTTCTTTATTGTCACTTTGTTTAACCGATGATAATCGGCGCACAACCGCAAACTGCCATCAGCCTTTTTCACAAACAAAACTTGTGCACCCCACGGTGACACGCTTGGCCGAACAAAACCACACTGCAACAGACCGTCGAGCTGAATACGTAACTCTCGTAACTCAGAAGGGGCCATCCTATACGGAGACATAGAGATAGGAGACTCTCCTGGCTGTAGCCCGATCCCAAACTCGATCTCTCGTCGAGGGGGTAAGGATAAAACCTCGTCTGGAAAGACGTCAGGGTACTCCTCCACGACCCTAGGAAACGCCAACTGTTGAACCTCTGAAGAACTCAGCATCATCCCATCCATCATGGATGATAAGGAAGGAACTCGTTTATGACTCACTTGAGGATCTCTCTCACCAAAAAACACAACTTCCTCTCAATCTTCATCAAATAAAACGACCTTCTTCCTGTAGCAATCCACAATAGCCTGCACTGAATACAACCAATCCATGTCGAGTATGACATCATATGGTTGTATTCGCAAACATAGGAAATCTCCCCAAGAGAGGTGTTGCCCCAACACTAGCTCACAATCTCTACATACTTCAAACAAGTCAGCTTGACCTCTAACTGGCGTAGTCAACACCAAGGGCACTGGAAGCCTCTCTACCTAAAGTCCCAAAGCATGGACAAGTGTAGGTGATATGAAGGAGTGTGTTGCTCCTGAATCAAACAAGTCATACACCAAGTTAGAAAACAAGCTAAGGGTACCTCGAACGACATCTGGCTCGCCTGGGGCTGGTAATGCTAGAGCATGAAGCTGACCACGACCTCCTCCACGGCCTCTCTGACCCTGATGAAGACCACCACCATGGCCGCGCTCTGCTCTTTGAGGACGGGGAGCGTCATGGGGCTGTCCTCTGCCTGCTCCATCTACCCTTTGGTGATCTAAAACTGGTGCAACCTGCTGCTGCTGCCTCGGCTGGAACTGCCTCAACGGAGGAACCTGGAGTGGAGCGCCCGGTGCACGATGACTACTCTGAAAAGTCGGGCACTCCCGCTGCTGATGACCATGACCACCACAAGAAAAACAAGCGCCTGATCCCTTGGCATAGGTCTGAGAATTTCTGCCTCCAGAGAAACGAGATGGGAAGGGTTGGGACCTACCCCTAGGTGAACGGAAACTCTTATGTCTTGAAAACCGGGAACCCCGGACCACAGCTCTGCTTCGTGAGGAATCATGACGATTCCCCTATCATGACGATCTAGTCCTGGCCAAAGTCCTCTCAACAACCTCTGCCCTCGCCAGTACCTCAAGATATGTCTTCAATATAAATGGGGTGACCTGGCGCTGGATCACTGGATGCAAAGCCTCCTCAAAATGCCTCGTCATGGCCTCATCATCTGGTAACAAGTCGGAAGCATATCGTAGAAGGTTCCTGAAACGGATTCCAAACTCTCGAACACTGGAGCTCCCCTGTCGAAGGGTAAGAAGCTCCTGGCGACTGGACACCTTCGCAGTCGATGAAAGAAACTCGACTCTAAACCTGTCTTGAAACTCATCCCATGAGATTGATGACTCCTCATGATCGCCGAGGAACAAGAACCACCATTGCCTCGCTGCTCCACGCATCATCGTCACAACCAAGGACACCCAGTGTTCCTTCCGAGGACGAATCGAACTGAAGCCTATCTCGATCACCTCCAACGAGTCTTCTTTGACTGCATCTGAAACGGATCCCTTGTACTTCTGTAGACTCTGGCGCTGAAACTCTCGAAGTGTCTTTCTCCAAGTGTCATCTTCGTCAACCTCTACTTGATGGTGATCTGCTGGAACAGCCTGATGGGCATCTTCTACGCAAACCTGATGAGGACGTCGACCTCGAGCCATACCTGCAAAATAACAAATCTTAGAGCTCCTAAGCCTGGAATATGGAAGACTCAACATTAATTAATTAATTGTTTTGTTTTATTTATTTTAGGTTACCTATCCCAAGGTCTACCCATTCAAACACAAGCGCAAATAATAATGATGCATGATCCTTTCCTAGGTCTCTACCCTGCAACCGGTATCACTTTGTTTAGTAGCCATCATAAGCTTAAAGGTCCGTGCAACAGATCATAGGGGGCCCTAAACGCCTATGTCTCTGCCAGTCTCTAGTGTTTACCCTAATTTCTAAACATGAATGACACTATTGCCCTACCATCCCATGCATCCTCACCTGTGCCTAACTCCAAACTCCATCCTATCCCTCAACCAGACCTCTAATACCACTCTGTCATGACCCCCTCCCCACAAAGTGTACCCCTCCTGGGCCGGCAATGTGATAAGGGAGATAATGACCCCCGAGTCCCGCCTCCAGTAGGCCCCGGGTTGGCGACTAGCACCGAGGGTATAATACACACACAAATGGGAGGCATTACCCTCTAAGAGAACACATGCAGAAGAGAGAGATAGAATAGACTCCAACTAACTCCAACTCATAACTAAAATATAAAAGAAACCCAAGTACATATATTAAATGTCATGCAAAAGTACTAAAACTGAAAGGGAAAACTAAAAGTACCCAAAAGAAAGTAAAACAGTAGCGACCACAAGCCCGAACAGCTCCTCCTCCAACAACAAGCTCGTAGTAACCAGCTTGATCTCCAACCTTCTCCAAGTGACCTGAAAAACAGTTTATATGTACATAGGGGGAGTATAATAGTATACTCAGTAGGATCCTCCTCAAGCCTCTCGTGCAGATGTAAAGAAAGCATGCTAAAGCCCAGTGAACAACAAGTGAAACTAACTCGTTACCTAAACAGGTATACTAAGTTCCCAACCTCACCACGGCTACTCTCACCAAGTAACACATACAAGAATATAGCATATAGCATAGAATATCAAGGGTACCCTGCTACTACTTCCCCACTTGTTTTCCGCTTTTCCCCAACGACATACGTCCTGTGCATCTCTCTCCATAGGCTTGCCCGTAGACACCTGGGCTAAGCTCCACAATATGCACCTCGTGCACCACATAGGCTTGCACGCAGACACCTGGGGGAAGCACCACACCGTCCTCACAACCAAAGGTAACCAGGTAGTTTCTGGGAGCCACCACAGCTCGCATAACATGTATCATACGTCGGGTATAATACCTCAAGCCATTACAGCCCATACTCCGAGTAAGGATCCTCAAGCCATCACAGCCTATACACGTTACACCTATAGTAGTCCATAGGGTACTATATCCATAATATATGCATGTGAATAACCACAAGCCATTACAGCCCTCTACACACATATATGGGTTAACTAACCGCTTGCCTCATGGAACAAGTATCTACCAAGATAAGAGAGCGGGGCCAAAGGGGGTAGTCATCCATTCAACCTCCCATCAGAATGTTGGGGGAAACACCCCACCAGGGCTCAGAATCCTAGGGGTGTCAGTTTCCCTTACCGACAGGGTGGAGTAGCGTATAGAAACACAAAAATGAAAGAATATATATAACTCACAACCACACTATGGGCATTACCTAGTCATAGGTACAACTGCAGCTAACGTCTCTCAGACTCCAGGCTGCTACTTCTAAGACTATGTATCCTATAAGCACACAACCATTTGAAGAGCTTTATTAGATTACTCCATTCTCATTTTATAAATTCCATTGTACGTTAATTAATTCTTTAAACATTAATTAACCATGAAAAATTTACCACATTAAACAAAATTGGTATCACATTCAAAAACTGCTCCTTTTTAGGATTCACATCCCTATTAAATTCCAGTTTCTCCATCCCCGTGGATTATCACCATTTAAACAAACATTCATTATTGAATTACCTTCCCCATATTCCCAGGAATTCTAGAAAAGAATCTTATGCTACTAAACACAAAGGGATCAACACGGTGAGTAGATATACTACCCATCGAGTCTTTGCCGCCTATAGGAAGAGCATAGACCCATCCTCCATCGAGAGGCTAAACATGGAAAGCACGTGGCATACCCCTCGTGTCTTCACCTCCTTCGGAAAGAGGGTAAGCAAAACCAGCTGCCTTGAGCAGTGGGGAAAAGTAAAGCAGATAAACAATCAAACCACCAACATCAAACCATCACATTCATCTCATACCATCATCCTTGGTGTCCTCCCCGACACCCACATGCATAAACCGATGCATCTCGCCACACTAGGCGTCATCTGCTGCCACAACCACAAGTCCCCATGCCTCCACATATCACAACAGCCATCCAGGCTCACATCAAATCACAAGCAGCAGGAAATCAAAGATCACAAAATGGGCTCTCGGCCCTTTAACAAGGCATTCAGCCTTCATACAAGATGAGCACTCAGAGCTCCAAACCACAAGGCATTCAGCCTTACAAGCAAGCGGGTAACTCAGAACCCTTTTGAAATTATCAAACTAATAGTTCTTTAATCCATCTTGAATTAACAGATTCATTAACATGCCTCTTTATCTTTAGCCAATTATTTAACAAATAATTCCGGATTTACATTCTTGATCAATTTCCATCATGAACGAGCAACAAATTAAAGAAAATCATAGATATCACTCTATCTAGGAAAACATGAGGCAAACCGTTCTCACGGTACAAAGTAACAACATGCGATCAACCAATTCCTTTAATCCGGTTCAAGTATTTAATTAGGTCAATTTCATTGTGATCCAAAGGACTAAATCATGCTAATTCTACGATTGCACATACACAATTAGAGAAGCCATGAATCCCCTACCTCGAAGAGTTCTTGACATCCTTTATCCACACAACGGGTCACAGTCCTCTTCTCCCCACGACAGCTGCATCCACCTGAGGATGCCACGGTACGATAGTACCAACCAACCCCAAGAAAACCCATTAGAACCATGGAGATTACATGCTAATATGGAAGGAAGAACAAGAGAAGGTGATCCCCGAAGGAACGATGATAAAACATACCTTATATGGAAGAACGATCGACACAACTTGGTTGCATCAACATGGCGGAACTAATCTGAGTAACGTTTGATTGTGAAACTCCTACGAGAATGATTGCAATATTATAGCATCTCGTAGATGAGAACTAGGAGGAAGAAAAACAAAGAATGATATCTCGTTCCTTTTAAAAAATTTTGAGAGGCGACGGTTTAAGATCCGATTTATTCTTCATTAAAAACGGATGGCATTAACCCACGCGGTTGGACCAAGTAAAAACATCGTGGCCTTAGGAATAATTAATATAGAATTTATGACCTTTGAATCGGCCTTAAATTCCTTAAAATAAGGTTTTAAAAGTATTTTACGTCGAAGAAAACGTCAAATTTATGAAACTGGAAACACTGTTCACATACTCAAAATTTGGCAAAGTATGGAATCGGTAGCTCTCATGAAGTCTGGAAACACTGTTCATTCGTGAAATTTGGCAAAGTATGGAATCAGTTGCTCTTAGGATTCTAGAAACACTGTACAAGTCTACCTATAGAAGTCCACTGATAGAACCTCGCCGATAGAAAACACTGTTCAAGTCTACCGATAGAAGTCCACCGATAGAACCTCACTGATAGAAACATTGTGCAAGTCTACCGATAGAAGTCCACCGATAGAAACACTGTTCACTGAACCTCACCGATAGAAACACTGTTCACTGAACCTCACCGATAGAAACACTGTTCACAGAACTAGAAATTTGGCAAAGTGTTAGCCGAGCTACTGCTGGACTGCGGCTACCAGTATACCGAGCTATCAGTACGTCGTGGCTACCGGTAAACCCAGCTACCGGTAGGATGCGGCTACCGGTAGACCGAGCTACCGGTAAGCAGAAGCTACCGGTAGACCGAGCTACCGGTAATCAGCAGCTACCGGTAGACCGAGCTACTGGTAATCAGCAGATACCGGTAGACCGAGCTACCGGTAATCAGCAGCTACCGGTAGACTGAGCTACCCGTAATCAGCAGCTACCGGTAGACTGAGCTACCGGTAATCAGCAGCTACCGGTAGACCGAGCTACCGGTAGGCAGAAGCTGGGGGATAAGTCACCTTGACCTCCCGTAACACCTCCAACACCACATTTTCACAAAGTAACGGACCAGGGAGGTCCGAGCCATTACAATGTTTACTATGTTAATAATAACGATGTTTTTAAGTTTTTGAATGATACCTTTTATGTGCGTTTTTTATGGAAGATCATATGATATCTTACATCATTACATTGGATTGTACATCATTATATTGAATGATTCTAGATAGATTATCATTATCATTTGGTTTATGAAAATTAGAGTGATGAGATCATTAATCAAATAAATATTCTGTTTTTATTGGTCAAACATGGTTTTAGACATAGGGTATCATATTGAGGTATCAGACAGAGTTTAAATAACATTGAATTACAGACAGACATGTCTAGATAAATAGTATAATACTAAACTTCCTTTTTGTTGTTATGCATGAATGTATAAATGAAGAAGAAGATCATATAAAAAGGAATTATTATTGAATATTTATTTAACACATATATAATTTTGATTCCTATTTTTGAAGGATAATTTTTTGTATAAAACATTATTAAATCCTTCCTTCAATGTGAAATTCCCATGATCTATCGGAAGACAATAGTGTTAGTCATTTTACAGATATTCTATATTTTTTTGTTACTATAATGGTATTATTCTCAATGGGATATACTCCCAAGGATTAATTCCAATACATTCCAAGTATTAGATACTATTATTGAGTAGTTAAACATGTAGATATGTATATTCTAGTAGGTGTTCTTGTTTGATGTTCTTTCTAAGAATAAATTCTCAGTAACTAGAAGAAATAGTTGTTTATAAATTATGATAATAAAATATAATGGAATATCATTAATTGTCTCACTACCCCTATCAATTATCACAAAAACCCCAATTGGCTCTCCAAATTTTAATAAAAATTGGTTTTTTTATTGGAAGATTGATGAAATGATAAAATGTTTTTGATTTTTAGAACACTATATATTGTATGGGGAATCTTATATTTGATGGAGTAGACTATTGTATACATAATAAAACTATGCTTCATTTCATAGTTATACTAGTTATGAATTCATTGATTCTTTTATAGATAGTTTTTCATAATATTTTTGAGGGTTTTCCATTAAAATACTAATTTGATAAAATTGTTTTATGATGGGTTCACAATATATGTTATTTATAGATCACTCATTGAAGGATAATATATGATGGATAAAAAAAATAAAAACTAATAAAGGTATCTAGGAAAATAGAATAAAATTTATTGATGTAAATATAAAAGTAAATAATGAAATGATATAAACAATAATATTTAAGTATGAAGAAATTAAAATATCTAATGATGAAAAAACTAGGGACTTATTTATAAGATTTATTGATATATTAAAAATTATAGGATGTTTTAGTGATATCTCATAAGATTTAACTATTATTAAAAATATTATATGATTTTTTAAGGAGAGATTTGATATAATAGTACCATATTTAAAAGATAGGGATAATGAATCTCTCTTAATATGATTTAAATAATATTATCATCACATATGTTTCGGGAATAAAAAATATCTCAGGAATAACGAAATTGTTGATCAATAAATTTTTTCCAATGATATAAATGGGGTAAAATTATAATAATGATCCCATTGATGAATTATTTTATATTAAAACCAAATATGAAGTGGGAAAGGTTTATAATTACATTTTATTAATTTTTAGAAATGTTAAAAGAGGTACATAGAATTATAATGGAATGATAAAATTAATATTTATTTTTTATTAGATCCAATGATATCATTATTAAAAATTGTCTTATATTGAAGTAATATGAAGATAAAAAAGAAGAATATCGAAAAACAAAAACATATTTTTGAATAATGTAGGAAATTTAACTTCATATTAAATGGAAAAGAATAATAAATTATCAAAATAATATTTCAAAATCATAAAGTATATCTATTAGGAATATGATGATATTTATGGGGAATGTGACAACACCATTGATGACTATAATAAATTTTTTCAAAAAAGTTAATGAAGATAGGTTTACCGGTATTAATTTCTATATTATTTAAGAAAAAAAATGACTCTAAAATTTATGATAATATAAAATAGTATTGAGATAATTTCTCCAAATTATTTATAATCATTAAAAGTTGAACAAGATATAGCATAATATTGTTCTTTTAGAAATATAAAAAAATTCTAAAAAAAACAATAATACTAATATAGATTTATGAACCAAGGAATTACATTAATAAATACAAAACCTTATAATCATTGTCAAAAAAAATAAAAGTGATGGATAAATAATTTTATCTTATCGAATATATACATATTGAAGCTAATAATTAAATAAAAATTTAAAAAAAGGTTTCATAAGTTTGTGATGCTCTATTAAGTGTGATCCTTATAAAGAAAAAACAATCATATCATGGGTTAAATAATACGGTAGAAAATCGTTAAATGAAAATTAATTTAATGATGACCATATTTTATTATGAAACAATTATTTTCAAAAATCTTAAAACTCATAAGCTGTTAAAGTATGAAGGATTAAATGAAGAAAATAGAGGCTATGTTAAGATTGATAGGAAACATAATATAGTGAATAATATATTCGAATTATTTGAAAACCATTATTCATCAAAAGGATCCATGTAAGATATTATGAATGGTGATATAAAGAAGGTACAAAATATTAGAAAACATATGAATCAATATGAAAAATAATATATCTATGTATATTTATCATGTTCTGTAAACCTTGGATGTATATTAGTGATGTGATGGTTCATTCATCAGTAATAAAACGAATCATTGGGGTTCTAGATCCATCATTTGAAGGGGATCTGACCGAAATAGTGATGAAAACCTAAAAAATCATCTCTGATGACTGAGAATTTATTTTATCAACTATAAACTATTCTCAAAATATTTTATTACCCTGAAAATATTTTTAATTGCTGTTTTATTATTCTAAATTATCAAGAACCATTTTATATCAAATCTCAAAATCTTATTGTGATGGAAGAATAAATAAAATAGAAGGTCATAACATTTAAATGTTATCTAAAAGCTTCAAAAGAATAATTACACTAGATAATAGCAAATGTGAGTTCAAAAAATATTAAAATATTTAAAAAGTTATGTATTAATTTAAGTGATCATAAATAAGGATTTGTTTTGTTAAATTATGATTACTATAAAACAAAATTCATTGGATCATCAATCATTTGAAAAAGAATGTTAAAATCCAAATATCCTTATTTATTGATGGACTAAAACACATCTTGTTATGTTTTTAAAAACTATGTCTGGAAGAGAAAAATTTTGGTTGTGAAATGATTTGTTTTTTTGATAAAATTATATAAAATTTGAAATTTTTTTACAAGACTTAAAAAAACATACAGAAACGTCTTCCATGTTATCAATACCAAAATTTTAGTTATTTGGAAATTTTGGAAGAAAAGAAATTATCAAATAAGTGACATAATTACTTTTTTGGAGAAATATTACCTTGTTAAAAAATAAAAAATAAACTTCTTCTTGATATAATGGAAATGAATATATGTGCTATTTTTTTATTAAATTTTCTAGAATGAAAATATTACAAACTCATATCATAAAAAAATGAGATATATTAAACTAGTCAGGTAGTCCCTATTAATTCTAACATATGCAATCCCCTGAGTGAAATGGAAAAAAAATGGAATTAATTACATTATTTAAATTATTAGTTCTTTAACTAAACTAAATTTATTATTTTTTGAAACAAAAATTATAGAATATGAAAAATTATTTTTAGTTTCTGGAGATGTAATGAAAAAGAATGTGTATAATCTGTTTAGAAGATTCAAATTGATTTGGAACTGAATGCATAAATTAAATGATTAAATGTTATGAAAATAACTAATTACATATGGAATATAGTGTATCATACACATAAAAAATTACTTTAATTATTGAAATAAGAAAACTAAGGTTTTTAAAGATGGATTAATCTCTGAGGATTTAACATGATAATTCTCATTTATTTTGAAGAATAGTTATTGGAATAGCATGTAATATTTAGAATCATTTGTTCTTTATTAAAAAACAAATATGACTCCTTATAAAATGTATAAATAAGAAACACCATGTAATAAATACATATTGGTGTTTTTAAATCATTTATTTAACAACTTCATGGTTGAAAATATTTTTATATTTTATCTAAGGGGTTTTTATGGTACATTTCATTGATACCTCATAGTGTTAGAGGATATATATGATTCAAAAAAGAAACTATAAATATTATTATCTTTACATATGTGAATTTAAAGTAACATTCTAATATAAATTTATATGGTTAGTTGATTATATGAGAGGAATTTAAGATGAAGTTGATATTTCAAAAGGAAAAAAATATATTCAGACATTCTAATGATGTTGAATCTAAAATGGTTAAAAATTTATATTTATCCATTTAATTTGATGTTGTAAAATCTTATTTATCTCAACATACGCATATAAAATATGTGGAGGTACAAAGTATCATTGGTGATTGACGAAAGAATGTTCTTAAAATAAAAATATAACATAATGTCACAAAAACCACATCATATTCATAGGTAAATACAATAGATATTAAAAATTCATTGATACAATTATAGTTTATTGATTCAATGGATGCATAATTGAATCTTATTGAGAAATTTTATACTTTTGAATTTAATCAAAACAAGAAAATAAAAATTTTACTAGATCAAAATTGGATTCGTAAAATAAGTTGGATGAAATGTTTGAATTGATAATAAATTAGGATTTTTTTTGTAAAGGATACACAAAGGTTAAAGATTTTAATTTTTATGAGAAAATATCACAATTTAAAAAATTTCAAATTATTATAATCATTCTTATTAATATTACCCATTTAAGATATAAAATATTCTAAATGGATTCCATGTTGGGTTTTTCCTAACATAGATCACGAAGAAGAAGTTTATACAAAAACAAATAGCTTTCATAATTCATGGTTAATATGAAAATAATATTAGAATGTTTAAAAAAGAATAATATGGTTTTTTGCAAGATTTTATAACCTTATATTATAAATTTGATACGTGATACATGATTTTTTTTAGTACAAAATGATTTTATAGTATTCACTTTGTGATATAGTGTAAAGATGATTCCCTTATTATTTTTTTATTTTAAATATATCATATTCTCTGGGGATGATAGATGAGTGTTTTTATTTTTTGTTTATATGAAATGTTATTTGAAATTTTTATTTTCTAATATATGAGATAGAGTCTTGGATTACAAATTTCTCAATTGAAGAAGTTTATTTTCCAATACCAATGTGATTATACTATAGATTTTTCAAATAAATTGTCTATAAATGATTCAAATCCACTATCCATGCATGTGTTAGTGGGGGAAAGATTGAAAATGATGTGAAAGGAAATGAGTATTTCCCAATGATTTTATAGTGTTGATTGATATAATTTTTCATTTATCTTCATTCTAGATATATGTAGTATGTGATGATTCACTTTTATCTAGGTATAAATGTTCCCCAAAGGAATATATTATAGTTTATTGGCAAATAATTCATACCTACAAATATCTAAGGAAAAATTAATTTTGTGATAAAATAAAACATATCAAGAATGAATAATTTGTTTTGGGTCTACAAATGTAGATTTGGGTGGTAGTGGGGATTGGAAAACATCAATATATAATTTATTTTTCATTATTTGAGAAATATTTGTCTGTTGGAATACAAATAATCAATATTCTGTAACTCCAATCACTACAGAAGTTGAGTCTGTAGACTAAACTTGAGATAAAACAAAATTAATCAAGATGAAGACCAAGATATAAGATATTTCAATTGATGTGATTTTCCCCTTCACTTATGTGTTAATGATCATCGTATTGTCAATATAGAAAACAATCTAGTGCATCATTATTGTTCAAGGAACATTTATATTAAATATCACAACATCATAGATTATATGGAATGATATAATAAAATTTTATATTTTTTCCTAAAATGAATCATGTTGTAAAAATATATTCACTCAATCATTACTGATGATAAAATTTAAAAGAAAAATTGGTATGGATAATTGTTGTTAAAACACACCCTCGTCATGGAAATGGATTTTGATTTCCATCCCCTCGATCACATTATATTTGGAATGTGTTGTCAATGTGAGAGAAAATATGTAAAAAATATATATTCAATGTTATATTATTTAACTATTTTTTTAGATAACATATTTATTGGTATTAATTAATATTTTAAGCTATGATATTAGATTCAGTATTATTTTTTAACAATTTTTTTGATGAAGATTCAAAAAATATTTCATCAAGGATCTATTATTAATATATCTGAATATATTTCTTTGGAATACATTTTTGAATCAGTGAATTATGGGTGAAAATTTATTATCATTCAATGATTATTAATTCCTACACCATGGTTACTCACATATTCTTAGAATTATTGGATATATAAAATTGTTTCATAGTTTCTTTGTTTCATGGAATTATGTTACACTATTGAAAGAAAAAATCTAATGGTGGATATTGTTGAGTCTAACTACGTTTGAGGTGTTTTTTAGTGATTAAAAATATTTCAAATTATAAATAAATATTTATTAGGTATTTCATTATATCATAAAATATAATTAAATTTTTAACTATTTGAATTTCATGTGATGTTTCTTGAATTTTGTTTGAACTGTTATATTTTTTCCAACAGATCGAGGGGTAAAGACCATGTCTAGTTGAATAATGTAATTTGATAGAGTTTGAACAAAAATTTCATTCGATATTGATCAATATTCAGTTAGAAAGGTACTTATTATCACATAATCAATTTCATGATATTTTATCTTCAATACAAACGAAAATAATAATTACATAAAGGTATTAAAGACTCTAGATATAGTTTTTTATGGATTATTATTTGTAAGACAAATATATTGAACAAATGTGGAAGGTAATAAAGAAATAAAAGTAGATAATGATAAGTATGATGTCAATTAGAATAATAATTTAAATTTAATCAGATATCGAACATCAGATTCACAATAAATAATCTATCATATATAGTATTCCAAATTATTGGGAAGAGGATTATATATAGATTCATCTGATAGAGGAAACATGTGTAGAACATCATATATGGAAAATAAAAATGAGTTGAATGATTTTTTGGATTGGTTTGAATAAGGATTATCATAAGAGATATAGAAGATAATTAATAATATGATACATGAGAAAAGGAAACATGTAATGTATTCCAAAATTAAGGATATGAGAAGAATAAGAATCATATGTGTTTTATAGAGAAATATGATACATCAATTGAGAACTAGATGTGGTTTTGGGGATCATAAAATATACTATTTCAAATACATTAAATGTGATGATGGGGAGTGAGTCTTTCAATTATAAAATATTCATAAGGAAAAATCATGATCTAATGCCTGATTTTTGGAAGGTTTTAATAATGTTCATTTTGTGTTATTAATAAATATTTTTAATAAAAACAGAATCCTATATTGTATGATGCTTAAAGATAGGAAAAAAGTGAAATATTCAAATTGTAGATTAAAATTTGTACTTGTTAAATTTAAATTGGATTTTACACTTCTCTTTATAATATTATAAAAATATACATTTCACAAAAAGTGAAATTTTATATTACTACTGATTTTGATGATTCCATGTGTATTACTAAATAAGTGATGTATTTGTGGAAGATATTGAGTTAAATTTTGAAACTTCATTGGACACAATACACCCAGATTGAGTGATGCCAAAAGATTTTATATATATCATTTACTATCATATGAATTTGGTTTGAATGTTATTAAATAGTTCTCAATAAATTTATATTAATATGTTGAGGTACTGGAAAAAGTGTATCTGACTGAGGAATCTGAATATGTGTACTAGAAATAATGTATTGTATGGAATGGTCTAGAAAATGAATTTGATACTAATGATCATTCTTCATGATGTGAAAGAAAGTGAATATGAAGAATAAGGTGTTCTAAAATTAGAAGTGTAAATAGATTTGAAGTTTTATAGTGATATTATTTAATCTTTTTGGTGATGGGATACATTTCTAGGTAAGTGAGGAATATTAAATTTTTATTTTACAAACCAAAAATATTATTTAGTAGTGGGTTTTTATCCTTAATTACATTCATTCCATGATAATGGATCTATATTATTAATAAGTATAGATCCTTATAAATATTTATGATCATTTTGGTGTGATCTTTTATTAATATCTAATAGAGTCAGTTCTCAATAACTAAAGGAAATGTTATTTTCTTATGTTGAAAAATATGAAATGAATGGATCATTGATCCAAACCCTCCCCCTATATTCAAGAACACAGATCGTGATTTTCTATTTTATGTTTTTTCTTCTTGAATATCCATTTTCAACTCCGTTATAGATGGAACAAAAAGTGTCATTCCAATTTATATTACAATATCATTATATGGAATTTATTTTAATATCCCATTGTCTATATCATTAATTATTGATTAAAAACCCTCATCTTCCTTATGGAATTTAATTATCATCTATAATAAAATGATTTTTTCAATCATTTGTAATGTGAGTGGTGTTTCTCCTTCATTAATAGTTTCCATATTTAACATTACTAACACTATTAATATTGTAAAAATGATGGACTCTTCATGGTTATAAATCCAAAATACATTATAATTAAGCTAATTTCTAAAATGATTTCTTTCCAATGGTGGTGGTGTATTGTTTATTCATAGAAAAATAGTGTTTCTACTCATGTCCTTTATCACATGTTGAGCTCTATCGATGAGAAAATTTATTTAAAATCTTATGATACTAATATCTCTTTTTTCTCTCACAATAGTGGTAGTTCCAATATACTATAATGGAAAATATTAGATGTATAAATTCCTGATCCAAATATGTATAGTTTTATTCATAGATATAAAATTATATCGATTCATTATAAACCACTATATCAGTTTTCGTAATGAAACAACCCTGTCTATTTATTGATTCATCACTATATATTGGAAATCCTTCTTTTCATAATTTATTACGTTATATTGATACATTAAAAAATATCCTCTTTATATTCAGAAAAAATTAATCACATTCTCTAAAGAATTTGTATTTTAATACATTTCATTGGAACATAGTTAATAGATTTTCTAATAGATAATTATTCTAAACAAATCATAGAGAGAAACATGATATGATAAGGAATCTATGTATATCTATTGTATTCATTAATGTTTCTTATTCTACATGTAAATATTTCATTAATGAAAAAAAAAATATTTCTTCCATAGATAAAATATGGCCATGGAATTTAATGTCTAGGATCGATTATTTTCACTTATTGAATTTAGCATACAATTACTTTTATCCTAGAGTATCATTAAGGACAAAAAATGATTCTCATTTTTCATATGGCATTTAGTGTATACAGATATATCATTAATGAATATAATAAAAAAATAATAAATTTATTCCCATAATACCCTACTCTTAAAATATATAATTAAAGAGGTTTATTTGGTTAATCCAGAGTGAATCAATGTAAACTAATAATTTGTATTTTACATATAATGTTTATTCCCTAATATATAATTCATCATCAAATATAATTGGTTATAACAAACAAGAAGACTCCTCATTTAAAATATTAAACATCGATTAATTTTTATAATTAGTAATTATATAATGGACGTGGAGAATTTTTTTTATAATAATGGAATTCATCTCTTTGTAATCAACACAAAACCTCACTGACCCATCCTTTTTCAGAATAAAATGGACAATAGAACCCAAGGTGACATATTATGGTTCGTGAATCCCTAGTCAAAATAATAATAATTTTTCGTCATTAAATTTTTCTAGATCTAATATATTTCATATATAAGGTACTATAAATATAGGTATTTTTTGGGTAAGAATTCAATTAAAAACCCTTATTTGGAGTTATGAAGATGACAATGTAATTATTTGGGAAACATATAATTGTATTCATGTATAATGGGTGATGTATAAATTCATAGGCTATCTTTTAGACCATAGGATTCATATTATTTTCTTCCAAATGAAATCCATTAAGATGAAATAATTTATATGTATCCTTATATAACTCCTATAATGAGTCATCTCCTGTAATTTCCCATGATTTTATGATATCATTATCTTTAAATAAAACATCAATCATCAGTTGTTATACACAGAACAGAATATTTTATAAAACTATGATATGATATATAAAAAATTTTTAGCGAATAATATACAATGTATTTAACAATAATATCAATATTATCTTAGGTTAATTTATCTATAATTTTCTGAAATGTTATATTTTAGGAAAATATTAAGTATATCAGTTTTTAATGAAAACAATTCATTTTAGTATTTCAAATTTTAATTTTCATAGGGATTAGATTTAAATTTATATGAGTTTCTTATTGTTAAAAATTATTTAACATGTAACTGTTTGGTATAAATTATTTTTCATATTGGTATATAAATAATTTTACACTAAAATGTATTTTCTAGAAAACTATTTTTGTCACAATTTTCGGCATTATTACAAAATTTACTTATAAAATATATAATAATTAAAACTGATATAATGAATTTGAATAAATTCTGTAACATTTGGTAAATGTGACTCTTTTATATTTTGGAATTAAGAATAGTCAATGTGATAATATTCATCCCATTAGTAAGGCGAAAATCTGGTAATTAAGGATAAAAATTTAATGAGGAATCATTCAAAATATATCCTATCTAACAACATATTCCATAAAATCCCAATACATTTATGGTTTTGTGTTCGGTAAGAGTTTCAAGGGAGGCTTGTGGAGGTTCTTTGGTGGTTAGAGGTGCAATAAAACTATAGTGGGAAATTCATATCATGAAAGGGGTGCAGAATGTGAATTTTTGGTTCATATCATGTGTCACTGGCATCTTTCATATCATATAAATGGCCAATGGGGTATCTATGAAATGGATTCATTTCCTTGCATTTTTTCACAAATTTTTTTTAAATAATTTCAATATTGAAATTAATTTTGATGAATATTGTTATTTTGGTAAACCATTGAATTTTATGCTGTGAGTGGAATACACAATATGAAAATGGTAAGATCTAAGATTTTTTAAAAACCTAATAACCTATTTTAATTAATTAATTCATTCTTCTCAATACCTTTTCCTAGTGAACCTTATGTGATTTTGGAGGATCTTCCATCCCTCTTCCCCCTTTTATCTATTTCACCTAGTGGATGATCCTTGGGAATCAATTGTGACTTATCCTCTCTACCCCATTGGTTTTATTCATCATTTATTCAACGATCCACAGTGGTGGTGTGGATTTGGTTTGTGTTGTGAGTTAGTATACATATTTTATTACACATTATATTATTATAATTTATCTATTGTTTTTTCATATGGTTTTTGATTACATCGATTTATTCTTCCCCATACATTGTATAAAGAGTTGGAAAATATTCATTATGGTATATATTCCATCATTTCCCACCTTATTGTATCATGAGGATGGTTTTATATCTATTTATATATATATATATGATTTTTTTCTTATATTGATAAAGATTAATTAATTGTACAATTAAAACTATTGTGGAAAATTGAATGATTCAAAAGATTTTAAGATTTGATATTATTGTGATATTATGATTATATCGGATAGACCACCTATTGAAAATAATGGATGTTCGAAGACTATTTTTATAATTGTATTTCTTATTATATATAAACCATGTTTAATGTTTTTTTCTATAACCCCAAAATGGAAATTTATGGAAAACATATATTTTTATAATGAAATTTCTCACTTATTTTTCAGTATTGTGTAACACCCCTAAAATAATTTGAAATGTAATAAATTACCAATTCATAAATATTTAATAGAGTATTTGATGCGTCGTAATTTGTGATTGTTCTTGTGGCATATATATGTGTGGATGAGATGTCATTTGGGGTGATGATAGGTTGTTTGGATATGATTTCAGTGAGGCTAGGTTACGGTCCAGAAGGATGTCCTCTTGGAGAATCAAGATGATGGTTTTTTTGGATGTGATTTTTGGGATGTGAGGGGATGGTTCGATGAGAATTATGATCTTATTGTGATGTGTTGGTTTTTTATTATATATTCTAGATTATGGCATAAAAATTATAATAATACTAATTGAAATGGAATGGGTATACATTTTTTAATGGGATTAAAATTAAAAATGGAAAAAATAAATGTTAGGATATGTTCTTAATAGTAGTTTTTTGGAAAATAATTAAATGACTACAAAAGATAATTGAATTGGATAGTTTTGTGATATGTGGTTTATGGGTTTTGTTTTTTTTTTCATCTAGTGAATTAATAGGAGTAAGCTAAAGTGTATAAATTTAGAGTTTGATTCTATTTTGTTTTGAAAAAATATGTCAGGAATATGTGTGTATTTTATAAATTAACATGTATAAATATATATTACATGTTATTTCTATATTCACTAAGCCCACATCGATCACTATATACCGACACCCATATTTTCATATGTAGGGGTATTTTCTAACATCAAGGAGATGATTTTGGATGGATTGCTACCCAGTCAACCTCAATCTCTCTTATATGAAAGTAAATATGCATGTTTTTTATGGTTAGAGTTCTATCAGTTCTCCAGTTGATGGATTATGTGTTTTCGATAGGGATTAGATATGAGTGTGCTGTGGGATTTTGGCTATGGTATCTTTAGGTAGAATGTGACATGACCATGATTTAGAGAGGATTATGGTAGAGTCTTCAATTGTAAAAATATGGTAAGAGTGTAATTTAATTTATGTTCATGTTATCGTACATCTCTATATTTTAAGTGTTTCATGGACTAATAATATTTCGGAGATATGATATGTAACTATTTTATTTGGATATTTTCCTATATTTTTCAGATATCATGTGATGTGAAATTTTTGTGGGGTGGTGTAATAGATCATTCAAAAGATATGATAGTGATAGGATTTGATAAATTGGTGTGTATAATTGGAAAATTAGTGGAAAAGTAGTGTGGGGTATCTTTTTTGATATTATTCATATTGATTAATATTTCATTGAAATAATTATTTATTGATCATGGCTTGGTGGGTTTGGGATGGATGGGTTACTTGTTTAGGATTTACTGGTTATAGTATATAACAAGAGGTGTATTAGAATTCCTCTATCACATGTTCACATGAGACACTGGTTTCCCTTATATGTATAATTGTTTTATTACCCTGCATATATAAATAATTCTTTGGTTTCTTATAGAATTACCTGGATCATTTAGGATAGTAAAAAACCCCACCTTTTTTAATAGTTTCGATGTCACTACTTAATCATTTCATTTTGAATTTTACATTTGGATATTTTTACCAATATACACATAAATATGAATGAATTTTGGGAATCTTTTAGTTTCCTTTTTTAGTATTTTTTAGATATTATTTTTTATTACTTACCATATCTCCTGATATAATATTATTATAGAGGGTATTTCCTCCAATTACATCTAATTTTTATTCTCTTCGTGCCAATCACCATCCCAGGACACCCTGAAGGCTAGATATGGAGGTTATTATCTATGAATTTCTCTATCCTCATTTTTTTTATCATGGGAGTGTAGGGATATTTATAGATAGGTATCATATATGATGGTTTAGAGATTTGATAACGTTCAAATTTATGCATAGTGATGTTTTAATCGGTTGGTTTGGTAGCGTTTACAGTAGACCATGGTGTGTGACAATAGCAAGGGGGACATGAATAGAAAGTTTATCCCCCCACATTGATCAAATTTACCCAATATAAACATATAGAATGTCTATATGGGGTGGAACTATTTTTAGTATGGATAACTACAAGAGGTACATGCATATTTATGACTCTTGTTCCTATTGGATTTGGGTTGTTTTCGATATGTTAAATTTTATAATGTAAATTAAAATGAATCTAAATAAAGTAAAATAAACTATTTCATTCAATTCATTTATGGATCATAGGAATTTTCCATGTGTTTTATGTATATATAAATTCATTTTTCTAACATGGTTGACCATTCTATGTATGATCTAGAATTAGAGGATGAGGGTTGGAAGAAGGAGTTGTGCACTTTTTAGGTGCATGATTAGGGGAATTATGATTCTAGGGTTTCTTATATTGAGATAGAGATATGGATAGAGGTTCCTGAGATCTTTTTCAGTTTGATCTAGTCCTCAGTGAGATATTAGGTCCTATTTGACATTATTCATATGTGGGGAGAATCACATTAGGGTTGGATGTTTTATATATGTGACAATGAACCGAAAGATGTCTCATGGGTTAACATTCATATATGGTCTAGGATGTATTATTTTAATTGAACATGATGGATGTGAAGAGAGATGAGATACATTGTATTCCACATAAGAGTATTTCAGTGTTTTTCATAAACATGTTCATGTACATTCTACTTATCTTACAATACGTTTTTCTGGATGTGTAGTCCCATATGATACCTATTATGGAGGAAATCACTGCATTTATCGAGTATGTAGTTACATCTATTCAATTTACAATGACTTTGGAGGTTTAGAAAATGAAGGATTTGATAGAGAAATTTCACCCATTATGAGGATTAATGTGTGAGGGGAACCTTCCAACTTCCTTTTGGATCATGGATTTCAGAAAAAGATCATAGACACAATGAACATCACAGTTTCTACTAGTGGGGATTCCACCTCAGAATATTTTCTTCCAGCCTTCTGGGGATACTTATAAGGCCCCAGCCTTAAACATAACTTAATCATGAGTTACTTCAATAATACACATTGAGTATCTTTTCAGGTTTAGAGTTTTAGAGAATTAGATCATAAAACATGCATTGCATTCCACATTTTTACAAAGTGGTTACATAAAAGATAATACTCATTTTTCCCATCAACATAATCATATTTAAAATAAAACATGGATTCTTTCTTGACACTTCCTTTACACTATCATCACATCATGTACCATTTCCTTGACCTGTGAAAAACATTTCGAAAACATGGGATGAGCATAAAAAGATCAGTAAGGGATATAAAAGTACGAAATGAAAACATTAGTCCATGCATGGAATCATACATTACTCATAAAACATAATCACATACCTCATCAAATAATGAATAAATCATAGAAATCATAAGACATAAAGGTAACTTGTGGCATTCATAATATTCTTACGTAGGAACTAACCCTCATAGTTACGTTTGGAATACCCATCACAGTATATTCCCGAAATCTCTTCAGAGAAACCTTAAAGTTTAACTCCTTCGCATTACCCAATGTATTAGAGAGCTATTTCGGGCTCACCCTACCTTAGTTTATCAAGGTACCACCCGTCTTCATAACAATGCCCAAGAACCATGACATAATCGTATCACATAAAACATGCAAAAAGGAAACATAACATTTCCACTTTTCAATCACAAGATATAAATACAACACATTGATATAAAAACATTATGAAAACCCTATTCAATACCAAAATAAATGAAAAGTAAAACATCGTATTTATTTTTCATTCAAAAAAAGTTATGGCTTGTAGAGGAAGCTGAAACTCAAATAATGGTCATGGCGGTGGAGAAGTCATTGTCACCGCATACGTATGACAAAAAAACAATCCCTTTTGTCGTTTAGTAAAAGTTTTGTATAAAAACATTCCTTTTGAATAAATGTAAAAGTTAAAGGTGTTTATACACCGTATAAAATAAAGTTGTGTACAAAACAAAATATGCCTCAATGAAAGGAGATTGAGACGATGTCCCTTACCTCATGTCCGACGTGACTCGATTGCTCTTTAATCTCCTGAATAATAAACTAAAGTTAATTTATACATGCTTAAGAACATTTTTCATGTTTATTATTCCTTTTATATAATTTATTTCCATGTTATAAATGTTATGTAATCATTTAATTTAATAATGTTCATTTTTTCGATTTTTGGTACTTAATCAAAAATGGACTTCTTACAATTACTTGTTGTTTATGTGGTCAAAGGTTCATTATATCCAGAATGATATTCATGATTTGGATATAACATATTTCATATATATATCCAGCATATACATGTATTTATAATAGTACATAACGTTTAGAGGTAAGAAATGAAATGCACCATCCATGAAGACGGTAAGCCATACGTACGCATGAGCGCTACTTTCATTTATATTTCATATTTAATGAAGTTAAATCTAAATGATATAAGGGTATTTTATAATTCCAGTATAAAATAATATATAATAACATTAAATCCATCCTTTATACGTCCCACATATGGCATTAACGAATCAAATCACTTTGAGGGGGCGGCAGTCCACACATCCTAAAATGAAATTAGCATGTTTACCCACAATGGAAACCATAAAGGTATGCCACAAATGAAAAAATACAGAATCATAAAGAAAAAAGATACATAATATATATCATATATAAATATAGTGACATCATAATGGCCACCATGAAAGGTGTTAAAATAATATTGAACAATCATCGTTTCGTGAGGAAGATATTCGCCATCCACAGAAACATTATGTTCCTTAACCATTTGATGAAGGTGTGTGTAATTGTAGATTAAATAATTCTCATAACAACATCCTAGTTTATTGAATATATAGGTTTTGTTTCAAATGAAATTAATAGAAAGAGTTTAGGGTGTTGGAGAAGCAAAATAAAACATAAGAACACAAGAGAATACACTACAGTTAAATCGGGTAACTCTTTTTGATTTGAGGTCAAAGGCTTCCTTGGAAAGACTTCATCCCAAAGTGAGGCTTCTGGGAGTAATATTGGGATGTGTAGAGACAAAATGGGCAGCGGTTTGCTGAGACAAAGGCTTGAGAGATGTCGGTAAGGTGGTAGAGGTGGGGGCCTTTTATAAGAAGAGAGGAGGGGCACTCTTGGAATGTTATAAAAGGTTACTTTATTATAAAATTCTTTTCATATTTTAAATGTCCAAAAATTATATATTTCGAGGATAAGGTGATAAGAGTTCTAAATCCACCCATCCAATAGGTTTTTGACAAATTTAGGTCTTATATTTTACATTATATTTTCATTTTATTTAAATCGTTAAATAATGAGGTAATCGATGCATCATCATGGTGTCATAAATAATTTAATTTATTTAATTTCTAAAAATTATAAAAAAAATATCATGATGTGGGAAATTTTTTTATCTTTCTAATGAATATTTATAGTAAAAAATATCACTTGTATAACCCCATGTAATTTTTTTTAGTAAAACAACCCATGCTTTTGACATTTTTATTTTGACATTAAATAAAAAGTTATTAGTGTCATTTTCCTACCAAAGTGGATCCATGGGGTCCCCAAGTTGACCCATGGATTTTCTTGGTCGGCCATGACACATACAATAATGATAGGACATGTTTGAAGTTCATTTCATATTATTAAAACATTTTTTAACCTTAAATTACACTAATTACCTCTAATCGCGATTAAAAACATAAAAGTTGCTATTCACAAAAAAAAATTTAATCCCATTGAACCATATTTTATATCTTAATGAAAATAATGTATGTCGGACTTTTGAAATTCAAAACACAGAGATGGTAAAATTTCATTTAAACAAAAAAAAATAGTTTTTTAAGTACCACTTAGTGGTTTCACTATGCATTAAAATTGCAGTTTTTCAGAAAAATACCAAAACATCACCCTAAGCTATATTTGACATTAAATATTCAAAAATGATGTCTATTTTACAAAATTAAAATAATATAAGTTACATTAATTAATTTAATTATTAATTCCCACTGTCAGAACAAATAGCATGTTTTTATTAAATAATATATAACAAAAGATTGACACTGGTTTAAGTCCAATTTCAAAGAGAAATTAATTCCAACGACCACTATTGGATTAAATGGTAAAAATATATTCTAATTTCACTTTAAAAACATTAAAAATATAATCTAATCATATAAATAAATTATATTAAAAAGAGGTTTTGAATTAAAATACAACATTTTTCACTATTCATTAAAAAATGAACTTTATCGGAAAAATACCAAGAATTTACACAAAGTAAATTTTGATGTCCTAATTCTGAAGAAGAATTTTATTTGGTCCAATAGAATGCATAATAGTGACCACAATGATATTTAGAGATGGTTCTCCATCAAAAGGCGATTGTTCGACCTTTTAGTGAATTTTAGAGTATCTATGCCTAAAATTGAATTCTTTTCATATTTTAAGCATCTATTCTTTATTTGATAAATTTAAAAAGATTTAAAAAACATATATAATCATATTTTAGTTATTTATATTCATTTTCACCAATACAACGACTACATGTTAACTACCATTTAAAATAAAATTATTTTCTTACTAGTGTGCAACTTTAGATTTCAAAGAAACTCTTTGTTGCATATCGGGTACGCTATCAAACATAGCAACCCCTTTAAGGTAAAATTAATATTTAATTCGTAAATATTAATAAATATGAAAATGTTTTATTCTATATTTACCTGGGATGTTACATCCTTCCCCCCTTTTGGGAATTGTGTCCTCACAATTTTATTCACTTATCAAAATAAGTGGGGGTATTTATCCCTCATATCATTTTCAGATTCCAACATTGCCTCTTCAACCAAATGGGTTTTCCACAAAACCATTACCTGGTGAATTACCTAATTTATCAACACTTCCTCTCTTCAGTCATGAATCTGCACTGGTTGTTCTTCTTAAGAGATATTCTCTTCCAACTGAACTACCTCTGGGATAAAAACATGAGATGGATCTGGCATATAATTTCTCAAAATAGAAACATGAAAAACATTGTGTACCAGAGATTAACTCGGAGGTAAAGCCACTCGGTAAGCAACTAATCCAACTTTCTCTAGAATTCCATATGGTCCAATTAACCTTGGACTCATCTATCCTTTCTTAACGAATCACATCTCACTTTTCCATGGTGAATCTTTGAGAAAAACATAATCACCTATCTCGAAAGATAGATCCTTCCTCCGGTTATCCGCATAACTCTTCTGCATGCTCTAATATTTTTTCATGTGTTTCTGAATCAACTGAACTTTTTCTGCCATCTCTTCTACCAATTCTTGTCCCATTAGCTTCCTTTCACCCACTTTATCCCAAAAATCTAGAGTTCGACATCGTTTACCATATAATGCCTTAAATGGAGCAATTTGTATACTAGAATGAAAACGGTTATTATAAGAAAATGAAACCAAAGAAAGATGTTGGTCCCAACTTCCCTGATAATCCATTGAACAAACACGTAGCATATCCTCAAATGTCTGAATCCTTCTTTCTGACTACCCATCTGATTGAGGATGAAAAGCTGTACTAAAATTTAATTCAGTACCCAACGACTTTTGAGGGCCTTTCCAAAAGATAGAAGTAAACCTAGGATCATGATCAGATATAATGGAAAGAGGATCTCCATGTAACCTGGCTATATTTTTAAGATACAAATAGGGAAGTTGATCTAGGGAAAAATTATCTCGTATAGCATGAAAATGAGCAGATTTAGTCAAGCGGTCAACAATAACCCAGATTGCATTATTACCTCGATGTGTCTTCGGCAATCCCACAACAAAGTCCATGGATATATTCTCCCATTTCCACTCTGGTAAAGGTAACGGCTGAAGCATCGCTTTCGGTAACTTCCGCTCTGCTTTTACTTGTTGAAAAGTCAAAAAAATACACAGTAAAATCAGCAATATCCCTTTTCATTTCTTCCCACCAGTAATACTCCCGAAGATCTCTATACATCTTAGTACTGCCTGGATGAACTAAAAACGGAGAACAATGAGCGTCACATAACAACTCTCTCTTCAACTGTGAATCACAAGGCACACAGAATCTCTTCCCAAATCTAAAAACAAATTCATTATCAATGATGAATTAAGGAAAATTACCCTTCTGAACCAGCTCTACCTTTTTCTGTAACTCGTTGTCTTACTTCCATGCTTGCTTAATTATATCTGATAGAGATGATCTCACTAATACCTAAAACAAAATAGAAGAACATCCTACACCAACAACTTCTATGCCAATGTTCATCAAATCCTTAACCAATGGATCACGTTCCAAACACAACATTGTTAATGAAGCATTACTTTTTTGACTCAAAGCATCATCCACTTTATTTTCTTTTCCCGGATGGTAATGAATTGTACAACCATAATCCTTGATTATTTCTACCCATCTCTTATATCTCATGTTCAATTCTTTCTGAGTGAATATATACTTTAAACTTTTGTGATCGGTATATATTTCACACTTACTCCATAAAAATGATGCCTCCAAATTTTTAAATTGAAAACAATAGCAGCTAATTCCAAATCATGGGTAGGGTAATTTACCTCATGAGTTTTCAACTGTCGTGAAGCATAAGCAATTACCTGATCATTCTGTATTAGGACGCAACAATGTCCTTTCAATGAAGCATCACTATAGATAACAAAATCACCATTCTTGAAAGGTTTTGCCAAAACTAGAGCATTCATCAATCTTCTTTTTAGTTCCTGAAAACAATCATCACATACTTTTTTCCAGATAAACTTAACACCATTCTGAGTTAGCTTAGCCATTGGACAAGATAACTGTTAAAAATTTAGAACAAACCTTTGGTAATATCCTGCCAAACCAAGAAAACTACGAATCTCGGTTACATTTGTGGGTCTCGGCCATTCTTCAACAACCATTGTTTTTACAGGATCCACAGTTATTCGATCTTTAGAAACAATATGACCAAGGAAAGAAATTTGTTGCAACCAAAACTCACACTTTCTGAATATCCCATACAATTTCTTTTATTTTAATGTTTGAAAAATAACCCTTAATTGTCTTTCATGCTCCTCTTTACTTTTAGAAAACACCAAAATATCATCAATGAAAACCACCAGAAACTTATCCAAGAACTCATGGAAAATTCTATTCATAAGGTCCATGAATACAGCAGGTGCATTGGTTATCCCAAAAGGCATAACTACAAATTCATAATGGCCATATCTTGTATGAAACACGGTATTCAGAATTTCTGTTTCCTTTACCTTAAATTGATGGTACCCCGATCTCAGGCCAATCTCTGAAAAATACTAAACTCCCTGGAGCTGATCAAACACATCATCGATATGAAGTAATGGATATTTGTTCTTAACAGTGATGTTATTCAAGGCACTATAATCAATGAAAAATCTCATAGAACCATCTTTCTTTTTAATAAATAAAACAGGAGCACCCCATGGTGATGTTCTAGGTCTAATGAAACCTTTCTCTAATAAATCTTGTAATTTCTCCTTCAACTCTAAAAGTTCAGTTTGAGCCATTCGATAAGGGGGTTTTGAAATGGGCTTAGCACCAGGAACTAAGTCAACAGTAAATTCAACTTCCCAGTCTGCAATTATTCCAGGAAACTCATCAGGAAACACATCAGGATACTCATTTACCACTATCACATCATTAATCTGAACAGTTCACTTTTTTTCAACTATATGTGAAAGGTAACATTAATTTCCATCTTTTACAAGTTTCTCGGCCTATTGATATGTTATCAACAGTAAGGTTTCATTCTTGTAAACAAACTGAATGTCTTTTTGAAAAGAAACTTCTTTAGCTCTACAGTCAAGCTTAGCCTGGTAAATAGGGAGCCAATCCATACCCAAGATAACATCAAACTATACTATAGGTAAAACAATAATGTTTGCAAGTAGGATCATTCCATGGATAAGGATAGGAAGATTATTATAAATTCTTTTTTCCGCAACATTTCCCCAGGTGTTTTTACCACAACTTCAAGAGTCATTTATTGAGATGGTATTCCCATTTTACTAGAAAAGTTTTTAGAGATGAAAGAATGTGTACACCCCGAATCGAACACCACACTGGCATAATCTGAAAAAACAAACAAAGTACCTGATACTACTTATTTGATGGCCCAATATCTGCTGAAGTAGTTTCAAAAGATTTCACCAGACCATTTTGCTTGTAGTCTAACTGCTTTCCATCACTCGAGCTCTTTGTCGGACACTCATTTTCATATTGACCCATCTCATTGCACTTAAAACATTTCACTAACTGTAAATCAAATTTGGTCTTTCCATCACCCTGATCTTTTTTAGTGAAATCACGAGCCTTATGTACCATCTTACCACATCGGTAGCACTTTCGAGAATTCAAAAGACATTCCCCAGCATGCCTTTTACCACATTTATCACAAACTGGAAACTTATTTTTCTTACTATCAGACCTTTTTGAAGAATTCTTTCCTTTCTCTTGCCACCTCGGTCTCTTTTTCTGCTGGTTGTTATAGAACACTTGATCATCGGAAAACTCCATTTCCACCTTCTCATCACATTGACAAAGCTTTTCATAACTCATTAACTCGTGAGAAGCTAAAGCCCTTCCATATTTTCACTTTAATCCTGAGTAAAAATGATTTATTTTACTATCAAGGTCTCAGATAAAATTTGGAGCATACCATGCCAAAGGAGTGAACCTTTCTTCATAGGCAGCCACTGAATCTTCCTCTTGCCTCAATTCCAAAAATTGTTTTTCCATCCTATGTCAAACAGCCTTATGAAAATACTTCTCAAGAAACATACCTTTGAATTCATCCCAGTCGAGAGCATCAATCTCATCAGCGTCCCTGGTATTTTTAACCATTAACCACCACTGATCTGCTTAACCCTCCAAACAGTAAATAGCAAGACGAACCTTTTGATTGTCTGAACACCCCATGACATCGAAAATCTTCTCGAGTGCTTTAATCCACCCTTCAGTTAGCTCAAGGTCAGATGATCCTCTGAATGATGGGGGATATTTCCCCATGAAATGTTCTACCACTAACATGTTCCTCTGCGGTTGATCTGGCTGATCTTGTGCATGGATACCACTGCCATTTATTTCTTGATTCAAATGCACCATTACTGCATCAAACTATTCAATTATAATTCTGATCATCTCAGGATGCCGATTCGGAATGTTATTTCCTTCTGTATGCCTTCCTAGAACTTCTTCCCTTTTTCATCTACGGAAAACCATTCTAAAAAACATGTCATAGATGAAGCAACATGGTAATCTTCAAATTCTATATCATTTGAATTTGACCATAAATGTTTTTGGATAATCATTTAACAGAATTATATCTCCTAATGTTTTCTAAACCGACCTCTGATACCAACTATAAGGCCACATCCTTAAACATTACTTAATCTTGATTTACTTCATGAATACACATTGAGGATCTTTTCAGGTTTAGAGTTTTAGAGAATTAGATAATAAAACATGCATTACCTTCCACGTTTAAACAAAGTGGTCACATAAACAATAGTTCTCATTTTTCCCATCAATAGAATCATATTTAAAATAAAACATGGATTTTTTCTTGACACTTCTTTGACACTATCATCACATCATGTACCATTCCCTTGACCTGTGAAAAACATTTCAATAACTTGGGATGAGCATAAAAAGCTCAGTAAGGGATATAAAAATACGAAATGAAAACATTAGTCCATGCATGGAATCATACTTTACTCATAAAACATAATAAAATACCTCCTAAAATCATGAATAAATCATATAAATCATAATACATAAAGGTAACTTGAGGCATTCATAACATTCTTACGTAGGGAGTAACCCTTATGGTTACGTTTGGAATACCCATCACAGTATATTCCCTAAATCTCTTCGAAGAAACCTTAACTTTTAACTCCTTCGCGTTACTCAATGCATTGGAGAGCTATATCAGGCTCACTTGCACTTATTTTATCACGAAACCACCCTTCTTCATAACAATGCCCATGAACCATATCATAATCGTATCACATAAAACATGCATAACGGTAACATAACATTTCCACGTTTCATTAACATGATATCAATACAACAAATTGATATAAAAACATTATGAAAACCATTTTCAATACCAAAATAAAATAAAAGTAAAACATGGTATTTATTTTTCATTCAAAAAAAGTTATGGCTTGTAGAGGAAGCCGAAACTCAAATAATTGTCACGGCGGCGGAGAAGTCATTGTCGCGGAATACGTATGACAAAAAAAACATTCCCTTTTTTTGTTGAGTAAATGTATCATATAAATATATTCCTCTTGAATAAACATAAAATTCAAAGGTTTTTATACACCGTATAAAAGAAAGTTGTGTACAAAACAAAATATGTCTCAATGAAAGGAGATTGAGACGATGTCCCTACCTCATGTCCGAAGTGACTCGATAGATCTTTAATCTCTTGAATAATAAAATAAAGTTAATTTATACTTTCATAAGAACCTTTTTACAGTTTATTATTACTTTTATATAACTTATTTCCATCTTATAAACGTTATGTAATCATTTAATTTAATAAAGTTTTTTTTGTCGATATTTGGTACTTAAGTCAAAAATGGACTTCTTACAATTACATGTTGATTATGTGGTAAAAGGTTCATTATATCCAGAATTATATTCATGATTTGGATAGAATATATTTCATATATATCCCGCATATAAATTTATTTATAATAGTACATAAAATTTAGAGATAATAAATGAAATGCACAGTTCATGGAGACGGTAAGTTGTACGTACGCATGAGACCTACTTTCATTTCTATTTAGTATTTAATGGAGTGAAATCAAAATGATATAGGGGAATATTATAATTCCATTATAAAATCATATATAATAACATTAACTCAATCCTTTATATGTCCCACATATGTCAGTAACGAATCAAATCACTTTGAGGGGGCGGTAGTCCGCACTTCTTAAAATGAAATTATTGTGTTTACCCACAATGGAAACCATAATGGTATGCCAAAAATGAAAAATACATAAGAATAAGGAAAACATAAACATAATATATATAATATATAAATAGATTTACATCTTAATTTCCACCATGAAAGGTGTTAATATAATATTGAACAATCATCGTTTCGTGAGGCAGAAATTCGCCATCCACAGAAACATTATGTTCTTTAACCATTAGCCAAAGGTGTGTGTATGTGTTGCTCAAATACTTAGCATAACAACATCCTAGTATATTTAATATACTGTTTTTTTTACAAAAGAAAAGAATAGAAAGTGTTTAGGGGGTTGGAGAAGAAAAATAAAACAAAAGAACACAAGAGAAGACACTACCTTTAAATCGGGTAACTCTTTTTGATTTGAGGTCAAAGGCTTCCTTGGAAAGACGTCTGCCCAATGTAAGGCTTCTAGGAGTAAGAGAGGTATTTAGAGAGACAAAATGTGTAGGGTTTGGCCAAGACAAAGGCTTGAGAGGTGTGGGTAAGGTGGTAGAGGTGGGGGCCTTTTATAAGAGGAGAGGAGCGGCACTCTTGGAACATTATAAAAGGTTACATTATTATAAAATGCTTTTCAGATTTTAAAAGTCCCAAAATTATATATTTCTATGATCAGGTGATAATAGTAATAAATTCACCCATCCAATAGGGCTTTGACATGTTTAGGACTTAGAGTTTACATTATCTTTTCATTTTATTTAAATCGGTCAATAATGAGGTAATCGCTGCATCATCATGGTGTCATAAATAATTTAATTTATTTAATGTCTAAAAATTATAAAAAAAATTAATGATGTAGGGAATATTTTTATATTTCTATTGAATATTAATATACAAAAATATCACTTGTATAACTCAATGTAAAAATTGTTTTAGTAAAACAACCCATGTTTGTGACATTTTTATTTTAACATTAAATAAAAAGTTATTAATGTCATATTCCTACCAAAGTGGCTCCATGGGGTCCCCAAGTTGACCCATGGATTTTCATGGTCGTCCATGATACCTACAATAATGGTAGGACAAGTTTCAAGGTCATTTCATATTATTAAAACATTATTTTTACCTTAAATTACACTAATTACCTCTAATAGCGATTAAAAACATAAAATTTACTATTCACCAAAAAAATTATTTTATTCCCATTGAACCAAATTTTACTTCTTAATTACATCCATGTATGTTGGATTTTTGAAATTAAAAACACAGAGGTGGAAAAAAATCATTTAAACGAAAAATCAGTTTTTTAAGTACCACTTAGTGGTTTCACTGTTCATTAAAAATTGATGTTTTTCAGAAAAATACCAAACCCTCACCCTAAGATATATTTGATATTCAAAATTCAAAAATGATTTCTATTTTAAAAAATTCATATTATATAAGTTACATTAATTAATTTAATAATTAATTCTCATTGTCAGAACAAATATCTTTTTTTATGAAATAATATATATCAAAAGATTGACACTAGTTTAAGTCCAATTTCAAAGTGAAATTAATTCCAATGACACCTATTGGATTAAATAGTAAAAATATATTCTAATTTCACTTTAAAACCAATTCAAAAGATAGTCTAATCATATAAATAAATTATATTAAAAAGAGGTTTTGAATTTAAATACAACATTTTTCAATATTCATTAAAAAATGAACTTTATCGGAAAAATACCAAAAATTTACACAAAGTAAATTTTGATGTCCTGATTCTATAGAATAATTTTATTTGGTCCAATCGAATGTATAAGAGTGACCAAAACTATATTTAAAGAGGGTTCTCCATCAAAAGGTGATAGTTCGACCTTTTAGTGAATATTAGAGTATATATGCCTAAACTTAAATTCTTTTCATATTTTAAGCCTTTATCCTTTATTGGATAAATGTAAAAACATTTAACAAACATAAAAAAATCATATTTTAGTTATTTCTATTCATTCTCGCCATTACAACGGCTACGTGTTAACTACCATTTAAAATAATACTATTTTATTATTAGTAAGAAACGTAAGATTTCAAAGAAACACTTTGTTGTGTATCGGGTACCCTATCGAACATAGAAACCCCTTTAAAGTGAAATTAATATTTAATTCTTAAATATTAATAAAGATGAATTTTTTTTCTTTATTTACCTGGGATGTTACAGTAGTGGTTTCCATTAATTTATGGTTATATAAGGTCATTGTTTATTATATAAGGTGTTCATGTACATTGCATAAATATGTTCATGTTGTTATTTTATATATGTTTAGTAGAGTTTTATAGGATCATCTCTTTCCATACAAGTAGATTCAAGTGGGTCTATTCTAGCACCTAGTGAAGTATGGTTATGCTCTACTAAGGGGATATTGAGTTGTTAGAGGGAAACCACATGATGTTCCCTTTGATTTTGAACCATGTCCTATGCATTCTCATGGAGGTGGTGATCATAAAAGTGTTATAAGATATTGGCATGGACAACTGCACAATTTTGAGTCGGCAATGTTAGAGAGGAACAAATCATCGAGGAAATATCAGTTTTCATCTATGCATTTTAATGCATTGTTTGATTATTTATCTTCACAATTCATTTTTCTAAACAATCAATCCAATGTTCTTGTCATGTATATAGAGTATACCTATGCCCTAGTTTTGATAACTCCAGACTGGATCTACACTAGCTTGTTTAATGTTTTCTGATGATGTTGGATGACGATGGGACCACAACAATCCCATGGGGATCTTTTAATTCTACTGATGCAACCATAAAATATTATACATGGTATTTTTTATTCCATATTTTATATTATATAATTACTCTATAGGAGTTTCATTTTCATGGATGTGGATGTTGATCGTGTAGTATTCATTGGTGAGTGAAGTTTCTATGTTTTCAATCAGTGTATAAATCCCTGTATTTTTTATTATTAGGTTGTGGTTGGAATTTTTGGATGCCGGAAAAATGGGACTATCAAGGGACATTTTTCAGTTTTTGTATGACATTTATGATGAGTTTTTTATGTTAAACCCTCAACATGATGTTGAGTTTTGGATAGAATTCCAGCCCAGTGCTTCCCTGATACAGATGGATCCTAATTGAATAGAAACTGTTATGGTTTGAGAGTTAAGGATCTAGATAGATGATCTGATGTGGAATAGGTTTTTCATACCTTCTATTTTCTCTTGGTGTTTAGCAGTACTATTTTCCAAGAATGAATATGGAATTGTTATGGTGTGTTAAAAAATCTAGAGGTTGAAAGATATTATATTTAAAATAGTTAACCACTTCCACGAATGATAAGTCATTTAAACCATCTAATATGTGAGAGTTGATGTTACAAGAATTCAATGTGGTATAGATATCACTTTTTTTAGTCATTCCATTCAGTATCACAAAAATCCCATCTACGTTAACATTCCATCAATTCCTCGGCTAGTTCTTTATTGTGTTCATTGATGAAATATTTATCTACTAAATAGTAGTGGAGGATCATGTCCATCATATCATATCAATCTTTAAGGGTTTATGACACTAAAAAAATCTAGGTAATGTTTTCCATGTCTATGTTTTGGACCCTAGAGGTGAATTTCCTAGTTCATGTTGTGTCTTAGAATGGTGAGTTAGTGGACCCAGCAAAAGGTAGACTAGTTTATTCTTTGGTATCACCAATGAACATGGATTATGAATATATATTTCTTATTAATATAGGATATTATATTAGATTTATTTATAATTTATCTCAATGTATAGAATATTTTATATAATTGATGAATATAGATCATGATTTTCTTTATACTGATCAATTTTATGAATCATTCGGTAACGTAAATGGGATGTTATTCAATTATCAGTGAATCAGTTTCCGGAGGAAGGTATGATGATTTAGGTGTTGTTTATTCTTGATATTTTTTCATGGGATTTATTTTGATGAAGGATATGGAAATAATATTGTAACGACCCAAAGTTTCATTAATGGAAATCCCTCTTGATCTAATTAAATTTCTTTATGAAAAATGTTTTAATAATATGTCAACTTCTTTGGTTTTATGTTAAGAATTTTGACCGTTGCTAATATATCCGTTGAACAGTGATCACATGATTAGTATAAATATAGGACTTTAACAAATCCAATTTACTCAGACAAAAGGCGCGACGGCCTCGTCTAGTAGAATTGCTCCATACGAAGCCCATTTGTCGGAGCTCGGAAAAGAGGTGGCATCCTTGGGCTTCGCTCTTGATGAAGCCCAATCTGAGCTTTATCATGTCAAGCTTGAACGTGATCATCTACGGGAAAAGTGGAAGTTGATTGAATTTACCACTCGAGCGATGTTATCTAAGCCACCCCAAGAGTCTGTCAGCATCACACACCTTACCCTTAGGTCTTATGTGGTTGTTTTAAGGGGTTATGTAACAAATAAGTAGTACTATGTTCATGTACATTATTTTTTTATATAATAATGAATATAATTTCTAGTCATTTTTGATACATTGTAAATAGTTTTTAAAGTACAAATGGTGTTTTGAGTTATTATTTAATTAAGAAATCTATTTTATTAAATTAACGTATTTTTGAATTAAATAATATTTTAATAAAATAATTATATTATTATTAAATTAATTTTTATTAAATATAAATGATCTTATAATTTTATGAATGCAATTAAAATTTTTATTAAGGTTTGAAATCCATTTCTGTCAAAACCCGTGAATTTTTGATAAATGTCAGTTTTTATTTTAAAAGTGAAAATTCACATATTTCAAATATTATTTAGATAAAATAAATTTCATTTCTGGAATCAGGACGTCGAAATTATCCAACGGTGAATTTTTCATAATTTTATGAGACAATCAAATTTTTGGGTAATAATTAAATATTGTTTAAATATATAATGTGTTTTATGACATCATAATGACCCAATGGTGATGTAATAAAATATGATAATCCTTATTTTCGGCCAATTTATGTTTTATCATTAAAATAATGTGATTTTGGTTTTGTTTGACTTACTTTTCAAAGCATTAATGAACCCCTCAAGACATATTCACCACTTTGCCTTTTTAAATTAATTTCCATGGTTGTGTGACTCACCTCCACATAAGAAACCCTAATATTTTAATAGGTTCGGACCTTGTACTTGTAAAATATTTTTTTCCTCTTTCCTTTTCCAGAAACCATGGGCAAAAACCATGGGATGGTTTGTGGTTTGGATTTTTTTAATATAAGGGGTCCCAAACCTAAATAATAAATAATTCTCTCACCTTTCCTATATAAACCCACCAAAACTCCCACTTCCTCCTCACTCAAAGCCCTTGGAGTTCGTCCATCCTCTGCCCAACTCTCTTTATAATCCTCCCAAGATTCCCCAAGCTCCCAATAAACCTCTCACACACCTCTCTCTTGCCTTTGGAAGCACACTTCCAAGTAAGGGTTTTTTCTTCATTTCTAATTTTTGTCAATTTTCTTTAAGTTGTATTTACCTTTTAATTTCAATTATGAATGTTGGGGTATGGATTATAACCTACCCCATACTTCCCTCTTAATTTTTTAATGATGGGAGACCCCTTTCTCTCTCATTAAATTCTTCCCATGTACACCTGTTACTATGTCGAAATTCCGCAAGGAACTTCTCTCTCTTCTTTTACCTTCAAGCAATAATTGTGTATCATGAATCTAAATTCCATTGAAATTGTTGTGACTTGTATCTATATGCCCACCTTACTGTCCATTACATGTAAATATGATGAGTAACCCCTTTTTCTCTAATCAACCTTTTTTATGAATTCTTATTTTACGTCGTTACGTTGCCGAAATCGCACCGATTTTCTAAGCCAATGCAATTGTGTAGTGAATACCATGCCCATTTCTCCATCAAGGGTATTCACCTTTATGAACATTTTCTTATTGATTATAAAGTTTCATGTATGAATTCCACATTTGTTTATCGTGGAATAAGTTATTATGTTTAATGAATCCATGTGGCACACTTATGCATGAAATGAAATGATTAAGAAGAGTGTGCCCTTATAGTGCTCCATTGCATTGGGTAAAGTATAGTATCATGATATGTCATGAGCAATGAGTGTTGATTCATGCTAATACAAGTGCAAAAAGGGATTACTCGTGCTTTATGTGCAATGAGGGTTTACTCATGCTCCATGTGCAATGAGCCTTGGCTCATGCTAATTCAATGATAAGTGTTGTTGCCACATCTCCGTGTTATGATTATCATGATTTATAATGCCTTTATGTTCATGTTTCTTTTATTCTATATTGATTATGCCTGTTGTCTAACATGTATTTTAATCCTAATTTTATTCCATGTGTACTCCATTACAGGGCATTATAGCTCACCCATTTCTTATACATGTCCTTAGGTTATCCCATGCAATGCTAAGTACGAAGGAATGTAGTGGTCCTGAAAAAGAAGTTTTCAATAAAGATGTTGTATTTAATGTTTTAAGTTTTTATGTAATGATCCTAAGCCCTATAGACACTAAACCTCTTTGTCTTCATTGTTGTATCAAGTGAAGTTTCATGTAATAAATTGCGTTTAAGTTGTAATAAAAAGCAGGGTTGTCATAGTTGGTATCAGAGGATACGATTAGTTATTTTTGGGATTAGGAAACCCTAGTAAAGCCTTAGATACAAGACTAAGTATAATAAAAACTTCCCTAAGTTTTGGTTAGTACTGAGTAAGTGGTTTATCAAACAAATACATCCATGTCTTGATACGAGCAGGTAGAGGTGGCTCTGGCACAGATGTATCCTAAGGGTAAAACCCGAAAACAACACTTTGAGCTAGACTCGAACGGGAACCGGTGCACGACAATGGGCCTTGTTGCACTCTTGGTTACGACACTCATGGGGGATATGTTTTGATAAACTCACAATCTTTGTATGAACCCTTATTAAGGTAAAAATGCCCCTAAGAATATATGTTAGAAAGTAGATCATGAAAAGCCTAGATTTTAGCCTATAGACTCAGGAGTTAAGGAAATAAAAGTTTATGTTTGAGTCATCAACATTTTTATCTTTGGGTTACCCTTTATGTGTTACCCCTAACTTTCCTTTTATTCCAGCCAATGGCCGGTAATAGGAGGACTGGGGCTAACAACCATTGTGAAGATCAGTGTGATGATTGTACTAATGAGATGCCAAATCCAATGGGAGCGGGAATCGCGAACTTTGTCACGCATCTCTCTCATCTAACTCTTGTTTTGAATAGAAAAACGGGTCAAGTGGAACGTTCAACCCCCCTAAGAAAGAACAGGTCGCTATTGAGAGATTAATGAGAAAAAGGCCTCCTACTTTTAGTGGATCATCTGATCCCACGATCGCTGAACAGTGGATCAACTCCATTGAAAAGATCTTCTCCATCCTTCAATGTTCTGAACAAGATAAGGTTCTCCTGGCTGCTTATCGTATGGAGGGTAAAGCTGATCAATGGTAGACGTTGATCAAAAATATGAAGCATGAGGAGGAGATCGAGGCTTTCGAATGGAAGGAATTCCGGAAGATGTTTTTCGATAAATATTTTCCGTGCACCATCCGGCTTAAGATGGAAAGGGACTTCCTTTCCCTCAAGAAAAACCATGAAGAATATTTTGGAGCATACGAGGAAAACTTCACAAGGCTTGAACGATACGCTTCTGGATTTGTCGTTACCCCCGAATGCAAGGTTGACCGCTTCTTTGGTGGGATGAAGCCTAGCTTGCGGAAAGCATTAGCGATCCGTGACTTCGACAGCTATGAGGAAATTGTCTGATGTTCCCTGAAGGTCAAAATGGAGAACAGGGAATCACATGGGTATCATGGGGAAAAGAATAATAAGGTGGAATTCAATGCCGGTGGTCCGATGGATAAATCCAACAGTTCTTAGAAGATCCAGCACCCCACATGCCAAATGTGCGGAAAGAATCACCCTGGAAATTGCCTTAAGGGGACGAGAAAATGCTTCAGGTGTGGAAGAGAAGGGCACCTAGCTATTAACTGTCGTCAAGAAGGACCCGCAGCTATGACAGAGGAGAGGAATGCTCCGTTCGAACCTCAACGCATTGTTCAATGATACAAATGCACTGAATCGGGTCATTTTGCAAATCAGTTCCCTAATCCAAGGGTTATTGGATGCAACCAACAACCTCCAAGACAACAAGGAAGATCATTTTCCATCACTTCTTCTAAAGTGAACCATGACAACGAAGTGGTAACAGGTACTCTAGTTATTCATTCGAGAATAGTGAATTTACTTTTTGATTAAGGTTCTATGCATTCTTTTATATCTCGAAAGTTTAGTAGAACAACCTCAGCACCACCACAAATCATGGAAGTAAAGATGTCAGTGAGTACGGCAAATGGGGCAATCATTTCATCCAATGAATATAATTCCTCCACTATTATAACTTGTGGATTGAATTTCCCGGCGATCCTCGTCATACTCCCTCTGGTGGAATTTGATGCAATTCTTGGCATGGATTGTATTTCCTTATATAGAGCCAATATAAATTGTCGGGAGAGGTAAATCACACTCCATATGGAGAATCGACCCCCAATTATTTACAAGTGTCAGGAAGAAGATGAATATCTTTTAGCTCCATTATATCAAGCATGGATATTACTGCCCTATTAGCACACGTATCAGGCTCAGATGACTGAGTCAAAAGAAGAAACCATCCTTGATGAAATGCCTATTATGAGTGAATTCGCTGAAGTGTTTCCCGAGGAACTGTCTGGACTTCCTCCAAGAAGAGATGTTGAGTTATCAATTGAACTTATACCTGGGGCACTACCAATATCCAAGACTACATATAGAATGGCTGTTGTTGAGCTTGAAGAACTGAAGAAACAACTACAGGAGAATCTGGATAAAGGGTTTATACACCCAAGTGCTTCACCATGGGGTGCACCAGTCCTCTTCGTCAAGAATAAGGATGGGTCAATGAGGCATTTCATCGATTATCATGAACATAACAAAATCATGATAAATAACAAGTATCCACTCCCATGAATCGATGACTTGTTTGATCAGCTGCGTGGAGCACAATACTTCTCCAAGGTGGATTTGCGGTCGTGATATTATCAAGTAAGGGTGAATAAGGAAGATGTCCCGAAGACTGCTTTTCATACAAGGTACGGGCACTATGAATTCATAGTAATGCCTTTTGGACTCACCAATGCTCTAGAAATATTCATGGACTTGATGAATAGAGTCTTTAGAGATTACCTTGACAAAGTTTTGGTAGTTTTTATAGATGATATTCTAATATACTCAAAACCCAAAGAGGATGATGAGTAGCATTTAAAAACTGTACTAGAGACTTTGCGCAAGGAGAAGACCTTTGAAAAGTACAGCAAGTGTGAGTTCTGGTTGAAAGAGGTCTCATTCTTGGGCCATATCATCACAAGCAATGGGATATCTGTGGACCCCTCTAAAACAGATGCAATTTAGGGATGGCCAAGGCCGACATCGGTAACGGATATCTGTAGTTTCTTGGGGTTAGCTGGATATTATCGACAATTTGTGAGGAATTTCCCATGATTTTCCAACCCTCTTACCAAGCTATCTCTAAAGGGAGTAAAGTTTGCTTGGAGTGATGAATGCGAAGAAATCTTCAATGAGTTGAAATGGAGGCTTATCACTACGCCCGTGCTCACTTTAACCACATGTGGGGAACTTTTTGTGGTATTCAGTGATACCTCAAAGAAGGGCTTAGGCTGTGTGCTAATGCAGAATGATAAAGTGATATCCTATGCCTCAAGGCAGTTGAAAATCCATGAGCGAAACTATCCAACGCATGATCTAGAGTTGGTGGCGGTGATCTTTGACTTTAAAATCTGGCGGCATTATCTCTATGGAGAGAAATGTGAGATATATAGTGACCACAAGAGTCTAAAATATATATTCACACAGAATGAGTTTAATATGTGCCCGAGAATATGGATAGAGCTCATCAGGGATTATGACTGTTCAATCCATTACCACCCTGGGAAAGCGAACAAGGCGGCAGATGCCCTAAGTAGAAAGGATCCAGTGATTCTATCAATGATGAGAATTGAGAAGGATCCAATATTCTTAGACTTGATGAATATGGACGTGGGAATCATAAAGAAGGGAAAATAAACAATCCTTTCACAAATGATTTCTCAAACATATCTTTTGGAAAGGTTAAAGGTTTCTCAAAAGGATGATGTGGGAATTCAAGAAAAAGTGGAAGCTATCAAAAAAGGGAAATCCTCGGTGTTTAATGTTAATGAAGAATGAAATGTGCGGGTTGGGAAAAGAATATGTGTTCCATAAAGTCCAGAGCTGAAGAAGGAACTCTTAGATGATGCACATAGTTCAAATTTCTCTATTCACCCAGGGAGAAAAAAGATGTATCAAGATCTCCGAGAAAACATTTGGTGGGATAATATGAAGAAGGAGATCACCGAATATACATCAAAGTGCCTGGTGTGTCAACAAGTGAAGGCAGAGAGGCAGAAGTCTAAGGGGATGATGCAACCATTGTCCATACCAGAATGGAAATGGGAAAACATCACCATGGACTTTGTCACCAGACTTCCAAAGACATCCAAAGGCAACAATGCAATCTGGGTTGTTGTGGATCGTCTTACAAATACTGCACACTTCATTGATATTCGGGAGGATTTATCATTGGATCAACTGGCATAGATATATATCAGGGAAGGGTTAAGGTTGCATGGAGTACCACTATCTATTATGTCTGACCGATATCCAAGATTTACCTCTAAGTTTTGGAAGATTCTTCAACATGCTCTAAATACTGAACTGAACTTCAGTACGGCCTATCATCCTCAAACTGATGGCCAATCCGGGTGGACTATCCAAACACTTGAGGATATGTTGAGAGCGTTCTCAATGGACTTTAAAGGAGGACAGGATCAACATATTCCTCTGGAAGAGTTCTCTTATAATAACAGTTTCCACTCGAGCATCCAAATGACACCATATGAAGCCCTTTATGGGAAAAGGTGCATAAAACCGGCATGTTAGGATGAGGTCGGTGAACGTAAGCTTCTTGGACCAGAAATGGTCGAGGAATGGTGGAGAAGGTGAAAACCATTCAGCAGCATATCAAGACAGCCCAGAGTCGACAGAAGAGTTATGCAGATAATCATTGACGAGACCTTGAGTTTAAAGTGGGAGACATGGTTTTTTTACGCAAATCTCTGTGGAAGAAGGTCATGAGGTTTAGAAAGAAATGGAAGTTAAATCCAAGATACATCGGCCCCTTCGAGATTCTTGGTCATGTTGGGGTTGTGGCCTATCGACTAGCACTCCCACCTACTATGGCCAAGGTGCAAGATGCCTTTCATGTATCCCTCTCATGTAAGTACATACCGGACCCTTCACATGTACTCTCTTCCGAGGTGGTATAATTGGAAGATGATATTTCTTATGAGGAGCAACCAGTTAAGATCTTAGATCGTAGAGAAAAAGTTATATGAAATAAGAAAATGCCCCTCGTCAAGGTGTTGTGGAGAAACCACAAGTTTGAAGAAGAAACTTGGGAGTCAGAGGATATGATGAAGCTGAGTTACCCACATTTGTTTTAGTGTGGGAAAAAGAAAATTTCGAGGGCGAAATTTCTTAAGGGTGGAATGTTGTAACGACCCAAGGATTCATTAATGGAAATCCCTATTGATATAATTAAATGTCTCTTTATGAAAAATGTTTTTATATGATGTCAACATGTTTGTTTTTATGATAAGAATTTTGACCGTTGTTAATATAGTCGTTGAATAGTGATTACATGATTAGTATAAATATAGGACTTTAACAAATCCAATTTACTCAGAAAAAATAAGTGACGGCCTCGTCCAGTAGAATTGCTCCATACAAAGCCCATTTTTCGAAGCTTGGAAAGGAGGAGGAATCATTGGGCTTCTCTCTTGACCAATCCCAAGCTGAGCTTCATCATGTCAAGCTTGAACGTGACCGTCTACGAGAAAAGTGGAAGTTGATTGAAATTACCACTCGAGGGATGTTATCTAAGCCACCCCAAGAGTTTGTCAGCATCGCACACCTTACCCTTAGGTCTTATGCGGTTTTTTTAAGGGTTTATGTAACAAATAAGTAGTACTATGCTCATGTATATTATTTTTGTATATAATAATGAATATAATTTCTAGTCATTTTTGATACATTGTAAATAGTTTTAAATGTACAAATGGTGTTTTTAGTTATTATTTATTTAAGAAATCTATTTTATTAAATTAAGGGATTTTTGAATTAAATAATATTTGATTAAATAATATTATTATTATTAAATTATTTTTTATTAAATATAAATGATCTTATAATTTTATGAATGCAATTAAAATTTTTATTAAGGTTTGAATACCATTTCTGTCAAAACCAGTGAATTTTCGATAAATGTCGATTTTTATTTTAAAAGTGAAAATTCACATTTTTAGCAAATTATTTAGATAAAATAAATTTCATTTCTGGTATCAGGACGTGGAAATTATCCAACGGTGAATTTTTCATAATTTTCTGAGACAGTCAAATTTTTGGGTAAAAATTAAATACCGTTTAAATATATAATGTGTTTTATGACATCATAATGACCCAATGGTGATGTAATAAAATACCATAATCCTTATTTTCGGAAAATTAATGTTTTATAATTAAAATAATGTGATTTTGGGTTTGTTTGAATTTCTTTTCATAGCATTAATGAACCCCTCAAGACATATTCAACACTTTGCCTTTTTAAATTAATTTCCATGGGAGTGTGACTCACCTCCACATAAGCAACCCTAATATTTTAATAAGTTCGGACCTTGTCCTGGTAAAATATTTTTTTCCTCTTTCCTTTTCCAGAAACCATGGGTAAAAACCATGGGATGGTTTGTGGTTTGGATTAGTTTAATATAAGGGGTCCCAAACCTAAATAATAAACAATTCTCTCACCTTTCCTATGTAAACCAACCCAAACTCCCACTTCCTCATCACTCAAAACCCTTGGAGATCGTCCAAGCTCTGCCCAACTCACTCTATAATCCTCCAAAGGTTCCCCAAGCTCCCAAGAAGACTCTCAAAAGCCTCTCTATAGCCTTTGGAAGCACACATCCAAGTAAGGGTTTTTTCTTCCTTTCTCATTTTTTTCAATTTTCTTTAAGTTGTATTGCCCTTTTAATTTCAATTATTGATGTTGGGGTATGGTTTCTCACCTCCCCGATACTTCCCTCTTAATGTTTGAATAATGGGAGACCCCTTTCTCTCTCATTAAATTCCTCCCATGTACACCTGTTACTGTGCCGAAATTCCGAAAGGAACTTCTCTCTCTTCTTTTACCTTCAAGCAATAATTTTATATCCTGAATCTAAATTCCATTACAGTTTTTGGTACATGTATCTATATGACCTCCTTACTGTCCATTAAATGTAAATATGATGAGGAACCCCTTTCTCTCTCATCAACCTTTTTTTATGAATTATTATGTCACGCTGTTACGCTGTCGAAATCGCACCGATTTTCTAAGCCAATGCCATTGTGTAGTGAATACCATGCCCATTTCTCCATCAAGTTTATTCACCATTGTGCACATTTACTTATTGATTATAAAGCTTCATGTATTAATTCCACATTACTTTATCGTGGAATAGGAGATTATGTTTAATGAATCTGTATTTTATGATCCATGTGGCACACTTATGCATGAAATTAAATGTTTGAGAAGGGGGTTCCCTTATAGCGCTCCAATGCATTGGTTAAAGTATAGTATCATGATACGTCATGTGAAATGAGTGCTGACTCATGCTAATTTAAGTGCAACGAGGGTCTACTCGTTCTTTATATGTAATTAGGGTTTACTCATGCCCCATGTGCAATGAGCCTTGGCTCATGCTAATTCCATGATAAGTGTTGTTGTCACATCTCCATGTTCTGATTATCATACTTTATCATGATTTTATATTCATGTTTCTTTTATGATCTATTGATTATTCCTATTTTCTAACATGTATTTTACTCCTCATGTTGTTCCATGTGTACTCCCTTACTAGGCTTTATACCTCACCCTATTCTTATGCATGTCCTCAGGTTATCCCATGAAATGCTAAGTACGGAGGAATGTAGTGGTCAGGAAAAGGAATTTTTCAATAAGGATGTTGTATTTCATGTTTTAAGTTTTTATTTAATGATGCTAATCCCCAAATACACTAAACCACTTGATCTTCATTGTTGTATCAAGTGATATTTTATGTAATAAATCATGTTTAAGTTGTAATAAAAAGCAGGTTTGTCATAAATATCATATGGGTCAATGGGGATGTATCCCCAGTGTCATAAATATTTCACTAATCACATGGTGTATGCATGGATTATTTTGCACTGAAGTTTTCATATCACTAAATAATTTTGTAGTCCGTTTTTTGTCCTCACAGATAACAATATTTTTAGGTGTAATTATTCTCTGAGTGGTCTAGATTTTTAGAAGTGGACTTTGGTGGAGTTTATTCAAGATTATGATATTTACATCCCCTCTTAATTATGAGAATAAATTTTCTTGTCTATATATTTTAACAAGAATTCATAGAATAATGATTTTTCGGAATATAGGGATGTCAGGAAAGGAATGGAGTAGTCATAATCATTTCACTTATAAGAAATGTTAGATGATGGTAAAGAATGACTATTTCAGCTAATGGTTTAGTCTTCCCAGAAGCGGTAGTGGGATGAGTCATAATAATATGACATGGAGGCATGATTGATCATGTTTACTATGGTGATTCTCAATAGAGATGTTTAGTGGAAGGTCATAAATTCATATCATTTCATGGGGTATGTTTTATTGTTTGTAATTTTCAAGGGAGTTATTCTATAGATTCATTTCTAAAATATTGTATTTCTCCCAAGAGTATCATGGTTTCACTATAGTGTGATGGTGTAGTTTAGATGGACCATGATGTAATAGGATGTGAATGTTTTCTTAAAAAAATTATTTTTTCAATTGGAAAATGCCAAGAATCACATTCCATGTTTTTTTATGTTCTCAATGATCCTGAGTCCACATCAAATGATATATCAAAGGATTTTTAATCGTTTTACAATGATCCCATTAAATTTATGATGTTATCTAGGTAATTATGTGATGGTTAAAAAAGATGGACCACATAACAGTAGTCATGGAGTCTGAAATTGTGGATTGATTATCATATTGGAATGTAGATGAGGAGGTTAGGATTCAATGGGTTCTCAGCTAATTTTTCATACACTATGAAACATATATTTCCCCAGGTGTCTGGATGGGATTGTAACATGTATTTGGCACTCATTTACACCCCATCACTACTATACTCTATTAGATGGATGTGCATAGATGGTGGGATATAGGGAAATTTTAAGATATATTATTTTATTTCATCGTGTACATTGGTGGATCATGGATATCATACATATGTTTTGGATTACATTGATAAAAAAATATCTATAAATTTTCTGTTTTAATGGCTATATTTGAATAATTTTATTTGAAACTATGCTGTTCTCCATTGTGTTGTAAAACTGTTGGGGGAATGTATTTAATTATCATAATGCGGTGTAAAGATGAACAGAAAATGATTATCTTTTGCATGAGAGTATCAAAAAAATATAATACATTAAAAATTCTTATGTCAGTCATGGGAGAATAACATTGGAGTTCGAGGATGTGGACCAAGTGTCCTTGATGGTTTCCCCATATCATGTGATGTGGTGGTTTCGGAAGGGATTAATCATTCTCTGGGATTTTTGGAACCTTTTAGGTGTCGGGTTTAGGTAGCAAAGTGGTGTATTATTTGGCGTTTCATCTATGGATGGAGAGTTTCCATGACCACTTCCATGTCTTCCATATTAATTGGCATCATCATGATGACCATAATTTTATTGATTTGGGTGATTCTGATATCAAGGATTACCTGATGTGGGTGCAGTGACCTATAGAGATAGCTTATTTCTAAGAGAATGTTCTAATGGATGGTAAATTTTTTTGGTTTGTGAATATGGATGCATGGTGTCCTATAAAATGGTGCTGGGGAATGAGACCGCCAGTTGCAAGGATAGTACCCAGATGTATTTTGGGGTTTTTATTTCACTTTTTTTTATGAATGTATGTTTGGATATTGATATAGTATAAGATTGTTAGTTTTCATAATCTATAATTTTTGATAGTGTTAGAACATATGAAAAGGGAATGACCTAAATTGGAATTGAGACACATTATACTATGATGTGATTAAACTCATGAGAGTGAGTCAGTTCCACCCATATAAGTCATTACATTTCCATGTTGTATGAATTCCTGGATTTGGGTGTTTGGTATGGTTTAGTTTGTTAGTTATAGAGGAGATTGGTTTTGTCTTATTAGAGGCTCATATAGTTGTGCATTGGTTTTGTGGAAATATGGTTTTGTGAAGGGATATAGTTTTTCCATGTATTTCCTTTCATTGGTTTCATGGTTATCATGGTTGGCTAGTGGTAGCATTGAAGAGTAATAAAATCCTTTAGTGGTACCACAGAGGGTGGTTGTTTAGAAAATTTTCCTTCGGGGAATGGCTTTATGATTCCTAAGGGAATGAATAAATTGAGTATTATCTAATGTAAAGGAATGTTCTTTCTCATCTACGTAAAATGTAATTTTTTAGTGTTTTATGTGTTTTAGGGGAGGCATATGCAGGTTTTTGTGGATGGAGGTGTGGTAGAGTAGTAACAGGAAATTCACCTCATGAATGGGTAGAAGACATGAATATTTGGGCCATGGGTTATATATTCAGCATGTTTCATGTCATGTATGTGGATGATGGGAAACCAATGAATCTGATTCCTGATAATAATGAAATTAATTATGTGTGATTAAATAAATATTGTTTCGATGTGAATTTCAGGGATTGTTGTGGTTTTAGGGAACTAATCGACTTCATGTCTCCAATGGAATACACGACAACAAACCGATGAGATCCGTGTTATATTAAAACCCATTCCACTAATTTTTGTTAATTATTCCTCACATACATATATTTTTTCCTTCATGTCTTTTGGTAAACCCCCTTATTATTATAGTGAATCTTCCAACCTACATCATAATACTTCGATTCATTGGTTATAGTTGATTCCTCTTAGTGATCATGGGTTATTTATCGTCGCTTTCCTAGGGTTTTAATTCCATTCTTATTTAGATATCCATTGTGGTTGTGTGGTTTTGTTTTGTCTTATGATATGGGAAGAATTTATTTAACCCTTAACATGGTGTTAGTTGATCTATGGGTGATTCATATGATTTTGGTTTTTGAGTGATTCTAATTCACTAGGATGTTCACAAGGACATAGAAAAGCTTCATTGTTGTGGGGAATCCTTCATTTGTCACATTAGTGTATCATGTGGGTGGGGTGGGATCTCCTATTAATCTATGTTGGATGGTTATGCTATCTTAATCAAGATAAATTAATTATTTAATTGAAATTTATGGTGAAATGTCTATTAATTTCCTAAATTTAATACTTTGATATTAATGATATATTTTTATTTTATGGGATGAATTCTCCCCCAAAAATAATGGTTTTTATGGGCCTTTTCATTTATTATACTAGTTGTGATTTGAAATACTTGGATCATTTTTCTTTCAGATAACACCAAAATGTAAACTGGATAACCACTTATAATTTTCTAAATAAATGGTTTTCATTGGTTTTATGAGCACTGTGATATTTCCCCTAATAGAAATCCAAATTTGTTAAAATACTGTTTTGTAAAATTTATAATATTTTTTTATATGTGTTTTGATGTGTGTCTAGTTATGTGGAAGTGATGTTTTGTTTCAATGTGGCATGGGATGATAATTAAAAAAATTTCAATGCTTTTGGGGGAATACAGATTATTCATTTTCCCATGATTTTGTGTGGGAAGATAATGGTTTGTTTGGCTATGCATTCGTGTACCAATGAGATGGTTCAATGAGAATGAAGAGATCCTTTGGAATTTTGGTTTCATTATTCTAGATTCCTAGGAAGTTATCAAATATTTAGTTTATTAATGATTGAAATGGTTGGCCTCTGGTATAGTTAATGGTAAGGAAAGGAATAATGTACAAATAAATGATGTGTTATATGGTTTAATGTTGTTACTAGTGAATGATAAAATGAATGGGATAGATAATAAAAATATCTAGTATTATGAGACGTGAATTATAATTTGTATGGTTTTTTTAATTTAATAATTTACGTGATAATGGTATTTTTGGGGATAGATTAGTGTTTTTTTGTGAACCAAAAGCTTAATATTGTATTCAGTTATATATAAATTATTTTATATTCAATGGTATTTCAATATGCACCCCACCAACATCCAGGATTGTGTACTAGAACCCATATTATTATATGGATGGTGTTATTCCCAATATAATAATTATGTGGATGGGTTGATGGATGGATGGATACCTGCACTTCCTCCCACTCTCTTCTAGATGAGTCGATATGAACATACTATGATGTTCGGAGGTCTGTCAGTGAACTAGGTGGTGGACAAACAATCATTTGGTGCGATGTCATGTGAACATGTTGTAGGGATCTGGACCAAGATCCTTTGAGTGGGATGTGTTATGACTATTCAATAAGGATTATTATGATGATGTCATTAATGATAAGATGATCTAATGATGTTTATTCCTATCATGATCACGATACCCTAAAACTGTGGATATTGAAATGGTTCGGATTTGATGGTCTATGTGTATTCAAGAATGATGAGATTTGATCATGGAGTGGGGTAGTCGCCCATGTGTTTTCGAGTGGGATGTGATGTGACCATGATGTGGGGTTGTGGTATGTGTTATTCAAAAAATAGGTGAGCTCCATGATGTATGAAACTTGGGTTTGATAGTGTAATATTAAAGGAAAAGTTGTACGAGGTAACCCTTATCAATATACTTACTATTATGTTTTTATGTGTGGATTTCATTATTTCGTGAGCATTACATGGGGAGGTTTCTGTGGATAGATGCCCTATTTTGGTGATATTGGTTCTATTGTTTTCTCATGGGCACAATAGTATAATTCATTCACATTTCCATGTAAAAATTTGTTTTTCTTTCTTAGTATCCTCATATGATAACCCTACATATATATACTGATATTCAGGTATTCAAGTTGATTGTGTGGATTGTGATGGTGAATAATTGCTCTGATATTTTTGAAATGTTATTTTTTTAGATATTTATCTAATGTATCAGATTTACCTTGTATTATTTTTAAATAATATATGGAATTATTACAAGACCAATTATTTTAGGGTGTGTGATTATGTGGCATGGGGTTAGTAGAAAAAATACTTGAAATAAATTTATCCTTTAAATAGTGCATCTGATAAATTTTCTTGAAAAATTGGAATAATATTTAAATGGGTGCCCACATCAGAAATATGAAGGCACCGTTTCATTCAGAGCATTTTATTTACCTTAGGGGGGTCTATAATCGATCGACATAAGTTGACTGCAAAAGTTAGTTTTTGGATGTTTAAAAGGAAATAAATAAGTTGATAATTTTTTTAAGGTTTCCAATGTGCAATGAAATGTTGATTTGTTTTAAAAAAACAGGATCCCATGGATATGATCACAACCCTAGAATCCTCCTCAGAATCATTTGGAAAGTTGGAGAAGATCCACCCAAGAGAATTCTTGACGAACGATGACAAATGACGATGTGTGGATCATTGTGAATTGAGATCAAATAACACCCTTTAGTTTCATTCCCTCTTCGTCAGCTATAAAGGTCGGGGTTTTATTTCAATTCATTCCCCATCCATTTATTTAAACAACGAACATGGATCATCCCCTGAACATGTTGTCCCACTGATCATTGGGTCTTGTGGGAGGGTTTTTCATGGGTTTTTTTGGGGGAATTAAATTGTGAATGATATGATTTAATATGATTTTCTATTTCTGATCCTTCTAATGAGAGTTGATCAATGTCGTTATGAACGATGATGGAGGATGTTCCCTAATTCATTGTATGATTTTCATTTTCACCTGTTCACCCCCACGTTCTTTGCGTTCATCACAGGGTTGTTAACAATGGATCATTGTGCATCCGTTTCACAACACAATGATTCAAAATCATATAACTGACTTCTTGAATACCTAGAAAATGTGAGATGATAATGGAGGTGCACAAATTGACATGGTTCAAGTGAAATATTGTTTCACACATTCTTCATACTGGTTGATCATTATATGTTTTTGAGGATAATCGGATGCCTAAAAACAATGAAATTGGCTATACGGAATTGGGGTGACCTCAAAACCCGAGTTTCATGGTGATCAGATAGGCATATAAATGGATAAACAATCACCCAAGGAGAAGTGATGAAGAACATTGGTTCTTGAAAATACTGATGAACACAACATGTGGGATTGGCTTAGAGGCTGCTATGGTTTCACAATGCAGGATGTGATGACACAGTATGGAAAAATAGAACACGTTGTGTGGGAACTTAGGTGGGACTCTGTGTGTGTCTCAGATGATGCATTGAAATTCCATTTAGTACATTCCACGTACTATACCAAAGAGACAAACAATGACATTTATGTGGGTTACACAGTATACCAGTACACAGGTTGCTATATATGGGTTAAAGTCTTGTACGGGCATACATCCAGGGTAAACGAAGAGGCCCTCAGATAGTAGGGAACATCATGTTAGTATATAACACATTTGGTGTATCTATTTCTACATGACATTCTCTTCAACACATGTTGTCATAAATAGGCAGTACTCGGGTTCATAGTACAAGACGTGTTACATTTCTATACGCCGTGTGATTTTTTATACATGGATTGATCTTATTGTACATCGTTATTGGAAACATTTCGTTTGGTTTAGTGGAACCTTTTTATGATCCCCTAATTTTTAGATATCATTTCAATCCATCAGGGCATGATCCCTTCATTAGGACATTATATATTGAGTTGGAATCCTTCTGAGATTCCTAGAGAAAGATCTTATGCCCATTCATGGACCTAGGTGGAGTTAGGTGTCGATGTTACCAGTCCTATAGGATGTTGATCCTCCACTTTTATGTTGAATATAGATTAGTAATGGTATATTAAAAGGCCCAGAAAGTGATCCGCAGTTATGTATCATGATCTTTCCCCACCTAAGAGTGATTTCTCCTATAATGAGTTTATTAATCCTCTCTTCAGATCTATCGGTGCTTTTATCTCTCACATGGAACTTCATGATGAACTTATGTCTATTAAGTACATTAATAGAGCTATAAAACTCATGGAGTTTGTTCTCCCAGCATGTACTTCATGTATTCTTCGTACTGAATCCCTACCCAGGGCATTCTGTCATTGTGACATACCTCTAGAATATCAATTTGGGCTTCATGTATTTTGGAATATGTTCCTCATGAAATATGTTCATGTAGACATATTATATTTATAGATAACTCTACCTTTACATTGCCTATTTATTTGTGGTTTTTGGTTTCCTCTACTGAGTATTATTATACTCCCCCCTACACAGGTTTTGCATACTTGTTTCGTGTCCTATGAAGATGAGAAGCATTTTAACGAATTCCTGAGCAGACCAGGACTGAACTGAGCTTAGTGAGCTCCCTTACAGGCCATGGTGTTTCTATGACTATGATAAGTAGTCCCATTACCTATTTCATTCATACAAGTTAAAATTTGTAGATTTAAAACTATTTCGTTTGGTGATATTTTATTCTTTCCCAGAATGCATTATGTACTTTTTATTTTATTGTACTCTGTTTGTTGGGTTTAGTTGTATGGTGCATTTTTTCCTTGGCGGTTTTATTACATTTCAGAATTTGTGGTCTTTGAGATGTGTGCATGTGTATAGGTACATAGGAAATTCCTCTCATGTTACTGATATACATTCTCAGTTCTAGTCACCAACCCCTGGCCTATAGGAGGCGGGCATGGGGAGTCGCAACATGGTTCCCACTGGGATGGGTTGTGGAATATTGGTATCACAATATTATGAGTCCATATTAGGACTGAGAGTCTGTGGGATTATTTTTTCTCAATAGTGTTATTCTTTTAGAGATCATATTTCAGGCTTGGGACTCTAGTGTGGGTGTGGGCAGCTGATGTATCCATACCCCAGGACATAGTTAAACTTCTTTTCAACTCGGTACATGAGAATAGTATTTGAATTGAACAAAATAATGGTACAATAATTATATATGAATGGGTTGTTTTTTCCATGTCCTTTACTATCATCTATCAAGATATACACTCTGACTATGATACATCATGTTTTCTTATAGTATGTCTCTGCATCGCATACCTTCTAGGTTTCAATGGCTCGATCACATGGATGAGCCCCACAGTGATGATGCCTTAATTCTGGGACCAGTTCGCTAGGTGTTACGTCTAGGTGGTGGATATGTTATACCACCATCAATGGAGAAGAATATGGTTCCTAAAGTACCAACAAACGAGGAGAGTAGGCTGAGTGTGCTCTATGAGTTTCAAATATAGAGACCCCTCAGGTATAGAGGAGAGCCTGACCCTCAGGCAATTGAGGACTGTCTTGAGGCCGTGACCATAGTTTTCCATCTACTGAGGATTCCAATAGACCATATAGTGATCATATGTACAAGAATTTTTTATAGTTCAGTGGTACGATGGTGGATTTTATCCTTACAAACTCGTGATGAGGATACTATTTTGTGGGGGGGGGGGGTTTGAGCTACTCTTTTAGGGGGAGTTAACTTCAATTACAAAGAGAGAAGTGTGTATCCAAGAGCTTATTAAAATCTATAAGGGTAGAATAACAGTGGATGAATATTCATCATGGTTCACCAACATTTCTAGGTACATGATGTATATGGCTATGGATCAATACTTTAGATCTCTTAACATTACGAGTTCTACAATGGGACATTCGATCTATGTAGTTCCAATAGGAATTTCGACTTATGTAAGAGTGATCAAGCTCGCATTGATGGTCGATAGCTTCTTGGATGAGCAGAGACAACCAATGGATGTTAGTAGAAGGAAGATTTGTGCAGACACCTTGGCAGTAGGGAGACGATGGTAGGCACATGGATCAGGATGTGGGAGTTGTCAGAGGAGGACCCACGACAAGGGGCATGTGGACCATGTCTAACAGGTTGTATCCATTAATCATAAGGAGAGGTGACACTACTCGTGTAATAAAGGGGGATAAATCACTAGATTCATTCCAACCTATTGAGATGCATACCGGGACAAAGTGGATGAACCACTGAGGTATAGGCAGTGGAGCATGTATATATGTATGAAATGAAATATCATTTGACCAACATCCACCACCACCCTGAGGAGACATGCACTAGGCTCATGGAGCTGGGGGATAGGGTGAGGGATGCTACATGTGGTCGATACATACAACCTGGGTAATCTAGGGATGATCTGAGGTACGATTTGTGTCCTTTATACAATATTTTTTTTATTTATATCTATACGTTCTATTAATTCATTACTCACCACATGTCTTATGTGAAACTATGTGATTCAGCTAGAGAAGTTGAATCGACCCTTACGCTTGGAGTCTTAAATAGGGGGAGACTCCATAATCACACATCACTATAGGAAATGTGATATTTAAATTTGAGTCTATAGATTATCTTTAACCATCTTGGTGGAAGTTTCGAGGTATTATGATGTCATTCATTGTATGGATCCCTTACCTCTTGTCCATGCCCATATTGACTGTTTTCGGTGAAGAGTGTGGAGTGTACACAGTGATGGCACGAGGTTTTACATTTTCAGGTAAAAGGAAATCCAAGAAGCACAAAATGGGACCATTCATTGGATGGTGAAGCAGATCACTCATTAGTTGGCCAGCCATTCCCTTAGAGTAGCTGATGTAGTGATATTTTAGTTCCATGTAGTTGTGGAAGAGTATGTTGATGTCTTTCTACATGATATTCCCGGATCACATACCCACCATGAAATCATCTTCTGCATCGACATACACCCCTAGATGGAACCAATTGTATCACTATCATATCATATGAATCCCATAGAGCTTTTTGAGGTCAGGGTGTAGTATGTGGATTTGTAGAATAGAGGATTTGTAATACCCAATGTGTCACCCATGTCAGTCCTATTTTTATTTTCCAAGAAGGTAGATGGGAATTTGTGGTTGTGTATGGATTAGAGGTGCATAAATTTGGTAACATTGAAGAAAAAGTATCCAATACAAAGGAATTATGACCTCTTCGATCACCTAAGAGGGACACGACGGTTCAAAATTGTTGAACATCAATCGAGATACCACCAGATACGAGTACAAGAATAGAAAACAATGAAGGCGACTTATAGAATCCACTACAGTCACTATCAGTACATGGTGATGCCTTTTGATGTGGAAAATTATCTTGTAGTGTTAATCAAAGTTCTAAACCGGATCATCCATCCGTACATATATTGGTTCGAAGGAGTCTTCATCGACGACATCCTAATGTAATCAGTTTCAGTGAAGTTGTACATGAGACACATACAGATGGTTCTAGGCATATTCCGAGATTACCAGCTTTATGGAAATCATTCAAAGTGATAGATCAAGATATAGGAGGTCCACTTTCTCCTACTTGTTATCTCAGTATATGGAGCAGTGGTGGACACAACCATGGTCGATGTGGTGTTAGCGTGGGAGCCACCCCGGAGTGTGACATAGGAGCGAAGCTTCCTTGGGATGGCATGATACTACTAGAGATTTATCTCTGATTTCTCTTGGATATCAGCACCAATGAATGCCTTGAAATGGAAGGACCATCCTTTCACATTGGAAGAGAAGTGCCAGCAAATAGTCCATAAGTTGAGTAAGAGTTTGAAAAGTGCACCCATCATGAGATTTCCTATAGAAGATGTTGAGTACGTAGTTCTCTATGTTGCATCAGGGGCCAGTCTTGGTTGTGTACTGATGTATAGATATGTATTTATTTCTTATATTTCACACCAACTAAATCTACTTGATTAAAACTTTAAAACCCATGATCTTGAGTTGGTAATTTCAGCCTTCATGTTGATGATATGGAGACACTACTTGATGGTTGAACAATTTATCAAGTATTATTACCACACGAGACTCTGGTACATATTCTCATAGAAGGATCTGAATCTATGATAAAATAGATTGATGGAGTTCTGACGCATGCCTGTTGCAGGGCGTGGAAAAAGCAGTTTAAGTTTCCTAGTGCAGCATAGAGGCCAACCGGGGTCGTCTCTCTTGAGGAGCCTTTTCAGTAATTCACTCACATAATCAAATTTTACTAAACAACTTTTTATGGTTGTTTTTATTTTTTCAAGGAATGAAATACAATTTAATTAAAATAATGTATAAAACAAACATGCAAAGAAAAAATGAAATTAATTTAGAATGAACTTGGAATTTCTGTTTTGGTTTGTGGGATCCTTCATTCTCCTTGTTGGTATTTAAATTAAGTATGATAATTAAATTATGAGATCTCATTTCTGAATAAATATTATTTTATTTATTGTTTTGAAATCATGAATTCGTTTATAAATCTTAACTTCACCTCCTCCTGTAATCAAGGATGATGATACACCTCGATTTAGAGTGTGACATCATTCGAGACCTGGCTCCATCGTATTCCATTTCAACCATTGAATGGCTCCACTCCATCGTATGAAGAGCATGTATCCAGTATAAGGGATGGAAAATATTTAATAAAATAATAGAAATGAGTTTGATATTAGTGTCATGGTGGGCGATCGCCACACCCATGCACATCACTCTTTCTCATCACAATATTAAAAAAACATAGGAATTTAAGCACATAATAAATGAAATTTCTACATACCTCCCCCTAGCCAAATATTAGGCTAACCCATCATTTATTTACGGTAATGGTCATGGTGGATAATATGAGAAAAATATTAGATGAAAAGAAGATGAAAATATGAAGAAGAAAACAGGGTGAATGGGCGGACACAGAAATAAAAACAATGCATTAATTTATTGTAAATCTAAATTAAAAAATAAAACTAAAATAAATTAATAAAAATGAAATGGGGAAGATTTATGGATGGAATCTCTCAGGGGAGATATCTTCCTTTTCTCCTTGATGGAATATATGGAGAATGAGATGATTTGGGAAGGAGGTGGGGACCTCCTTTTATAGGAAGAGATATATACTCCCAATGTTTTCACATTCTTGACCCACTACATATTAGTTTCATGCATATAAACATTCATAAAGGTTTTTCATAAATATTTTGGTCATGCACCCTAAAAATTTCATATACTTTGGGAAATAGATAAAGGTGTTTTGAATTTTTCATTGGTGGTTTCTCTTTCTGGATGATGCTTCTCGGAAGGTTCCTCCAAATATATGTCGTTCAATGTCCGCTGTAATGACTTTCAACCTCCCCAAAATTTATTTTAGAAGGATAAATATCTCTAATCATGCTTTCCCAGGTGGAAACATCTGACTTTGATATGTTTAGTCCATGTTTGGTTCTGTTACAGTGGTGGGGTCCATGCTGCCCGCCTAGAAAAATGTCCACCATTAATGAACTTTTAGGCCCTTTAGATGGTGGAATAAGCTCCTGGTCCAGAAGAAAAAGTTGAAGGAAATAAAATAAAAAATCTAACAAAGTTTTAATCACAAAATGTTGACATATATTTTCCATGAAATTTCTAAAATACCATTGATGTAAAAATATATCTAAAATCCAGAATAAGGAAATTTTCACATTTAGGTTCAAAATAACACTAAAACCAAAAAACATGACAATTACCCATTCAATAACACTTTGGTTGGATTATAAAAAATGATTTACAGTATAAAATTTATGAACATTTTAGCTTAATCACTCCCCCACACATAAACATTAAACTTCTAAGCAAACATCTTATATCCAAATCAAAATCCACACAACAATCAAAAATGAGAAAATATCAACAATCTTAGCCAAAATAAAATTCCATCATGTATCATATATAAAAAACATAGATCATTTTCATTTCAATCAATCAAATTTTTTCGACATCATAAATCAACCCATGACCCAATCACATCCTAAGTCACATTGAATTTTATGTCACTCTTCACTGAAGAGAAATTGATTCTAGAGTTATGCTCATACTTGGAAATCACATGTATCACCATAGGCCTGTTAAAATTTTCATTTCTCCACATCATGAAACATGAAAATTAATTCAATAGTGAGTTGTTAAATTAGTGGTTCAAATGATTCTGTGGCATAGGGTTGGAGGTAAAATTAATGAAAATTGTTCTTGGCTAGAAAGAGGAGGTTGTACTTTTAAGTACAATGCATTATTAAATCAAGGTAAAACACATGAAATTCCTCTCTCAATCCTGCTTGAAAATGTGAAAAACAACACCACCCTCTTAGTAAATTGTAAATGGTCTATGAAGTGATTATAATGAATGATATCATCTATGTTCTCCCTTTTTTTCAAAGATCTAGAAAGGCACAACTTTATTTTCTTTTATATTCATTTTTGTATTTTCTTTTTCACGGAGGTTGAGCTGAAAATTGAACACAATGAATGAATGAACATTCATTCTCGTGATTTTGGAGAGGGACATGAGTCATAAAATAATGTACAATGAGAAATTAAAGCTCATATCTATTTTTTATTTTTTTAAGGAGAAAAGCATGAAACAAATAAAGAACAATGAAATGATGACACATGCCCAATTATCTTATAATCCACTACCCAAAATATTTACACACACCTAGAACCACACAAGAAATGATACACATCCCAATGAATGCACATGAATGCCCCTTCCCCCACACACAAACTTGAAATAACCAAGTAAAAATAATAAAAGTGTGGGTAGGTAAGGAAAAAATTGGCTTGTAATGTGGCTTAAACCTATAAGGAAATTCCTAGCATCTAAGGGATTGTGAAGTATAAATGTAATGGTGGGTGTCAAGATAAAATGTGGCTAGGCGAAGAGATAGATCAATCATTTCAAATACATTCCATGAAATCCAATGCTTCGAAAGTGAATTATTCACAAATTCTGGTTCCCACACAAAATTCAAGTTTCTCTCAAGAATGTGTGGGTATTAGGAAAATATGTAAAAAAATTAGAATAACTCACATGAATAGAAAAATATTTTGAGTCAGTGTTTTATTAGCATGGATTTCAAAAATCAATTGAACTCATAAAAATGCTTGAAAATCAATTTCGAGGAAAAAGAATTCATATCAAAAATAATTTAATATCCATTATTTCAAAAATCATTTCAACACATTCAAAATAAATTGAGGTGTGAAAAGTGATAAGAATATTCATTAATAATCAAAATATGTTTTAGACCAAAAAATTAAAGGAGTTTAAATGATAATCATAAAAAGTGATCTCCTCTTTGAAATAAAAATTTTGTCCTCTTCCTCTAATGATTGGGGATTCATTCTACCTTTATGATCCTACAAAAGGAAAATTACAAAATTAATCAAAAGTCTCTTTACATTTAAGCTCCAAATGAAAAGAGGGAGGGTGCTACATGCTAGAATAATTCCTAACACTGAACATGAAATCTAAATTCCTAATATTTAAAATTAAATTACTATAAGTAAAGGATAAATCTCGGTATGATCCACCAAGTGGGCCCTAGAATCTTCTACTGCCTCTAGTGGGTAGTACCATCTTTTATCCATAATCTGTTGGTGGATGAAGCTTCTTTGATTTAAACCACCACATGTGGATCTTCCCAACTTGCAGTTCCCTATCCTTATTCAGGAGGACTCCATGGAAAGATTATACTAGATCTAACCCATTCTCCATTTGGTATAGATTCCATGGAGGGGGTTGGATGAAGTAGTGATCCTCTTCTTTATTTTTTGCTACATGTGAAACCATCTTTTCTTCCAGTGCAGGCATCAAGGAGGCTTCAACCTCTTGTTTATTTTCCTTAGGCTTAACAAGGTGGATCTCTTCAAGATGGGGATGCTCTAGTAGATATTCAATGTCTTTAGAGAGCTCCATGTGTTCCTCAATAGGTGCATAATTTTACAAATCATCCTCCACAGTATATTTTGAGTTAGATGAATCTAAAAAATAATAGAATTAGGATAGATACTCAAATTAGATTCAACAAAAAAAAAGAATTTGAGTTCAAGAATGTATATCCCTATGTTGGTTCAGCATTAATATTATCTTCAATTGAATGTTCCTCCTGGAGTTGATCTTCACTGGATGGAGGTAGGTAGTCAGGATCCTCCATCTTAAATTCAAATTCCACCACTCGGTTAGTTTCTTCTATCGGTTCTTCTGGCTCTTATTCTTTGCAAGGCTTGGGGAGATCAAGTAGTTCCTCACATTCATTCCAAAATTCATCATTTTCTTGTTGATCTCCCCCATGTAGCTCAGAAAGTAAGCCCTTTTCAGGTATCTCTCCAATAAATGGTTGAGTGGGGATGAATGAATCTTTTGGTACCTCAACATTTACCTCATCTAGTTCTCCATAATTGAAACCACTGGGAAAATTTCTTCCACAGCTTACTCAGGATCTTTCTCTGGCTCAGGCTCGGGTTTCACACATTGTGCTCAAACATAGTCAAATGCTATTTTCATTTTTCTTCCCAAGTCATCCATATTATTGCTGATCCTATCAACCCGGGCATTTAGATCTCTATAATCCTCTTCTGGTTCATGATATTTCACCTGTGAGTAATCAACCCATGCACAATAATATAAATTTGAATAAATCATGAAAATGATTTTTTTTTAATTTTATTTTAAAAAAAATATTGAAAATTATAAAAAAATTTAAAATATAAAAAGTAAAGTAAACAACTGATTATATCCCCGGCAACAGTGCCAGTTTTGAGGCCCTCCTGTCGTAGGGTATGGCAAAAGAAATTTAATTTTCTTATTGCAGCATTGAGGATGAACATGGTCGTCTATCGTGAGGATCCTTTTCATCCATTCACTCAGATAATATAATTTTACTAAAGTACTTCTTTTGGTTGTTTTTATTTTACCTACGGATGGAATAAAATTTAATTAAAAAAAATTATATAACTAACATGAAATGAAAAAATGAAATTCATTGATAATTATGGGTTGGTGTGTGGGTTACATAATTCTCCATGTTGATATTTAAATTAAGTTTGATAATTCAATTATGAGATCTCATTCACAAATTACTATTATTTTATTTATTGGTGTGAAATCTTGAATTCATTTAGCAATATTAACTTCACCTCCTCCTATAATAAAAGTTGATGTCACACCTTGATCGAGAGTGTGAAATCTTCCAAGATTGGGCTCCATCGTATGAAATTTCAACCAATGAATGGCTCAACTCAATCATATGAAGAGGTTGTATCCAGTATAAGGGACTGAAAATATTTAATAAAAGAATATAAATGAGTTTTAGATCAGTTTCATGGTGGATGATCGCCACACCCGTGCACATCACTCTTGGTCATCACAATCATAACAAAACATAGGAATTTAAGAACAAAATAAATGAAATTTCCACATACCTCTCCCTAGCCAAGTCTCGGGTTAACCCCTCATTTTTTAGGGTAATGTTCATGGTGTATTATATGAGAAAAATAAAAGATGAAAATTAGGAGAAAAGATGAATAAGAAAACACAGTGGATGTGTTGACACAAAAATAAAAACAATGCATTAATTTATTGGAAATATAAATTACAATAGAAAAATAAAATAAATAAATTAAAATGAAATGGGGATGATTTATGGCTGTCCTCCCTCGGTGGAGATCTCCTCCTTGATGCCTTGAAGGAATGGATGGAGAATGGGGTGATTTGGGAAGGATTCGAGGGCCTCCTTTTTTAGGTAGAAATATGTACTTCAAATGTTTTCACGTTATTAACCTATTAAATAACAATTTCACATGTGGAACCCTTGTTAAAATTTTTCAATAATATGATGGCTGTTCACCCACCAAATTTCAGCTTCTTTGGGCACCAGATGAAGGCGTTATGGATTTTTCATTGGCGGTTTCTGTTTCTGGATAAAGCATCCAGGAAGGTTCCTCCAAAAGAATGTCATTAAATGGCCTCCTTAATGACTCCCAACCTCACCAAAATTTAGTTTAGATCCTCCCATATCAGTCCTTGTGCAATCCCAGGTGAAAACCCCTCAATTTTATATTTTTTGGAAGAGGTTTGGTTCTGATACAGTGGTGGGGTCCACGCTGTCCGCCCGGCAAAATATCCAACTTAAATGAATTTTTAGGCCCTTTTGGTTATCGAATAAGCTCCTGGATGAGAAGAAAAATTTGAAGGAAATAGTATCAGGATTCTAAAAAAATTAATCAAAAAATTAGAACATGTATTTTCCATGAAATGAATAAAATACCCTTGATGTAAAAAACTGTCTAAAATCCAGAATTAGGCGATTTTCACATTTATGCTCAAAATAAGACTAAAACCTGAAAATGTGACAATTACCCATCCAATAACACTATGGTGGGATTATAAAAAATGATTTACAATATAAAATATATGAAAATTTTAGCTTCCTGAAGTTCCTCCAAGACTATGATTTTGAGATCATCTATAATCCAAGGAAGGGGAACATGGTTGTTGATGATCTCAGTCGGTGATCGAGTTCACATATGCTGAACAAGGAATCATAGAAGTTCGTCTAGCTACAGTTATACTTCACAGATGGAGATGATGTATCTTACCTCTATTCTATTTTTTTCACCCCACCACTCTTTTGGTGGGTCGGGGAGGCAACGCTAGGGGATCTCGACTATGATATGATGTGTTCTCCGTTATCCATAGGACACACTGCCGATGGTTGTTACCAAGGTGGGGATCATGTAGACCCTTTTAGAGGGAGCATAGTTGTTCACATGGAATTATAGTATGAGGTTATAATGTAGTTTCATACATTCCCATGGTGCTATATCCATCAGAGAAATAATGTTCCAGGGCATTCGGCGTCTGTTCTCGGAGATAGTTATGAAGAAGGAAGTAGCACAGTTTTTTACTCAATGCCTTACATGCCAACAGGTGAAGGATGAGGAATATGTACAATTGTGGTTATATCACCCCATAGAAGTAACATAGTGTAAGTGGGAAGGAATATTTATATACATCATGATAGGATTACCACAAATTTCAAGGGTACATGATTCCATTTGGGTGATCATTGACCGACTCACCAAGTTGGTACAAATTCCTAGTGATCAGAGAGAAGAGTTACATAGAGTGCTTGGGACACCTCTACATGAAAGAGAATGTTCAGAATCATTGTGTACCTTCGATGATAGTCTCAGATAGAGATTCTCATTACACATACTAGTTGTTGAAGGGATTGTAGGAGGTGTTTGGGACTCAGCAACACCTGAGCACAATGTTTCATCCCTAAAAAAATGATCAGAAGAAGAGAACCATTTAGGTTATGAAGGATATGTTGTTAGCCTATATGATAGACTATTTTCACAGATGGGAGGACCACCTACTATTGGTAGAGTATCCGTACAAAAATAGATACCACTCTACCATCGTTACGGAACCGTTTGAGGCTTTTTATGGGAGACCATTCTAGTCAACTCTTTGTAGGACCAACCTCAGAGAGACATCACACATGGGTACAAATTAGGTATGAGATACCACCAAGAAGGTGCAGATCATCCAAAAGTGGATGAATAATGCATAGTTCTAAAATAAGGATTATGATGATAGATGACAGAGACTTCTGGAGTTTGAGGAGAGAGACCATGTCTTCCTTCGGGTGTCACATTGTCGAGGGTTGTGGAGATTTGATTGGGGTGTAAAGAAGTATTCAATGTTCATCATCCATATTAAGATACTCCAAAGTGTCGATGAGGTTTTTTTCCACCCATCCATACCACTGGAGGTTTATCAGGTAAATGATGTCTTCCAAGTGTCACATCTAATGAGGTGTGTGCATGTCACGACCCCCTCCCACCAAAGATGCCCCTCCTGAGCTGGAAATGGTGAAAGGAAGATAATGTCCCCTGAGTCCTGCCTCCAGTAGGCCCCGGGTTGGCGACTAGCACCAAGGGTATGAGTTTTCACAAAGATGGGAGGCATTACCCTTTTTATTATTTTGGATCGGGAAATAGGACAAGTCAACCACCAAAAAGGGAAAAGAATAAGTGTATATAAATAAACCCAAACCAAGCCCACATGCATGTTTAAACAATTTTTATAACAAGGTACAAGTACAAGGAAGCTCAAAATTACAATTCCAAAGAAAACAAGAGAACAACAACTGCAACAACTCCAACTGCCCGACTAGTAGGGTCCTGCACGGCCCTGGTAGTCCTCCTGGAAACCTGAAAGTAAACATAGGGTGAGCATACAAGTATACTCAGTAGGGAAACCTAAATCTCTCGTGCACAAGTGGGGAGACACCCTAATGTCCCGTGAGAAAACAGAAGAACCAGAAACTAACAAGGAAAAACTATCCACCCAGCCTCACTGGTCACACTCACCAAGTAACACAAACAAGTTTAGTATATATATAGAACAAATTATTGGGTACCCCGCACCATTTCACACTTAATTAGATGCTGCTCTTCCTAACGGCAAACGTCCTGACGCTACCACACTCTTCCCGCCCGCACACACCTGGGCCAAACCACGCATCCCGCCCGCACACACCTGGGCCTCACAACCACGCATCTCGCCCGCACACACCTGGGCCACAACCACTAACCTGCCCGTAGACACCTGGGCCTCATCCCGAAGGATCTTGGGAACGATAAGCCTGCCCGAAGAGTCTTGGGCTAAAGGTCGCCTCAAGCCATCACAGCCTCCGAGACCTACCTGAAGAGTCTTGGGTGTAAGGTCACCTCAAGCCATCATAGCCTATGGAATAAGGAGCAGGAAGGAGCTAGTAACTAAGGGGGAACACCCTCTCCCATAAAATGGGAGTGTTCGGAACTAGGTACTTGACATGGGTGTGGTGTGACAAAACACAAAGATACAATTATATATATACATATACCAAACACACAGCCCAACCTATGGCTTCTTAAAAAGAGAAACTGAGCATGTGCCTCGGCACTGCTACCACGAAGCATGCATCAACAACCAAACAATCATCCCCCAACCCTATTTAGGTTTTCATGTTTCATGCAATGGTTTAACAATTATTACTACTGGGCAACTATCATCCAGACAAAACCTTTCACAAACATATCCCTTCCATCCACAACCAAGGTTAGTTAAAACGCAAGAAACCACATGCCATTTCATATACAAAAGATTATCACAACCATACAACATTCCATCATTTATTTATTTCAAAGTTCCACACATAAAACCCTTTCCACACACAAAACATTTCCACATTTGAAAACACCTTTTACTTCAAAACACTTTTCATAATCAAAACACTTTTCATAAATAAAGGCATTTTCCACAAAACAACCAAACCACCAACATGTTCATTATTCCAACTTTGTTTAATCGGGGTGATCACACAAGGTTTTCATTCTCATTTAATCAGTCAACCTTTACATGCTTATCCAGTTTCCATGTTTTAACAAAACCGACCATAAACAATTCAGATATCAATTGCGCATGCAAAGGCCACCAACGGCCTTGATTTTCAGTAGGCAATGGCCTTTCAATCCAAAATCACAATCAGAAGATAAAGAAACTGGAAGGCAATAGAAACAGCACAAAACCCCAAACCCTTCTTTATCCCGTTATTATCTTTATTTAAAGTTCAACTCCATCCCATGGAACAAAAGAAAAATATCCCACCCCGCATGTTGCACCAAAAAGAGAGACGAAGGTAAACCCCTTTTTAATACATTTAATTTCATTAACCTCTCACACATAGTTTTACGTCATCATTGTTATTTATTGTTTTTCAATAATAATAACAATTCATCAACTTATTTTATTAACTCATCACCATTATTATTTTTAATAACAATAATATTTATGCTCATCGCATTGACTACATTAAACCACCGCGTTGGATATTTGAATCCAACCATGCCACATCAATGTCGCGTAAAATCCGTCAATTTAATTATTTAATTCTATTTATTTCACACTGATTAAATTGAATCCACTTTTATTAAATTAAATTCATTCAACTTAATAAACCCAACATATTTTTACACCACCATTATTATTATTATTTAACATAATAATAATAACGAACTCACCTTTAATTTTATTAACGCACCACCATGCTTCCATTGTGCATCTTCATTTATTTGTTTGCAATAAATATCATAACTCATTTTATTAATTTCTCATTAATATTATGAATAATATTAATAACACAACACCTATTATTATTATTCTAATTTAATTCCAACAATTTCTCAATTAATATTAAACTAAACGCCTTATTTTTTAAATTCTTATTTAGAATTAAAACCCCTTTTAATTTAATTAATCACACACTTTATATCACCATCTTTATTATTTAATATAATAAACTGACAAATCATCTTTTAATTTTTTTTTATAAATTATTCTTCATTTTTATCATTAATAAATATCATTGTTACGCATGCCGTGTTGACCACATCGATTTCAACAAAGGAATGGACCGGAGGGGTCCGGTCCATTACATCAGATACCTCTTAAAACATTATCATCCTCGAGAATTAAAAACCAACCAAGAAAAAGAAAGGATCCAAACAACCACTCTGCAAGATACCTCTTAGGGCTCTTGTCATAACAAGAAACAACCGACAACTCTATGAGTTAGGAATTCCCTCTCCTATGTCAAGATACTATCCGCTTTAGGCGACACTGACTCGCCTGTACGGGTTTAATCGCATCCTCATTAATGCGTCTTGATTAAGGATCAGGTTTTTCCTTTCCCATATATTAGGTTTTTTTCCAACTTACATTGCACCCAACAACGTACAACCCACACACTGCCCGGACACATGGCTTGAGGAATTCCTTCTCCCATGTTGAGATATTATCCGCTTTAGGTGGCACTGACTCGCCTGCACGGGTTAAATCGCATCCACATTAATGTGTCTCAATTAGGGATTAGGTCTTCCCCTCCCCACATGATAGGGCTCTTCACGTACATTTATTGAAAAGAGGGAAACAACATAGCATTATAGACTCATGAAAAACAAGGTCCAGGCCCAAAGCATGGGCGAGAATGAGTTTCAACAATTGAGTGTGATGCTCATGGATTTAAACAAAACATAAACGAGAGCATTTAAGGAAAACATGAAACATCTCTCTCGATCTTTCGCCTTGCTGGGGTTGCCACTTCTGTTGTGTGAAATTGTCCGCGTCCCACTCCTCTGCATTTCTGTTAACGTCCAAGTGCCATAGATGTACGGTAAACAAGGATCGCCTAAGCCCAAGTAGTAAGGAAAAACTCAAAGTTTTAATTATCATTTTATTTCAATTTCTTTACCAGAACACCCAAATAAAGTAAAACACAAACATGATGATGCATGTACCTTCCCTAGGGTCTCTACCCTGCAATCAATATAGTCTCACTTGGTCGTTCGGTGGGCTCAGAGTCCTTGCATCGGATCACGGGGGGCCCTAAAATCCCGTGTCCTAGCCAGTCTTCCCTGGCCTATGTCACGCACCAAGATTAACGAACACTGATGCCCTACCATCCCATGCAATCCTCACTGTGCCTAACTCCAGACTCCATCCTATCTTTCAACCATCAGCCTCTGATACCATTCTATCACGACCCCCTCCCACCAAAGATGCCCCTCCTGAGCTGGCAATGGTCAAAGGGAGATAATGACCCCCGAGTCCCGCCTCCAGTAGGCCCCGGGTTGGCGACTAGCACCAAGGGTATGAGTTTTCACAAATATGGGGGGCTTTACCCTTTTAATTATTTTGGATCGGGAAATAGGACAAGTCAACCACCAAAAAGGGAAAAGAACAAGTGTATATAAATAAACCCAAACCAAGCCCACATGCATGTTTAAACAATTTTTATAACAAGGTATAAGTACAAGGAAGCTCAAAAGTACAATGCCAAAGAAAACAAGAGAACAACAACTGCAACAACTCCAACTGCCCGACTAGTAGGGTCCCGCACGGCCCTGGTAGTCCTCCTGGAAACCTGAAGGTAAACGTAGGGTGAGCATACAAGTATAATCAGTAGGGAAACCTAAATCTCTCGTGAACAAGTGGGGAGACACCCTAAGGTCCCGTGAGAAAACAGAAGAACCAGAAACTAACAAGGAAAAACTATCCACCCAGCCTCACTGGTCACACTCACCAAGTAACACAAACAAGTTTAGTATATATATAGAACAAAGTATTTGGTACCCCGCACCATTTCCCACTTAATTAGATGCCGCTCTTCCTAATAGAAAACGTCCTGACGCTACCACACTCTTCCCGCCCGCACACACCTGGGCCAAACCACGCATCCCGCCCACACACACCTGGGCCTCACAACCATGCATCTCGCCCGCACACACCTGGGCCACAACCACTAACCCGCCCACAGACACCTGGGCCTCATCCCGAAGGTTCTTGGGAACGGTAAGCCTACCCGAAGAGTCTTGGGCTAAAGGTCGCCTCAAGCCATCACAGCCTCCGAGACCTACCCGAAGAGTCTTGGGTGTAAGGTCACCTCAAGCCATCATAGCCTATGGAAGAAGGAGCAGGAAGGAGCTAGTAACTAAGGGGGAACACCCTCTCCCATAAAATGGGAGTGTTCGGCACTAGGTGCTTGACATGGGTGTGGTGCGACAAAACACAAAGATAGAATTATATATATACATATACCAAACACACAGCCCAACCTATGGCTTCTTAAAAAGAGAAACTGAGCTTGTGCCTCGGCACTGCTACCACGAAGCATGCATCAACAACCAAACAATCATCTCCCAACCCCATTTAGGTTTTCATGTTTCATGCAATGGTTTAACAATTATTACTACTGGGCAACTATCATCCAGACAAAACCTTTCACAAACATATCCCTGCCATCCACAACCAAGGTTAGGTAAAACGCAAGCAACCACATGCCATTTCATTTACAAAAGATTATCACAACCATACAACATTCCACCATTCATTTATTTCAAAGTTCCACACATAAAACCCTTTCCACACACAAAACATTTCCGTATTTGAAAACACCTTTTACTTCAAAACACTTTTCATAATCAAAACACTTTTCATAAATAAAGGCATTTTCCACAAAACAACCAAACCACCAACATGTTCATTATTCCAACTTTGTTCAATCGGGGTGATCACACAAGGTTTTCATTCTCATTCAATCAGCTAGTCTTTACGTGCTTATCCATTTTCCATGTTTTAACAAAACTGACCACAAACAATTCAGATAACAATTGCGCACGCAAAGGCCACCAACGGCCTTGATTTTCAGTAGGCAAAGGCCTTTAAATCCAAAATCACAATCAGAAGATAAAGAAACTGGAAGGCAACAGAAACAGCACAAAACCCTAAACCCTTCTTTATCCGGTTTTTATCTTTATTTAAAGTTCAACTGCATCCCATGGAACAAAAGAAAAATATCCCACCCCGCATGTTGCACCAAAAAGAGAGACGAAATTAAACCCCTTTTTAATACATTTAATTTCATTAACCTCTCACACATAGTTTTACGTCATCATTGTTATTTATTGTTTTTCGATAATAATAACAATTCATCAACTTATTTTATTAACTCATCACCATTATTATTTTTAATAACAATAATATTTATTCTCATCGCATTGAATACATTAAACCACCGCGTTGGATATCTGAATCCAACCATGCCACATCAATGTCGCATAACATCCGTCAATTTAATTATTTAATTCTATTTATTTAACACTGATTAATTTTTTTTAGAAAAGCAAAGCAAGAGATTCAAATAAATGAGGAAAATTACAAGAGTCTAAAGGAGGAGATTTTACACTTGTCCCTATTAAGCAGATCAGTCAAATCTTCATCAGGTGTGGTCAGTTGCACTCTGGAGGTTGCAGAGATGCCCTTTGAAGAAAGCTTATCAGCAACCGAATTGGCTTCACGATAAACATGAGTAATGATAAAGTTCTTGGTGGCGAGAATTTCAAAGCATTTGATCCATTTCGGGGTGAGTTTCCAGGTAAGATGGATCTGATTTTTCCGGACAGCTTGCACTATAGTAGAGGAATCACTTTCAAACCAGAGATCATTCCAGTGTCTTTCATGAGCCATATCCACTACAGTAATAAGGGCCATCATCTCAGCTTAGAGAGCAGTAGCATAACCGCAAGATCCATAGGAGCCTTCAAGGAAGTTGCTGTTTTCATCTCAGAACACAATGCCATAACCAGCTGGTCCAGGATTTCCTTTTGAAGCACCATCAAGATTGCATTTGATCCATCCTGCCAATGGAGGTATCCAGAAGATTTCCATAGTGCCTGGAGGTTTGGGGAAGTTACCTGACAAATGAAGCCTCCTCAGGACTACAAAATCTTTGATAGAGTTGTGACATTGTCTAGGATGGATCTGATTTGCAATTCTGGTCATTGAAAGAATGCTAGAAATAGCAGAATTTTTGTTGAAAGCAGACTTGCCATGCTTGATACTATTCCTGCTTCTCCATATGGTATGAAAACCTTCAGCACAGGCAGCAAAGAAGAGGACTTGAAGCTGCATGGAGAGATGAACAGCTGCAATAGAGTGCAGAAAATCTGCAACATTGTCAACATGCGGTAAGGAAATGTCAAAAAGATCAAAAATGAAAATCCAGATTGAAGCAGCGGTTTTTCAAGAGAGAAAGAGATGATCCAGGTCATCTCTATGCTGATGACACAGGTCACATCGTGAGCAAAGGGAGATGCCAGCTCTTTGAATATTGCTGTCCATTGGGAGTCTTTTCCTTTGAATTCTCCACAGAAGAGTATACCGAGAGGGTTGTATCCATTTTCTAAAAGCCTGGACAGCAGTAGAGTTGTTACTGTAAATGGAATGATGATAGAAGTTTTTAGAGTCTAGCATTCCATTGATAGATGGTTCCCATACCATAATATCGTCAGCATGAATGAAGTCATAAGAGTTAACAATTTCTAGAATTTCCATAGGTAGGTTATGATTCATCACAAGTTGGGCAGCAATAGAGGCATCAAGATCAGCATCCAAAGAGTCAGAATCGATACCCTTGGCCAAAGGTGCCCCTGTCTAGTTATCCCTCCAAAATTTCAGGTTGGAAGAGGCATTTACTAACCAATGAGAGTGTGTCTTGATCTTTTGATAGATTTCTTTCAGACCAGGCCAAACAGAAGAATTCATATAAGAGAATTTACCAGCAATCAATCGAGAGAGAATATGTTTTCGGAGAAAGTCCAGGGAGGCTGAGTTTCCATTTATGAGTCTCCACATAAAGTGAGCTTGAAGGGAATGATTGAAACATTTAATGTTCTTAATGCCAAGTCCCCCCATAGTGAGGGGTAAGCAGCACTTGTTTCAAGAGACAGTAGCAATTTTCCTTTCAAGGATACTGCCACTCCAAACAAAATTCCTCATAAGGGAGTTGAGAATCCTGAAGGTAGAAGCAGGCCAGGAGTAGACCATAAAGGAGTAGACAAGTTTGGAAATGATCACATGTTTGACAAGACAGATTCTACCTGCCATAGAGAGAGCTTTACCCTTCCAATTAGATAGAGTTCTTCTGACATTGCAAACCACATCAGTGAAATAGGTGGATCTCGGTTTACCAAAAAACATTGGGACCCCAAGATATGTGAAAGGGAAGGATCCCTCCTTAATGCCGAGTCTCTGAATAATACAGTGCCTCCTAGAGTCTGTAATGCCCTTCCCAAAGAAAATAAAGGATTTATTCCAACTCACTTCTTGTCCAGAGACAAGCTCATAATGATGGAGGATGGATTTGAGATTCTGAATATTTCTTTTTCCCCCTTGAGTAAAGATGATAATGTCATCAGCAAAGAGAAGATGTGAGGGAGCAGGGTTACCCCTATTAGCTTGGAGAACTTTCATATTTCCCTTGCCAGCATGATATGTGATCAGTTTACTAAGGTAATCCTCTGTAATTGCAAAAATAATGGCAGACAAGGGGTCCCCTTGCCTTACCCCTCTGGAGCACTTGAAAAAACCCTCAGGTGAGCCATTGATAAGAATGGAAACATAGGCTGAGCTGAGCAAGGTGTAAGACCACTGAATAAAAGTCAGATGAAAACCAAATCGATGCATAACATTACCTATGAAGCCCCAATCAATGGTGTCGAAATCCTTCTTAATGTCCAGTTTAAGCGCAATGCTCCCCCCTCTAATGGGCTTTTGCAAAAGGTTCACACATTCAGAAGCATTGAGAAGACAGTCCTGTATTCTTCTCCCTTTGACATATCCAAATTGATTCCAGGAAATTATCTTGTCAGAGATACAAGCAAGCCTGTTAGCCAGTAATTTTGTGAGAATTTTCTGAATAGTATTGATCAGGGCAACAGGCCGGAATTGATTTATGTCACTGGCATTATCAACCTTTGGAATTAAGGCAATAAATTGAGCATTGATACCCTGAATTTCTGTTCCATGAGTAAAGAAGTACTTGACCAGTCGACAAACATCAGCCTGTATAGTATCCCAGAAGTATTGGAAGAAGTGATTTGTATAACCATCAGGTCCAGGCGAACTGTCATTTTTCAGGCCAAAAACATCATTCTTTATTTCAATATCGGAGGGTGGTCTAATAAGCAATGAGTTATCCTCATCACTAACAAGGGCGGGAATAATGCCATCAAGGAGTTCCCCATTCCTTTTGCACCCATTGAAGAGGTTTTGAAAGAACGAGACAATATGATTCGAGAGGCTTTGATGGTCCTCAAGAATAACATCCCCATATTTGAGAAGAGATAGTGGCCTGCAAGCTTTTTTACTCCTTTGTAAGGCATTAAAGAACATAGTATTTCTATCCCCGTCCGTGAGCCACTTCACCTTATATATCTCTTTCTGAATATTATCTCTAAGAGTAAGTAGATTCTGCAAGTCCAAGGATAGTTTAGCCTCCTGTCCAGCAAGGCAAGAGAAGTCAGAATCAGTCATTGATTGTTGAATACCATGTAAGGAGTTTTCAAGAGAATCAATTTCCTGATCCAAGCAGCTGAATCTATTTTTGCTCCAATGTTTCAGTTTTTCCTTGAGGCAGCGCAGCTTAAAAACACAGGATAAGGGGTGATTATTTTCCTCCAAAGTCCAAGTATCTCTTACAAGCGTAGAGCATTCAGGGAGAGTAGTCCAAGCATTGTTAAATATGAAAGGAAGGGGGCGCCGCTCATAAAATCCAATAAGATTAGACAAGATTGGATGATGGTCTGAGTTGTGTTTGGCAAGAGCCACACAGGAAATAGTCCTCCAGTTATTCAGCACTTTATCATTAACAAAAGCACGATCAATCCGACTAGCTCTTATGCCATTTAAGTGATTCATATACCAAGTATATTTGGCTCCAAGCAAGTTAACCTCCGTGAGATTTGATCCATCAACGCATAATCGAAAGTCATCCATAGCAGAATTTATATTTGAGTGTCCCAACTTTTCATCATCCTGGAGTATAGCGTTGAAGTCCCCAATGAGCAGCCAAGAGTCGCCAATGGTATGTGACAAATTAGAAACCACTTTTAATAAATTAAAGTCATTCAATTTAATAAACCCAACATATTTTTACACCACCATTATTATTATTATTTAACATAATAATAATAACGAACTCACCTTTAATTTTATTAATGCACCACCATGCTTCCATTGTGCATCTTCATTTATTTGTTTGCAATAAATATCATAACTCATTTTATTAATTTCTCATTAATATTATGAATAATATTAATAACACAACACCTAATATTATTATTCTAATTTAATTCCAACAATTTCTCAATTAATATTAAACTAAACGCCTTATTTTTTAAATTCTTATTTAGAATTAAAACCCATTTTAATTTAATTAATCACGCACTTTATATCACCATCTTTATTATTTAATATAATAAACTGACAAATCATCTTTTAATTTTTTTTATAAATTCTTCTTCGTTTTTATCATCAATAAATATCATTGTTACATGCGCCGTGTTGACCACATCGATTTCAACAAAGGAATGGACCAGAGGGGTCCGGTCCATTACAGTGCATGACCAATCACACAACATGGATTGGGATGAGCTGGACATCGAGGATGGATTAACCATCACATGGTACCTTGTGGATATGGATAATCGATAGGAGATGATACTTTTCGGAGACATATTCCCTTGGTGCATGTTCAATGGTAGCATGGGAACCATTGGGAGAGCATGTAGGAGCCGAAGTCTTAGATTTATGTGCAGTACCCACTTTTAAATTATTAGAAATTTTGTTGTTTTTCAAAGATGTAAAAGCCCTATGGTGGGGATAATGTAATGTCTCATATTTTTCATGTATTATTTTTTAATATTATATTGAATTATTACAAGGAAAAACATTATAACTGTGTGTGATTTTTGAATCCTAGTATGCCCAAAATAATTATTTAAAATAAATTATTCTTTTAAATAGCTTGTATGATCATTTTTCCTAAAAAAGTGGAATAATAATTTAACAGCTACTGGGATAAAAAATCATTGGGTACCAATGTCATTAACACAACAGATTTACCACAGGTGGGTCCTATCATTGAATGGAATAGGTTGGCAACAAAAGTTAGTTTTTGGACGTTTTAATGGAAATAATTTATGTTAATAAAATATGTTATTTTGAATGTTTACAAAATATAGGCACGTGTTGATTTGTTTTTAAAAGACAAGGAGCCAATAGAAAGGCTCACAACCCTGGATGCATTCATTAAAATCCATTTGAATAAAAGAGAGGATGCTCATTAGAGAATTCCTGATGATTGACAATGAATGATGACATGGGGATCATTACACGACAATATTGAATCCCAATCAATGACCTCATTACCTATTCATCAGAAATCAAGGTCGGGGTTTTCATTTTAGTTTGTTTCATAATTCATGGATTTATTTGAAAAACACGGATCAATCCACAAAAAATTTGACCCATGGATCATTGGTTCTTGTTGGAAGGTTTTTATCGGGTTTATTTCAGGGAAATTAATCCATTCATGACTGATTTATTTTGATTTTCTCCATTTATCCCTTCTAAAGGTTGTGGATCAACATAGTGAAGAATGATGGATGAGGATCATTCCCCAATTTTTTTGTGGTTTTCCTCATCCACTTTTCACCCCATGTTCCACATGGGAAAACCAGGCTGGTTATGCAGGTTACCCTATATCCAAGTACACTGGTTTTCATCTTCAGGTTGACGTCGTGTATGGGTACAAGACCATCATACACATAGAGACCCACAAAAACTAGTATAGGACATGTCACTCTCTTACATTCTATGGGACTCAATTTCTAAAAGACATTCTCTTTGATATGTGTTGTTGTACTTAGGCAGAACCTGAGGTCATAGTACACTGCGCGTTACATTTCTACATACAATCTACTTTTTTGTACATGGCTGGATATTATTATCCACAGTTCCATCGATATGTTTCATTTGGGTTAGTGGCCCCTTTTCTGGTTCCATAGAGGGTTAGGTGTTGTTTCTCTCCCTATGAGTATTATCCCTACAGATGAGATTTTTAGATAGATTCGGAATCCCTCTAAGACACCCATAGCGATATTCTCTACCAATTCATGTCCCTAGGTAGAGTCATGTATCACAGTGACCAATAAGACAGGTCATGGAACCTATACATTGAAGGTGATTATAGATGAGTCATGGTATACACCATGTCCCTGGTAGTGATCCTCATATGGTTATCCTAATCCTAGCCTACTCAAGTGTGTGTTCTCTGGAAATACATACATCTGTTCTCTCTTCAGATCTATTAGTGCATCTATTTTTCTCTTGACATTTTTTTGAAAAACCTACATATCAAATGGAAGTCATCAGAGATATCAGACTCATGGAGTGAGTTCTCCTAAATGAGTGCTTCATGGAATCTTTGAACTGAATCTCTTGCATGGGCATGTGGTTGTTGAAATTACCTCTGGACTATAGGTCTGGGATTAAAGTATATCTTGATATGTTTATCTTGTTATATGATCTATAGACTTATACTAGGTAAAGATGATTGTACCATTACATTGTGTATTTCTTTTTTGATCTCAGGGTTTTCTATTGAGTATTGTTATACTAAACCCTACATTGTGATTGCCTCCATGTGTCATGTCTTCTTCCAATGAACGACCTTTTGATGGAGTCCTAGGTAGACTAAGACTATTCCATGATATTTGAGCTCCCTTACAAGCAAGGGAGTTCCTATAGCTATAAGCACTAGTCCCATTATCTATTTCTTACTTATAGGTAAGAAATTTTAGTTTATCGGCTCCTTATTTTTGTGGGCTTGTATTCTAGCCCAGTTTATTTTTTGTACTTTACATTCATTAGTAATTTGTTGTTGGGGTTTTTTTGTATGAATATATTTTTTTACTCAGTGGTTTTTTTTCATTTCAGCATTTGTGTGCTTGGAGATGTGTGCATGTGTATAGGTATGTAAGCAATGCCTTCCATGTTTGTGATATTCCTTGTCAGAGCTATTCAGTAGTCATGGCCTATTAGAGGTGGGATTGGGGAGTTATGGCATGGGCCCCACTGGGACAGTTCATGAGAATTTATCTTTTTCTTTTGTGTACATTCATTTGGACAATTTTACCTATTTCTAATTTATTGAAGAATACATTGTGGGGTGGTTTGGGTTTACTTTTACATTATGTCATGGATTTTTTCATGTGTAATTTAAATTATCTCCCAATATGGTATTTTATTAGTGGTTAATGCCTCATACTTCATGATATTCTATACAACCAGTTCTAGTCACAAATCGGGCATACTAGAGGTCGGACTTGAGGATCATTTTCTCTATCTCTCCTCATTCTATAATCTAAGATTAAAAGAGGTCATTACATACATCATAAGACTATATATCATTGGATTAATATACTTCATCTAAAATCATCCAAATTTATAAAATATGACCCTTTCCAATTATCAATAATTTTGAGCATTATAATATTTATATAATACATAAAGTCATAAATATCACTCTTTTTAATTTATTACATTTTATATTTATTGAAATATATAATAAAAACATAATATTTGTTCAAAAATTTTATTTAGAAGATCAATTAATTTTTTCATCATTGAACCTTATTTTTAATTTTTAACTGTGAAATATTAACATTAATTTATTATGAAAAACTGACATAAGTAATTATAAATTAGTAGTAAAATCATGAAAATGATATTTAATACACTATAATTAATTGATTTTTAGTGATGTGTAGTGTCCCTATAATTTAATAGTTGAATATTACATATTTGGGATGTTTGAAATGTCTATATTCAAATGATTTGGAATACATGTATTCATCATTGTCAAATTAAATTAAAATTTACAAAAATCGTAATAAAAATAATTTACATTAAACAAAACATTATTAAATGACTTAAAAAAACATAAAGGACACATCTGTAGCATAAGCAATGGATTATGGATTAAATTTTCAATCATTTCCCATTTATAAAATACCAAATATTTTATGGTAAATTTTTTTAACCTTAACGGGTATAAATAATTGATATTTATTTATTTGAGAAAAGGCTTAAGGGGAGGGGGTTAAATCTAAATGAAAAAGGTGAAATCATATACAAACAAAATTCAAAATTTTTTTGGATGATATTTTTTTGACATTTCCCCATATTATTTTTTATATATTTGTATTTCGGATTCTTTGGACAATAAAAAAATTCTACAAATTTAATATTTTTGGAAATTCCAAGAATACCACACCCCCCACCTCAACTTTAAAAGGAAACCCATTCTCTCTCATTTATTTCAACACATTGAGAAACCTAGTATGAAAAAACCGTACACTATTCTATTATAAATCTCTCTAGATATAAACTAGTATTATTGTTTCTCCTGATATAAAATTTCAAGGGACCTTGGTAAAGGATTTAATGTAATTAAACCTAAAAAAGAGAAAATATTCTTTATCGTATCCTTCAAATTTACTTATTCTTTTACTTAATATAATATTTTATTACACATTTTAAAATACTAAATATATTATAATAAGTATATTGATATGTTTTTATGATTAATATAAAATAATTCTCAATAAATTTTCATCATTTGAAATAACAAAAAACTGCTCGTATGTATGTATGGCCTACCATCAACATATATGGATGAAATTCATTTTCCATGGGCAATTTATCTGTATGGTTATAAATATTTAATTCCTAAATATATATGATACTTATAGAATAATTATTCTTATATAATTATAAAACCATATCTACCATTATTAACATTCAATATGTTGGATAACGAAAATGTCACTCGTGCGTAAATGTCGTCTACCACCTCTATGACGTGATGTAATCAATTTTTATTTTAAAAATTATATGGATGGTAATAAGTATATATTTAATGAACATATATGATAAATATGATATTTACATGACCCTTTTATAGTTAATTATTATTTTACTTTTTTTGTTTCAACCAATGAATAGTTTAAATAGATTTCATACATAAATATTGACTACTATCTCTAGAACTGATGTAATTTATATTTATATATCGATCATTGTAGATAAAATTGTGATGAAATGGGTGAGAAATCCAAGTCACACGTCAAAGGAATGAAACTAATCCATGTTCGAGTTGGGCTCTATTCGTTTCTCCCAGAATAATGAACGAATGAAATAATAAACAATAAAAAGATCCAACCATAAAGGTGATAATCTATTATTTGTAGTTGAATTGATCCATTTTTTATATTGTATAATCAAATGGGTTGAATCCACATAAATAAAATTCCCTACAACATGTTTTATGAATCATTAATAAATACTGATCACACATTAACATGGATGGTTAGAACTATTTCATTCATTAGAAAAATGATCATCAATAAAGATATTGATCTATTTCTATTCACCAAGTCCTCATAAAATGACTCCTCTAAAAAATATGGGTTTTTAGGATGTACCTATAATTATGTTATGATGGTATATTAATAGTGGGTTTATAGGTCACTACATAAACAAATAATATTATAAATTAATTTAATTATGTATTTATTATTTTTTAATGCTATAAAATTATACAAACAATCAATGCTAAAAAATATTATGGTTATCCTATGGTAATTAATGTATTTTAAAATCAATGGATGTCTTAGTTTTCAAATTTTTGTATTTTTTGGTGATATTCTACATTTCATGAAACTACATTCATGAGATATTAATATATTTAATATTTTTATAATATTAATAACATGTCTATGGGACTCGTAATCTCACATTTTCTATGTGCCCCTCTCTATAAATGTTACATGATATATTTCAAATATTTCAATTGAAACAATAGATGTTAATTTTTTCCAATATTAGGGATTTTTATCCTTAAAAGTGAAGGCACTACTCTATTAGATGAAGATATAAAGCTCAAAATTGGTTCTGAAACTCTTAGGTTCTCTCATAACAAATCATATTCACCCACCAGACCTAAACTAATGGAATTGAACACCCACTTAGTATCCCCTAAATTTGATCCCCGATCTCCACCGGGTAATCTAAAAAGGTAGCTTCATCATCAATCTATCTCACCTCTGTTGACAACATGAATCCATCCATTCATGTACCTCTATAGTTTATATATTTTTAGGACATTGTGTACCCAATCTAAATTATTTGGAAAGACCAGGTATTATTCCACCACACCCACCCTACGTAATATCACAAAGGATCTAATGAATCTCAACGAAAGCATTCCTCCTCACCAAATATTTATAATCCATATATATAAGAGAACTTTTGGAATTCATGTTGTCTTTACTCAAACTACAAAGTCATTATTCCTTTCTCTAAATTAGTCTTATGAAGGATTCATTCCCCCTTCATAAACTCCAAAATTAATAGAACCTTCCTTGTCATAGTTTGTACAAACTATGGGCCCTTAAGGGATGAATCGACTAGATTAGTCCAATATAGGGGTGAACATTATGGTCACCTATAAAAATCCACAAATCATTTCAAACCAATAGTGTAATTTTAATTTTTTTTTAAACTATTCCATGGGATGGTGATCCTCCCAACTATGAATGATGTCCATCATAAAATCCCACCAGATGTCCCCCAAAACCTAAGTGTTCATCTTAGTATAGCTATTAGTTTGGAAGTGAAACATTGTTATTGAACGTAGTTGATTCAAAAATGCATTGTGAAATTTTCTTCATAATCATGATGTAATGAGATAATATTTACTTAAAATGATCATGGAGTGAACATATAGGATCAGAACAATCTCCTTTATATAAAGGCATCGTATTCTATCAATAAAATTATTCAATAATATATTTGGAGGTGCATAATCATAGTGAGTCAGAGTATGATCATGTAGATATAATCAATTAATATAGACATTTTTAGTAACCCCATCAAAAAATCAAAATATATCACATCCCACATCCAATATAGAACTTCAATGGGTTGAGAAAAATCTACAAGAACTTGGTGATTAAACATCACCTATTTACAAGTAAGGAATTGAGTGACATAGTATAATGCATGTATTATTATAACTTTCCTCCAAAACATATGTCAAAGGTATTAGGACATCGTTTTGTCACATATATGTACATCTAAAGGGGATTTATGGAAGTCACTCGTAGCCTCCTCCCAAAATATCATTATTTCCATCATTTATCCTCTCAAATGGATGTTGTTCTCCCCATGGTAAAAAATTCAATTAGCATGACATCTAGTGGATATCAATATATGTATAGTCTCATAGTCATTATCTCCTTACTAATCCCCTATAAAATTCCATGGATGTTGTGGGGTAACATCAATCCATATTAGCTACGGTGCATTATCCTTGTCTTCTAAGAAAATCTAAATTGGGGATAACTACATCAATTTCTATGTTAGAACCAAAAAAAATATCCTACATACATTGTTGCCTACCTGGTTCTTCCTTCCAGTTGTATAGACTATCATAATTTTATAATGCAAAAAAATATATAACCATCATCACTATATTAACTTAAGATACATCTACGATAAGATAAACACGAGGTTCCTATTGTTAGAGTAGATGATGAATTTCCTTCCCATATGGTTGTTACTACACTTCTTTAGGGTGATGAATTCATCTACCATATTATTATGTTGATTCAAATAGTATTATTGGGTTACCTCAATTCGTTAGGCCCTGTGTAAATCACCACCATCATGTGCATCATAAAAATTGGAATTCCGAAACAAGAGGCATCACAGAACACCTCATACTCAACACCCTCCTCTAGTAATATCGTGATGGGGTCTTCATAAATCTCTAACTCAACTCATGAAAGGCCTAATGAAACTTATTAGTTGATTCAAAAGGAATCACTTTACAATATATAGTATTCAAAGCTATTTATATCCTAGAGATATCATGTATGAATCTCATATATTAGCTTTCGATCATAATGATGATTTTATCTTCTAGGATGCACTGTTGTCTGTTGAAAACATACACTTCCATAACCATCATGACACACAAAAATATATCATCCACAGTGATGAAATTTCCTAGAATGTGTACCTCATGAAAAATGAAATAAAACATCAATAGATTCTTATAATTTCGATTCTATCCATATATCTTAGGGACCATCCTAACCTTTCATGAATTTTACTCCTCATAATCCCAGTAAATCAAGATTTCATCAATAAAAAAACAAAAACTAGTCTAATATAATCTAAAAAATGTAGTTCTTTACTACCATGAACACTCCTAGATAATTAATCACACTGAAGGTAGTCACCATGTACTCATAATGGTAGTAGTGACATATGTGTTTCATTATCTATATATCTGAGTCCCAAACTCACATACGGTGATTTTATGTTCTGAGTTCAATCTTCAAGAACCATTTTCCCTCATAAATTATTAAATATTTCTTATTCTTTGGTATTTCATTATTACTCTTCACGGTCACCTAATTTTGGATCCAATAATCCAAACACAACCTCATACTCCTGTTGTTCGTAGTGAACAACACTGGTGCTGCCTAAGGGGAATAATAATGTCCCAAAAAGTCCTTCATTTGAATACCCTCCAGCTTCACCTTCATATATTAAATCAGTGTATTAATATTATTATATTATTGTTAAGATATTTTTTTTATCTTAGGGTGTATTTTTATATAGATTTATGTCTCATGGTGTATAGGTAAGCCATAAACGTTCTCATGAGAAACATTCAGATACTCTTCTACTACTATAATGAACTATAGAACCATATCATCAATTAAACAAGGTAAAAAGAAACCAAGTGTTGTGTATTCAGTTGTACCCTATGGCCTATAAGTCCATCCTATTTTGTAGAAACCCGGCCCATGTAATCCCAATGTCAGAGTCTTGTATACATTAAATTGATATAAGAAAGAAGTAAATTGCATCCCAAAATACTAAATAGTTTGGAAGTCTAGGAAAACTATATACTTACATGATTCTTGTATTAAAAAAGAATAAATTAATTAAAACATAATTTTCACTTATATAACTTGGAGAATAATAGCTTTCTTCCAACTTTTTAACTATTCATATCATTCTTAGTAAACATCAAGGATTTTGGGGGAAAAGAATCACAATAAGGGTGAGGTCAAATGCTAATTAAAGGAAAAAAATATAGTAGGAGATGTAATGAATCTTTTAGAATGATAAAATTTCCAGGTAAATAAAAATTAATACATGACACGTAATCAATAACTGAAAACGAAGTGAGTAAGTAATTTGGAATGGTATGAAACTGAAATACATAACACTATATCCATGAACTAAAAATGAAATGAATCGATAAATATTGCGACAAAAACTCCCATGGATAAATTATTATTGAATAAAAATATTGAAAATTCATAATTACTGGATGTCATCTTTCTTAGGTATGTGCAATCATTTCCATCAGGACCATTCTCAAGATAGCTCAAAACAAACTAGTTACAAATTAGTTTGCTTTTTTCATCCACAACTCTACTGTATTGACCCTTAATAAGATAGTTTATAATATAATGATTACAATATGAAGGAGTTTACATCCATATTTCATCCCATGATACAACCAATTCCTTTAAAGCCTTTAATTTATGGGTTCCCAACCTGTAGTGACTACCATAAGTGGTCCCCAAATAGTGTCTTTCATGTCCTAACATTAAAAATATGGAATAATCACTCTGCCTTATAAAATATTTTATTTTAAAAAGGATATATATTTATCATACTTCCCCAAATAATCAATCGAAATTCATAGTAAACATTCTGGGAAAATTGTTATATGGTTCCTAAAGTAATCATATCCATGAAAAATTATTTTCATATTTAAGGGAAATTCCATGTTAAATAATCATAGGAAAATTAATAAATCATGGGGAATAAAAGGAATCACTGAAGTGAATGTGAAAAATATCCTAATACAAATAAATTACACACCATCCAAATGATTATTAATAATGTTATGAACACATCATTTCCAAGGTGGAGTAAAATAAATTGATTTTTCTTGATGAATGACAATAATATAAAAATATAATTTAAAAACATTCTTGGGGAATCTTCGTTCTATTTTGGAAAACAATTGGAAAAGTATATCAATGAAAATATTTTTTGAAAAAAATAATTAAAAAATATCTTTTAATCATGCTAAGGAATCATGAAAAAATGAGGGTGGTTAAATCCATACATTCAATACGATGTAAAATATACATTATTTTTTCAAAAACAATTATTTGGAAAAATGAATTTTTCAGAATTTGACTAGAAGATTCCTTTGAAAACATTGGTTATTGAAACAAAATGTATAATAATTTATTTAATAAATAATTTTTGAAATGATATAATATTTTATGAAAACATTATAATAAAAAAATTAGAAAAAATGGGTTCTCTAACTAAAGAGATAAATGATGTCTGGTTTTTTAAAGAAAATATTAAAACATTTCGAGAACTAAGAGTGAAAAAATGGTAATAATACTTGAAAATACTCATGAATAAATAGAGGGGAATAAAAATGAAATTTTTTATTGAACAATGTTAATATATAATCTTCTATAGTAAATACCATTGAATGATAACTAGTATTATTCATGAGGAATATAATCTTTAAACCTTATGAAGTGTACCATATCTCTTTGTTACATTTTTAATCATAAACCTCTTGATGGAATAAAATTAAATGACATATATAAATAAAATGGAGAAAAAATTATTAAGTTTATAACATATCAATAGTTTAATTAGAAACACCCCATAAAATAAGTATGTGGGCAATATTACATTTATCTAATGGATGTAAAAAATTTAGATGAAAATCCATTACCGTGCATCTAAATTCTATCATGTGTCTTTATATTATTGAATAAAAATCATATGATAATTTATTAATTTCTACGAGAATATTTAAATGTTTATCAAATATTTTATTTCAATTATTTCCATTTTGTAAAAAACTATATAAAAAATTATGTTTACGTCAACTGCTTTGACCAAATTCAGTTCATGTGTTAAGGATATAACATTTGTAGGTCAACTATGGTCAATGGTATTATTATGTAATATCTATAGAATAATTATCATGACATAAATATCAATTTTATACATAAATATATATTTTAATAACAAATTATTAAATATTTTTATGAAAAATTAACCTATGTTACAACCATGGAGATGGTAGGTCGTACATATGCATGAGCAGTGTTCCAATTTTTCAATGATCATCATGGAATGAAGGAAAGCAACACTATATCATTCCGAGAAATATTAATATATAATTAATATAATTTTATTCAATCATATAAATAGTTACAAAAATAATTAATGTAATGTAAAAGGAATAATATCTTATTGATGATTTTGTAGTCTACACATCCATGAATAATGTTATGCCTAATTAATGAATCAAAAGGGTAACAATAAATATGATATATGTTCTATTTTCAAAAAAATAATTATGTAGTTAATATCATATATAAGTTTTTATTTATCAAATGTTTAATTATAATCATACTTTAAACATTCCATTTATCAGGTGTATGAATCACATATTGTTGATGAAGCGGTAGTCCACACATCAAAAACGACATTATCATATTTAATCAACATTGAAAGAATAATTGAATGTGATATAAAATAATTATATAATAATAAATAAATTATATATATATATATATCATATATATCATATATAAATAGATTTTCCATCATAATCCCCAACCATGCAAGGTGGTAATGGAAAAAATGAACAACATCATTTTGTTAGGAGGTAGTTTCCACACACATAAACAACGTGTTTATTTACAATTAGTTGGAATAGTGTATAGGTTTAGGTTCAAAACATAACATAAAAGCAAACTAGTATATTTATGATATGGGTTCTTTCATATATATATATGTAATGATATGAATTCATGGTGACAAATGGAAATAAATCTAAAGAGCATGAGGAAATATGTCGCCTCTTATTCGGGTATGTCTTATTGGTATGCACCAATGGGATTCCTAGCATGGTTTAATTCATTAAAGGGAAAATTCTAGGATGAGGGGAGGTATTTTTAGGATTAAGTTTGGATGATATTGGTTGGTCCATTATATCTTCAGAGATGTGGGTAGGTGGGGTGATAATAAAAGATTTTATAGTGGATGAGGAGTGGCACTCAACCAAATTTAGGAACGGTGAATTGAACTCTCATTTTTTCCATATATGTTGATCCAGTAATGGTCCTTAATCAAGAAATTGGGGGGACTAATATCATATATGTTCATATGATTTATTTTTGACAATTTTATAGGTCATTTTCCCTTATGTAAAATGTTTAGTCCCATATTAATCTTTATATCACCATAATTGTTGTAATTAATTGTATTTATTTTCACTAATTTTTTGGTAAATAATTAATTTTAACATATTATAAATAATAAATATTTATAAATAATAATATGTAATAATTTTTTCTGAACAAAATTCAAGGAAATACAATGATTTTAATTTATGTTTAATCCTATAGATGGGATGAAAATATGTGTTTGTAGTGTAAAAACATCCAAAATGTTTCTATGTTATAATATTAAATTTCAATATTAAATTGAATCCAATTACCTTGATTAGAATAAATGATAAAAACTTATAATCAAATGTCTAATCCAATTTATAAAATAATAAGAACATATAAATAAATTAAATAAAATTTTACTTTTGAACTAATATTCAGTATTTTTCTTATTCGTTAAAAAATAAAACATCACTGAAAAATACCATGATTTTTCCCTAATTTTTTTTGTGGTTAACATTAATATAATATAGTTATTTTTAAAAATAATAATTATAATTGTGAAAAAAATTAATTTAAAATAGGTTCTCCATTAAATAGGGTTACATGTTCCTTTATAAATATATAGTATTTTACTCACCAAATTGGATTTATTTTTATCTTATGTATATAAAATATATAGGATAAATATAAATAAAGAATTTTATGCAAAATATAGTGTAAATATTACATTAATACTTCTCATTAATTCTTAAAAATCAAATTTATTAGGGTAAAAAAACATTTTGAGCATAACAATATTTTTGTATAAAATACTCTCCTTATTTTTAATTTGTTCTTAATTTTCATTTCTAATAAATTTTTAACCAGTTAACTAGTTGTGTAAACCGTATATTTTCATAATTTAGTTAATATGATTCATAAATTTTTTTATATCAACTTATATTAAATAATAATTTTTTAATAATATATTTTTGTGTGGTAAAACCTAGTCTTACATGTAACGCAAGACATAAAAAACTCATTATTTCATGTGACATATGCTAACACAATGTCACATAAATATCATGATATAAACAATATTTATTTTATTAAAAATAGTAAATATATTATAAATCCTTATGATATTCTATTCACATTGGATCATGGTTTTTTTTGTCCTACACACTATTGAATACAATGTTCATAGGTTAGATTTTTTGGGTGCTACATAATTTTCATGATATTTGCTTTCAACTATGAAGGAAAAATCGTTTCATCTCCCAAAATTGAATACATACTTCACCAGAAATATTCAATGTGGGATTGAACTATGTATAGATAATTTATACCTAATATTTCATTGTAATTACTCATCGATTATATTATTATATCCCACAAAAATCTCTCTCCACCAAGTGCCATGTCACATTAATGATAGAATTCTTTCAATTATGATACACCTCTGGTAGGAGTCTCCAATATAAAGGATAGAGCTAATGGATGAAATTTAGTCTCCATGTATTATACTAGAGATGTTTGTATATAACCCATGTCCATTAGTAAAATAGATAACGTATAGAAGAAATGGGGAGTACCTCTAATCATACCACAAAACACAGGGATACATGCCTCACTTACCTACAACTATATTTTTCCCTCACAACTCTCTCCATATAAAAACTCCATATTATCATTGTGGTGGGGTTGAAAATCATGATAATGATATCCTTGACCATCTCAGGAGAAACTCTGCCTATCTATAGGATAACTCATGTGATATATATATCCCTGAACAACTGATATTCATTCCTCCGATCATCTATTTAAATATTTCTCAAACACAGATCCATGATGAAATAATCAACAAAACACTACCAATGTCTCGCCTCCTATGTACAAACAAATATCACCCTCGGTCGGTATATACTCACCCATGGTTCTATCAATAACTAACGCATACTCAAGCACTCCATCATATGTGGGAAGGTAGATATGTAGCATGATATGAAAAATATCTCAATGTAGTCCCTATATGATGGTATATAACCTAAAGAAAAAATATTTCCCCAAATATCAAGAGTTTAAATAGTGGTCATTAAAGATAATTGAATACTTTACCATAGTCCTATTTCACTATTATAAATACATATGTTTGTGGGTACACTCTTATTGGATCATGGAATAATAAAAATCAAACAAAAATATGTGTTCAAAATATGACCATGAGAGAGTTGTATCATCATGAAACAAATTAAAAATACTCCAAAATGTTCAAAAAACCCCTCATGTTGAATTTTTATGAAGAATTCCATATAATCTGAAATATAACTACCAAGGCGAACACATTGGAAACTGACTCTAGCCAGTCCTCAGCTACCTAGAGGTCTGGCTCATCGAGAAACCATAGATTTCACTACCTCTAAAAAACATAGATTCCCTCATTCTATGAAAATCCCCAACATTACCTTACCACAAAATAATCTAATCTATCGGTGGTGGTATGAATATAAAACCACCAAAATGTAATACATCCAATAAATTCCCCAATACTAATTACATGTCACATAGTGTATCCTCATTAGGATCACATTGTTGATTCTTTGATAGTTGTCTCTCTAGAGGCATCCTAAAATAAAAATGGAGCACCACTATCAATAGTAATATTTGGGTATGTCACTCATGATGGACATTATAAAATTAATCCAATCATTTATGATTCATTTACCAATTTTTTCTTTTCCAATTTTTTTACATGTACTGATTCAATACGAATGTTATCAATGTCTAGGTGACTGGATACATTAATCACTACACATGAAATTTTTAACTCAATAAACATTAAAAAAATTCCATAAATCCCAAAACAACCTCATATGTGGATAACACCAATCTCTAGTCCTATGGTATAACCTCCTATAATACCACTTTTTCATACCTCTACCCACTAAGGCCTTCCCTGAAAATGATTAGGATAGATCAACTACCCAGACATACATATAATATGAAAGAGGCTAGAAACTATCACTATGAAGGAATATCTCACACATTTGAGGACTTACACTAATAAATGTATAAATGTTCACTTCTCTAAGTACATATAGTGCTAAAATGAAAATTTAACAACTGATACTAATAAATACCATACATATATCTCATAGTCAAAGTAAGATGAATGTAATGAATCAAATTATTGGGAGAATAAAAGATCCATAAAAACTAAAAATTTCACCATATTTATCAAAATGTGGGGACAACATTAAATTAAAAAACGTGGTAAAAAACATTGTTTGTATCTCTGAATCAAATATCTTCCTTCTTCCAGTCCTCCTAGAACACAGTGAAATGGAATTTCATCTATATAACACATGAGATGTGTGGTTTAATCCCATACATTTATTTATAAATGGTATATATAATCACACCTCATAATCACTAAGCATAAGAAATATATATCTGTAATTTCATTAGAAAATATGACTATATAATAAGAGACATAGAAATAATGAAAACCATATATACTCATAATAGAAAGAGGTCCCATATGGTCTCAACTATCGATGTAAGACATTTTATTCTTCTTTAGTAATTATATCAACAATAATTCTTGATTTAATCACTCCACATGTTGTGTATTCACAAACGACATCCATTCATGAGGTTAGTCTCATCTGTCCCAACTAAGAAGATTACAATGGATCTATGCAGATCCCTTTGTCTAGGTGGGTGCACATATACAACCACTGGGGGAATCCAAAAACCCAATAGTATTAGAATTATAGTGGGGGAATGGAATCCGGATTCTTGGTGGTCATGCTGATACCATGAACCCAACATAGGAGTGATATAGGATTCAACCATGGGACCATAGGGGGATACAACAATCTAAATTGGAAAAAACCCCATATAGGGTATCAAAATTATATTATAAAGAAGTAATGTCCCAATGTACCTGTTTTATAAAGGAAAATAATATCACAATCATCTTTAATGAATCTATAATAAAGAAATAATGGCTCTAAACCCCATTAGAGGAAGTATAAGGAATGTAATATGAGTATAAAATGAGTCGTTCAAATCTCTGGTCTTTCTATCTCAAATTGACTCACAAAGCATATAAAACATCAAACTCATGGTGTGTCCCTTAGGGCTACACAACGTATCAAGGATGGTCAGACCCATGTCCAAGACATCTACCTATTTCAGTGTATACATTGTCATTTTAGTGAATATTGGGTCATTCATGATTACTATGGTAATTCCCATGCACCATTTAGGGTCCATGTACTGGATCATTATTTTTTACAGTACCATATCCTATTTACTGAGTTTTTTCTATTCCCATGTCCTCCAAATATACACATCATTTCTCCCTCACTGGGTCAGACATCATTTGAAACATGTCAACAACATTTAAAATTAATTTTTATGCGGAAACCCTAGCTCCATAGAAATGTTAAAATTTTGTTTTTTATCCATAGTGGATTAATGGTGCCATATAATTTTATATATTTAGAGTTACATCATGAATATACATCCATTCATTTACCCTATGAATTTTTAATGATACATTCCAATGATTTTTGTTACTTGTTAATGAGGCATCACATACACCGCTCATTAGATTCTGGCATTATATTGACATAGAAATTGACCCGAATAACCATTCACCAACCTAATAACTCAAACATGGAGGAACAAAAAAATCATGTCCATACTGAACCACCTCCAATAATCCATCATCAACACCTCACCTAAACTATATCCTTTATAATAAATAGTACTTATGGTATGTATCTATTTTACTGAATATTGTTTATGCAATGATCCAGTACTACGTATTCATCGAACCATGGCCATTGAAAATTAAAAATATAAATATGTCATGAACCCAGGTTGAGATCTAAAAACATAATATGGGAGAAAAATGTGTCCATGATTGAGTTTCCCTGGTTTTGTTTTAATTAGAATGAATTATGAATTAACAAATAAATAGTCAAAATAATCTATCATTAATCAACAGTCTATGTGAAAATAAATTATTTTTAGTGGAATTGATTATAATTATAAATGAGATAAATAAATGGGATGATTCCACATAAATAGAATACCTTCCCTCTAGGTCATTCAATCACTGAAAAAGAATTGTTTCATATTGACCACACTGGTGAGATCCACAACCTTCATTCGTTAAATGGTCCTCGATCACAATCTTTACTCATTATCCATTGCCAAGCCTTGATCTTATGGTTCATCTCGTAATATCAAGTATATATATCTTAACCTATGATTTTTTTATGAATGTGTATTAATATTGAGTTTCTATGTCACTGTACAAACATATAATAAAATAAATTACTGAATTTGTTTATGTATTATTTTTTTCTTATTAATGTTTTTGACATCCATTGACACTAACAATGATTATATTTAATATAGCGTAAATAATTCATTCTATACCCAAAAAATAATCATATTTCAGATCCCATAATTCATTTCATGTTGTACAACATTTTATAGGAAGATATGTCTTCTTGATAATAATTTTTAATATTTTTATAATATCAATACAGGGAACACCAGGGCATGGAATAACACATTGCCTCATCTCCTGGATCATAAAAATTTACCAAATATATTTTAAATCATTACTAGAATAGAAACTATGTTACATAGATATATCGATATCTAACTTCAAGGTATCATCCATGATATTTTTCATTCCATGTCGATAAAAAAATACATTAGACATGTCATATAGTCCATAATTGATACGTAATTATTTTTTTGAATTATGTAAATATAAAATAATTCTTCAATTGATTATGTATAACCAAATACCCAATCCATTTGTGTTAAGAGATGAACCAATACATCGAGGAAATATATAATACCCATCCTCATGTGTCTCTTATTTAATTACAATGAATTCACTATATTAATAATAGGAATAAAAATACCATGTTTAATGGAACATCCCTCACATACAACCATATTATATTAACAATATACATATCATCAATTAAATTACCAATGATAATAAAAGGGTGAACATAATCATAACTCAAATAGAGAAATAATATGGGTGGCTATAAAATGCATGTCTAAATTTTACGTAAGATCCCACATTGATAATCATAATGAGTATTAAATAGTTATATTTGAAAAAAATATTAGGTATATAGATTATTAAAATTTCATTTTTCAATGTTATAATGTGGATCACTATTTTAATATCACACCATAGGATAATTCAAGACAAAATTAAGATAACTCTTATCAAATAAATAATGATAATGTAGTGGGGATGGGTAAATTCAATGTTCTGGGATATCAATAAAATATTTTATTATATATCAATTTTTAAATTGATTGAGACCAAATTAATGGTGTAAAAATTATTCATTTTGGTTTTTAAGATACTATGAATTATCCAAATAATAGCCTCTAGAAGTTTCGCATTGTATGTTACACTTAATCCACATAATTATTAACCATATGAGGACTTGAGTTGATGTAAACCAGCGCTTTCTTGTTTATTGACCCTAGGTGTATCTATACCATTATTAAATCCGAATTATAGTATCTAAATATTGATATAATTACTAGGAAACAATGAACATATATACTTTATATAATCTTAATTCTTGTATTTTCACTATGGAAAATATTTCTATTTATAAATATATTAGAATTGCATTTATCTAAGGAACATATGGTAGATATATTTCTATATACATAAAAATACATTTACATTCATGTAGAATATTTCAAAAATATATAATTTCAATTTATACATAACATAAATAAAATAAGTGGTATAAAATTTTTAATTGTATGAGACTATAGTAATGGTATAAAAACTACTCATTTTGGATTTTAAGATACTGTGAATAATCTAAACAATATCATCTAGAATTTTCTCACATTAAGTTAGTCTTAATCACAAAAAATTATAAACCATATGAGGATTGAGTCGATAATCAACCACCCTTTTCATGTTTATTGACACTAGGTGTATCTATACTGTAATTCCCTAGCCCATGATTCCTATAGTTGCTGCATTATTACATAACATTGGCATGATACTAGGAATCATGTCCCAAATTACCGATCAGTTTAGTAGCATTGGAGGTACTAGATACATTCATAAGTTATAAATTACATCATGAAATAAAAACATTTACCACATTTTGTACCCTATTGAACACACTTAAATCCTTTGCCTATCCCTGCAGGTCAACCATAAAATACATCTTCACATCTTGGGAAAAATAAAACATTGAAAGTGGTGAGGTCAGATGCTCAGTATGGATAACAATATAGCGGAAGCTTTAATAAATAAACATTAACATTTAAGGAAATGTAAAAGATTAAATAACTCATTTTAAACATTAAAATCATCATAATATGACAATTATAAAATAAATAATTCAATTTACTTATTCACGTGGATATTCTACCAGTCAAATAATCAAAGGTAATATCAATATCAACATTCATAATTATGGAATGCAAAATGACAGACTTCATAAAAACATAGTCAAGGCCTTGTGACAAGACTACAAATAATATTTTGTCAAGGCCATGTTCCAACGCACTATTTTGTCTCATGAGACCCACTGATACATCAAGGAGCTATTGAGGGCTCCACACGTCACTTACTAAGTCCAACACATTCCTTATATAAAATGGATTAAAAATAAAATAAACATTCGTATTAAAACTAGCACATGAACTGTCAATATTTTATCCATAAACCATGAATGATGTCAAAATAACACATCCAAATTAAAACATATCACAAAATATTCAATACAATATGGAAGATTTTTATCACAATAAATCAACTTGAGACAAGCTTAAAATCCATCAAAAGGATGCAGATATAGATGAAATCAAAACGTTTTAGAGAGAAATAAAACATTATATTTTGAAAGTAGTTAAAAGTCATAAAATTATTAAAGAAATCATTTATTTTTAAAATATTCTTATAACCTTGTAAGTGATGATTTGACGATGTTATAACGGCAGAAAATACCCGCACCCACCGTATAAGTTAAAAAACATTCTTACCTTAATTTTTTAAAAAAGGTCATAATGTACCTTGTTTGGAAAATGACTGAATGATTCTTTCCAAAACATATAAGGTAAAATAAGGGTATAAATGAATTTAACCCATTTTCTTTTAAATAGTAAAAAAATGAAATAATTTTTTAATAAAACTGAGATGTGGATGATAAAGATGCCTTAATAGATACTTAAGTAAAAAATTCTCAGATAATCAAGAGATTGTGAAATTAACCCGTACGTTGTACTTTTCCTTGGTTGAGCATATTTTAACCTCATATATAATAGTTAAATCATTGTTGTTAAATTAAATATGAAATATATACATAAATATGATATGATATATGATCCTCTAATATTGTTTTCATTATAATATTTTAGTAATATCAACATTATAGGTGTTAACTGATCTATTTTCCATTATATGCTCGCTTTCGTAATCCATGTTTGTTATAGATAGGATGAATTTTTTCATATATATTATGATATTATGTTGTTAATCATTATTTGTAATCATAAAATTAAAATTATTCTTGAATGATTACGATGGGGAATGAATTTCATCGCGTTCGTCAAGATGGTAATTCATACACACGCACGAGTGACAATATCATTATATGGATGGTCAAATCATATGTAATTGGATGGTATATCAAATATAAATAATCAAAAACATGTTATATTTATTATTTACATAATTTATACACATTATTATACCCATCCAAATAATAAAGTGTTCGAATAACAAACTACACAACGACGTGGAGACGGTAAGTCGTACGTACGCATGTATGGTGACTTTGTCATTCATATGATGAATAGAATAATGAATTTGGTTTTACCATTTTTATAAATACATCAAATTTTATAGAATATATTGAATTTATTATTTTAGAATGTAAACAACAATGAAATAGGAAGTGGAAGGAGAAAATAACTTGAAAGATGGGATGAAATATTAACATCTTCTTCAGGTTCTTCCTTTTGATTTGATCAAAAGGGATCTCTAGGATGGATTTTTAACCAATGGAAGGCTTTTAGGATTAAATTATGAATGTTGGGAGGATATTGGGGTATGGTTTGTCCGAGCGAAGTTTCTTTGGAGGTGTGAAATTAAGAGAAGGGGATGTTCCCTTTTAAAAGAGAGGTGAGGGTCACATTAGGAAAATCATGAAATATTAATTTTTAACAAAATTATTTTAGGGTTTATAATGGCTAAAAATGAATTATTATGCTTTTAAGGTGGGGTGGGTCTGAAACCACTCTACAAATATGTTTTATAAAGGTTTAGGTCATCATATTAACCATATCTTTTAGATTTAACTCTTAGTTAAATAGTTTGACATTTACCATGTCTCTTTGTATTTTTATATTATATGGTTTATAAACATCCTATAACAAGCTATGTGAACCACATGTGGTTAATTATTAATATAAATATAATTATCTATGTCATTTTTAACATCCTTAGATTTTTAGAAGTATTATATCAATTAAAAATATAATATATTTTTTAATAACTCAATTATGTCAATTTTGACCTTATTTTGTATTTTGTTTTTGTGAAAATCATAATAGCATGATTACTTCGAAAAAAATTATTTAATAAACTCTAAAATGTCAAATTAAGATATTAAAATATTTTAATTCATCCAAATTCACAAATTACATTTATTTAGATATTTAAAATATCAATTATTTTAATCATTCATTAATAATGTAATTAATGCATTCTCATTGAGACTCAAATTAATTAAATTATTTAATTTCTGTAAATTATAAATAAAATAGAATTATGTATAGAAGCATTTTATATTTCTAATTAATATTAATATTTATATTTATCTATGTATAACCCTATATTGAAAATGGTTTTTTTTTAATCATTGAATTTATCTCTTGTTAATCTTCTTCAAATAAAATAATAATAAATGTCCTAATCTAATCCATGTAGACCCAAGGGGATAATATTTTATTCCAAAGGTTGCTTCTGGTCGAATTACACTTATCCAATAGAATCTGGACATGTTTTAGGGTAATTATGATATCTTTTTAACCCTATATTTCCATATATATTTTTAACCGTGATAAATAAAAGTCAAAAAATTACTATTCACCAAAAATTATTTTCTTCTTATTGAACCACATTTTACTTACTGATAACAATCGTGTCTCTTGGATTTTTGAAATTCAACTCATAGAAGCGGTACAATTATATTTTATGAAAATTGGGAAATGATCCTCAGAGGTGGGTAGAAGATGGAAAAAAGTTCAATAAATTTTGCATATATCCAAACTTATTATAAAACGACTCCAGTGAATTACCTTAAACTTATATTGTTATTATGTATCTATTTTTTCCTCAAATAAAATTAAAATAATATACATAATTTTTTTAAAACAAATTCGGTTTTAACCAATAACATAGTGGTTTTCAATATTCATCAAAAATTGAATGTCATCAGAAAAATACCAAAAATTCACCATAATGTACATTTGATATTTCGAATTCAAAAATAATGTCCATTTGGAAAAATAAAATTTATTAAATTTAAAAAATTGGGTATTAATGTTCATAACTTCTAGTTGGATTGGTCCTGGTGTTTTAGAATCTCGTAGTTACATAAAATGCAAGATATTTAATTATTCAAAGGGAAACATACCTTGGAAGCTTAGGGGTGTTTCATTGTTCCCTCATTCAAATAATTTCTTCCTCAAAATTTATATAATACTACCACACAAAAATATTTGGTTTGTTCTTTATCATATGTTCCTCTGGTTCCAATGTTTCCTCTTCCATCTTATGATTTTTTCATCAAAATTTTACCAGATGAGTCATTCAGGTTTTCATCACTTGTTCTATAGTATCAAGAATTTTGATTGGCTCTTTACTATAAGACAGACCAGGTTCCAGTTCAATTTCCTCATATGTGAGTACATGAATTGGGTCAAGAATTTATTTTCTCAGTAGTGATATGTGGAACACATCATGAAATTTGGAGTGACTTGGAAGAATTTCCAAATGATAAGCTACAACTCAAATTCATTATAGAATTTCGAAAGGTCCAATGTACCTGGCACTCAATTTACCCTTCTTACCGAAATGTATAACACCATTCCCAGTAGATACCTTCAAAAAACATGATATCCTACATGAAATTTCTAATCCTTCCTTTAGTTATCGGCATATCTTTTTTGCCTACTTCGAGCTGATTTGATGTGGGTTTGGATAACCTCCACCTTTTCCATCATTTCCTCAACAAGTTCTGTGCCTATGAGTTTTCCTTCACTAACTTCATCCCAAAAAGTTGGTGCACAAAATCTCTTTGCATATAACTCTTCATATAGTTCCATATGAACACTTGAATGGAAGATATTGTTTTAGGAAAATTTTAGTAGAATAAAATATTGATACCACATACCTTTAAAGTAATGTCAGTAAGATTTCAACAAGTCTTCAAAGGTTTGAATAGTCTGTTCAGATTGTCTATCAGTTTATGGGTGGTAGGCAGTGCTCAAACTAAGTCTAGTATCTATGGCCTTCTGAATACTTTTTGTATAATCTTGATATAAAACGGGGATCACGATTAGAAATAATCGATAGTGGTACTCCATTAAGTCTTACATCATCATTAATATATAGTATCACCATGCGTTCAAGTGGTAATTATTCACTTATAGGATGAAAATGTGATGACTTGGTATGACGATCAACAATGTCCCATATTTCATCCTTCCTTCTAGGATTCTTAGGTATCCAAATGACGAAGTCCATTGTAATATTATCCCATTTCCACTCAGGTATGGGAATAGGTTGCATGTCTCCTCCAGGTTGTTTCCTTCCAGCTTTCACTTGTTTACAAACCATACATCTAGACCAAATATATGTCGTCTCTCTCTCCATTTTGTCCCAAAAAAATCTTCATTAAAATCTCTATACATCTTAATTCTACTAGGATGTCTAGAGAAATTGGAGCTACTAGGATCATCCAAAAATTCCCTTTTTAGATCAAGTATATCGAGAACACAAAGTCTCTTGACAATTTTCAAAATTCCATCATTATATATGAATTCGATCAATCTCCCCTTATTCATAGCTTTAATTCTCTTTAGAAATTCCTCATCATCAGTATAAGAACATTTTATCCTTTATAGTAAGTATTTTTTTGAAACCATTTGAAAATGTATTGATGTTTCACCTTATATAGTTATTCCCATATCTATCTTTACTAGATCCATGAAAAATAAGATAATTTTCAACTCTCATATTCTTCAAAACTCAATGACCCTTTCTACTCAATGAATTTGCCACCTTATTTTCCTTCACAAAGAGTTACTTTATAGTGAAATCATATACCATGAGTAGTTCAAGCCATCACTGTTTCCCCATGTGATTTATTTTTGTGATAAAATATACTTCGTACTCTTGTGACCAGTATGAATATCACATTTTCACCATAGAGATAACGTCTCCATATTTTCAGAGCTGAGATTGAAACTCCTTACTCATGATCATGAGTATGATATTTTTTCTTAGGTGTTTTTTTCTTTCATGATTCACAGGCAATAACTCTATCGTTCTTCATAATAACAAAACCAAGTCCTTTCTTTAAATCATCACTATAATAACAAACCCATCATTACCTGATGGTGGAGTCAAGATACGAGCATTCACTAATCTTCTCGTCAGTTCTTCAAAAAATTCTCCACACTCATTTTTACCAAAAAATATTACCCCTTTATGAGTAATAATGGTTAATGGGATAGCCAACAAGGAAAAATTAGGTAAAAATGTTGATAATAACCTGCTAAACCAATAAAACAGCGTACCCCAGTTATACTCATCGGTGTTGGCCATTCTTGGATTGCCTTAGTCTTTGAAATATCCACAGAGACTCCATTCTTAGAGACAATATGGCCATGAAAAGAAATCTCTTGAAACCAAAATTCATGTTTGCTAAACATCCCATATAAATCATTTCTTCTAATAGTCTTTAGAGTAATGCGCATGTGGTTTTCATGATCTTCGTAACTTTTAGAGTATACCAAGATATCATCAACAAATACCACTACAATGTCATCAAGATATTCCTTGAAAACATAATTCATTAGATACATGAAGATAGGGGGTGCATTAGTCAATCTAGAAGTCATTACTGTAAACTCATAATGCGTGTACTTGGATTGATATGTTGTTTTTGGAATGTCTTCCTTCTTCACACACAACTGATGATATCCAGATTGAAGTTCAATCATTGAAAAATATTGAGCTCTATGAAGATGGTCGAATAAATCATCAATGTGAGGTAGAGGATAATTGTTCTTTATTGTTATATCATTGATCTCTCGATAGTCAATTCACAACATCATAGATCTATCGTTCCATTTAACAAAAAGGACATGGGCTCCCCATGGAGAAAAACTGGGAAGAATAAATCACTTGAAACTCAATTACTATATATGTTTATTTAGTTCAGCTATTTCCAGAGTGTCCATTCTATAAGGGGTCTTTAATATGGGCCTTGAACCAGTAATTAAATCAATGGAAAACTCAATTTATCATTCTGGAGGATGTCCATGAAAATCCTCAGGAAACATGTCAACATATTTTTACACAATAGGTACATCATCTATTCAAACATTCATTTCCTCAACCATATTTATTTAATTCGTTTCATCCCTAATAATTGAATTTAGTAGAGATACTCGGGGTCAATATAGATAATAATCAGGTGATAAGATTTCTTCTCTAAGGATAAGGGACTCTTTATCATCATCTAAAATTGTAACCTCCTTCTTATTACAATAAATTTTCACATCATGGTCTGAATAAAAATCCATTATGAAGATTACATCAAATTTATTCATGATTATGATGATGAGATCAGCAGATAAAGAGCATTTATAAGCCCTAATGGGAACTGATTCACCAAACATTGTTGTGATGATACTTCCCTTAGGTGTTTTACTAAAAACTCCCTTGTAATGTCAAATTGAAAATATCTAATTTTTGTAGAAAACTGGGATAATAAGAAACAATGCAATGATTGAGAATCAAATAATTCATTGGATAAACTTGAGGAAACCATTATATTACCTGCCACCACATCATTCAGAGCTTCAACCTCAGTAATAGTGATCTCATAAGCTAGGCCTTGCTCACTTTTAATTTTCTGAGGTATGTTCCCTTGGCGCTTAAGACATTCATTTTCATAATTCCCCTTTTATATAAAATTTTAGCATTCAAAATTGATAGCCTCCTTCATCCCATTTCAGTCACGAGATTGGTGGCCTTTTTCACCACACTTGTAACAGACTCTCATGCCCTTTAGGAAAGTACTGGGGTGTTTCTTCCCACATTTACTAGAGGATGGATATTCAACTTTTCCCTTCTTCCCCTTATTTCCATTTTCATATTTTTTAGAAGATCTTTTTTTCTCGTTCTTGGATTTAATGGTGTATGACTTAGATAATACCTTTTTTGTCTTGAAATCACATGAGACAAGATCATAGTATAATGAGAAGGATTGTGTGACTAAGGCTCGAAAAAGAAATGGTTTTAACCCATCAAATAATATATCAATATTACTTGTTCGGTTAGGTATATAATATACGACATGCCTTGCTAACCTTGTAATGTTTTCCTTATACTTTGTAACATTCTAATCCTCCTTTTTCCTTAGAATTGAAAATTTTCTTTCCATATCAACTTGATGGTCACGAGGAAATTAATTTTCGAATAAAATGTTGTTAAACTCTCTCCATTCCATGTTCTATGCTTCTTCATATTCTTTTGTGAATAGGATTAATGACAACCATAGATCATCATCTACCATGAGGCGATAAACTATCAAGAAACAATTTCCTTTTTGCTACTCCCCAAAGCATGAAATATTTTCTCTAAAAAATGTATCCATTACTCAGCTACAAAGGGATTTGTTCTCCCATTTAATATTTGTGGTTTTTTCCTCATGAAGCGGTCATGCATTTATCATCCACATTGTGGATCAGGGTGCTTCATATGGGTAAGTATATTATTCATAACCTGAGTGAGTTTTTCTAGTATGGTAATAATCTGATCAGAACCAGTTTCTTCACCAGCTCCAGTATAATTATATTGAGTAGGAGGGAAATAATTACATGCATTATGTGCTATTATATGGTTTCCATTCCATTAACTAGCGGCCATTTCTATTCAATGGAATCTACTAAATTAGTTTATGAATCACAATACATAACATCAAAATTGTAAATCATTTAACATAAATTGAACAGTTCATTGATATAATCCATAATCATAAAATTGTTTTCCTTGAGGATGTATGTACTCATAATCCATTCATAATGGTTTGTAAATAAAATTTTAATTATCAGAATCATATCACATAGGAGTGGCGTAACCAAGAGTGATGCAAGTCCTATTGTCATGAACAAGTTTCTGTTCGAGCATAGCTCAAAGCAGTGTTTTTAGGTTTTATCCCAAGTTACATTTGTGACAGAACCACCTCTACCAACTCATATCTAGATAGAGATTTATTTTTTGGAAAACTTACAAAATCTCTACAATTCCAAAATTCTAGTAATTTCTTCTATTCTAATTATAAAATTTTATCTTAGGGTAATGTTCTCTAATCTGAATTTTTCTAAATCTAGCTTCCAAGGTTTGTACTAAACATTTTCTGATACCAATAGGAATGACCCGACCCATGTTACCAAGAGTCAGTGCATTATTACATAACATTAGAATGATGCAAGAATTCATTTTATGAAAGACCGATCAATTTAGTAGCCATAGTAGTACTAGATATATTCATAAGTTTTACATTACATCATGAAATAAAAATATCAACAATATTTTGTCCCCTTTTGAACACACTTATTTATTTAACCTATCCCTACAAGTGAACCATAAAATAATTCCTCACTTCTTGGGAAAAATAAAACATAGAAAGGGATGAGCTCAGATGCTCATTAAGGATAACAATATAACAGAAACAATCATAAATAAACTTAAACAGCTAAGGAAATGGATAAGACTAAAACAAAATCCATTTAAACATATACTTCAGTATAATATTTAAATGATAAAATAAAATAATTTCCTTTACTTATTTACATTGATATTCTACTTGTCTAATAATCACATGCAATATCAAGAGACAATTTCATAATGATGTAATGTATAATGATAGATTTCAAAACCACTTAGTCAAGTCCTCGTAACAAGACTACAAATAATATTTTTCAAGGCCTTATTCCAAGACACTAGTTTGTCTCATGTGACCTACTAATGAATAAAGGAGCTATAGTGGGCTCCACTCATCACTTACTAAGTCCAATGAATTCCCCTTATGAAAAACTTTTAACATAACATAAAATGTTATATTAAAACTAGAATAAAAAATGTCAATACTTTATACATAAAACATGAATGGTGTAAAAATAACACATCCACAATCAAACATACCACAAAACCTTCAACTCAATATGGAAGATTTGTATCATTATAAATCAACCTCAAACAAGCTTAAAATCCATCAAAATCATGTTGACAGATATGAAATCAAAACTTTTTTTTACAGAAATATAACATTCTGTTTTGAAATCATTTAAATGTAATATAATTATAAAAGAAAACATTTATTTTGAAAATATAATTATAATATTTTAAGGGAATCTTCAAAGATTTTATAACGGTGGAAAATAGCTACATCCGCTATATAATTTAAAAAAACATTCTTACCTTAATTTTTTTTAAACGGTTATAAAGTACCTTGTTTAGAAAATGATAGAGAGATAACTTTAAAAACATATATGGTCAAATAAGGATATAAATAACATCAACCCACTATCTAGTAAATTGTAAAAAAAATTTGAAATACATTTTTTAGGAAACATGGATTTGGTTGATAAAGAGGTCCCAGTAGGGACTTACATAAAAACAACCTTGCATAATTAGGAGACTGTGAAATTAACCTTTAACTTGAACTTTTCCTTGGTCATGGGTACGTTCACCACCTGTGTTATAGTTAAATCATTTCTAAAATTATAAAGAAAACTATATGTATAAATATGATATCATATATGATCCTCTAATATTTCTTTGTTAATAATATTTTAGTAAAGTCATCATTTCTGATGATAACTGATCTGTTTTCCTTTATATGCTCTGTTACGTAAGCCATGTTTGTTATGGATAGGAATTATTTTATTCATATAAATAATAATATTAAGTTCTTAAACATTATTTTTAATCAAATAATTAAAATAAATCTTGAAGGATTACGATGGGGAATGAATCGCATCGCATTCGTGGAGACGATAATCCATACGCACACACGAGGGACAATATCATTATATTCATTGTAAAATCCGATGTAATAAGATGTTATATCATATATAAAGAATCAATATCATGTTATATTTATTATTTACATTAGTTATACTCATTATTATACCCATCCAAATAATGAAGTGTTAGAATAAAAATCTACACCATGAAGTGGAGATGATTAGTCGTACGTACGCACATATTGTGAATTTTTCGTTCATATGATGGATGGAATAATGAATATCATTGTACCATTTTTATAATAGCATCATAGTTTATATAATATAATAGAGTTAATATTAATGAATGTAAACAACAAATAAAGATGAAGTGGAAGAAGAAAATAACTTGAAAGAGGATATGAAATATTTACCTCTTCTTTGGCTTCTTCCTTTTTATTTGATCAAAATGGATCTGTGGTTTTCTTTATGACCAAAGGAATGCCTCTAATATGAAGTTAGAGAGGTTGGGAGGATATTTGGGTAGGGTTTGGACGAGACAAATGGATTTGGAGGTGTGAAATTAGAATAAGGGGATGGTTCATTTTATAAGAGAGGTGAGGGTCACATTAGGAAATGCTGAAAATATTAGTTTATAATAAATTCATATTCGGTTTCCAATGTCTCAAAAATGAATTATTTGGTTAATATGGTGGTTATGGGTAAAAATAATCTCAACCAATAGGTTTTAAATAGGTTTAGGTCTTCATATTAACCTTATCATTATGATTTACCTCTTAGTCAAATAATTTGACATTTACCATGTCTATTTGTATTTATTTATTATTTGGTGAATAAACTTACTAAAACCAGCCAAGAGAACCCAATGTGGATAATTATTAATATATATATATCATTTTATATGTCATTCGGACAATCCATTGATTTTTATGAATATTATATCAATTAATAATATAGTATTTGTTGAACAAACTCAATTATGTCAATTTTGATACTATTTAGTATTTGGTTATTGTGAAAATCATAACAACATGATTAAATCGAAAAAAATTATTTAATCAACCCTATCATTTAATATTAACATATAAAATTAGTTTAATTCATAAAAAGTCTCAAATTGCATTTATTTGGATATTTATAATATCAATTATTTTAATCATTCATTAATTAGGTAAATACGGTATCATCATTGTGTCAAAAATAAATTAACTTATTTAATGTATAAAAATTATAAATAAAATAATATTATGTAGTATAATATTTTGGATTTTTAATGAATATTGATAGTAAAATTTATCTTATGTATAACCCTATATTAAAAAAAATTTGTTATTAAACATTGACTTTAACTCTTTTAACTATTTTTTAAATAAAATAATAATAAATGTCCAAATCTAATCCAAGTGAACCAAATTGGATCAGATATTATTCCGAAGGTTCTATTTTGTCGAATTACACTTCTAAAATAGAATGAGGACATGTTTTACCATAATAATGATATCATTTTTACCCTAAATTACCATATTAAATTTTAACCGTGGTAAATAAAAGTCAAAAATTACTCTTCACCAAAAAAAAATTCATCTTATTGAACCACATTTTATTTAATGATATAAACTGCGCCTCTTTGATTTTTGAAATTCAACTCACAGAAGCAGTAAAATTATGTTATATGCAAACATTCAAATTCTTCTAGGAGGTGGATAAAAGATGGTAAAAACTTAAATAAAATTATTATTTTTATAGACTTATTATAAAATGAATACAATGAATTACATTTAACTTATATAGGTATTATGTATCTATTTTTACCTAAAATAAATTTAAAATAAAATAAAAAAATTATTTAAATAAAAAATTCAGTTTTAACCAATAACACAGTGTTTTTCACTATTCATCAAAAATTGAATGTTTTCAGAAAAATACCCAAAATTTACCCTAAGACAATTTCGATATTCCAAATTCCAAAATTAAGTCCCATTTGAAAAATAATATTTATAAAATTTCAAAAAGTGGGTATTACAATTCGTAACGTCTAGTTTAATTGGTAGTTGTGTGTTAGAATCTCAAAGTTGCGTACAATGCATGCTATTGCAATATTCAAAGTCAAACCTACTGTAGAATCTTGGGGTGTTAAATATAACATTTTTAAATCATAATAATAATATATAAATATAGATTTAATTACTACGAATCCCTGAACATGTATACATTATATAATCGTAAGGATGATATTTTAACTATGGAAATGATTATGATTTATAAACATATTCGAAGCAGATTTATTTAAGAAACATATGGTAGTTATATATATGTATGAATGAAAATACATTTACATTCCAAAATAATATTTCACTTAAAATATCACGTCAATGTATACATGACACAAATGAAATAGTTGGTTAAAACAAATCACATCTCAATAAATCAAATTTTTGAAGTGAAAACCATTACCTATATTCCTGACTTCTACAAATATCCTCTAATACACAATATATACAAAATAATTATCATTATATCATAAATAAAAACAATTTACATATCTAAATCCTTCATTAAATTCATTTATTCAAAATAAAGTATTTAGTTATGGTTTTTTGTCAATGATTGTTGTTATTCTTAGTTATCTTATCTAAACCATGTTAATAAAGGTTGTTTCAATTCCTTTTTATGGATTCATGTTCCATCAACATTATATTATTCAAGAAATAATTATCTATTTTTTAGTGATTCTTAATGATGAATTTTCTTCTTGTGAAACACGTAGATGTCGTTTGTGAATATAACCATTGTGAGGGACTACATTAATCATGATTAATACTCAAAAGTTATTCATGAATTAAATATGATAAATTTTAATAATACCCTTAAATAAAAATTTAAGATAATAAATAAATAATTGTTACATTATTTTTCGTTACATAATATTCCACATTAATTTATAATTATAATATTGTTTACGTATGCAGTAAATCCAATCCGAATGTCAGAATGTATAATTATGTAATCAATAATGATTTTTTTAATGAAATGATTATGTAACATTTATATAAGATTAAAAAATATTTTAAATAATATATCATGATTAAATTCATTTTTATAATAATCAATTAAGGGTTGATATTACAAATGAAATTAGTAATTTATTCTTGTGATTTTATGTTCTTCCCCAAGAATGATGTTTTGATTTATCAATGAATGGGATAGAATTATTTTATAAGATTAGTTATCATTTCATAATATATTTTTTAACATAGGAAATATATTCACCCATAAAATCCATTATTTTTACCATTCTATATTTGTGGTGTTGAATAAAACCCACATCTTTTTGGAGGTGGTAGTCCACACATTGGCATGATCAATATAGATTTGTTTTTTAGTATATAGAATGGATTGAATAATGTTTTATCTATTAATATAATAATATAAATATATTTTAATATTACTAATATAATTGTATTATTTTTTATTTATAATTTTTTTAAGTTAAATTTGAATAATGAAAAACTAAAGAGTATGAAATAATCAAGTTGAGATCATGGAATTTCTCTTGGAAATATCCTTGGAAATGGAGGCCATATGAAAAATAATTCATACCTTATGATAGAGAAAATTTTATGGGATTTAATGTGGAAAAATGGACATAGTTTAATGGTGACATTTAAAATAATACATGTAGCGTGATGTTTTGAAATTCATCCACTCTTAGAGGTGATGAAAATGGAATTTTCGTAAAAACCCATTAATTTATCAATAATGTAAGGAAAGTGTTATTTTATTAATTGATAAAAATCGGGAAATATTTTATTTTTGTGATATAATTTCTATAAATCCATCTCTATTTATTTTTACACATTTTAAAACATTTTTATTTTTGTATAATTATATTTTCACTTTTCCGAATTTCTGTTTTTAACATGGGAATTATTAATTTTTCCTTTCTAGTTTAATTTTAATGACTATAAATAGAAATTATTAAATAATTTAGAGTTAATTATTATCAATATATTTCCAATTTTATCAAATAGTATATTTTTTTGAAATGATGTTAATTTTAATTTTAGTGTGTGTAACTTGTAAAAAACTATTTAAAAAATATTTTTATGATTATAACTTATGGGAATGAAAATATTTTCAATGTCTTATATTATCATAATAAAATTTTTTTTATTATATAATTTATGTGTCATTTATGTATTGTGGAAACCTAATTTCACCAAAATAATTTTTAATTACTAAACAATACTTAAATGTGTTCAATTTATTAGAAAAAAATCAAATTAATTTTAAAATATATAAAATATATGTAAACTAAATTATTATTATTATTTTAAAATTTATTTTTTATCCTATAAATATGAATTTTATCACATAAGTTTTTATAATATTTAATTAATTATATCTATTTTTTATATTTATAAATGCACTAATTTTTTATGACATATATCTGTTCACATTAACATAAAAATAATTAAATCATAAAAATTCGAAATATTCCACCCTAACATAATTTTTTTTGTTGATATAAAAATATAATTAATTTTTATCATATATAAATTTTATAATATATAAATTTCACATATAAACCTCATTAATTCACTTTTTATTTCAATAGAGTGTGTACAAAGTAAAAAAAATTATGAAAATATTGATTACCTACTCTAGTTGGATATTAGGTATTACGTTCCTGTACATAAAAATAAATCTATTATATAAGTTAAATCAAATACCATTTATCTTAATCCTCTTATATATATTTATGGTGTTATTTTTTACTACGATAATCGATAAGAACATTTACATTATGTTGTTTATACTAATTTCCAAAATTGAATGACAAAAATTTTTTCCAACCAGTGACACTGCTTAAGATTTTATCCCTATTACAAGAAGATATACTCTTGAATATTACCATTCATTATCAACATAAAATTTATCTATTTATAAGTTTTATCTAACACATTAATATTTTTACAATGGAGTATAATTATGTTTCATGGATAATATTATTCCATTCCTGTAGACCGGTATTTCTAGAACAATGAAACACTACCTGATGGTATTTTATTAAATTAATTCCATATCTATAAAAAGTGGAATCAAAATAATCCAAAATTCCCCCAACATTTTCCTACAATACGAGAAATTTTTTTATTTTCATCCTCTTCTTTACCTCCCTGAAAATATTCTATGATTACTTTGACTAAATTAATTCATCCATCAATATGGTTTGAGTGGTCATTTGACCTATAATCCTTGAAATAAATAATAATATATTACTAGTTATCTATTATAATTTTTATGTTTCTGATTCCAATTAAATAATTTTAATACATCCATAATTACATAATTATCCATTTTCAATAACCTTAGATGTTTTTAATTATAAAATTTCTTGTCTAAGATACTTTACATCTCAAATTTAGAATGAGAACATATAAATCTTATCATATTATTTATTTTATCAATATTTATACGGATATTTTGTAGATTTAAATCATAATAATTTTAATATATCCAAAATAATATGACTTAAATAAAAAACATGATCAATAACTATATAAATATATGAAAACCCATTTCCATTATGTTCATGAATACAATTAGAATATTAGTTATTCTAATATCCATACCTTGGTATCCAAAAATCCCACATTGAAATTTTAATGAGGTATTTAGAATTACTTACAGTCTAAATTAATGTCCATGATATCCAAATAATATATCAATTTTTTAATCCAAATTTTCCACATAAATTGATCAAAAAGTTCATTATTTTTTGGTAAAGGGTAATTGTTTTTAACTTTTATATGGTTAAAATTATTTTAGTCTATATAATTTTATTGACATACGTTGTACATTATAGGAATAATAATTGGATAATCCCAAAAGATAAGTCCTTATTATGGTTTTCCATTTTACCATTAGATCATTTAGCTCTATAATTCCCTTAATTCTGTTAAGAACACATAATATTGATGAATTGAGATATGTAAATACCTTAGTAAATGAACAAAGTTTAAATTCAATTCTCACCCTGATGGTCATCAATAAAATTATTTTGGGAATAAATTGTTGAAATGATCAAAAACAAGAGGTAAATATACTTTCACATTATCTTCCAGAAAACCAACAATTACACTATATTACTCAAATGTGATTACACAACTTATTATTCATCAAGAGTTACTATAATATCTTAGAACACAAAAAACCCATATATTTTATAGTGAACACTAGTTAGAGTTAAAATAAACACTCATGCAACATAGGATTCAATGAATTCTATGAAAAAATGCTGACTATACAAAACCAATAATTACATAAAAGTGGTATATTTTAATATATAATACCTCATCCTTCATATCAATCAGGGAAACTAGTTGATCAAAAAAATGTGAATGTGGGGAACCTTAAACTAATAATGATAAAGGGATGATAGTGGACACAATAATAGTGAATGTAATATAAAATTCTCCATTCAATTATAGATAGAAAATTAACTACAATATATGTCCCCCTTGAATCGTTATACTAGCCATGACATTAAATCTTGATTTTTATAATTTCATGACTACTAATTGGATCTAATAGCATGGTTAACTCTTTATTATAATCACCAATATTTTGGCTTCCATTTGTTGGTGTGAAGAGAATCTCACTAACCCTAAAATTCAGAAGAGGATAATGGTACTCCAATTATGATTTCATATACTATATTTCCGAATAACAATAGAGATATAAAATTACATATTGGTGTGAAATTATTTCAATTTTATGAATTATTTTTCATTTATATTCCATGTATGACTACATTGAAGGAAATAAAAAGGGGGATCCCTAACTGAGGTATTTAATGTACTCTATGACCCTAGTTCCCTTATTGAGAGGAACCCAATGACTTCAATTATAATTATAAATTATATCCAATATGTGAGGAATTGTCAGTCTTCCCTCATTGTAGTGAATATTTCACCTTTTATCTAACATTAGATTTTGTCTATAAAATTATGGATTTCATCAATATATTATAGAATATATCTTTATTTAATAGAATCAACTATGTTTGTAATGGATCTTTTAATCCTATATAAAATAAAATAATCCTTGATTCCTCATATCTAGTTAGATTTAAAGATAAATCAATTAGATTCTTTAATTTAGATTCATTCATAATAAAATAAATAAAAAATATTTGTGATAAAAAAATCTATTAACTTTTCGTGATATAACGTTTCATGGTTTTGTTTTTCTAAATGATATCACAAAATTTTTTCTAAATATGACCTTGTTCCTTCTTACAAAAAAGCATAAAATCCTTCCATTGGTGATATTTCCCATAAAAAATTAAGGACTCTATCTATACTCAGTGTTACTCTTGTTAATTAATTTTTTTATTTTGTGTATATTGGATTCATCAACTTTTAATCATCATTAAAAGATTCATCACCATATAAAACATGAGTATGTTAAAATTTGAATTATATCATTTCCATAATGGCCATTTTTTCTATTTAAGAAATTCAATAGATGGTATATTTGAGTTGTGACGCTATAACCTATAGGATCTAAGTATTATTTAAATGGTTTAATTTGATTTATTTTCTCAGCCTCCCCTTCCAACATAACATGTAGTAATTGTCTTGTTAGAAGAAACAACAATAATGTAGATAACCAAATAAATTTGTTCCCCTTAATTGATAACCATTCATTACAAAGTACATTAATATCATTGGGTCTAACACCTCCTTATTTTATCCTATTCATTCATATATTTATCAAAATGAATTTTCATTAAAACACCATTAAACTATAGTTTAATATTTTCATGTATTATTTATACATAATTTTAATCTCATAAAACCATTCCAAGGGAATAAATTGAAACAAACTAGATACATACATATATATATATATATTCTATTTGTTAATCATGGAACTAATTACAATGTAATATTGACCTAATAGTCAAAAATAAATATATAAGACATCACATTTTATTTATTTTTAGAGTTTAGTTAGAGTGAATTGTAAATTGGTTTTAATAAAATTATATGAATATGTAATAATGAACATGGTATTTGGTGATATATTAGATGTTATAACAAATTTAATCCTAGAATTATTCATTAAACATTGGTTTTAATGAAGTAACAATGAAAATAGAAAGAGAAAAGTGATCTATAAATACCCTTAACAACTCATATATTCAAAATTATTTTGTTATCTAGATATAATATTGGATTAATTCACGATTACATACACCCTAATCTTTTGAGTACACCGAATTCCTTCTCTATGAGTCCATAATGTGTGGTCTAAATGTTATTGAAGCAATCCTGACATGAGCACCCTTACGGCTCCTGGATCATGACATAATGACTCATATGGTGCTTTTTATGTTCATAAAAGGATATAATAAATTATATGGTAATGTAATATAATTTGTTCCAATGGTTTTATCAATTTAAATAGGTAAAAATAATCAATTATGGTATGTTCCTTTCTATGTAATGAAATATGAATGAACTTGATACACCTAATATACTAAAAAAATGTATACAGAATAAGATGGGTATGAACATATACTAATATTATTGATAATATATGAGAAAAAAATTAAATCCAAATACTATTTTAGGTGTGTATTGAAGTAATAAAAATGATGGTATACAAATATCCTAAAATAAGTTTTTTATATCCGATAAATTTATAAAGAATAAAAAAATTCCCCACAATTTCATTATTTATAGAAAAGTTATGGGGGAAACCTCCATGAAATAATTTACTCCAGTCATTAGAAACAAAAAATATAATTCCTAAAAATAAATTCCCATATGTGACTATATCACTTACTTATTGTGATATTTTTTTCCATTATCATTTTAAAGATGATATTCATGAATCCAATTTTTTACATTTATGGAATTGTAATATCAACTCGGTAGGTGGTCACTTTCCCACCGTAAATCACCTATCACAAACAAAAGTCAATGTAAGTTATAACATATAAATATATTGTTTAAAAATAAATATATAAATATAATTAACATAAATTAATGTTTAATATTAATTAATATTATTAATAAATCTCAATTCAATGATGTCATTCAAAAAATACATACTTTGCTTACATCTTAAAATTGTTTTCAGGTCAGTAGTAGAGAAAACATAAATCCTTATACCACATGTAAGATAAAATAAAATGAATTAAGATATAATTCCACCTTGTGGGAAGGGGATGATGTTATATTCAAGCATGGGAATAAACACATCCTATAGAAAATGGTATGTGGTACAAAAATGTAAAATATTTATAATACCATTGAATTTTTCATTCTCACAAAAGTAATTACTAGTAGAAAAAAAAATATTAAATTCATATACCCTATATATCATACACAATTGATGTTTTGTGTATGTTGAAGCTCAGAACCATTAGGTTGATTTAATATCAAATATAATTAAAATAATCATCAAAAAAATTACACAGATCATATTTTAAAATTAAAACTTATAAAATTAAATGAGGGAAGTCAACGTTTAAATTAAATATACATTGATAACTATAATAAGGTAATTAAAAATAACTTCTACAATAAAATGAAAATATTCACCAAATAATGTCAAACTATATACCTTAATCCAAATAAGAATAATTTATTTCATCAGTCATAAAATTAATTAGACATTCAATTTAATTTACTGAAATTTTTTTCAATATATTAAATTTCTCATACGTCATTGTTATTCCATAGATTAATAATATGAGTTGTCAAAGGGATACAACATTAACATTATTAAAAATATTCTTATTTTAGGTTTGTTAAAGACTCCAAAACTACCTGTGAATATTGTAATGAACCTAGAACCAAGATTGAATTTATTTTCATTTGGCATTCCAATCATGGAAGATGAATTCAAAGAATTAAGTCAATGTTATAGATTTTCATTTCATAATGTTACCTATCATTTTACCCAAATTAGAAAATTATTGAAAAATATAACTATTTGATAATCACAAGGTTTATAAGAAATTAGTTTGATCCTAACACAATATAAGAAATAAGAAAATAATATTACTTGGTGGATGATCATGGTATACCATTTCCATAGTTGACCATCAATGTTTAATCAATGCTATGGAGAAATGAGTATTGAAGTAGGTTCAACTGGAATGAAAGGGGTTTAAAGGGAGGTCTCTAAATCGATTCTAAAACTAATGATACAGTAATACACAACAATTAATATTTATTATGTTGGTTTAATATTGATGTGAAATGTAAAAACATTCCCCTAACCAAAAAAAATCCCAAAAGTACACCTATGTAAACAGTACTTCATGAATAGTTGTACCACTATCGTTTCACCTTATTTTATTCTTAAAATTCTACAAAATCATCCCCAATATTAAATAACATTAAACTAAAATTAATAATCAATGTAATGAAAATTGTCCTGTTAAAGAATTTAAAAGACATTATATGTTAATAAAAAGATATATTCTATATGATAATCTATGGATTTTCACTAACTCTAACATGAATAATTTACCAACCTCAACAATATAAAAATATTCGTTAATATTTATAAAAGGTATCCAATTTTATCAAAACATCAATGATGAAAATAGTATCATAATATTTCATAAATATTTTTATGCTTTTCCAAATAGAAAAATATAATATCATCCCATATTCACACTGGGTATGGGGAAATTTTAATTTAACTTTGTGTTATATGTTTTCATTAACCTATTAAAATGTGAAGTATCTAAAATACATTAACCGCCTTTTCATATTGTACCCCCAAAATTTTGTACTAATATTATGGTACTTCATTGATACACCTGTGTGAACAACCCACCTTAATGAATGATCATTTATAGTGATTTATCATTTTATACTAGTATGATAGATAATAAATCAATGATTAAAAAGGGAATTAATTATAATCCTAACCCATCATTTTAGCATATCCCTACCATATAGTATCTCTCATATAATCAAAAAATCGCATTGAATGATTTAAAAATACTTTAGTAGATCCATAATGGGAGATGCAAGATCAAGAAAGAATTAATATATAAAATATAGAACACAAAAAAATGATATTTATTCTATTAGATGTATTATTACTTGTTTATAATTTACCTACAATAGTTTTTATGGTCTGCATATCCTACTAGGTGAATTGACTATGTTGTTTAAATTTCTATTGGTATAAATATGTATAAAATCAAATGATTATAGGTCTCCAACCCCTCGTTCTTTTGAAAAATTCCAATATCATTAGTAATATACTGAATATACAATTTTTTAATTGATTAAAGGTATCAATCTTCCTATTTGAATATATTTCATGCAATACATCAACTAAATTACAACATAGGTATGGTATCTATCATCATGCGGTGGGACATGTCATGTAATATGGTCTATGACATTGTGATACATTAAAAGAACAAAATCAAGTCCCATTAATGAATAATAGTAATAAAAATAAAACCCTCTATCTACCAAAAATATTAAGGGGATAATAGTAGTTGATAGTATCATCCTATAATTTTGAAAAGTGCCTTCACATTCATCAAAAAATGAACTGTATATCTTAATTTTAATAGTTATTTTAGGAGAAACTATCATTGAAATTTTATGAATAAAGATAGAATAATATCATTTATTTCCTATTAAACTATTAACATATAGGGAAATCATGGGTACCTTCTAGAACAATATGACTTTTAGACTTTTAGTATATAGTAAAATTAGAGCATTTGAAATATCCTACCAATGGAATTTAACTATTTAAATCCATATAGATAATTTATAACACATATCATGATTTACATTCTCACATTATGACACTAAAATTGACTGGATATATCAGCCATGTTATTCTACTACTCTAATTGATATTATGATAATATTAGATTAATAAAATTATGTCAATATTCAATCAAGATGTTAATGCATATAAATTATTTTATCCTCTCCTACACTAACTTCTAATTCATAATCATTGTTAGTTAAGGGTTTAACCTAGAAGGAATATATTATCCATGATATATTTTTATAACTACTTATTAGGTTTTCTTATTTTTTTCATAAAATATGAATGTTAATTAAATAAACTAAATCTAATTTAATCTATATACCAACTAGGAATTATCTAAATTTTAATGTGTGATGTGATAGTTATTGATATTAGAGGATAGTTTTTTTCCTAGAAATTTTATTCCTCATCGATGAATAAAAACTATTTACATGTCAAAAGACTCTGTTAATTAAAAATTTCTACATATTAGAATATACTATACTAAATATTATAGCCAACCTCTCTCTCGAGGTGATCTAGTTAACATAATTGTAGATGGATCGATCTTTTGGAAAAAAGATAAGTCATGACAGCTCTCAATTTTGACTTCCCTTAATTGCATTATGTGTGCTACATTAATTATCATATCTCTCACTAATTAGTTCGAGGATAAAATGAAATTGTTCAAAATGGTATAAAATTAGTGTTAGATGTATTTGACATTGTTTATGGCTGATATTCATGTGTCACATACATATTAATGAGAACCATTATGTTTTATGTAAATAGTTACCTCTGTCCGGTAGTCTCTCATCTACAGAAAAACTAAAAAAATTAATGAAGGAATATAATTAATTTATCTAAAAGAAAAATATTTTTAATTATTTAAATACTTACTCAGATTTATTTTTTACATCTTAATATGAATCCACAAACTAAACATTGACAATTAGAAAATGAAAATTAAATTTAACAACAAAGAAACAGGGTGTAGAATCTACTATAACTTATCCTTCTATAAAGATGTTAATACCACTAAAGGGGTTATTTGTAATTTTAATTTACCTTTTTATCCCTTGGAGGGTAGTTTTTTCCAACCATCCCCTTATTTTAAATCACATACGGGGTCCCTTATAATTAACTCCATGAATAATATTGCTAGAAATTTTAAAAATTAAAAAATATTCTTATATAGAATGGAAAATACACAATTTCGTTGTCGTATTCGTTATAATGCCACAAAAAATCATTCTTTAATGAAAGGAGAAATACCATAGTGTACATCCTACATCCAAAACATAATAAATTTTTAAATCCCGAACATCCCAAGTTAGCGAATCATATACCCATGGATTTCTTGGGTAAAGTCCTAGAAATTCTGTGGAAAAAAATTCAAATACTTGGAAATTTTACGAGTCCCCTGTTTCTAACAATGCTTGATTCTGAGGCCCGGTGTAACCAGAATAAATTTCTGAAGTTTTGTTCAGCTATGTTTAGTAAACTTACATACGATATTTTATAACATTTTAATTGGTGCATGGAACTAAAATCTGAGCGCACAGTAGAATTCACAGTGTCGTTAATTTCTTAGTGAGACCTTCACAACAGTTTCATTTTATCGAGGGTGGAAGATATTTTTGAGTGTTTTTAAATATAAATAAATAAAAATAAGACCTAACTTATTTTTATTTGAGTTAGGTAAAACCTCCAAGGGGAGGTTTGAGGTGGGGGCCACCACACTCGATCCTCCAATGGAAGGTTATAGTGGTGGGGCCCCACCATGTATAACCTCCATTGGGAGGATATAATTAAGGTGGGACCGATACGGGTTCTAACTCCACTTTAACCCGCTAAACCCCCCATTTATGTGGGATGTCACCTCTCCACCTTCCCCTCTTTAATATGCAAATTCACTTAATGAATTAATTGAATTCATAACCATCCTCCCCCAAATTAATTAAGACAACTTCACCCATTAATTATGTTAAGTAACTTAATTCAATTTGAATCTTTTCAAATTCTTTCCAACAATAAAATAATAGGAAAAACTATTATTTTATTTTTTTTGGCATTATATTTGGGAGAAATAGACAAAAGGGATGGTTAGGGAGGAGCATTTTCTCTTTCAATGAAGAACGCCAAACACCACCGAAGAAGGAAGAACTTCTTCAATGATAATTATCCGAACCAAAGGAAAAGAAGCTAACCATTAAGAACCCCAACGACGCCTTTTCCCCAGATGCTTACTGATGTCGACGAATCGACCTCCATTTTTCCACTCCTTCCACCGTCAATGTTAGACAAATATGAGGTAGGGCTTTGAGTTTCCTTGGTACTATTCCAAATCGTTCAATATTTTAATATATGTCATTCTGAATGTTATCAACATAACATGGGGGGTTCGGACCGCAACAACACGGCTGACCCTTCCCCTTTGATCTTATTTTTTATTGACGATGGAAGCGGACAATGGTGGCTAGTGTGGGGATGGCCGTGAGGAAACTGGTGGCGACAGACCATCGGGTCACCGGAAAGGAGTGGCACCATTGTGCCATGCGAAGGAGAGTCGGGCCGCGGCCAATGTGGGGAGGCGCCATCACGCCACACGGAGGGAAGCAAGAGGCTGCGGCCATGGCGGGCCGCTGCCAGAGAGCAGGGGTGTAGCACCGCCGTGCCACGTCGTAGAAGACCCGCGGCCTTTTTCTGCGGTGGACATGAGAGGGCGGTCGGCTGAGCTGACCGTCGGTGTGCGCTACAGGCTGGACTCGGGGGGTCGGCACCTCGCGCCGGCTATTTCAGTCAAAGGGGGCACATCACCCCCTCCCACGCATTGCAAGCCAGGCCACGCGGGCCGGCCAACTAGGCCACGTGGGCCACCGGGCTAGGTCGTCCTTTCGGGTCAGGCCACCCTTCGGGCCATGCCATACATTCATGTCGGGCTGCCAATTTAGGTTTGGTTAGACCTACAGACCAGGTCGGACCCCAGTCTGGACGCGGGTCGGGTCGGTCCAACTAGGTCGGACCAGACCTGAACCCGTCAGACCCGATTACACCTAATCGCCCATAACTCCAGCTATGGGTGGCCATTTGATGAACCGCCAGCGGTGCCGTTTTACATGGAATGAAGACGTCCCTTTGAGAATACTGCACTGTAGTTCAGGTTATAGTTGAGATATAGTCAGGTTGGTTCATACATGAAACCAACCGGGGCTTCCAGACTAAAAGGATAATAACTCACAGACCGAGCGTCCAATTGGTGTGTCGTCTATTTCGTTGAGACCCTTATGATGTAGCGGACATTGGAGATACATCCACATGATACTTTGTGACGTTTTGAGTATTGACCAGAATCTTGTGGTGCGGATCCTCCAGAAGAAGAGCATTCATAGTGTGGAGACCTAGTAGCAGACAGACCTGAGGACTGCTTGACTGATTCGACTCGGAGTTATTAGACTATCCTAGTGTTGATCGCCTAGTAGTTGGAGGTAAACCCATAGCGGAGGAGCGCCTGGTATTTTGCGGCAGACCCATGGTACTCGATAGGAGGAGTACCTCTATAGGCTGTTAGGGGAGCTCTCAGTATGTGGTGGCATACCCATAGTGGACGGAGACCCTAGTAGTTGGCAGCAGACCTACGGTACATGACAATAGGAGTAACTCAACAGTCCAAGGTTAGTGAGAAGCACCATAGTGTCGTAACATGCCCACTGTACCCGAAAAAGGATGAGTTCTCCAGCAGCCGTGGTTTCGACAATGAAAATCCTTGTTTGAGCTGAGTCAATGACATTTGTGTTTTCCTCATGATTGAGATGGGTTACTTGATTACATAGGTATATTTATGGTCATATATCTAAGTAATGGTTATCCATTGATTTTATAGTTGGTGGATTATCATTGTTGGATTTTGTGAGACCTTGGGGGTCTCGGGGTCCCTACTGTGTATTGTTATACTATCCCCTTCACGGGCTATTCCCACACCTCATTCTGTTGGATTCAGATGACGGACAGTGCTGATGGAGGCTGAGAGCGCCAGGATTGGATGGTACCCTGAGGAGGACCTTACGACATATCGGTACGTGGTGGATTCTGAGAGACGTGGAGTGCTGTGGAGGCCATATGTACCTACCCTTCAGGTAGGAACCCTAAAGGATGATCCATGAGTTACTTCCACCTTTCAGTTGTTTGTCCCTTTTCATTTGTACTTTCTTTCAGTTGAATTTTTCCTTTACAGTTGGGCTTTTATTCTAGCCCCCATTACTTTTAGTAAACTTTTTATATAGTTTTTAAATAGTATTTGCTTCTGTATGTACTCTAGTTGTGTTTGTTTACGATTTACAAAGGCAATTCCTTCCCAGTTTTAGGGAATTACGCCTTTGGTGTTAGTCGCCAGCCCTTGGCCTATGGATGTTGGGCCTGGGGTAGGCACGATATGGGCCCCGGGGAATGGGCCGTGAAAAATTGGTATCAGATGAGTTAGTTCTACAACAGAACATAGGACTCTGATAATTATTTTCTGTGAAGAAATAGTGTTAAGGGTACTGAGTGTGGTTTTCAGTTCATGGAGTCCAGTGTTAGAGCGGTGACCTGCGTATCCATACACCGAGACCCTGACTACTAATATCTGACTTAGTACACAAAAACACTAATTGTGTGTGTGTTTTCAAAAGTTTTCTTTACGTTAACTCAAACCAGGTCCACTGACCAGGTATAGTCTTTTGACTGTGTCGCATCTGTTTCTTAATAATGCATCCCCACAGATGACCAGTTAGTGCTCCGATAGTTGTATGAGATGGTAGCCCACAGATTGATGAGGCCATAGTGCATGGGCCCTATCACATCAGAGGCACTAAAGGTATAACTTCATGTTGTTCCATCGATGCCACCAACCCAGCTGTAGAGAGTATACGCCACCAGAGTGCGTTGCATGAGTTCCAGCGCTAGAGGTTCCCAGGTTCAAGGGAGAGATGTACCCACAGGTGGATGATGATTGGGTTGAGGTGGTGGTTAGAGTCTTCAGGCTGGTCGGGACACCAGCAGACTTCATGGTGATTCTTGCTACGAGTCTCCTTCAGGCAGCTGTAGGTAGATAGTGGAGCCTAATTCTTCTGATCCACGACGAGGCGACATTACACTGGACATACTTCGAGAGCCCATTTCAGGCAGAGTTTGTTCCACCCAAATTTCATGTAGTGCAGATACCTGAGCTACTCCATCTACAGCAGGTCAACATGATAGTATCACAGTACTCAACGACGTTTACTGACATTTCGCGCTACTCCACAGTTATGGTGTGAGACCCATTCATCAGGGCTCAGACCTTCGTGCAGGGGCTCAAGTGAGAGATTAGATCCAATATGATCTCCCTCAGCATCCTTACGTTGGAGGGGGTTTTGGAGTGTACCCTCTTAGTGGAAAGATTCCTTATTGAGAAGGCACAAGTAGCGAGGCCCACTACCATACATCACGTAGAAGAGTCTTCTGCAGCTAGAAGTCGGTAGTTGTCATAGAGGTCTAAGCAGACTAGACCATCTGGTGGATGACCTCATGATATGGGTTCAGTTGTGTCAGACACGCAAGACAGAGCCAGTCATGCTAGGAGCAGACAATGATACTCTTGTGGTGGGTAGGGTCACATGGCTCGTGACTGTCTGACCCGCCATTCTGATGATCAACAGACAGTTGAGGGACCTCCCAGGAAGAGGCAGAGGTTCGATTGAGGAAGTCTGTAGGGCATAGGAGGGCATGGCAGAGGAGATGGTCGAGCATCTAGCGGCCATCTACGATACAAGGTGCTACTGCCACCACCACCAGGAGGTTCACCCCAACCGCATGGAGCTGGTGGACAGGGGAGAGCTTAGCTTCAGGCTGCTAAATAATACAACCATGGTGCTCTGGAGATAATACGGGGTACTATCTGTGTCTATTCCTCCATAGATGGAGTTTTTATAGATATAGGTGACAGTCACTCTTTCATTGCCACTGCCATGATTTGGAGCTATGACATTTCTAAGGAGTCGCCGGTATGATCCTTACGGCTAGAGACTCTTACGGGAGCAGACTCGATGAATACGCACTTGTTTCGGCAGTGTGAGCTTACTCTAGGAGGAGAGAGCTTCAGCTGGGATCTCCTCGTAGTGGCGTCTAGGCCTTACGATGTCATCTTCAGTATGGACTGGTTATCTACATTCTATGTTCGGATTGACTATATTAGGTGAAAATTGCGGTGTGTCTGCATGGATGGGACTAGGTTTACCTTCACTGATTAGAAGGGAACCTTTACAGCACGTGAAAGACTTACTCTGAGGAGAGTGTAGCCGATCACTCACTAGTTGGCTTGCCTTACCCTCGGAATAGTTGATGTGGAGAGTCTGACTTTTCCTGTAGTGGAGGACCAATATGCAGGTGTTTTCCATGACAATGTCCTGGGACCACCTCTTTGTAGAGAGGTGGACTTATACATTGAAATGTACTCTGGGAGGGAACTGATATCTACTACAGCATATCGGATGGCTCCCTATAAGCTTGACGAGCTTCGGGTAGAGCTAGAGGACTTGCAGGGGAAGAGATTCATCGGGCCCAGTGTTTCTCCCTGGGCAGCCCCGATTCTGTTCGCCAAGAAGGCAGTCGAAGCTTGCATCTCTTTGTTGACTAATGTCGCCTAAACCAGGTGACCGTAATGAACAATTACCCACTCTAGATGATTTACACGCCTCTTTGATCAACTCAAGGGAGAACGATGGTTCTCAAAGATAGACCTCAGGTCAGGCTATCACTAGCTAAGAGTTCGTGACGAGGATGTGTAGAAGGTGGCCTTCAGGTGTCGGTAGGACACTACAAGATCATGGATATGCCCTTTGGCATAACAAATGCTCTAGAAATGTTCATGAGTCTCATGAACAGGATCATCCAGCCTTACCTTGATCACATTGTCATAGTCTTCATCGACGAAATTCTGATCCACTCGACTACTGAGGAGGAGCATGCCTACCATTTGCAAGTAGTACTGGATACACTCTGAGAGTACCGGCTTAATGGTATGCTCTCGAAGTGATAGGTTTGGATTTGAGAGGTTCACTTCATTGGAAATGTCATCTCTGAGGCTAGATTTGCAGTGGGTCCATTGAAGATTGAGGTGGTACATGCTTGGGAGCCACTCAGGAGTGTGACGAAGGTACAATGTTTCCTGGGTATGGATGGATACTAGCGGTGGTTCGTTCCAGAATTCCCAAAATTGCATCACTACTATCATCCTGGACGAAGAAGGGGAAACCCTTTATGTGGTTAGAGAGAATCCAGCAGAGCTTTCAAGAGCTGAGGCAGAGGCTGACTAGTGCCCCCATCTTGAGGTTCCCAAAGGAAGGTATAGGGTACACAGTTTACTGCGACACATCAGGTACCGGACTCGGGTGTGTCCTAATGCAGTAGGGAGCAATGACCACGTATGGTTCTCAAAAGTTATGAAAGAATGAGAAGAACTACATTTCCCATGACTTGGAATTAGTAGTAGTGGTCTTTTCCTTGAAGATGTGGTAGCAATATCTGATTGGTGAATGTTTTACCGTGTACTCTGATCACAAGATTCTCATGTATATCTTCTCTCTAAATGACCTGAACCTATGAAAAAGACTTTTTTTTGAGTTCCTCTAGGGCTATGACTTTGAGATAGTCTATACTCCTGGGAAGGGTAATGCGGTTGTGGATGCGCTCAGCAAGGGGACTGGTATTCACCTGCTATGAGAGGAAACAGAGCAGTTAGCTGCCTTACAGATTTGCTTTGTGGATAGAGATGGTGCAACCTATCTTCAGTCTCATACATTCAATCCTCCACTTCATCAACGAGTTAGAGAGGTGCAGCATGGGGATGCTTACTGCAAGACACGATGTGCTCAGACATCCATAGGTCAGACACCTGATGGATTCTATGAATATGGGGAGCATGCAATCCTCTCTAGAGTACATACCTTGGTACGAGTTGCAATTCTAGTGGATGTGTCGAGGGAATTCCACACTTCCCCTCTAGCGGTACATCCAGGAGTGGAGAAGATGTACCAGGACCTTCGACGACAGCATTGGTGTCCAGGTATAAAGAAAGTTGTAGCAGAGTTTGTCTCATGATGCCTCACTTGTCAGTAAGTGAAGGCAGAGCACCAAGTACCAGCAGGCCTGGTTCAGCCTTTAGAGGTCCCCGAGTGGAAGAGGGATGGTATGTCCATGGACTTTGTAATGGGTCTTCCATGTACATCCAGGAGTCACGACTCGATATGGGTGATCGTTGACCAACTCACCAAGTCAGCCCACTTCCTATTGATTAGAGAGAAGGGCTCAGTAGAGAGCTTAGGATGCCTTTACATGCAAGAGATTGTGTGTTTTCATGAAGTACCAACTTCTGTTGTCTCTGACAGTGACACATGATTTACTTCCTGACTATGGAAGGGGTTTTAGGAAGCTTTTGGGACACATCTTCATTTCAGCATTGCCTTCCATCCTCAGACGGATGTTCAGATTGAGAGAACCATCCAGGACCTCGAGGACATGCTCTATACATGTATCCTCGACTTCGGTTGTAGGTGGGAGGATCACCTAGCTTTGGTGGAGTTAGACTAAAACAATAGTTATCACTCCACCATCGGTATAGAACCTTTTGAGGCCTTGTACGGATGATCTTTCAGATCACCACTGTGCTGGACAGACCCAGGGTAGTCAGCACTAGTGGTGTTAGAGATGGTATAGGCTACCACTGAGAAGGTGCAGATCATCCAGGAGTGGATGAAGACTACACAGAGTAGATAGAAGCCATATGCTGACAGGAGACAGAGACCTCTGGAGTTCGAGGATGGCGACCACGTCTTCCTATGGGTCTCACCACGAGGAGGTCTACAGAGATATGGCCGAGGCGGAAAGTTATCTCTGCGATTCAATGGACCTTTATATTTCTTCAACAGAGTAGGTGAGGTGGATTACTTCTTAGCTCTTCCACCTCAGTTACACCGGGTGCACGATGTCTTCCACATATCTCAGCTGAGGATAAACGTGCACAACCCAACTGACATCATCGACCATGGAAAGCTGGAAATCTTTGATGGGGCAGATTTCATAGAGGTTCCATTGGAGATTGAGGATCAACAGGATCTGGTCTTACGTGGATAGTTGATACCTCTGGTGCACATTCGCAGGCAACACGGGAATCTCCAGGATAGAACATGGGAGCGGGGGGCTCAGATGCGTGCTTAGTAATCCCAGTTGTTCCCTTAGATCAAGATGTATCTTATGGGGATGTAAATCCCTAAGCTGGGGAGAATGTAAAGACCCAAAAAATCCGAGGAAAACTATTTTTTAAATTACATGGAAATTTTATGAGTCCGTAGTTTCTGACGGCGCTTGCTTCTGAGGCCTGCTGTACCGGGAATCAATATCTGATGTTTTGTTTGGGTATATTCCGTAAACGTACGTACAAGATTTTATAACATTTGTACCAGTGATCGGAACTGAAATATGAGGGAATCATTAAATTCGCAGTGTCGGTAATTACTTTGTGAGACCTTCACCACAGTTTCATTTAATCGAGAGTGGAAGAGTGTTTTGGGAGATTTTAAATAAAACTAAATAAAAATAAGACTTAACTTATTTTTATATTAGGTACTTAAAACCTCCAAGGGGAGGTAGGAGGTGGGGGCCACCACACCCGAACCTCCCATGGGAGGTTAAGGTGGTGGGTCCCACCCGATCGTAACCTCCCATGGGAGGATATAATTAAGGTGGGACCCACATGGGTTCTAACTCCCCTTTATCCCCTCTAAACCCCCCATTTATGTGGGATGTCAACTCTCCACCTTCCCCTCTTTACTACGCCAATTCACTTAATAAATTAACTGAATTATTCACCTTCCTCCCCCAAATTAATTAAGAAAACTTCACCCATTAATTAAGTAAAGTAACATAATTTAATTTGAATCTCTTCAAATTCTTTACAACAATAAAATAATAGGAAACGTAGTATTTTATTTTTTTGGGCATTACTCTTGGGTGGAACAGATAAATGAGAGAGCTAGAGGGAAGCCGTTTCTCTTCCAACGAAGAACACCACACACCACCGAAGAATGACAAACATCTTCAAAGATCTTCATCCGAACCAATGGAATAGAAGCCAACCGTGAAAAACGCTAATGTCGTTTCTTACCCGGATGCTTCCCGTTGTCGAGGAATCGACGTTCTCTTTTCCTCTCCTTCCACCATTAAAGTTCGACATGTAAAAGGTAGGGGATTGAGTTTTCTTGTTTTCATTCCACATCATTCAATATTTTGGTATACATTATGATGAATGTTATCAAAATAACATGGGGGGTTCGGACCGAACCAACACGGTCAACCCTTCCCCATTGATCTTGTTTGTTGTTGATGATGAAAGCAGGCAACGGCGTCCGGCATTGGGCCGTCCGTGAGGAAACTGGCGGGGCAAGACCGATGGGTCACCGGAAAGGCGCAACACTGTCATGCCATGAGGAGGGGAGTCGGGCCGCGGTGAAGGGGGAACGACATCATCGTGATTCGCGAAGAGCAGCAATAGGCCGTGGCCAGGGCGGGCCGTGGCGGAAGGGTGTGGTGACGTCACGTGGTGCTGGTGGTGCAGGTCTGTGGCCAGGGCGGGCTGTGCTGGGAGAGTAGGGGCGCAATGCCATAGAAGACACACGGCCTTTGGATGATGTGGATAGGAGAAGCCGTCCATTTTAGCCAGTCAATGGTGCATGCTAGAGGAGGGACCTGAAGGGTCCCACCATTACCATGGGTCACCATTTAGGCCGGGCCAACATTTGGGCTGGCCAGTAAGGCCACATGTGCTCCCAGCCAGCCAGGCCATGTACGCCGCTGGGCCGGGCCACCATTTGGGTCGGGCCACTTTCGGGACGGGCCACCCCCACGGGTCGGGCCGTACCATTGGGTCGGCAACACCATCAGGTCGGGCCTCCCCTTCAGGTTGGGTCATACCCACAGACCGGTTCGGACCCCAGTCTAGACCCTGGTCGGGTCGGTCCTATTGGGTTGGATTGGACTCGTACCCGTCAGACTCGATTACACCAAATCGGCCATAACTCGGGTAACATGCATCCATTTGATGAACCATCATCAGCACCATTTTTTTTGGAACGAATCCATCCATTTGATAAAAACCCATGGGAGTTTAGGGTATATTTTAGATAGGCCCGGTTGGTTCGTACACGAAACTAACTGGTCCCTCGGGACTAAAAGTCTAATAACTCACAGATCGAGCGTCCGATCGATGCACTGTATTTGGTGTTGAGAGACCTATGACATAGTGGTCATTTGAGATACTTACACACGAGACTTCGTATCTTTTAGAGTATTGACCAGTAGCTCATTGAGAGGATCCTCCTGTAGATGAGCGTTCAGAGTGCGGAGAACATGTAGCTGACAGACCTGATGACTACTTGACTGATTCAACTTAGAGTGATTCGATTAGCCCAGTGGGGAGCGCCTGGTAGTTGGAGGAAGAACCATGGTGGAGGAGCACCCAATATTTGGAGCCAGACCCACGGTACCCAACAGGAGGAGTACCACTACAAGCTATTAGGGGGAGCGTCTGGTATTTTGTAGCAGAGCCACAACGGATGGAGTGCCTGGTAGTTGGAACAAGACTTACGGTACTCGACAGCAAGAGTACCTCAGCAGTCCAAGGTTTGTGAGAAGTGAATCAATGTCGTGACAAGACCACTGTACCAGACAGAGGAAAATTTCTCCAGCAGTCGTGGTTTCGATAATGAAAATCCTGGTTTGAGCTGAGTCAATGACCTTTGTGTTTTCCTCGTTATTGAGACGGGTTACATGATAACATAGAAATATGTATGGGCATATACCTAAGTAAAGTTTATCCATTGATTTCATAATTTATGTTTTATCCTTGTTGGATTTTGTAAGACCTTGAGGGTCTCAGGGTCCCTACTGAGTATCGTTATACTCACCCCTACATCGGCTATGCCTGCACCAAGTTGTATTGGATACAGACAACGGACAAGACTGACGGAGGCCGAGAGTGCCACGACTGGATGGTAACCAAATTAGGACCTTACGACATATCGGTATGAGATGGAGTCTGATGGACATAGAGTGATGTGGAGGCCATTGGTAACTACCCTTCAGGTAGGAACCCTGGAGGACGATCCATGAGCTACTTCCACCTTTCAGTTGTTTGTCACTTTTCAGTTGTACTTTCATTCAGTTTTATTTTTACTTTACAGTTGGTCTTGTATTCTGGCCCCCATTACATTTAGTCCACTTGTTATACAATTTTTACATAGTGTTTGCTTCTGCTTTTCCTCTGGTTGTGTGTTTTTATGATATATAAAGGCAATGCCTTCCCAGTTTTAGAGAATTACACCTTTGGTGCTAGTCGCCAGCCTTTGGCCTATGGAAGGCGGGCATGGTGTAATCACGATATGGGCCCTGGGGAACGGGTCCTGACAGCTTGGATTGGTGGAAATCTTTTACCTTGTATCCCATCAGGATCTGGTGTACTGATGTTTAGCACTGTACATACAAATGGAGAACCCATAGTCTTAAAACCCAAACCCAATATCATTTTCTGGTGTTCTGGACCACTACTAAAACCCTATGGTGTATCCCTATTTTTATAGTGAAAATAGATTTCTAATGGTGTTACCTACACCATCTCTAAAGAGAAGATGTATGGCCACAGTGTTACTACATTCTCCTCCTTCCACCACCACCCAAAAAAGGAATTTCAAGTGAACAAATGCATCTCCAGGGAAAATATAGTCTTATGTGGTGCAATAATAACATCCATGGAACTAAGGTTGTGATGGTGGGATCTAGTTGACCATGTGTAGTAGATGGGGCACAGTTTTTCATGATAATGGTTTTGATGGTCGGATATCAGGATGACTCCAATGGACTGGTTCAGTTTCTAGACATTGTGAATGTGGGAAAGGGAAAAACCAGTAGGTTATGAGCTAAGGGAGTGTGGGTATGAGGTGAGATAAGAAAAATTTGTAAAATATGAATATTTACTACATCATATGTCACGCATTAATTATGTAGAGTTTAATTCTCCACTAATTAAAAATCATGATGAAGATGGTGTGTAATATTCCTATGGGTGTTAGAGTATTTCATCCACATCCGAGTTCTGACCCTTTCCAGTAATCTTCTCATCTTGTATTTTCTTGGACACTCATCCTTCAGATCGATGCAGGATCCTACATTTTTTAATGCTCATGAACCTAAATCTATATTAACATGTAAAGGGGTATACCCCATCTACACAACCTTATTATGTGTTTCATGGTCATCCTTCCATTGGGATAGCTATGTGTCTTAACCCCCATGGTTGAGGGATGAAGATATGTGGGAAATTTTTTGTACCACATCACCATAATTTGAAAAAAAAAGTTTCCCAAAATTTAAAATTTCAATATACCAACCCTCTATTTAACTAAATAAACTCCATCTCACCATCAATAAAAATTATGAATATTTTATATTAAACATGTATTTAAAAAATAATTATTAGAAAATGGAAATAAAAAAAAAATTAATGATGATAATATAAATAGATATGAATAATAAAAACCTATAACATCTAAACCTTTAATCACCCTCTTGAGAATATCATCCTAAAACAAATATGAACCATGTTCCTTAAGGAAAATTTTAAATATATCAATATCAAAAGTCATTGTTATATGTAAATATTTTAAAAATACCAAAAACAAGTCTAAAAATCATTCCTTTCATATAATTTAAAAAATATGAAAAATATTCTCTTCTACTAAGATCATTGAACTTATGGTTTAATGTAAATGAATAAAATGATTGAACTTGCATGAATATGTTTTGTTCATTCCTCATGAAAAATATTTTTATATTTATACTCAATAATATGCATGTATTCACAATTCAAATCATTGAATGTCATCTCAATATCAATGTTGAATTTGAGCAGAACAAATAAAGTGGGATTTTAATATAATATTTAATGTCTCTAAGGATCATGTTCGGTGGGTAATGATGTAAAACATAAAAAATATTGGCTGAAATGGAGTGTAAAATAATTATGAATAATTTGTTAAAATCAAGTAAATCTCCATGAAAAAGGATTCTTACTGACAATTATTTCAGTATAAATTACAAAAATTAAATTCTTCCCTTTTCATTTATAGTTTTATTCTATACATGATTTATAAAGATAAATAAACTATGTTTTCCCTCAGTATTTTTATCACTAACATTTATGGTGATTTTTTTAAACAACGCCTCATACAATAAAGAAAAATAATCTAAATACATGATCCAAACCATTATTCATATACCAACACTAACTTGAATATTTTTTATAATATTAGGGGATTGTTTTTCAAGGTATAGATCAAACATAGTTATCTGTATATTAGCTTAACCAAATTTATTTTATAGATGATAGATTAATGTATTATGAAAGAGATATTATTTTTCTAATATACATAGATGAAGTCATCACCAATAAATAAAATAGATATAACTCCATAACAATAACCAAATCCACTTTTAATCACAAATTATTAATCATGCATTAATAATTAATTAATTATGGTTGGAAGGATAAATTGTCGTGTAATATCAATTCTGAAGTGGCATTTTTTGGAAGTAATATGTTTGGAAAAGGATAAATGTAATTTAGGTATTATGTTAAAATTGTATCAAATAATATTAATTACTTCATCAATCAATATTAATAATTTCAAAATCATCATCCTTTGATAAGACAAATACATTCTTATAGTATCACGCATCCCATGTTCTCTCAATGAATTGGATTATGAGAATTAATTTTTCAAAAATTGATCAGATTTATCTTAGGAATAGAAAATAATTTTTTTTACAATAAATTCATTAATAAACATGAATTTATAGTATAACAAAAGTATTTTTAAAATATGTAATTTCAATAATCAAAATACTATCATTAATAATTATAAAAAAACTCAAATTTGAGAAAAATACTTACATTAGATATTATAAATCTATTTTATTTCCAATTTGGGGGATGAAAAATACCAAATTTTATAAAATGGGGAAAAATATCCCAGAATTGGTGATGTCTTGTAGGGAGGATCACGATGCCAAAAATAAACCAAATTCATGGTATCTATGGTTTTCTCTGACAATCATAAACAAAAAATCTTCCATAATGATCAATAATGGTTAATGAGATTAAAATGAAATGTTTTGAATTTTATTTTTAGAAAAAATAATGATTGCAAAAATATTAAATGATAAAAGAAATTAAAATTTACCATATGAAGTGGTTTATTTTCCCTGATCCCTTAAATTTACACAATTAGAATTAAATTCCTATAATTTTTTATCCTTATCATTATTATATTTTCCATTATAAATTTTTCATTTTATAATATTTGGAACATTGAAAATGAATTAATAATATTGAAGCACAGATATTCACTCAATTAGTGTTCAATTTTCATTGAAGGTGTATAACAACAACCAATAGAGTGACTAAAAATTGAATTTTAAAATATAAAATTCAATTAAAATACTAGAAATAATTAAATAATATTTTTTTTAGGACTAATAAATGATTAATATTTGGTATTTATGTATGAAATTATACCATAGGTTTTATGTTATTGGAGTACAAAATATTATTACATGGTTTAGTTTGGTAAAAGACTAAAAATTATAATAATTTGTACTGATTAAGTTCTTCGCTCTCTATTTAGCTTTGTTTTTATTCATTTATATTGTAATAAAAAATACAGACATGATTCTTGAATGAATGATTATATTGAAGTCTACCCATATTTTGTAGAATTAGTCATCAACCTTATCATCCTTAATATTATAGTTAAATTCCCCCACTATATATTGAATAATTGAAATTTTTCTTCCTTTAAATGTTTTTAAAGTACTTATTTTTATAATATACCAAAAAAACATACAGTAGTCCTCCCATAAATATATCTCTATTTTTATAATTTTTTGATGTCATCCTATTTTAACTCCCTTATACACACATCTTTAAATAACCTTATTTTTTTCAATGTTAGTTGTGTATTCATACAATTACTTGGTAGTAAAAGGATATTATTTTGAAATTTCTAAATCATATATAAATTTCTACTCCACCCCATCATCATTACCAAGATTCACATCTTATATTTCTACAAACTCTGAATAATCATCCACTATTATAGATGAATCAAATCACTCATCCATGAAGGTTATGATGAAATTTGTAATTCTAATAGCTATTTTACCACATTTATGTTTCATATCTTTCCTAACATGATAATTTAAGGAGGAACCACATTCCCCTAGCTGCCATGAGACATTTCATTTCATCTATATGTTCTTTGTTGGATATGGGAATTTCTACAATTGTGGCACTTTTTTCAAGTGTTGTAACTACCACTTTTATCATTAAATAAAATGTGTCTAAATTCCCATGTTTTATGATAACATTTCATATTATTTTTATTCATCATTAAATATTGTGATTACTTTTGATATTTTGGTATCTTATGCCACATTGGAATGATTTTACAATCTAGATTCACCTTGTGATTTCTTATATTTTTTATAAACAATATTTTCCTATTATATTCATCATGGTATTCTACTATGTTCTTTATATTTTTATAATTAATTCTCATTATAGTTCATTTTTAATAATGTCAGTTATGTCCATGTTTATAAAGATCACATCCACCTTTTCTCCCACTTCATATATGTACACCCATTTTTAGTTTATCTCATCATTTTATATTAAGTGATATGAAATTGTTTGAGAATGGTCTTTATTTCCCTGGAAAATTCCAACATGTCCTTATCTGTTTTCCTATTCAATTCTATTGCTATTATTCTTCTAAGACTATTCATTTTTCTGACCCACCTATTTTCCAAAGACTGACACCATGTAATCATGTTTTTCTTGTTTCATTCGAATTTGTTTTCATGATTGTCTATCTTCCCCTACTAAATTTGTTTCTCATTTGTTAAAAATATTATCCTTATCAATGATTGTTTTTCACATCATTCTATAGTCCTCTAATAAAATGTTTTCCTCAAACAGTTTAACTTTGTCTATGAAAAAACTTTTCATCTCATACTAATATCAAAATATGTTTTTGTGATATACAACAATATTAATAAATTATTTTTTTATTTCATTAATCATATCATCAAACGCCAAGAATTTCACATCATTATTCGAAATGGAATTCCTGATCATGTCGATATTCAATTGATGTAAACTATGTATTTTAATAAATTTTAATTCATAATTTTTATCATACCAACCCCCACCTTGGATATTATAAATTGTAGGAGATCCATCACACAGTGAAAAGTAGTAAGTGTAAATCTGTTTTTTAGGAGTTTATTATACCCAACTGAATATAAATTGTTCCATCAGATTTATTTTCCATAAAAGTGAGCTAAATATATAGTTTCCAATATTATATTCTCTAATTAATATCCAATGTTCTCCCATGGTGGTGTCGAATTATATCCCTTCCTCATGTAACTCATCTTACATAGTAGTATGACAAAAAATTGTATAAAAAATAAAATAATGATAAAATAATAAGAAATATTAACTAAAATTAAGAAACTAAATTGAGTTATGAATTGATTTTTCCAAACCAAAGACATCATATACTATAACTATATTGGGTTCTATTCCTTATAAATAGTTCCATACATGTGATTTACTCTAATAGTGTGAGTATTCAATCGGGATATCAATGCATAGAAACAAATTTATCTCCCCCAACAACAGTCATTAAATCGTGGAATACTATAAATTTTTGTGTATCTCCTATGATGAATTTGGAAACCAAATGATAATCTTTTAACAATATTTTATGTCCCATTATATATATCACAACTCAACAATTCAAATTATATAAACTAAACAAAAATAACTAATTTATACTGTCAAAAAACAAGAAACAAACAAAATTAGGATGGATAAAAAGGTTGTGATAGTTTTCCAGGGATGGATTTTCCTTTCTTAAGATAATTCGTCTTCATTTAAGAACCCAATCCAATTAAATGTCCTAAGAATATTTGAATTATAAATTCATAACCCTTTATAATTACTACACTGCCTATGAATGAAAACTCTTATCTCTACTTGATCTATCGTACATTAGTCTGCTTTGAACAATATCTTGGGAAAAGGTGAAGTTGGGTTGTCATTATCTTTACAAATATAATAATTTCATTTAGAGTCTTCTCTAAATAATCGCTTCTCTCTCAAGGTAATTATTGGATAAAATAAATTATATGAAATGTGATACAAGTTATGTTATAATAATTATTCAATGTTAAATTATTAAATTAACCTGTACAAATCCTCATTAATTAGAACCAATAGCTTCTATGAAATTTTTCTCTCATGGTAAATGGTTCATAATCCATGGACAAAATAAAAACTCTAGAAGAAGGAATAAAATTAATTAAACTAAAATAAAATTATTATTAAGAGGAAAATTGTATACTCAAATGTTTCTACACATTAAAAACAAGAATCTATATATTTTATAATGAATAGAATAAAAATAAAATAGAATTTTACTATATAGAATCTTAACGTTAAATCCAATATCACATATCCATCTCAAAAAAAATTGATCCCACTAGTGTATTTTTGTTTTATCTTTTTATTATCATTTTTCTATCATGGGGTTTTTTTCCATCCACACCATTATTTTGAACCATTTCCAAACTCCCTTTATTTTAACTCTAATAATAATGTATTAATGGAAATTTAGAAGAAATATAAATCTCATGTGGTGAGGAATAATTAACCACATCATAGTCATCTTCATAATGAATCAATAATAAATCATAAAATGGTTTATGGGGAATGACCATGAAGAAAAAATCATATCCAATATATACTCTTTTTGTGAGTTCTTAACAACAAAAGCTATTAAAATGTGTCATCATCGATCTTGTGGGTTGGGGGACTACTTCCATATTTAACCGAATCGGGTTGTGGTGTAGTGAATACTACAACCATTAGCATCTTCGAGAATATTTAGTTCTGAAAACTGATGCACATCTATTAATAGGTTCAATAAAATATATGTGAAATCATATTGTATGGTCCTATTTCAAGAGAAAAAATGATGTTCTTATGGTGTAACGTCCTCCATCACTACGAAGAAAATGGTCTGCCAGGGTTTATCATACTTCCCCTCCATAATACAATAGTAATGTATGGATTATTTATGTCATGGAATAATATCCATATACTAGTTGGAAATCCATGGTGTAATGGATACTTGTGTAGAAAAATGAAAACAATGGGGGTTCTTGTAGAATTGGAGAGGTGGTCATGAAATGGAAGTTTTGGTGAACTATAGTTATGGTTAGATATCTGGATGACTAAAGTTGAATAGTGTGGTGGTCAGACGTCGAGAAGGTAAGAGAGGGATTGTAAGGTGTTTCAGATCATATATATCATTGGTTATTGGTGAAATTATATCTATTTTTAAAATATAACAATTTCTCCCACCAAACTTCAAAAATCGATTATATGGATGTACTGTTTTTAATATGTAATAAAACACATGGAAAAAAACAACAAATATGCTATTTGGTGTCATATAATTCAAACCACTACAATGAACCATGTGGTTATAGTGAGTTTCTCTACATTACATTGCGTAGACACACCTCATGTACACTGATGTTGGGTAATTCATTATTTCATGCTCTTAACTATTTTCCTGAACTAACCCATATAGGGTCATGCCACACCACTAGAGCCTTTTTTATGTGGGGGGGGGGGTTGGATATCTATCCTTGGGGATAGAAATGTGGGTTAATCCCCATGGTTTAGGGATGAAAATATGTGGAAATATTTATCCAATTATCCATATCTATTAAAAAAATTAATGTCACAAATTTTTTTACATATTTACATAAAAACCATCATTTTACATAAAAAAAATAAAAAACATCACAAAAAAACTAAACAAATTATTATGCCAAAAGGAACTTAAATACTAAAAATTATATGTTAATAGAAATTAAATTAAATAGTTTAATGATGATGTGATCTAAATAGTTAATAATCATCATATATCTTAATAGAATAAGATTATTGATTCTAGGAATTGATGAAATATTATTTTCATTAAATCCATGATAATTTTACGATCATTTATTATTACATGTTCCAATACATGTTATTACAAACATGAATTATACCTTCAAAAAACTATCTTTCGAAAGACTCATACTCTTAAACGGTTTTGGTGATAACTAGATCATATGAAAATATTCATAAATTATCTATCCCATTTTATTTGATCAAATAAACTATCACTTTCTTTTAATATATATAAATAATAAATTTTCACTAGATTAAATTTCTAATACGCCATTGATAATCAGACTAATACATCAACTATTAGTTCTAAAAGATCACCAGGACTGAAGAATTATGTAACTAAAATCATCTGATGATGAAATATTAACTCCATTATCCTACATATGTTAATATTATCGGGTTTATTTAAATCAGTTTCATTTATGTAAATTGATAAATAAAATACTCCCCTTCTCATACAAATGAAATTCTTATGATATTTTTAGAAAATTCCTTTTCTAATATATCTTCTATAGGTTGTATGAATATGTATTCATTATATTTATCTACCCTTAGCATCAAACTAGTTATTTATGTGGTGATAGATCCAATCATCCCTTTATTTAGTCTCGCTTTATGGACTATAAATTGTCACTCAGTAATAATTTTATATACGACTCCACAAGAGATGAGAATAAAAATGACATGCAATAGTTGTTAGTATGGGCCTAAAATAGGTTTAATGTATGTATTATAAAAATGAATAATTTTGTTCAGGTAAACGTGAATAAATAGTTTAGATTCTAAAATTTGATCACCACAAAATAACTGGATTGTTATTCCATACTCCTCAATATTGAGATACCTAATGGAATATCATGGATCCTTAGTTTTTAAGGTTCACTTAATTTCAATCTCATAAGAGATCTTATTTTCTTGAAATTGAATGATTAGTAATCCAATGTATATAATAAATCATAAGCAATAATATGTGACACTAAAATTAAACCTTTAAATTTTTTTTAAAGAGATGCCTTTCTTCAATTATTAACCTCTTTATTTAATAAGCCTTTATTAATCCATAGTTATATATATATCGCTAAAACTACAACTTCGTAGAAGGTTCGATAGACTATGGATAATGATCGCTGATAATTCCACCATGTCTAGAACAACCTAAAACACAATGACATCCCCCTATTGATTATCCATAATAATTATATTGATATGTTCATATGATATTAGAAAACTATTTGACCAAATGATAAATTATAATAAAAATATAGATATAGGTATTTCTATCCTAGGGTTAGAGAATATGGTTCATGTATGAAATTAATTGGAGATTATTTTTTGTTAAATTCACATTGTTAGTCCCAAGAATTATACTATATATAATTTGTACACAAATGTAATGATAATGGAATGTTAGATATACATAATGAGAAAATACAATGAATATAAAAGGAGAGACCATGATATATGATATATTTAATAATGAGTTATATTAGATATCAAATATTCAACCATTAGAGGGAGCTATACTAACCAATAAACATAGAGAACATGAAATTTTTCATTCTGTATTGATTTTTTTCATGAATATATGTTGCTGGACATATAATGGGGCTGGGATATATATAGTTTTTTATTATTATAAATTTATTTTTAGAATTAGAGACAATTAATATTTTACATTACTTCTTAATTATCTAATATCATTATAACCTAGTAGTTGATCTTAGTGGATTTGGGAAATAAATAAGATTTCAAACCTAACTTGTTAACATAACATATGTACATGGTTCTCTAAAGAATGGGAGGGTCCTAATAGGAAAAACACCCAATATTATCATTGATAATAAAGGACATAATTATCCAAGTGTAATAATTTCTATAAACTATACAAGAATTTAGACATTGACTTTGATAAATAATAGATTCATTAGATAGAACATGGGAATATAGATTGATTTTTTTTTATATGAACTAATGAATTCATGAACAAGATATATTATGCAATTAATTAAAATAAAAAACAACCATTAAAAACTTATAAATTCCTTTAAACAAGTTATTCATCACTCATATGATATTTTTTTTATTTCTCTAAAAAGTTATTTATTAGGAACATCATATATATTTCACACAAACACATTAGAAATGATACATATTCTGGTTGGTTGAACACTACATTGTACATAGGATGTCATCTAGAATAGTGAGATAAGATTGATTTATTATGTAATATAGATTAGTGTTTCCTAATATATCTTATATTTTTTCCCAATGCATTATTAACTAGAAAATATGAATTTAATGTAACATTCATTACCATTTGTTCCTCATTTCGTAGCCTTATCCCATACATCCAAATACATCAAAAAGTCAGTGAATCAATTCTAAAATTTTAAATATAAAAATTTTATCTTCAATGAATACATAACAATTCTAGGATTCTATAATATATTATTTTATTCATATATAATTTCAAAAAAATGAACAATGTACCTAAATATATTGAAACAATTTTAGAACAATAAACATGTAACAAAAAATAATGAATATTTTTTCAAATCTATATTACCCCATAAAAAATTAACTACATTACCTTATTTAGTTTAGATAAAATTGTTTCAAATTGATCCAAAATTTTCTCAAATTAAATTCTAGAATCATTCAATGGTAAAAAAAATAAAATTTACACTATTCATTATTATAAAATAAAAAACAATGAATAATTGTTTAATTAAAATTCCACAAAAAATATGTGGTTAATCCCTTCCAAAATACTTCTAAAATTTAAATTTTAGAAGCCAATTTAAAATTATTCATCTAGGATTATTATTCCTTATCATAATAAATTGTTTTTTAAAAAATATGAATACCCACTATCGTTAAATGTATTTAAGCTACATAATGAGCTAGACGTATATGGTTGATTTATATAACTCTTGAAATAATATATACCTCATATAATGTATCATTAAATTTTATTTTTAATAACCAATAAATAAAATTATGATAATTTTATCCAACTCTTATAATTCTATTCCACTCGTGGTTTTGCCCTTGTTTCTTTGTTGACACACCATGTTCATAATCAACTAAATAACATTATATTATTTCCCCATTTACAAATTCACTCTAATTCAAATATGATATATGATTTTATTCTAATTTTCCTCCATGAGGTGTTATTCTCATAGAAAGGTTAATATATCCTAATTGAAATCCCAATTCATGGGAAAATAAATTATATTCTGATTTACATAAATCATTTTTCTTTTCAACGTTGCTTTTCTTGTTTAAAGATTGAATAGTAATTATATACTAAGTGATATTTCTCATAGGGAAAATATATAACAAATTCATTGGTTTTATACTCAAATAGTCTACAAACAACATTACCTAAAATAGTGTTTGTTTTTCTCAAAACTAATATTTTTTAGTTATTGTAATATAAATGTTACTACACAATAATATCAAATAGAATATATATGTTTCTTATAATACTATCCATAATTTTTAAATAATTATGTTTGGTGTATGTTTTCCATTCCTATTGAAATAAAATTTATGTTCACAACCTAAAAATGACATAAAAATACTTAGTGGTGTAAATGATAATTACTCAAAATAAAATGAACAAATTCAATTAAAAATATTGGGATACTGCCTATGAGCATTGAGTTTATAGAAATTGACATAAAGCGTAAACTAATTTAATTTAAACCTATTAATCATATATATATTTCATCATCAATCTTCCATCGAGGTATTAATTATACCTAAAACAATTCTTAGTGAATGTGACTATATGGTCTCCAATAAACCAAAAAACACCATTTGGGATTACATTAACACAATTATTTATGACATAATCAAATTTATATTAATTTTATGGTTTATTTTCTACATAACTTGGTAGTGTTTTTAATATTTTAAAAACATGATAGAGGTGTCGGGGAACATAAATTAGGATTCTTTAATGAAAAATTTGGGTTTTGTAATTCATAATCTTGTGATGCTTTTATGTTGTTTTGAGAAGTGTTATATGGTTCCTTATTTCATTAAGTGGCAATTATGTTTCAATAGGTGGCAAACACATTGGACCACATCATTTTTGTGTTTCAGGTATATGTGGATTCTAGCAGTGTAAAATGGGGTGGCGAAATTCCCAATGGTTGGCAGTGTTCTTGGGCATGAAACATTGGTAATCTGTCTATGGGACTCAACAATTATGGCCTCACCATACCATGGGGAAATTTGGGTTAGGTTAAACAAATGACAAGGAATTAAATATATGTCATGGTGGGAAACCATCATAAATCTACTAAGCATGGTGTGATTTAAGACACCATATTCATGGTGGGTATCGCCATGCCTTGGTGAAATTTGTTCAAACAATTTAAAGAAAAAATCAGACACCAATTATTAAGGGGGAATTATTACCCTTGATGAGAACATGTAAAATCATTATGGGATAGTAAATATTTCATTATTCACTTTAAAACTCATTTAAACACAATTTTCATTCTACCTATACCAGATTTTATAGATCTAAATGATTCTACGGTGTGTTTTGGGAAGCCAATATTCATATGAATAGCAACTATAAAGGATCTCTCTCTCAAGGTATATTATAATGAGTTTTTTGTTTTCCATTCAAAATAAAGGATTTATTTTTTTCATTTTATATATAGACAATGTTTTGTGGATGGGATTATATTTTTTTGAGTGTCTTGGTTGAAAAAATGTAGATCTACTAGTTTATATGGATCATGTTGGGTTTATGGGTATGAGGGTTCAAACTGGGTGGGAATTAATGAAATTGGGCCTCAATAATCTTTATATAGGATATCCATAAATTTGATGCTATATATATAAATTGGTATTTAAAATTTATCAAGTGCATGTATATGTGTCAAAATACAATTACATGGTATGATTATCATATTTGTGTTTATGTGTTTGTATCATATGATACCATTAATTGATTGGATTATCATGTTATTTTGTGAATATATCATGAGAGAAATACAAATATTGATTCCATAGGGGTGTGTGTGTGTGTGTGTGGACTATCGAAACCTTGTTTGATGTGATTTTTATATAGTCTTCTAAATATCCCATGAGACTAGTTATTTTTATAATTCACAACTAGTAGTGTTCATGGATCGTGATTACCCTAATGATTATAAACTCCTATTACTTATTATTCCATGGGATGTGTCTTAATTCTTGTTTTATTTCATTCATATCAGTTTCATGGTTTTCTGTCTGAAATTAGTAGTTGTGCAGTATTAGTGGCGTGGCAACATTTTCATTAAAGTATTATGATTTATCATTCTAAAATTACTTTTGATAAATAGGATTTCCCTAGAGATAGATAATGGGTCAACATGTGTTTTTATGGCTTTCCCCATAGCTAAATATTTTTTCAATATGTCTAAATGTTTATTTCCTATGTTCTTAATATTGGGTTAACATGTGGTAGTGTAGCATTCATAAACGGTGTGAATTGGGTCCATATTTGGAAAATATTATTTGATCTCAAAGGAATAAAATAGTGTTATTATTTAAAAGTGTATCATTTTCATTGGATATCTATTGGTATATGAAAATATGACATGTTGATGATTTAGTATGATCTATGTCAGAAAATTATTACTTCTAATAACAATATATCCTGGTGACAAAGATGGTAGAGTTGAGGTTCATAGATGATTGGTTATTGTATAATATCTCAAAACAAGATTTTTTATTTTTATATTTACATTTTTATCAAGGTATACACTTTTTATATTATATCATTAATGTTACATATGCATTGGTGTTGTACTACTAGTTTTATAATCATACACTACAATGTAAAATTGATGAACATGCAGATTTCATTGACAATGATCTACATATGGGAAAGGGCCCCATGTTGGTTGGTGGAGTAGGTGGATCATTGAGGATAATGGAGGATGTGGGATGAAAATTTGGTTATTTTTGTTGTTCCTTTTGTTTGAACTCTTCTAACCTCACACATTTTGGACCAACTATATAAGAGTTCCTTTGAATTAATTGATATGACTGTTATGAAATATGTAATTGAATGATTCTTTTTTTAGTTTTTTATTTTCATTTTAATGTTTATTTATTTAGGTTTTATTATCATTGGATTTATAAATTTCTATAATAATGGAACAGTCTCCCAATTTCCTCTTTTAGGCCGTCAATACATGTCAATAGACTCTTTTATTTGAGTCGTGAAATTGTTCATAGGAAACTCTAGATTGAACCCATTGATTTTTTTGTACAATAAAATGAAGATTCAAGACAACCTAGACATTAGTTTCCCGGGAAATAGTTTATTCAATAAATGGAATAAAAGAACTAATTTAATTCAAAGAATTGTATTTTTTGAGTCAAATTTTTATGAAATTATTTAGGATTCACATTCTTAATAGTATTATTTTTTCATGATTCAAAGCTATATCATAAAATTGATTTAAATTAAATAACCTATTTTTATAATTACACATTTAATAAATGAGTATAGCCTAAATATAAAATACTTCATTGTGTTAAATCATCATTAGACATTGAAAAATCTCTAAAAACAATTCTTTAATCATACATGACAATGGGTATTCAAAAACTCATTCTTTATACCAAATGTTCAACCTCATGCATGATAGAAAATTCCTCTGAACATTATCAAATATTATTTTGAAGAATAATTTTCAATCCTATTTATTGAAAGAGGTATCAAAATGTGTTTTGGGGAGACTTTTATGTTTTCGGATGTTTGGTGGAATGAAATGTATGAAGGGTATATAATTTGTCTATTAGTATTTATTGTCAATAATTAATTCTTGTTAATACTCTAGTGATTCATAATGATAAAGATAACATAGTGTTTTTCTATTTTATTCGTTAAATTTATGTTTATAAAATATGATCAATGATTTAAAATTGTAGTTGGAAGTTGAAGGTGGAAACATCATGACATAATAGTAATCAAAACACACATAGTGTCTATATATGAAGTAAAAAACGGGATTTCATTATCAAAAAATGAATTTCAAAATTCATTTTTAGGGAATATATTATTCTATTGAAAAATAAATTAATTGAAATGTATTGGATTTCATTGTATTTGTATGATGAATAGTAAGATAATTTGGAATTGAACTAGGGAGTAATAAATCACAGTGAATATTTATAATGAGTTTCAATTAATGTGATTTTTCAATGAAAATTGGTTAAGCTCTAACATGTCCGGGATGATATTGGTTTGGATCTTGTTTAATTGAGTTGATTTAAGGGAATAGAAATAGGTATCACCACACAATGGTATATCCATTATAGTAAATTTTTTAAAATAAAAAATGTCTTTGGTTTATTCCTGAGATGGGGAAAACTGTTGGATATATGAAAATATAGATCTAAAAAATGAAGATCATCATATTTTGTGAATAAATTTCAACAATATGAAATACATTGAGGTAAACACATCATAGTTTTCTTTTTTTAAGAGTTGTTTCCAATGGAATCAATATTTGAGGACTAAAACCGAGTCCAACACACCATTTTTTTCATCAGATGTCTGAAGAATAATCTTACATATAGATTACCTACTAGTAAGTATCTTTTAATGACTTGCGATACTCTTAGACACAATCATTGACATAGTTTTATCTAGTCAATGAATACTAGGAGATTCATGGGTTTTCAATGTCTTTATTAGATGTTTTAGGTGATGAATATTGAATAATGTAAGATGAAGATTTAAATTTCAATTTTGAAAATATAGTTTCAACTAATTAAAAATGATGTTTATATGAATGATATGTTCTAAATGTAGTGAGATTAAAAATATTTTATTTATGAGCTTAATAGAGAGTAATTTGAGATTATTTTGAAGGGTAAATTGAATTAAAAATGTGAAAAAACGGGAACACGTGATTTTGTGCTTTTTTTAAATACCAACTAAAAAGTGGAATTATTATCATGAAAGTGTATAAGAAGAATAATAACATAGTAAAAAAATTGAATATCGTCTATTTTGGGGATGACTAATTATTTATTGTTAGTAATTAATTTATTTTATTATATGGGATTTTTTAGTGTGTTTGATGACATAAAATATTTTTTTGGATAGATGTTATTCACTTTTAGAAATATAATCTACTCACATATACCCATAACTAAATAATATAGACTTTTTTTATTATAGTCAATAATAAATAATACAATGTGTTACCCTTCTCTTGTGTGAGGTAAATATTTTAATTATTTATTCACCAAGTGATAGTGTGTATCAGATCATTATTGACCTCAAATATATCCCATATTAAAATGTAGATATGGTTATTCATAAAGAAACTAACAAAAAAGAATTTAGGATCACGGTTTCACCCCCTTCTCTGTTCTATCTCAAAGATCCAATATGTGGAGTAATAAGTGGTATCATTGGAAGGTTATCATAATTTTGCATTGGTTTTTTGGAATATAGTTTTTGTATTCTCCTCTAGTTGATAATTATTCACAAATTTATATTATATTCTATTGAAAATATATATTTATTGAATAGTAATGGAATTAGTAGATTTCATGGGAAAGGTATCCATATATGTAAGTACAATATGGCTTTATACCTCATATCAATTAATTATTTTATTTTAAAATATACAATTTATTGATTAGTCCAGAATGTTAAAAGTGCTTCAAAGTTATACAAAGTTAAAAATAATATTTATACTAATATACATACTCTAAATGATATGTTGACTTATATTATATACAATTGAATTAAAAAATTAGTAAATAAATTAAAATTAAAAAATGTATATCGGATAATCATGAGACAACCCATGAAAGAAAAAATAAATTTGGTGATAGTAATAGATTTGGAGGTTCAATTTTAAATAAAATTTGATTTCTGTTGATAAATCCATCGATGGATTCGTTAAAAGTGTTAATAATATTTATATTATAATCAATGGATTCTATCATGTGGTGAAAAAGTTTAAAAAACTATTTTATAATATTTATGAAAATGTCTCATATTTGGACAAAAAATACCTATAAACACTCCAATATAATGACATACATATAATTACAATTTCTTATAGGATGAGAAAATATTGTTTTTTCATGAATAATTTAATGTATAATAATAAATTTTATGTAAAATTTCAATGAATGTGAAATATAATAATAATAATGCTGTTGTTGTTGAGGATGGTTATTCAAATTCATATTAGAATATTGTTTTGATTTTTATTAAAATGATGTCTTTCTTTTCTCAACTAGTGATAATAAAAAATTAATGTCCAAATGAAACATTCTTGTGATGTGTTTTAATTGTGGATTGATTAATTACATTGATGTAAATGATATATTATCAAATTATGAGTAAGTCAATTAAGATAAATAAGAAATTTCAATAAGAAATCTATAATGACTAAAAAGTATTTTTTTTCTAATGTTAAGGTAAATATTTTCTCAAAGTCCATGAATAGTAAATTTTTATCCAAATGTGAAGATAGTGATACTAATGATGAAGATGATGACGAAGTAAACACTTCATGTGATGAATGTTTGGAAAAATTACTATTTAATAATGTAAATGTTAAAGATAAAAATTGTGTGGAAAACGATATTAATGTGAATAATAATAGACTAAAATAGAGTTCTTGTTGATAATAGAATGTAAAAAATGTCTCCCAAAAATTTCATAATTTTAAAATGAATTTAGGTGACATAATATTGTTAATATATCCACAAAAAATGATTAAAGTGTATTTAACATTGAAAAATAAAGGATACCAAATAAAATTTTGTGTTTGAAGAAATTTTTTTGGTTGAAAAGATTCTTAATATCAATATATATTAAGGGATAAAGGACAATGATAAGGAGTCTGACAATATACAATTAAAATATGTCAAAATAGAAGTGGATTTATAAAAATAATGTTCCATATTTTGTAATTCAATTTTAGAAGTTATTGAATTTTCATTTATGTATTGGTATTCATAAAACTAGAAAAACAACCTTTTTAGGGTGATAGTGATTATGATAAAATGTATTATAATAAAAATAAATTCATAATGGAAATTTTTTTTGGGAAAAATATGGTAACACCTAGAAATATAGAAATAATTAGTTCACCATTTTAAAATCAAAATCTATTATTACTACTATATTTTTAAATTATAAACAAAATTCAAATATAATGAAGAATACTATAGGAGTCCAAAATAAATTATAACCCAACAACATGCCATTAATTTTAACTTAAAAATTGATTCAATAAAAATGAACAACTATATAAATCATTCTTTCTATAGAGTAATATTTCATCTCAATTGATTTTTCTGGGACAATGGAGTATTTGGGGATATGTAAAATTTGGGTTGGTTAAATTAAAATTTCTACAATATACATTGGAGTATTGAGGAGATATTTTTTTTGTGGACATAGCTATCTTAAAGGAGGAATGTTTAGAAACATCTTGTAAACAATAGATAGATATGGTGGAACATGTTTTCATATCTTGAATAAGACATTGTAATATTTGATCATCCTGGATACCATGACAATAAATGTCTCCTCTTTATACCATAATAAAAATATATGATTTGAATAATTCAAAAGCATTAATGTTACAATAAAATGTTAAAGAGAACGAAAATGTTGTATAAGTAGTAGTTAATGAATCTAAAGGGTCTAATCCATGTATTGTCGGTACTGAATGTTCCCTGAATATGATATGAAATCTAAAAATTCCTATTTTTTGGAATTAAAATGTAGGGTAAATGATCATTTAAATTTATGATAAATTCATGGATAAGGGTGTTGGATCTACTGTTATTGGGAATCAATTGATAAAATCATAAAAAATTGATTTTTAATTCTTTGAAAAACGTTTTATTCTGTGTTTCAATGGGTTTTGATTAAAGAATTTTTGTGATTTTTAGAAGATACATATCATCAAAAACATACTGAAAAAAGGAAGAATTTGGATTATGGAAATAATAACTAAAGGTAACGTATTTTATGTGGGTGATAATAGAGAGTAATGGTATCATATCATGATTAGAGAAATTGTTTTTATCACCAATTTTTCCTCCATAATGGAAAATAAAATTTCAATAATATCACCCAAGGTGAATGTTCTCATTATATTTCTATGTTTAATAGATAAATGGATTTATTGTTATCAATTTGATGAAAGGGGAATATTTTTAACTACAAATAAAAATTAATAAATTCTATTCATCCAATTTTTGGAACATATTGGTTTAGATGTTTGTGGGATGATGCTGAAGATATAAACCAATGGATTTGGGTTCCTAATATTATTCATTAAATACTTTTCTAATATTACTTATTTTTCATTATGATTAAAATGTTAGAGTTAGTAGACATGTTTAAAATAATTCTATGAATTATGGAAATGTTATGTGGTTTTCCATTAATGTGTACTATGATAGATAATGGAACAAAAAAAATTTATGGAGAAATTGGTAATTGACATTGGGATGTATTATATTATACCTAAACATTGAATAATATATAAACTAAAAAATATTGTTTTTTTTCAATCAACGACTAGCGTATGCCAATTATACTTGATGAAAAACCGGAATAACTGTTTGTTAATGGAGAATATTTTGTATAAGTACATGTAAAGAAGAAAATTAATTAATTTAATCTGATGAGGAGAAACACAATTCACATCATACAAGGATTATAAATAATGTTTATTTAATAAAAAAGATGATTAATACTGATATATGAATGATGATGTTTGAGGACTCAACACATACCTCACTATTTTATCATGTTTAACTAAGAAATGTTGATAAATCATAGAAGCATCAAGAGTGGGATTATCCTATAATAAATTGTTTGACTATATTTATAAAAATGATACTTTGGTGTTATTACCCTAGTGTAAAAGGAAAATTGTTATTATAACTGAATATATGTTCCAAAAAAAGGGAGATGTTATGTGAAAAAAACATGGCTTTTCTGTCAGAGATATTCTATTATTGAAGGAGTGGATATTATCAGGTCCTTTATACCAAGGAATATTTTATAAACCCATAGAATATTTCATTCTACACATTAAAAAAGAAAATAATTGTTTTCTAATTGAGGTTAACTATTCATTTTTCAAAAATGAACTCTAATATGGATTCTACAATAGGATACCTTCTATATTATTCATTAATTAAGATATGAATAATTTTTATAGGTTATGGAAAGATTTATATTGGCTAAAATAATCCTGATGAACATTTTGTTCTATGTTTGGGAGAAAAAGGGACATATTTGGAATGGTTTGGAGGATTTTTTTGGTGAGCACAATTAGAGAACAGTTTGGTGAAACAATACAGAATCTCTAGGTAACGGTTAAAGTGAATGTAGTGGTATTAACATTAGTTTCAAGTGGTTTTTCTAACCATGCATGTAAACTATGTTGGGTTTTTATTTAGAGAGTAGAATGCACATAATTAGCGCCCGGTTTTCCAAAACATGCCCGTCAATAAAAATGTTGTTTTAAATTACAGGTTCATAATAGATTTTCCCAAAAATCCTCTTAAATTCACCCATATGAACCGTACTCAATATTATGGGTTCTCAAGGGTTAATGGAAATCTCTGACTCATTTTGGAAGAGAATTTAATGGTTTTCGTTGTTTGAGGAAGACATTTCTCTTCTAATATGCCTTATATATTTGTTCATTATTGGTTTCACATAGATCTACATCTATAACTATCTATATTTTATAGATCTACTTTCATCACATGTATATCTAGGGTTTTTTTGTTAAAATGATTAGATTGGGTATTTTTTATGATAGAAAAAGTGATTTAAGGCAATTCTGGTGGATTTTTAATCCTGATTTGTGGTGCGGTTGAGAGTTGGTTGATTTCACCGAAACTATAAGGAATTTGACTTCTCCCTATAAATTATTATTCTTGAAATAGAGCCCTATTATTAATTTGAAGACTTTTCTAGGATTTTTTTTGAGATTATGGTGTTCGAATATTGGTGGAAATTCATTTTGGGATGTTTTTTTGGGAAAATGGGTTATTATGGTGAAATGTTCTTTGTTGTTGGGTTTTAAAATTTGTAGCTTGGGTTGATTTATTGTAATGATTTGTTAAAATTGTTTTATATAAAATGGGTTTCTTTATTGAAATGTAATTTGGAATGAATGAAATCTGAATGGTTTGTTTGGGTGTGAAATATTGTTGCATGTGGATGACATTGGTGGTTGTGTTTGCATGTTTAATTTATTAAGAATTTTATGTTTGTGTTGTATTGATGGGATATGGGTGGGGGTAACAATATAAAAGGGAATTGATAGTGGATAGAAGGGAAAAAATCAGAGATAATTGGGCGTGATGTACCACTACATAAGGAATGGAGTTAATGGTCTCAGACGGGATGTTCCAATGTGATTGTTACACTGAGTTGATCATTTGGAACCATATTATTGTTTTTGAATTAGGCATATTTCTAGGAAATATTATTTTTTGAGACAATTTGTAATGGTAAAATGTATCTAGACATGCTTGTTGGATTTCCTTTGTATTTTATAGATTTGGTAGAAAAATGGCTTGTTAATGGTGTGTTTGGTTTGGTGGAAATTGTTGCACTATTATTTATTATATGAATTGATTTAGATAAATGTGATAATAGTTCTATCATATTAACATTTTTTGTATTGTAGTTTTGGGAAAACATAATTTTTATTTGTACACATCCCCTGCTATAGAATATTGTTGGTTTTGCAGGTTTCGTTTTCTGAAACATAGGTAAGGGTAACAAAACTCATTTTTCTAGTGGTGCATCATGTTTCATGGGTGGGGTTGTGTTGTTTGGAGAATGGTTCATGGTATAGAGCTATGAAGTGTGTTGTAGATTCCTTTGAGTATCGTTTTTGAGTCTTCCTCTTATTACACTAATATTGGGATTCTTTGGATATTGGTCTATTGGTTTATGGGATTCATTATGGAAGAGTTCGGTTCTTTAGTTTTCTGTTAGCCATGTGTTATCATGGTTCACATAATTGACATCAATCATGTAGTTATAGGTAGTTTTACCATTTTTCATTTGTTGGTTATATTCTATGAGAAAATCATTCAAAAATTATTCTTTAAGCCCTCTGAATTTATTCCTAGCCTTTAGCGCCTTAGGAATGTCACATAAGGCCATGTGGAATCACATCGCCTTCTTAAGCCAAAGAGGTATGGGTGGAATGTTACAAGTGGTATCAGTTTCTTCAATCCTTAACATCCATATTTTTTTATTCATTGGGGTGAATTGTTGATCATTATGTTGGCTTCCACTTTTGGTATATTCCTCATGAGGGGATGGTACTAAAGAATAGTACAATTAGAAAATTATTTATATTAAATAAAAGTAAATAACTGACCCCTCTATGCTGGACATCTTTTTACAAGCAAGTTGGGTGCATCAGTGTTTTGGAGACAGTTATGTTTATTGGAAATCTCATTTTCGTGGGTGTATCCAATAGGATTATATTGTTATGAATTTTGGAAATGAATTTCCAATATGATTTTATATTTAATTCCGAATAATGATTTATGTTTTGTTATGAATATATTGATCTCTGAAAAATCTGGAAATTAGTTCAAAAGTGCAGATTGTAGATTTGGATGGTTGCGATATTTTGAAAATGGGACAATTATCAAAACATGGTTGATTATCAAAAACGGTGCAATATGAAAATTTTGAAGTTGTGGAATACCTAATTGTTATATTTTCAATGTAATTACATTAGAAATTGTATGCATTATCTAGATAAGGGTGTAGGACATAATAGTGTTTTTCTATTCATAGAAATGGCACAGGGTAGGCATCATAGAGACCAACTATATGAGGCTGCTGAAATTGTGGTTGCACCCAAGCCCTAGGTCAACGTACAAGTCATGAAGAGTATAGTTCATGAATTCCATGCATTGTAAAGTGGGACTTAATCGGATGAGCTAAAGCATGAGCATCTTGGGGTTAATTTTAAAAAGAATAATACCCCCTTTTTTGGTTTATTCAGAAACAGAAAAGGTAGAGGTATTGTAGAACATAATTAATAGGATATTTGGATTCCTGGTAATTCTTGTGCAGCTAAAATTGAATATAGAAACATACATGTTGTATGATCCAACCCTTTAGTGGTGGGAGTTGGAGGTCCGTGCATGAACGAGCCAAGGGATGACATGGGAGGGTTTTGAGGAATTTTTTAGAAAATAATTCTATCCCCAAATGTTTATAATTTAGAGAACAACAAATTTTATTCTTCTAATGTAATATAATATCTTTGTAACAAAATTTGTGTCTAGGTTTATGAACCTATCATTCTTTGAACCTGAGGGAGAAGATATTACATCATTTAAGGCACACATTTTTGAAGCTAGGTTAAGGTTGGACATTCATTCTAGAATAGAAGAGTTATGTATAAATGACTACAAAGAAATAGTTAATATAGATAGTGTGGATGATTGGGATATTTTGGGGGCTATAGGAATGGGAATCATGTTGGTACCAATAGGAAATGGGTGGATAAATAATGCTACGATCAAGCAGATGAGGGACACTTATTTCCATAGTGGGAGTAGTGTTGAGAACCCAACTAAAAGATAGGTGAATATTCCTCTGAATCATCAGAGTAAGAAGGGGTGGTTTTAGTGTGGCTCTAAAGTCCACATCAACTGGGTTTGTGTGGAACAACCTCGATCATGTCATAAATGTATGCAGATGTGGAAACTTTGCCATTATTGTGGCAATGCTTTGTGGTCGGGTGTTCATGATATTACTCAAGTGTTGAAGGGATCATATTTTTCAATTATGTGGGGGAAGTAGCATACCCCTCATCAGAAAATTATATTTATTCAAAGTGTTTCATGGAATAACACGACTTCTTAGTAGTGAAATAAAGAGAAGAGTGTGGAAATAAAAAATTTTCTAGAGCTGAGTAGGTTCTGATGGATGACTACATGTGGTCGTCCATGGTTTATGGTAAAATTATTTTAAATACTTCCTTGATGCAAGAATTTTCTGAAACAGGTTCATCATATTATATTTTTTCTTATCAGGCTATTATTATTATTGTTTTATGTGTGTAAATGATGCCTTCAGTTTTATAACCTAAAACTTCTCTGGTTCAAAGAGATTGTCGAGCTTTCCTATTTAGATAATGAGCAATAGTTTTGGATCAGGTTGACTTGTGTGGGATTTATGAGTTCATGAGATTGATTCTTATGATATAATCCTTATAATGGATTGGTTGGTATGGTTTAAGACACACATAAACTATTATGCATGAATGGTTAGTTTCACGATGTAGGATGGTGTCAAAAATATATTTTGGGGAGAGAGGAATAAAAATATGGGAGCATTAGGCTTATTGGAACCAACAGTTGGAATTATCTCATATCAGTTAGAGTTTATTTCATTGTCATAAATAGAAGCCATTTAGCATATAATATTTGAAGAGGGTTTTTATTAGTTTATGGAGGAATTTCATGAATAAATCTAAGGTATTCTCAAAATAAGGGAATTGGAGTTTATGATTGATCTCCTTCTGAGGACAGGTCCTATGTGACTTTCATATTACTGGATATAAACAACAGAATTGATGAAATTGAATGTGGGGTTGGAAGAGTTAGAAAACAAAGGGTACATCTATCCTAGCACATGTCCATTGGTAGTGACCGTTTTTTTGTTAAAAAGATGGATGTAACTTTTCAACTGTGTGGTGATTGTTATTAGATGAATCATGTTACAATAAAAAACCAATTTCCACTTCCACTCATTGATTATTTTCTCGAACAGTTGATATAATCTCAGTGGATCTCTAATATTGTCATGCTATTTGGATATCATCAATTGTGAGTGTGGAAGGATGATATTCTTAAATCATCCTATAAGAGAAGATATGACCATAATGAGTATGTGGTTATTCAATTTGGGCTGATGAATGAACCAGTTGTTTTTATTGTACTGATGAATATAGAAATATATGGATTCATTTGTAGTGGAATTTTTTTATGATATATTAGCGTATTCCATGAAAATGGTGTACCATAAGTAGCACATGGTGATAGTGTTGGGGATCTTGTGAGATCGTTGGTTATATTACAAATTGTCAAACTATGGTTTTTATGATATAAGAAGTTTTCTTTCATGGCCATGTGATTTATGGGTAGGGTTTTTCAATTGATCTGGAAATGTTATAGCCTTTTATTTCATGGAAACCTCCTATGAATGTTTTTTAGATTGGGAATTTTATGGGTCAAGATAGTAATTATCGATGTTTTTTCACTTATTATTCATGATTTTCCTCCCTAATGATATCATTGATAAGGAAGAATGTTCTATTTCAATTGATTATTCTGTTTCAAATTCCTTTTGAAGAGTATACGGGTCTCCTTATATCATCATCATTTATGGTTTTTCCAGAACAAGGGAATGGGTCTGTATTGTATTGTGATGCATTAGGATCAGGGATAAGCTATGTTATCCTGAAAAGGGATCATTTGGTTGTGTATGGATCAATACAGTTATGGGATCATGAGATGAATCACCCCACACATGATATGGAGTTGGAGGTAGTGGTTCATGCCTTGATAATGTGGATGCATTATCTCTTCAGTGATAAATTCATGATTTTTACTGATCATAAGTTTGTAAGGCATATTTTAAGAAAAAATGGATTTGAAATTGAGAAAAAGGATTTGGATGGAGTATCTTTATATGATTGAATTTGACTTGGTGTACATACAATGGAAGGGAAATTTGTATGTGAATGCATTATGAATGACGTTGTTTGATAAGGTTGTGAAATAGGCATGAGATTAGTGGTAGTGGATGTAACTCATAGCCAAAATGTTGTTGGAATGTGTGGAACGGGGTGATAGAGTATTTCTATTTCATGTTTCATTGGTTCCAGACTTGGTTGGTTTGGTTAAAGAGGAACAGGTGTCTGATTCTGATTGTATGGAGATGAATTCAAAACTCAGTTTTGGGGAGTCCATTGAGGTTTGGGAACAGAATGTATATTCGGTTTTTTGTTTTCAAAATCAGATATTTTTATATGTGGATTGAGAGGGTAGAATTATCAGGTATTATAATCATTCCAGATGGTCTATTCATCCTTGAATTCAAGAAATGTACATGAAATTGAAAGGACAATTTTGGTGGGTTGGTATGAAATGTAAAGTGGCCGAGTTTCTGTCAGGATTCAAGACTTTTGAGAAAGTCAAGGAAGAGAATCTACAAATGGAATTTAGGTGGAAATATTTTCCAATACAAATATGGATGTGGGAGCACATTTTTGTGTATTTTTTATATGTCTCCCAAGAATAATCAAGAAGCACGATTTCATATGTGTGATAGCAGATCGACTGAAAAATTCGACCCATTCCAACCCAATTAATGAATATCATATGGCAGAGGATCTATCCAATATATATATCCATAAGGATGTAATGAGGTGTGGTGTTCTAGTTTCAATTTTTTCTAATAGATATCCATGTTTCACATCTCAATTTTTGAAATACTTATAGTAATCCCTTGGGACATTGTTGACAATAAAGATGATGCATCATCCTGAGATTGATGGGTAGTCTAAGAGGACTATAAAAACTTTATAACATATGATACATTCTTGTGTAATGGATACTAGTGGTTCTTAGGAAGAGCACTTGTCATTAGTAGAATTCCCATTTTATAACAATTAACATGCCTCGATACATATGACTATATTTAGAGAATTGTATGGGTGTCTGTATACTTTTATACTTTGTTCGGTGGAAATGAGTGAGAAATTAAGGGTGTGACCCTCAATTTTCAAAGAGGATATAGAGATAATCATATTGATCAGGAACATAACAGAATTGCTTGGAGTCGTCAGAAATTGTATACGAAACATTATGGACAACCGTTGTCGTTCACGGTGGGAAATCATGCGTTTTTATAATCACCCCAATGATAATACAACATTAATAGGTCAAGTATTGTATGAAATATTTGAGGTATATTTTAACTTTTAATAAACAGGAGTGGGTTGGGGAGGTGGAATATAGGTTTTCCTTTCCACAGTTTTTTAGTGAAGTGCACGATTTATTCAATGTTTATCAATTCTAGAGTTATCCTCTGGATCGTGGTCATGTGATTCGATGGGATCATATTGAGCTAGAGATAGATGTTTCATTAGTAAATATATGAGTGAATATTGTGGATAATCAATAAAAATTATTTCAAGGTAAAATCATAGGAATAATTTGTTTTTTTGGAATGATGGGAAGATTCATGAGGAGACATGGGATAGTGATAAAGATATGGTCAAGCAATGGAATTACCTCTATCAGCAAATCAATGGTTCTCTACATTCCAGGGACGAAGAATAAAATGGTAGAGAGGATGTATCAACATTTTATTGAGGTATGTAAACCTTTTTTTCCTTTTTATGTGGTTAAGGTGTTTGGGTAATGTATGGTAGTGTTTGGGGGGATTTCGAATGGTTAATATGTTTTTTTATTGAAGTACGGTATGCACATTTTTTGGGGAAACCATATGGGATATCATAGTAACCGTGAAATTAGAAGTAGTGGGATTCAAATTGAATGAAAACAGGTTTTCAAAATATGTGAGGAATGTGTGAGGGTCCCAAATGTGGTAGTAGAATGCACATTGATTTTGCACTATTTTCGTAACCGTGCGAGCTAACCATCTGTGGAAATAGAATAAATTAAATTACAGGTTCACTGGTATTTACACTAAAACCCTAAAACATTCTCCCTTACAATCCCTACTCTATATTGTGGGTTCTCAATGGTTAGAGGGTCTCTCCCACTCATTTTGAATGTGATTCATTGGGGTTTTTGTCATATTTGTGGTGCAGCTTCCAGTTGGTCAATTTCAACAAAACACAATGGAAGGTGGAATCACTCTCAACACAATTTCTCTAGATGTAGATAATTATTTTAAATTATTATGGTTTTCATGTATTTGGTTGTGATTATGGTGTGCAGATCCTGTAGGAAATTCATTTTGTCATGTTTTGAGGATTTTTTGGAAAATGGGTTATTATGGTGAAATGTTCTTTGTTGGTGGATTTCAACATGTTGATACTAAAATGTGTATCTTAGATTGATTTACTGAGATTTTGTGTGAAAATGGTTTTTAATAAATTAGGATTCTTTAATAAATTTAATGTGGAATTAATGATGTCTAATGGGTTTTTTGTTTGTGAATTATTGTTTCATATTGTTGGGACATTATGGGATGTATATAGTTGTTTAATAGATTGACCACTTAATGTTTGTGTGAGAATTATTAGAAGGGGGTGCAGAGTAACATTATAAAAATGGTATGGATAGTGGATGTAAGGGCCACCATCAAATAGAAGAGGGTGTGAAGTACCACTTTGTTCAGAATAGAGTAAACATGCTCAGATGGGATGTTGCACCATGATTGATACACCAAGTTGATCTTATGGAACATTATTGTTGTTTTTGTATTATGAATGTGTCTATATAAGATTAATTTATATGATTAAATGAGAGGATAAAATTTATTATGGAATTTTTGTTGGATTTCCCTTGTATTGTGTGGATTTATGTGAAAAATTTCTTGGTAAACGTGTGTTTGGTTTGCTGGGAATTTTTGTTCTATTTCTTGTATTTTATAAATGGATTTATATTAATTTGATAATGGTTCTATCCTAGCTGCATGTTTAGGGATGTAATTTGGGGGAAAATAAGTGAGTATTTTTACTCACCCCCTATAATGTCACTTTGGTTCTTTTGAAGATATCATTTTCTGATAGATATATATGTAATTGTAAAGTATCCAATTTTTCTAGTGGTGTGTCATGATTCAATTCAGATATTATGGTTCTTAGAGAATGTAAAATTGTGTAGAGGAATGGGGAATGTCATGGTTTCCATTGAGTATTGTTTTTTTCTATTATTATTTATACTATAATATTTGGATTCATGTGATCTATTTATATTGGTTTATGGGAATGTTTGTAGATGAGTTTGGTTGTTTTTTTATCTCATGCTAATGTGTTATCATGGATTAGTTCTTTTACATGCATCATGTAGTTGTGGGTAATTATTCCTTGTTTGGTTGGTTGGTTTTATTCTAGGGAGAAAATCTTCCACAATTTTTTGTGAAGCCCTCAACATTTACTTCCTACCTTATGTGCCTTGGGAATACCACCTATAGACAAGTAGAATCTCACCAAAATCTCACGACAATGAGGTAGGGGTGGGATGTTAAAAAATATTATTAGAAATTTCAAAGACTTGTGAGATGAGGTATTCTATATGTTTTAAAATACATCATGATAAAGATCACATTTATCATTCTCAGGAGAAATATTCTTTTGATTATATAGGGAAAATTGGTATGAAGGATTCAATGTGGTATCAAAACCCATTCTAGTGGGTTCAATGTTTTTAAATGTAGAACAATGAATGTGACAAGATCAAATATAATTCCACAAATTTATTGGAAATTTATAGTACAAAATTGATTCCAAGGAGGATATTTTTTATTTTGTTACTCTTTGTGCTTGATATAAATCTTACACAAAAGAATCCAATCTCAATGTTGAAAATATAATTATTTTTATATTAGAGTTATAATAAATTTTCAATTGAAATATTATATCAATGTTAATGTTTTTATTTTTAGTTACACAGATATAGATAAAAATAAATAATATATTATCTATATATATATGGCGGATTATTCTTCCTTGGAGAGAAGTGTATATTTTGGCACACAATGAATTTGTACTACATCCCCTTTAGTAAATTAATGAAATAATTTATGGATGATGAATATAAAATAATTATGTTGATGTTGATGAAGACTCAATTGCATAATCTCAAGGATGAAGTAATTTTTCCATTAATTTTTGGAATTTATGATCAATCTGGAATAAACAATTCATAAATTGATCATTAGTAACGACTTGGGTAGAGTAACCAGTGAAGACTCCAGGACAACACCACACTTGCCTCGCCCAATCTCCCACAAAGAACAAGTGGTGTGTGCTTCCTTACTTTTTATTCACACAATAGTAACAATAGGAGACCATGCTAATGCCCATCCTTTTAATGATATCATCTGATAGAATGGCCTTGTTTTGGATCCTCCATGTGAGAAAGTTAAATTTTGAGGGGATTTTGCTACACCAAAATATAATGTTCAACCTCTCCTGCTGCCCCAGCGGACCGTAACTCTAGTGGAAGTCTTTCATGTTAAACATACTAGAAATTGAAGGAGTGTAGACACACCTATCTTGATCAGAGTTAATAATAACTGAATCAAAAAATGCTTGTTGATATTACTCCAAAATAAACTGAAAAAACTGAGGATGTAAAGTTGCCTCCTTGAAGGAGATCGAGGGATCCGTGCATCTAAGATACCCCATCACGTCACCCAAATATTTGTGACACTAGTATGGGATGTTCCCCTCCCCAATGATCCATTTTTTGTGTAGAATGAGGCTTGGAATGAAGTTGCGCACCAAATACCACAACGACGTCCCCCTTTCCTGATGAGTCGCAATGCCAGTCTTATAACTCTAAGACATATTCTTCCCCCATAACATGCGTTCTTTTATGACTTCCTATAAGGCCCCACCCTTAAACCTTACTTAATCTTGAGTTATTACAAGATTACGCATTGAGGATCTTTTCAGGTTTAGAGTTTTAGAGAATTAGATCATGAAACTTGCATTACATTCCACATTTAAACAAAGTGGTTACATAAAAGACAATATTAATTAATCCCATCAATGGAAACATATTTAAAACAAAACACGGATTCTTTCTTGACACATCCTTGACACTATCATCATATCATGTACCTTTCCCTTGACCTGTGAAAAACATTTCAAAAACATGGGATGAGCATAAAAAGCTCAGTAAGGGTTATAAAAATATGGAAAGTAAATATGAGTTAATATATACATAAGAATGAAGTCATATTTTACCCATAAAACATAGGAACTTTAACATACCTCATCAAACCATGAATAAATCATAGACATCATAAGACTTAAAGGTAACTTGAGGCATCCATAATATTCTTACGTAGGGAGTAACCCTCTTGGTTACGTTTGGAATACCCATCACAGTATATTCCCTAAATCTCTTCGTAGAAACCTTAACGTTTCACTGCATCGCATTACCCAATGCATTGGAGAGCTATATCGGGCTCACCCACCCTTAGTTTATCATGGAACCACCCGTCTTCATAATAATGCCCAAGAACCTCAACATAATCGTATTACATAAAACATGCATAAATGAAACATAACATTTCCACCTTTCAATCACAAGATATCAATACAACACATTGATATAAAAACATTATGAAAACCATTTTCAATACCAAAATAAAAGAAAATTAAAACATGGTATTTATTTTTCTTTTAAAAAGAAGGTATGGCTTGTAGAAGAAGCCGAAACTCTAATAACGGTCACGGCGGTGGAGAAGTCGTTGTCGCCGCATACGTACGACAAAAACATTCCCATTTTTCGTTTAGTAAAATGCTTCATATAAAACAGATTCCTTTTGGATAAACATAAAAGTCAAAGGGGTTTATACACCGTATAAAAGAAGGTTGTGTATAAAACAAAATATGCCTCAATAAAAGGAGATTGAGACGAAGTCCCATACCACCTTGAAGATTTTAACATTTTAAACCATTAATATACATATAAATAAATCCTTAAAACCATTTTGAAAACATGGATATTAATAAGAACAAATAATTAAAACATTTAAAGTGATATTTTGGATAAATGGGTTTTACCAAAATTAGAGACACTTGAATACAATAATTGAGGAATAACATTTAATCAGAACTTTATAATATCATGAGAATAAATAGATTCATGATATAATATTCCAAAGGACAGTATATACACCATATATGAGAGAATTTGTGCATAACAACAATGAAGTCTCAATAGAGATGTAAAATGTGATGAAATCCCTTATAAAGAAGGTATCCTTAAATTAAGGATAAATCAATCTCAAAATTATGTGTGAAAAATATAAATACTCCCAATATAATTGTATATTAAGTGTAAAACAATACAAGTTCATTCACACATATTCAAAGGATGACATATTCAATAACTACATGTTGATCCCAAAGAAATCGAAATTGGGTTAAAAAGTTCCCTTGGTAAAATTCGACAGCCTAACGACGTCACTTCAAGAATTCAGAAAATGAGTTGATGAGAGATAAAAAGGGAATCTCATCACTTTGAAATAAAATTTACATTAATCAGGATATATAAGAACATATCCAAACATAATAGTATGTGAATTAAAAGACATAACAAATGAAGTCTTTTAAAAAGAGGAGGGTGAAAGGTTCCCTTACCGACTTGGGTAACTTTCGAAAAGTACACCCCATCGAAGAAGTGTCATACAATGAATATGTCAATACCCATAAAGGGAATTATATTACAAAAGGAGTGTAATAATGGTCAGTACATAAACTACTCAAAAGAAATTGTGGCAAATGTAGCATAAACCTCATGGGAATAAAAGTGAGATGAAAAATCTCTTACAAAAACTCGGCAGCCTAACGACGCCACTTAAAACGTCCAAAATGGATTGATGAGAGGGAATAGGGTCTCTAATAAAATAAACATAAATTTTAAAGAAAAAGGAATATAAAAGAACATCCACCAACATAACAAATAGGAGCTTAAAATAAGTGACATAAAGGAGAGTACTTAAAAAGAAAGAGAGAGGTTAGATCTCTTACGAAAATTCGGCAGCCTAACGACGCCACTCAAACCATCCAAAATGGTTTGATGAGAGAGAATATGGTCTCTCATCATATGTACATAAAAATTACATTAATAGTAATATAAAAGAACATCCCAATCACAAGAAATATGGGCTTTAAAGGAATGACATGAAAGAGTGTACTTAAAAAGAAAGAGAGGAGTAGGATCCCTTACCTCAAGTCCAACTTGTCCTGTTCGTTTCTTTATATTCCTGAATAATAAACTTTGGTCAATTAATAATTTCCAAATTACCTCCTTTATATATTATTATTCTGTTCATATCACATATTTTAATGTTATAATAATTTTTTAATAATGTTAGTTCATATCAGACATTTTTGTCGATGTTTGGTACATGAGTCAAAAATTGAACTTGTTGGAAAATAATTTTCCATGTAGTTATAGGTACATCATATCCAGAATATTATTGATGTTTTTAATATAATATATATCCATTATATATTCATTTTATAATATTCCATATCATTTGGAGATAAAAATTAAAATCACCGTTCATGGAGACGGTTGGCCGTACGTACGCATGAACGCTACTTTCATTTTTTTGTCATATTAATTGAATTAAAAAAATGAGATATATATATATATGTTATAATTCCATAATGATATCCATAATTTAGATGTAATAAATTACATATATATCCATTATATATATGTACTTTTAATATTACATAACATTTTGAGATAAGAAATGAAATGTACCGTTCATGGAGACGGCAAGCCGTACGTACGCATGAACGCTACTTTCATTTCTATATCATACTTTAATGGAAAGAAATAATAATGATATAGAGGTATGTAATAATTTCAGTATAACACCATATATAATAACATTAAATCCATCCTTTATACGTCCCATGTATGGCATTAACGAATCACATCACTTTGAGGGGGCGGTAGTCCGCACTTCCTAAAATGAAGATATCGCGTATACCCATAATGGAAGCCATAAATGTAATCCACAAATGAAAAATATAGAAGCTTAAGTAAAACATAAACATATTATATATCATATATAAATATAGTGAAATCTTAATGGCCACCTTTGAAGGTGTTAAAAGAATTTTGAACAATCATCGTTTCGGGAGGCATAAATTCGCTATCCACAGAAACAGAATGTTCGTTAAACATTAGATGTAGGTGTGTGTAAGTGTAGCTCTAATCTTTATTATAACAATATACTAGTATATTTAGGATACTGGAGTTGTTACAAAATAAAAGAATAAAAATAATTTAGGGGGTTGGAGAAGCAAAATAAAACAAAAGGACTCAAAAGAAGACATTACCTTAAAATCGGGTCACTCCCTTTGGTTTGAGCTCAAAGGCATCCTTGGGAAGACTTATGCTCAAAGTGAGGCTTCAAGGAGTAATATAGGGAAGTGGAGAGACAAAATGGTCAGGGGTTGGCCGAGCCAAAGGCTTTGGGAGTGTGGGTAAGGAGGTAGAGGTGGGGGCCTTTTATAAGAGGAGAGGAGGGGCACTCTTGGAAAGTAAAGATAAGTTACCTTATTTTAAAATGCGTTTCGGATTAAAAAGTTCCCACATTGATATAATTAGAGGATAAGGTGATAAGGGTTCTAAATCCACTCATACAATTGGTTTTTTACATGCGTAGGTCTTAGATTTTACATTATCTTTCCATTTTATTTAAATCCTTTATTAATGAGGTAATCGTTGAATCATCATGATGTCATAAATAATTTAATTTATTTAAAGTATAAAAATTATAAAAAAAATACTATGATGTAGGAAATATTATTATATTTCCAATGACTATTTATAATCAAAAATATGACTTGTATAACCCCATGTAAAAATTGTTTTAGTAAAACATCTCATGTGTGTGTCATTTTTACTTTAACATTAAATAAAAAGTAATTTATGTCATTTCCCAACCAAAGTGGCTCCATGGGGTCCCCAAGTTGACCCATGGCTTGTCTATCTAGGCCATGACACATCCAATGAGGTTAGGACATGTTTAAAGTTCATTTCCTATTATTAAAACATTATTTTTTCCTTAAACTACACTAATTACCTCTAATCGCGATTAAAAACTTAATAAGTTACTATTCCAAAAAATTATTTTAATCCCATTGAACCACATTTTACTTATTAATGACAACCATGTATGTTGGATTTTTTAAATTCAAAACACAATGGTGGCAAAATTTCATTTAAACGGAAAATCAGTTTTTATAAGTGCCACTTAGTGGTTTGACTATTCGTCAAAAATTGAAGTTTTTCAGAAAATTACCAAAAATTCACCCTAAGCTATATTTGATATTCCAAATTAAAAAATGAATTCTATTTTAAAAAATTAAAAACATATAATTCATATTAATTAATTTAATAATTAATTCACGATGTCATAACAAATAGCGTGTTTTTGTGAAACAATAAGTATCAAAAGATTGACACTAGTTTAAGTCCGATTTAAAGTGAAATTAATTCCAACGACCACTATTGGATTTAATGGTAAAAATATATTCTAATTTCACTTTAAGACCAATTAAAAAGATAATCTAATCATATAAATAAATTATATTAAAAAGAGGTTTTGAATTAAAATACAACATTTTACACTATTCATTAAAAAAAGAACATTATCGGAAAGATACCAAAAATTTACACAAAGTAAATTTTGATGTCCCGATTCCAAAGAAGAGTTTTATTTGGTCCAATAGAATGTATAAGAGTGAACAAAACTATATTTAATGACGGTTCTCCATTAAAAGGTGATAAGTGAACCTTTAGTGAAAACTAGGGCATATACGCCTAAAATTGAATTCTTTCCGTATTTGAAGCCTTTATCTTTTATTTGATAAATGTAAAAACATTTAAAAACATATATAATAATATTTTAGTTATTTATATCCATTACCGCCAATACAACGGCTACATGTTAACTACCATTTAAAATAATATTATTTTATTATTAGAGTGCAACGTAAGATTCCCAAGAAACTCGTTTTTGAGTGTTTCGTACGCCATTGAGCACAGCGTCCCCTTTAAAGTCATATTAATATTTTATTCACAAATATGGATAAATATGAAAATGTCATATTCTTTATTTACCTGGGGTGTTACATCCTTCCCCCCCTTTTGGGAATTGCGTCCTCTCAATTTTAAAATTGGGCTTGGAAACATCCTTGAAAGTCCCACATCAGAAGAAGAGTCGGTAAAACAATCACTTTAAAATAAATAAAGGTAAGTACAAAGGTCACCCGAGATAACCCATACTAGGATTCCATGTATGAAAACATGGACATGGAGGAGAAAACATTGTGTCATGTTCTGATGAAGAGTGATAGAAAACATGTTTAGGAGATAGTTAACCATGAGAAAATCACAAACTTGTGATGGGTTAAACGGTATTCGATTCCCCAGTAGGAAAAGTTAATAGAAAACATTTTTGTTTTAAGATACTTTTTATTGGGGAATTTATTCATAAGGAAACATAATCACTTAGCATGTTGACTTTTAACTTTTATTAGATTCCTTACACAAACTCATATTTTCTCCAAAAGGTGAGTATTTAGGAAGACCTGTTCACATTAAGAGTACTATAATCAACTTTTAAAGAATTACCTAATCCACAAAAGAGAACTATATACTTCCCATGTCTTTAGACTTTAACCAAAACCAAAACAAAAAAGGCTAGTACAAGATCAGATAATCCAGAAAAGGATAACCCTTTATAAAAAGAAAATATATTCTTAACCTCCAAAATTTGTCCAAAAAAACCCAAAGTTCAACGAGGACCATTAGATAAACAATTTGTCCATAACATTCTTCAAAGTCAACCAATATAAGATTGAAACCCAAATATCTGAAGGATTTAGTCACATAGTCTTCCAAGTTAAATCGTAACATTTATCTCCAAACAACATCAGTTTCTCCTAAAGTCTCATATTGAAAAGTAATTAACCTAATCACATATCCTCCATGATAGGTTAATAATTTTCTTAAATATCCCAAAATCAACATACTCATAATTCATAAAATCATATAACTAAACGAATCAGTCAAACTAACCAGGGACATCACGTAGTCCAGTGGTAGGAGATAAATACCAGTCGCACTTTGGTTGTGGGTTTGATTCCCAAAGATTTGTATTACGCGACGGGTTGTCACACGGTCTGCGTGTTGTCCTTTTTCCAAAACTATATAATTCTCAAAACGTTTCCCAAAACGAGATAAAATCTTCAAAAATAAACATAACATATTTTAACCTCAAGTTTATCTCATGCCTTTCATTTTCATGCATATCATATAATAACCCATAATTACCTCAAAAGTAAGGATCGTATAAACCCTAATGGTTACCTTTTTAATTATTACCTGGACTTCCACATCGATTGTTCATCTCGTACATGATGCATTATAGAACATACCATGGTTCACGTGGTTGATCATGGCTCCTTGATAGTTGGTTTAGAACAACCACGAGTTTCCTCATTGAATACCCCATTTCATCAAGTCTCTTAATCAGAGAACCACCACAGTTTCCTTCAAACCAATTGTCACTTTGGTGCGTGCGAGATCCATCCATTCACTAAAAACAGAAATGTCAGTGTGAGTATATCAAAAAAACCATCATGTACTAATGAGGAAGGTAAAAACTAAGATATACTTACTCATTCACTTTATCTAAAACTAGGACTCTTTCTTAAATCCTAACCATTATGGTAATGTCACTTATGCTTAGAGAATACCCTAACCTCTAAAGTTATCTAAACCGACCTTTGAAACCAACTGTAAGGCCCCAGCCTTAAACCTTACTTAATCTTGAGTTATTACAAGATTACACATTGAGGATCTTTTCAGGTTTAGAGTTTTAGAGAATTAGATCATGAAACTTGCATTACATTCCACATTTAAACAAAGTGGTTACATAAAAGACAGTATTCAGTCTTCCCATCAATGGAAACATATTTAAAACAAAACACGGATTCTTTCTTGACACATCCTTGACACTATCATCACATCATGTACCTTTCCCTTGACCTGTGAAAAACATTTCAAAAACTTGGGATGACCATAAAAAGCTCAGTAAGGGTTATAAAAATATGGAAAGGAAACATGAGTTCATATATACATAAGAATGAAATCATACTTTACCCATAAAACATAGGCACTTTAACATACCTCATCAAACCATGAAAAAATCATAGAAATCATAAGACGTAAAGGTAACTTGAGGCATCCATAACATTCTTACGTAGGGAGTAACCCTCTTGGTGTAGTTTGGAATACCCATCATAGTATATTCCGTAAATATCTTCGGAGAAACCTTAACATTTCACTCCTTCGCATTACCCAATGCATTGGAGAGCTATATCGGGCTCACCCGCCCTTAGTTTATCACGGAACCACCCGTCTTCATAATAATTCCCAAGAACCTCAACATAATCGTATTACATAAAACATGCATAAATGAAACAAAACATTTCCACCTTTCAATCACAAGATATCAATACAACACATTGATAGAAAAACATTATGAAAACCATTTTCAATACCAAAATAAATGAAAATTAAAACATGGTATTTATTTTTCTTTTAAAAAGAAGGTATGGCTTGTAGAAGATGCTGAAACTCAAATAACGGTCACGGTGGCGGAGAAGTCGTTGTCGCCGCATAGGTATGACAAAAACATTCTCTTTTGTCGTTTATTAAAACTCTTCATATAAAAAAGATTCCTTTTGGATAAACGTAAAAGTCAAAGGGGTTTATACACCGTATAAAAGAAGGTTGTGTATAAAACATAATATGTCTCAATGAAAGGAGATTGAGACGAAGTCCCATACCACCTTGAAGATTTTAACATTTTAAACCATTAATATCCATATAAATAAATCCTTAAATCCATTTTGAAAAAATGGATATTAATAAGAACAAATAATTAAAACATTTAAAGTGATATTTTGGTTAAAGGGGTTTTACCAAAATTAGAGACACGTGAGTACAATAATTGAGGAATAACATTTAATCAGAACTTTATAATATCATGAGAATAAATGGATTCATGATATAATATTCCAAAGGACAGTATATACACCATATATGAGTGAATTGGGGCATAACAACAATGAAGTCTCAATAGAGATGTAAAATGTGATGAAATCCCTTATAAAGAAGGTATCCTTAAATTAAGGATAAATCAATATCAAAATTATGTGTGCCAAATATAAATACACCCAATATAATTGGATATTAAGTGTAAAACAATAAAAGGTCATTCACACATATTCAAAGGATGACATATTCAATAACTACATGTTGAACCCAAAGAAATCGAAATTGGGTTAAAAAGTTCCCTTGGTAAAATTCGACAGCATAACGGCATCACTTCAAGAATTCGGAAAATGAGTTGATGAGAGATAAAAAGGGAATCTCATCACTTGGAAATAAAATTTACATCAATCAGGATATAGAAGAACATATCCCAACATAATAGTATGTGAATTAAAAGACATAACAAATGAAGTCTTTTAAAAAGAGGAGTGTGAAAGGTTCCCTTACCGACTTGGGTAACTTTCGAAAAGTACACCCCATCGAAGAAGTGTCATACAATGAATATGTAAATACCCATAAATGTAATTATATTACAAAAGTAGTGTAATAATGGTCAGTACATAAACCACTCAAAGGAAATTGTGGCAAATGTAGCATAAACCTCACCGGAATAAAAGTGAGATGAAAAATCTCTTACGAAAACTCGGCAGCCTGACGACGCCACTTAAAACTTCCAAAATGGATTGATGAGAGGGAATAGGGTCTCTCATAAAATCAAAATAATGTTTACAGAAAGAGGAATATAAAATAACATCCCCCAACATAACAAATAGGAGCTTAAAATATGTGACATAAAGGAGAGTACTTAAAAAGAAAGAGAAAGGTTAGATCTCTTACGAAAATTCGGCAGCCTAACGGCGCCACTCAAAACATCCAAAATGGATTGATGAGAGAGGATAGGTTCTCTCATAATATGTACATAAAAATTAAAGTAAGATTAATATAAAAGAACATCCCAATCACAAGAAATATGAGCTTTAAAGGAATGACATAAAAGAGTGTACTTAAAAAGAAAGAGAGGAGTAGGATCTCATACCTCAAGTCCAACTTGTCCTGTTCGTTTCATTATATTCCTGAATAATATACTTTGGTCAATTAATAATTGCCTATGTACCTCCTTTAGAGATTACTATTCAGTTCATATCACATATTTCAATGTTATAATAATTGTTTAATAATGTTAGTTCATATCAGACATTTTTGCCGATGTTTGGTACATGAGTCAAAAATTGAACTTGTTGGAAAATAATTTTCCATGTAGTTATAGGTACATCATATCCAGAATAGTATTGATGTTTTAAATATAATATATATCCAGTATATATTCATTTTATACTATTCCATATCATTTGGAGATAAAAATTAAAAGCACCGTTCATGGAGACGGTAGGCTGTACGTACGCATGAACGCTACTTTCATTTTTTTGTCATATTAATGGAATTAAAACAAAATGAGAGATATATATATGTTATAATTCCAGAATGATATCCATAATTTAGATTTAATTTATTACATATATATCCATTATATATATGTACTTTTAATATTACATAACATTTTGAGATAAGAAATGAAATGTACCTTTCATGGAGACGGTAAACCGTACGTACGCATGAACGCTACTTTCATTTCTATCTCATACATTAATGGAAAGAAATAATAATGATATATAGGTATATAATAATTCCAGTATAAAACCATATATAATAACATTAAATCCATCCTTTATACATCCCACGTATGGCATTAACGAATCACATCACTTTGAGGGGGCGGAAGTCCGCACTTCCTAAAATGAAGATATCGCGTATACCCATAATGGAAGCCATAAAATTAAGACACAAATGAAAAATACAGAAGCTTAAGTAAAACATAAACATATTATATATCATATATAAATATAGTGACATCTTAATGGCCACCTTTGAAGGTGTTAAAAGAATGTTGAACAATCATCGTTTCGGGAGGCATAAATTCAACATCTACAGAAACAGTATGTTCGTTAACCATTAGATGTAGGTGTGTGTAAGTGTAGCTTGAATACTTATTATAAAAACATCCTAGTATATTTAGGATACTGTAGTTTTTACAAAAGAAAATAATAAAAAGAGTTTAGGGGGTTGGATAAGCAAAATAAAACAAAAGGACTCAAAAGAAGACTTTACCTTAAAATCGGGTAACTCCCTTTGGTTTGAGCTCAAAGGCTTCCTTGGGAAGACTTCTGCCCAAAGTGAGGCTTCAAGGAGTAAGAGAGGGAAGTGGCGAGACAAAATGGTCAGGGGTTGGCCGAGCCAAAGGCTTTCGGAGTGTGGGTAAGGAGGTAGAGGTGGGGGCCTTTTATAAGAGGAGAGGAGGGACACTCTTGGAAAGTAAAGATAAGTTACTTTATTTTAAAATGAGTTTCGGATTAAAAAGGTCCCACATTGATATAATTCTAGGATAAGGTGATAAGGGTTCTAAATCGACTCATCCAATTGGTTTTGGCCATGTTTAGGTCTTATATTTTACATTATCTTTCCTTTTTATTTAAATCATTTATTAATGAGGTAATCGCTTCATCATCATGATGTCATAAATAATTTAATTTATTTAGAGTCTAAAAAATTATAAAAAAATAATATGATGTATGAAATCTTGTTATCTTTCCAATGACTATTTATAATCAAAAATATGACTTGATAACCCTATGTAAAAATTGTTTTAGTAAAACATTTCATGTGTGTGTCATTTTTACTTTAACATTAAATAAAAAGTTATTTATGTCATTTCCCAACCAAAGTGGCTCCATGGGGTCCCCACGTTGACCCATGGCTGGTCTTGGTCGGACATTACACATCAAATGAGGTTAGGACATGTTTCAAGTTCATTTCATATTATTAAAACATTATTTTTACCTTAAACTACACTAATTACCTCTAATCGCGATTAAAAACAAAATAAGTTACTATTCCAAAAAATTATTTTAATCCCATTTAACCACATTATACTTCTTAATGACAACCATGTATGTCGGATTTTTGAAATTCAAAACACAAAGGTGGAAAATTTTCATTTAAACGGAAAATCAGTTTTTATAAGTACCACTTAGTGGTTTCAGTATTCGTCAAAAATTAAAGATTTTCAGAAAATTACCAAAATTCACCCTAAGCTATATTTGATATTCCGAATTCAAAAATTAAGTCTATTTTACAAAATTCAAAACATATAATTCACATTAATTAATTTAATAATTAATTCCCACTGTCAGGACAAATAGCGTGTTTTTGTGAAACAATTAGTATCAAAAGATTGACACTAGTTTAAGTCCGATTTAAAGTGAAATTAATTCCAACGACCACTATTGGATTTAATGGTAAAAATATATTCTAATTTCAATTTAAAACCAATTAAAAAGATAATCTAATCATATAAATAAATTTGATTAAAAAGAGGTTTTGAATTAAAATACAACATTTTACACTATTAATTAAAAAAAGAACTTTATCGGAAAGATACCAAAAATTTACACAAAGTAAATTTTGATGTCCCGATTCTAAAAGTAGAGTTTTATTTGGTCCAATATAATGTATAAGAGTGAACAAAACTATATTTAATGACGGTTCTCCATCAAAAGGTGATAAGTGAACCTTTAGTGAAAACTAGGGCATAAATGCCTAAAATTGAATTCTATCCGTATTTGAAGCCTTTATCTTTTATTGGATAAATATAAAAACATTTAAAAACATATATAATAATATTTCAGTTATTTATATCCATTCCCACCAATACAACGGCTACATGTTAACTACCATTTAAAATAATATTATTTTATTATTAGAGTGCAACGTAAGATTCCCAAGAAACTCGTTGTTGAGTGTTGGGTACGCCATTGATCACAACGTCCCCTTTAAAGTCATATTAATATTCTATTCACAAATATGGATAAATATGAAAATGTCATATTCTTTATTTACCTGTGGTGTTACACTTCCCATGCATGATTTGCATGCATGTCCTGGATGGTGATCCTCATGCTCCTAATGTTGAGGCCTCCTTTTCAAATTGGTCGAGCCATATTCTTCCATGACACCCATTATCTCTTCCCCTCAGATAGAGCGTCCCAGATAAAAAGTGTAAGAATTAAATCTATAGACCTGGTAACCCCTTTTGGAACACTTGTAGACGCCAAAGCATGAACTGGCATTGCGGAGAGGACACTATTCACAAGAGTGATCCATCCCCCAAAGGATAAGAAGTGGGTTTTCAAGTTTGTAATATGATAATGTATCTGGTGAACCACTTTGTCGAATTCTATGGTTCATAGCCAGCTTGAGGAAACAGAGGTGCCCAGATACTCCATGGGGAAAGATCCTCGACTCATTCCCAACTCCCTGCTCATACTACCCACCCTGCTCAGACTGCATGAGTTAGAAACATAAAAGCTACTCTTCTCTCTGTTTACCATCTGGTCGCTCCAATGGAAATACTCGGCAAGGATCATCTGAAAGGAATTGATGGATTTCCACCAGCCATTCATAAAAATAATCGTGTCATCAGCATTCATCATATATGATGTTGGGGGAATTTTGAATTTCCTATGAAAAGGAAAGATCTCCGCATTGTACACCCCCTTGTTGATCATCCTGCTTAGAGTGACCTTCATTAGTATAAATATGCTCGAGGTATAAAGGGTATCCTTGCCACATCCGACATGTAGTCTTAAATAAGCCATGAGTTCTTCCCATGAACGACACATCCATACACAGAGATAAAATGCATCTGAAAATGATATCGTAGGCCAATGAGGAGACCCCCATCTTCTGTAGGACTCTATTAATAAATCTGAACTCCAACCGAACATAGGAGTTTTTAATATCCATCTTAATAGCCACATTAGAGCCACGCGATTTGGTGTTCAGGTCTCTCAACATCTCTTGTGCCATCGCCATTTCCCCTAGATTGAACGATCTTTGACAAACCCATGTCGTTCCAGCAAAATCCAGCATGGAAGCATGCTGGACAGCCTCCGGTTAATGATACTCGATAATATTTTATATGGGAAGTTACACAAGCTCACTGGCTGATAAAGGGAGAGGGATGCCGAGTCTTTGATCTTTGGTAGGAGATTCAGCGTAGTTGCAGCTGCAATCCGAGGATGGCCACCACCTCTGAAGAAGTCCTAAATAGTTGAAATAAGATCATGTTTCACAACCTCCCATGAGCCTCTGTAAAACATGCCAGGGAAGCCATTTGAACCCACCACACTCTTTGGATTCAAGTTCCACATTTCCGCATGCACCTTCTCTTCCTCAGAAAAACATTCCATCAAAGTATTATCTTGTGCGGAGGCAAGATTCGAAATCCCGTTTCATAGACGCGTCTACCCTAAAGGGTAACCTAGATGCCCATTCTCATTCATTCCCGCCAGGAGGTCCATAAAGAACAAGACAACCATACCCCCAACCACCTCCCTATCATCACAAAACGATCCATCCTCCAACACCATATTGGGGTTCACCACACGCCTCCACTCCCTAATGCATGCACGAATGTATGTAGTATTTTTGTCCTCGACCCATAGCCAATTTTCCCAGGAGGATTCTCTGGTTGTTCCTTCCTACGATAGTAGAAGAACTTCCATTGACGTCTCCTTTTCAGAATGTTCTTCAAGCACTGCTTCATACAAACCCTCTTAAAGACTGGCCTCTAAGATTTCTATGTTCTACTTTATCACAACCATATCCCGATCAATAGGAGGCAAGGATCTATTCCACAGGATATGATCCGACTTCAACCTCCGTAAAATTGGAGTGAATTACCACCCAAGAGTGTCCCCTAGAGGGTTCATTACACACCTTCATCACCACTTGATGATATGCCAGAAAACTCACCCACTGGCTGGAAAATTTGAAACAGTCCATAACGGCCACCGTCCTACAAAAATCTAAGAGTAGAGGGGAATGATCCGAAATTCTTTGGGTCAGATGGTTAACCATCACATTTGGGAACTTGGAGATGTAATGCACATTAGAAATGCACCGTTCCAGTCCGCTCTAGCATCGGCTACCACCCCGTCGATTGTTACACTGGTTGAAAGGATCATCAGAATAACCCATGTGCATTAACCCCTTACCAGCCATAAACGGCACAAAAGACATGCTCTCACACCTCTGGAATTCCCCTCAACCATTTTTTCTTCTGGTCGCGATATGATGTTGAAATCACCTCCCAGAACCCAAGGCCAATCACATGCATCGAAGTCATTTAGATAATCCCCTAACACCTCCATATGTTGGGTGTCACAACTCCCATTGATGAAGGACATAAACAGCTCTTTACTGCTGCATGATACATTCGTCGTGATATGTTGGTCTCCTAATCTTACCACATCCACTGCGACCTCCCGGTACAAGAATAACAAAATGTGATTATTGATCGGAGCTACACGCATTGAATCTTTCATTTTAACCATTATAGTAATCTCGTGAATCTTAGCCACATTCTGTTTGTGCTAAATGATCACTACCATCTTCACCTTGTGTCATTTACATTTCGTGGAGATGAAATCCATCGTTACTCACGCCCCGAGACCTCTTGAGTTCCAAATCATTATAGGAATCATAAAACTAGAAACACCATGGCTTTGGCCCCAGGCGCCGTGGTCTTTTTCGACAATGAAATAGGAGTCTCCCAGTCTAGCATATTCTTCTTCATCAACCTAGTACACACTCCCAGGCTCTAAACCTTCTTGACAGAGTATGGGGAAGGAGGATTAGAATATCAATTTCGATAAGACCAGCCCTCCGCCTTACGCACCGACTCTGCCAATTCACTAGCCTTCTAGGAACCCCGATCATCGTAGTGGCTTGAAGGGCCAAGCCACACAATGGAGACCGGAGGATTCATCTCCGCAAGGGCCTCCATTCCAGAAAATCCCAGAACCAACATGTGAACCATTGTAGGCTAACGCCTCAGGAACTGCACAGATCGCATCATCAAGAAGAACGACCTCCTAGCCTCTAACACACTTGCAATGCTGGTCGTCAACGAAACTCGAATCCAGAAACATTCGATGTGGAAACAAGGATGAGGAAGCCGGAGAGACCTTAACCACCCACAAGCAGTGTTCCAACAAAGCCCCTGCCGACAACAAGTGCCCAGGGAAGCACCACTTTCCTGAAGCGCCCAAAGAAGCTAGCTGACCAGACTGCAGATGTAAGGGCTCCAGGTCCAGAGAAGGGGTCCTCTAAGGACACTTGAAGGAGGAAGGAGGGACCTTGCAAGGATAACACATCGCAGAACTGCCTATGAGCCCAGGAACCTGATGTTGGAACGAGCCCGAGTCCAGCCCTGCCCGAGAAGAAGAAGCAGGAACTGGAGACCTCGCTACATTGAAAACCAGAGAATGGCCTCCATGGGAGCATTTATGGAAATTCTGCACCGAATGTCCCTACAACACACACGATGAGCAATAATGAGGAAAAACCGGGTGCACAATATCCTAAGACCATGCAATTGAGTCTGTCACATTCAGGGAGATTCTCTCCAGGACAGGGAGTGAGAGGTCTATCTCAACGCAAATCCAAGCCACCAGGGTCTCCTCATCGAAACGGGAACACTCGACCATGCAGAGATACCCTCCCAAAGCTGCGCTGATGGCCTTCACGAAAGCACCATTTTGAAAAGGAATATGAAGACCTGGTAAGCTATCCCAAACCGCAGCACGAGAGCATTCCTTAGCCATGTGGGCCTCCATCGACCAACGAGCTAAACTGAATCGCCAATGGACCACAACCCTTGGGGATTTTCACCACGCCTAGATGAAATCTAGTTCCAAATCCAGCACCAGGAAAAAAAAATTCTATGCACCACCGAAACGCGATTATCCACCTTCAGGCCCCAGGAAGACATGCATATCATAAACACAAGGAGAGACGACATGTCGGACCCATACTATGAAATCAGAATCCATTTTAAGTTAACCACATCATCATTGATCACTGGAACAAGAGCCACCAATGTTACACGCGATCCATCCTGCACAACCGAGTGCGAAAACTGCTTACTTTCTAGGAAGCAAGAGAAAAAACCACCAAAATTCGAGCCGCACAAAGCATCCATGAAGGACAGTGCAGGTCGATCTCTCCAGGATGACGCATCCGGAGCTACCTGTGGGAAACAGGGAGCCACCTCCAGAGGAATAGAGCCCGGGGCTGGCGCTGCCAGAGCCGTTGACACCGTTGGTGAACGAAGCTCGGAGGTAGTAACAGTCGGATTTTTTTTTGAAAAAAATCATTCGCGTGAGGCGCGTTCCTCCGAGAGAGATCCTTCATTTTGTTAATTGGTCTGGAATGTGTCGGGAGGGATGCACTTTCCTTTTTTTCATTACAGTTACCAAAGAGGGAGGCACGACAGCTTGGTCATGGGGACCAGGGGATATGGATTTTCTAGGCCCATCCAGAGTTCAGACTCATGCTTAACACCAAAGGTTCTTGTGAAAGGGGAGAGATGAGAGGTGGATGGGTCATCTGCGACCTCAGGGGGAGTGTGGTGATGGCATTCTCAGCACATTTTGGGGGTGGCAGCGCAATTCAGGCACAGGCTCGGGCGGTCCTTATAGGTTAATCTATGTGCAAGCAAAGGGGGATTATCCTCCCTCACTTGGAAACAGATTCGCTGATCTTCCAAGATGCATTGCAAGGTAAGGGCACTATTACCTGGTCGATTTGTTATACAATTAAACAATGCAAGTCCCTCCTCAACACAAACTTTAGAGTTTCACACACATGGCGTGAGGGAAACAATGTGGCCGACTACTAGGCTTCTATTGCGGTCCCCGGGGCACCGGTTTGTTTTCTTAGGAATATGTATCTCTTTAAACAGGATGGGGTGAATCTCAATTATAGTGATGCCCTCAGCCTCCATTATTTTCGGACCCCCTAGAAGGGGTTTCCTCTCCTCTTATTTTGTGTATTGTGTCTACTCTTTGAATAAAAATCAAAATGTTGGATGGCATAAAAAATTCAAGGAATATAGTGTATAATTCATGATATTATGAAATGGATATAAAATAACACTTCACCAACAATCATATAGGGATAAATGACCCAAATTTTGAAGTTGTTCCAATGAGGATAAAATAGATAATGTATTTACAAAGCCACTACTTAAGGGATCATTTTAAAATATTAGTTTAATATTGGATGTTCAAACTCACTTAATTGAAGGATATGGTATGGGGTTTTATTCCCCTATATCACAATACCATTAGGGATTTTTTTTTCAATGCGAGGGAAAATACTACATATGTCTTCCTTTATATTCTATTAATATTTTTTTTTCAGAGGCAGAGAATACTTATAAGGGTATTATACAATTATATGTTTTCTATAAAAGATTATGATATATTTATAATGATATTTTAAAAGGAATAATCTATGAATTCAGTATTTTTAACAATTCTAATATGTTTAGTGGGAATGTATATAGGAAAATGTTATACAGAGGAAAACATGATAGTTTGGAAAAATGATTGACATTTAGGAGTTCATAAAAAATTTGTTTTGTTATGTTGAAGTGTCTATGAATAAGTGGATTTAATTGTTTTTAATACAAAACATGTTTCTATTTTTTAATATTGTTTTTTTGTACAATGAGTTAACTGAATCTAGGTTATTATTATTGAATAATGAATCATTAAAATGTTTTGAATTAAAAATTGATTTATATTCATTTGTTGAAAACAAAATAAAAATGGATATTGTCAAGAACAATTTGTGTTACGATTCCTTTTTAGGATATTGTTGAATTTATGGAATTGAGATATTATGAAATGTATGATGTTGATATGATTTGTGTGTTTTATTTTTGTCACGACATAAATCAGGTTCAAAATCTTGTGTCTCGTGATGTTGAGTTTGAGTAAACATTCATTATTAATATATGGAATGATTTTAGTTTCATTGAATAATATTTAATGTTTAATGGAGGGGATATAAGATATAGGTTACAATTCCACCAAATTACATTATGTGAAAAAGAGTTTTTTTATCTGGTTATTCAAGAATGTGATGGAATTTTCCAAATAAATGTTTCCAAAGAATTTTTTTTCGATGTGATTCTATTATGTAAATTGAAAATTACTAACCTTTCATCGACAATAATTTTCTTAACTGATGATTTTTTAGATCTATCTTAATTGAAATGTGGAGTAACATTACAATGTGAATTGCCAATGTGAGTTTTATTGAGGTTTTGTTACCATTAAAAATGATAAATAATGATTCTTTTATAGTGGTGTCCATTTTTTCTTGGAATAAAATGTCTTATTTAATCTGACTCAATATTGGGATCACCGTGTATTAGTGTATCCATAGTTTTAGTTTTGAGAAATCTGAAAAATGATAAGGATTAGTTCCCTAGATGATGTAAATAGATGTGTGTCTTAATTTGGGGACCTACGCACAATAGTGTATCACACAGTGGGAAGAAAATTTAAAAATAATAAATTTCTTAAGATTAATTTGGTATGGTCATGGTAGTTTTAAAATTATTTTTTAATAATTTCCGTGTAGTTAGACCAAAATATTGACTAACTGTAATGCTCTGACCCCAGTTACCCAGAACCGGTGCATTATTTTAATACATTGGCATGATTACAAGGAATCAAGACCCTAAGGACCGATCAGTTTAGCAGTCTTGGAAAATAGATTACATACATTAACTTTACATTTCAATTTGAATCATAAAACACAAAATAGACAGTTCTGTGAGAATTCCATTTTTCCCGGCAGCTTAACCCTGCATATCAATCATAATACACTTCTTGAAATCCTGGGAAAATAAAACATAAGAAAGGGGTGAGCTCAGATGCTCAGTAAGGGTAAATAATTTAGCGGATGCTATAAAATTTTAAGGCAAGATGTGTAATAAAAAAGCCTTTTAAACGTAATCATGAACATAATATGGTAAAAATAAATGAAACAATCCCATATAAACATGGACATGGATATTCTACGAGTCGAATAATCACATGTAATAACTAATTTCACAATGAGGGAATGCCTAATACCAGACATCATTACCACATAGTCAGGGCCTCGTGCCAAGACTACAAATAATTTTTTTGTCAAGGCCTTGTGCCAAGACACTAGTTTGCCTCATGAGACCTACTAATGCATCGAGGAGCTATAGCATGCTCCACCCGTCACTTATTAAGTCCACTACATTCCTCATACTAATAGTTGAATCATAACATAAGCATTCATATTAAAAATAGCATAGGAAATGTCAATACATTAACCACAAACCATGAATGGTATAAAACTAGAACATCCACAATCAAACATATCATAACACATTCAATAAAATATGGAATATTTTATTATAATAAATCAACCTCAATCAGAAATAATTTCCTATAAAGGATGCTGACATAGTTGAAAATGACGAGTAAAACTTTTTGAGAGAAATATCCTTTTTGTAAAATCATTTAAAATTAACACATTTATAACGGAAGTAATTTAAAAGTGATTTTTGAATCAAAGTGACCCATACCACTTTGAAACTTTTGAAAAGAATTATCATTTCAAAACATTCATTTCCATATAAATAAATCCATAAATTCAATTTGAATATATGGACATTAATTTAAACGATTTAGAAAGATAAATCATTAAAACATTTAAAATTGTGATCTTTATAAAGATTACCTTTTAAAAATATTTAAAATATTCATTTTGAAATCATTTTTATGAAAAATGGTAATGGATGATAAAAATGTCCCAGTAAATACTTACACATAAAAAATCTCGGATAATAATGAGATTGAGTAATTAACCCTTGCCTTGAACATTACTTTAGTTGAGGGAATGTTTTACCTCCTGTATGAAGATTGTAGTATGTTATTAAATTATAACAGAACTTTATTAATATATATGATATCATACATGATTCATTTATGACTTTATATTACCCATTTAATAATAATTTCCATGTTTAATTAACATTTTAGGTAATAATCGCTTTCTTTATCGTACGTGTTTTAACTTGTTACTCTTGATGGTATCACTTAGATAAGGATTTAAATACTTCCAAAATATAAAGAATTATTTATATATCACATATATTTATAATATAAATATGTATAATAGACATATATATGAAATGTAAAACACCGTTTATTGAGACGGTAGTCCGTACGTATGCATAAACGATGTTTCCGTTTTCATATCGTATTGATCATAACTAAGTGAATAAAATCTATGTAAGTACACACACATATATATAATATATATATATATCTAGTAGAATTATTTTTTCATATATTACATACTTATTAGTAATATATATATTTATAATTTTCGATGAATGGGGAACATGGAAATGAGTCTCATCGCGTTATGGAGACGGTAATCTGTACGTATGCACGAGTGACAATATCATTTCCTTAATGGTGTGTAATTGGATGGAATATCAATTTTACAGAGACATTAGCATGTTATTTTCATTATTTATATACATATTACTCATCCTTATATCCATCCAAATAACATAGTGTTGAATAACAAATTACACCACTACGTGGAGAAAGTAAGCCGTACGCATGCACGCATGGTGACATTATCATTCAAAAGATGGATAGAATAATGAATATAGTTGTTCCATATTTATAATAACATACCAGTATATATAATATACTAGAGTTTTTATTTTTGAATGGAAACAACAAAGAATGAGTATGTGGAAGAATAAGATAACTTGAAAGACGGCGGTGAAATCCTTACCTCTTATTTGGTTTATTCCTTTTGATTTGATCAAAAGGGCTACTTAGGATATCTTTCTGAATAAAGGTGGGCCTCTAGAATAACAAGATTATAGTTTAGAGAGTATTTGTGTAGAGTTTGTCCTAGCCAAATGGACTTGGAGGTGTGAATTTGAGAGAAGGGGAAGTGCACTTTTATAAGAGGGGTGATGGGCACCTTTGGAAAAACCTAAAATATTATTTTATAATAAATTAATATTTGGTTTATAATGACTCAAAAATGTATTATTTAAAGTCTAAGGTGGGGATGGGTCGAAAACAACTCAACCAATAGATTTTAGACATGTTTAGGTTACCATTTTAACCTTGTCATTTATATTTAACTCTAAGTTAAATAATTTAACTTTTACCGTATCTTCTTGTATTCTTACACTATATGGTTAATAAACATACTATATACTGCCAGTCGAACTCAAATTGGTTCATTAATTTCATATATATTATTATATATGTCTTTTGGCAGAACCGAGGTTTTTTAGGGCCATTATTTCAATTAATAATATAATATTTGTTTTAAAAACTATTTTATGTCAATTTTGATACTATTTGGTATTTGTTTTTTTAAAATAATTACAGCTTGATTACATCAAAAAAAATACCTTTATAGATCCTAAAATGTCATATTCACCTAAAAAATTCTTGTATGTCATAAAAACTTTGAAATTATATTTATTTTAATATTTATAAGATCATTTATTTGATTCTTTCATTAATAAGGTAATTACTGCATCATCATTGTGTCATTCATATATTTAATTATTTAACCTCAAAAAATTATAAATAAACTACCAATATATAGGAAGTGTTTTTATATTTCTAATTAATATTTATAGTCTAATTTATCATTTGTATAAACCTATATTAAAAATGGTTTAGTTATTAAAATTTGATTTTAACTCTTTTAACTCTTCTTTAAATAAAATAATAATAAATTTCTTAATCTAATACAAGTGGATCTAAAGGGTCATATTTTATTCCTAATGTTGTTTTCTGTTGAATTAAACTTATCCAATAGAATTATGACATGTGTTATGGTAATAATAATATCATTTTTACCCTTAATTTCCCTATTTATTTTTAACCGTGGTAAATAAAAGTAAAAAGTTACTATTCACAAAAATTATTTGTATCTTATTAAACAAGATTTTAATCCTTTATATTAATTGTGTCTCTTGGATTTTCGAAATTCAACTCATAGAAGAGGTAAAATTATGTTTTATTTAAATTTGCAAATTCTCCTAGGAGGTGGGTAAAAGATAATAAAAGTTCGAAATTTTTTTATATATCTAAAATTATTATAAATTGACTCCAATGAATTAAAATGAACTTATGTAGGTATTATGTATCTATTTTGACCTAAAATAAATTTAAATAAAATAAATAATTATTTAAATAAAAATTTTGTTTTAAACGATAACATAGTATTTTTTCACTATTCATCAAAAATTGAACATTTTCAAAAAAATACCAAAACTTCACCCTAGGCTAATTTCGATATTCAAAGTCCAAAAATTAAGTCTATCTTACCATATTAAAATCATAGAAGTTTCATTTATTAATTTAAAATTAATTCTTATTGTAAAAAAATAGAGTTTTTAAGAAACAGTAACTATCAAAAGAGTGACACTTGTTTATGTATAATTTCAAAGTGAAATTAATTCCAATGACGAACATTGGATTAAAGGGTAAAAATTTAATCTAATTATACTTCCAAAACATTAAAAATTATAATTCAACACTATAAATTATTTTGATTAAAAAAGAAGTTTTCAGTTAAAATATAGTATTTTTCACTATTCACCCAAATATGAAAGTTATCAGAATAACACCAATTTTTTTTTCAAACTAAATTCTTATGTCCTGATACTAAAGAAGAGGTTTATTTTGTCAAATTGAATATATAAAAGTTTCAAATATTGGATTTAAAAAGGGTTAGCCATTAAAAGGTTGTAAAATTTCATTTTTTTGAAAAATAATTATTTTACCTAAACAAATGTATTTGTTCTTACATTATGTTTAAGAAATCCATAATATGAACTCTAAAATTATAAGGATTTTTTAATGTTCAAAATTCCATTAATACTATTAATAACTACTTTTGAACGTCTTGTTTGGTAAGTTGTGGTGTGATTGAACTCGGTGTTGCGTGTAGTGAAAGTTATTGAATTACTTTGAAGAAATAACATACTTTGAAATCTTGGGGTGTTACATTCTTCCCTCCTTCAATAAATTGCATCATCGTAATTTGAAATTGTTCTTCAAAAATAAAAGGTTGAAAATAGAAAATACCTTTGTGGGAAAACCCGCTTAGGAAATTGGGTTAATGAAATTTAGTCTTAATAAGAGGAAAAGGGGAATGAAAAAGTCACCACCAAATTATGTGTTTGATTAGAAGAAAATTGGGGGAAATTAGAGACACATAATTATAGGGAAAAAGTAAATATTTATAGGGAGTTATTGAGGTCATCAATTACAAACATGTTTAGAATTTTGGGTCTCAAAGCCACCAATCTATGATGATTTAAAATACCATCAGTTCAACAAAACGTAAGGTATTATGAAAAAAAAATTTTGGTTTTAAGATCCCTTCCCTAAACTTTAATAATTAATTTATCCATAAAATAAGAGGGAATATATATATATATATGTGTGTGTGTGTGTGTGTGTGTGTGGGTGTGTGTGTGTATACTTGAGAGGTAGAGTTTCATCCTTTTACTAATTTCTACCACAAACTTGTCTTTCATTCTAAAATATTTCAAAAAATCAATAAATATATAGTATATTTATCCTAATCTTATAGGGATCCAAAAATAATGAATTTATAATTCACATATCAGACCCTTTAAGAAACCTACATTATTATATCCAGGACATCACGTTGGTTAGTGATAGGTGATACACACTTTCCTTCCTTTGGTTGTGGGTTCATGTCTAATGGCCTTGCCAGACGTGACGGGTTGCCGCCCGACCTTTGGGTTATCATTTTTATGGAAATGTAAAAATATCCTTAACAATAGTATCCAATATCAAAAATAATCTATTCCAACCTTTAGAATTATTCAAAATACATATATACAAACTCTCAGTCCAATGTTTATAAGGAAGTTAAATATAATGAAGATTTTTTTCCAGATAATAACATGTGAACGCCTTCCTCATGTATTTTTTTACAAGACCACAACATCCCGAATTACCAAAATCAACCATCTCTTATTCCAAAATCACTACCTCATTATCTGTAACATATTAAGGATTACCTTTCTTTCAACCATTTAATTTCCAAAAAGTGTATCTTACTATTAAGTCACTTTTCGTAGAACCATATAATCTCAAATCCTCAATAATATTGTACTACAGTAGAATATATATTTATCTCCATAATTCATGTAACCAGTATACTATTGATACAACACTCAAATGAAATAATTCTATAATAACAACATAAGAACACTAGTCATTCTTCTTCATCTGAAGTAATATCATAACCTGATTAATATCGAATTACATCATTTGTGGTATACTCTAATGAATGGGACATTGATTCATGTAGTGTCTCAATGCCTTGTAGATGAATAATTTTATATTTGAAAACTTTTTCTTACCCTTGAAATCATGTACTTGGTGTCCTTTTTTCTCCACTCTTATAAAAAACACCCATTCCCTTCATGAATTTTCCAAGGTGATTCATTCCACATTTATCACATATTGGAAAATCCTTATTTCCCTTATTCCCTTTATCCATCTTTCTTTCTACCATCCTTTTCTTCTTTGGATTCCCTACGAAGCATTAGGATTCAAGGAATTATTTACAAATCTTATTAACACATGATATTATTTATTCATATGATGATAATACGTGGGAGAATATTTCCTTTATAAATTTTGACTTAATACCATGAGTGATATGACCGTTCTTACTCTTTGGATCATACGTATTGCTGGAGTTCTCATTCTTTCTACTGGGTGCCATTTCTAAACAATGGCATACACTAGGTCATTTTATGAATCACAATTCATAATTCTAAACATGTAAAATACCTAACATAATTTGAATAGTTTATGGATATAATCCATAATCACAAAAATGTTTTCTTTGCGGAGGTATATACTCATAAATCCTTCATAGTGGTTTGTAAAGAAAATGAGAATTATCCTAAGCAAATCCTCCAGGAGTGTCGTAACCAAGAGTGCAACAAGGCCCATTGTCATGCATCTATTCCCATTCGAGTCTAACTCAAAGAGGTGTTTTCGGGTTTTACCCCTACGTACATCTATGCCAGAGCCACCTCTACCTGCTCGTATCTAGACAGGAATGTATTTCTTGGAAAACTCACAAAATCTCTACAATACCAAAATTATAGGAAGTTCTTCTATACTAATCCTCATAGTCTATCTTAGGGTAATGTGCACTAATCAGAGTTTATCTAAATCCAATTTCCAAGGTTATGGATAAACTTCCTCTGATACCAACTGTAATGTCCCGACCCCAGTTACCCAGAGCTAGTGCCTTATTTTAATACATTATCATGATTACAAGGAATCAAGTCCCGAAGGAACGATCTGTTTAGCAGTATTGGAAAATAGATTACATACTTTAACAATACACTACAATTTGAATCATAAAACACAGCATAGTCAGTTCATTGAGAATTACATTTTTCCCTGCATCTTAACCCTGCATATCAATCATAATACATTTCTTGGAATCCTAGGAAAATAAAACGTAAGAAAGGGGTGAGCTCAGATGCTCAGTAAGGGTAAATAATTTAGTAGAAGCTATAAAATTTTAAGGCAATATGTGTAATAAAAAAGGCCTTTTAAACATAAACTTGAACATAATATGGATAAAAATAAATGAAACATTACCATATAAACATGAACATGGATATTGTAATAGTCTAATAATCACAGGTAATAACTAATTTCACAATGATGGAATGCCTAATACTGGACATCATTACCACATAGTCAAGGCCTCGTGCCAAGACTGCAAATAAATGTTTTTGTCAAGGCCTTGTGCCAAGACACTAGTTTGTCTCATGAGACCTACAGATGCATTGAGGAGCTATATCGGGCTCCACCCGTCATTTATTAAGTCCACTGAATTCCTCATATGAATAGTTGAAGCATAAAATAAACATTTGTATTAAAACTAGCATACAGAATGTTAATAAATTAACCATAAACAATGAATGGTATAAAAATAGAACATCCCCAGTCAAACATATCATAACTCATTCAATAAAAAATGGAATATTGTATTATAATAAATCAACCTCAATGAAAATAATATCCAGTAAAGGATGCTGACATAGTTTGAAATGATGAGTACAACTTTTTGAGAGAAATATCATTTTTGTAAAGTCATTTAAAATTAACACATATATAAAGGAAGTAATTTAAAAGATAATTTTGAATAAAATTGTCCCATACAACTTTGAAACTTTTGAAAAGAATTATCATTTCAAAACATTTTTGTCTATATAAATAAATCCATTAAATCATTTTGAAAACATGGACAATAATTAAAAATATTTTGAAAGAGAAATCATTAAAACATTCAAAATTCAGATCTCTATAAAGATTACCTTTAAAAAAATCTTTAAAATATTCATTTTGAATTCATTTTTATGAAAAATGGTAATGGATGATAAAAATTTCCCAGTAAATACTTACACATAAACAATCTTGGATAATATTGATATTGAGTAATTAACCCTTACGTTGAACATTACTTTAGTTGAGGGTACGTTTAACCTCTTGTATGAAGATATTATTTTGTTATTAAATTATACCAGAACTATATAAATATTTATGATATCATACATGATTCATTTATGACTTTATACTACCCACTTAATAATAATTTCCATGTTTAATTAACATTTCGGGTAATAATCACTTTCTTTATCGTACGTGTTTTAACTTGTTACTCTTGATGGAATCACATATATAAATATTTAAATACTTGCAGAATATAAATAATGATTTATATATCATATATATTTATAATATAAATATGTATAATAGACATATATATGAAATGGGAAAAACCGTTTATTGAGATGGTAGTCCGTACTTACGCATAAATGTTGTTTCTGTTTTCATATCGTGTTGAACAGACCTAAGTGAATAAGATAAATGTAAGTAAATATATATATATATATATATCTCCATTATCATTATTATGTAATATATTACATACTTATTAGGAATATATATTTTTATAATCGTCGATGAATGGGGAATGTGGAAATGAATCTCATCGAGTTATGGAGATGGTAATCCGTACGTATGCACGAGCAACAATATCATTTCCTTAAATGTGTGGAATTGATGGTATATCAATTTTACAGAGACATTATCATGTTATTTTATTTGTTTTTATATATATTTCTCATCATTATATCCATCCAAACAACATAGTGTAGAATGACAAATTACACCATGGCGTGGAGACGATACGCCGTATGTACGCAAGAATGGTGACATTATCATTCATAAGATGGATTGAATAATGAATATAGTTGTTACATATTTATAATAACATCTCAGTATATATAAGATACTGGATTTATTATTTTAGAATGGAAACAACAATGAAAGAGTAAGTGGAAGAATAAGAGAACATGAAAGAGGGTGGTGAAATCATTTCCTCTTCTTCGGGTTATTCCTTTTGATTTGATCAAAAGGGAACCTTAATATTGCTTTCTAACTAAAGGAGGGCCTCTAGAATAAAGGGAGTATTTTTTAGAGAGTATGTGGTAGAGTTTTTCCAAGCCAAATGGATTTGGATGTGTGAAATTGACAGAAGGTGATGTTCCCTTTTATAAGAGGGGTGAGGGGCACCTTGGAAAAACATAAAATATTATTTTATAATAAATTGATATTCGGTTTATAATGAGTCCAAAATGTATTATTTAAAGTATAAGGTGGGGATGGGTCTAAAAAAACTCAACCAATAAGTTTTAGACAATTTTATGTTACTATTTTAAGCTTATCATTAAGATTTAACTCTAAGTTAAATAATTTAACTTTTACCCAGTCTTCTAGTATTCTTACACTCTATGGTTAATAAACATACTATATACTACCAATCGAACCCAAATTGGTTCATTAATGTGATATATTTAATTATATAAGTCTTCTGGCCAAACAATAGATTTTTAGGACCATTATTTCAATTAATAATATAATATTTGTTTCAAAAACTATTTTATGTCAATTTTGACACTATTTGGTATTTGGTTTTTGTTAAAATAATAACAGCATGATTACTTCAAACAAAATACATTTAATTAATAATAACATGTAATATTCAACTAGAAAATTCTTGGATGTCATAAATACTTGGAAATTATATTTATTATAATATTTATAATATAATTTATTTGATTCTTTAATTAATAAGGTAATCAATGCATCATCATTGTGTCCTTAGTAAATATAATTATTTAATCTCTAAAAATTATAAATAAAATACCACTACATAAGAAATATTTTTATATTTCTAACGAATAATTATAGTCATATTTTTCTTATGTGTAAACTGTATTAAAAATGGTTTAGATATTAAACATTGATTTTTACTCTTTTAACTCTTCTTTAAATAAAACAATAATCAATCTCTTAATCTTATCCAAGGGGACCTAAAGGGTAATTGTTTATTACTAAGGTTGTTTTTGGTCTAATTACACTTATACAATAGAAATAGTACATGTTTTAGGGTAATAATAATATAATTTTTACCCTTAATTACCCTATTTACTTTTAACCATGGTAAATAAAAGTAAAAAGTTACTATTCACCAAAAATTATTTTTATCTTATTGAACCACATTTTACTCATTGATATTAACCGTATCTCTTGTATTTTTTAATTTCAACTCACAAAAATGGTAAAATTATGTTTTATGTAAATTTGCAAAATTCTCCTAGGAGGTGGGTAAAAGACAGTGAAAGTTCGATAAAATTTTTATATATCTTAAATTATTATAAATTTACTCAAATGAATTATAATCAACATATGTAGGTATTATGTATCTATTTTAACCTGAAATAAATTCAAATTAAATAAATAATTTTTTAAATAAAAATTCGGATTTATACGACAAATTAGTGTTTTTTCACTATTCATCAAAAATTGAACGTTTTTTGAAAAATACCAAAACATCACCCTAGGATAATTTCGATATTCCAAATCAAAAAATGAAGTCTATTTTACCAAATTCAAAACATAGTAGTTTCATTTATTAGTTTAAAATTAATTCTCTTTGTCAAAAAATAGCGAGTTTTTAAAAAACAGTAATTATCAAAAGACTGACACTTGTTTATGAATAATTTCAAAGTCAAATTAATTAAAATGACAAACATTGGATTAAAGGTTAAAAATTTAATCTAATTATACTTCCAAAACATTAAAATGTAAAATTCAACAATATAAATTATTTTGATTAAAAAAGTTGTTTTCAGTTAAAATATAGTATTTTTCAATATTTACCCAAATATGAAAGTTATCAGATAAACACCAAAAAAAATTTGAAACTAAATTCATATGTCCCGATTCTAAATAGGAAGTTTATTTTTTCAAATTGAATATATAAAAGCTTCAAATATTGGATTTAAAAAGGGTTCTCCATTAAAAGGTGGTAAAATTGCATTTTTTAAAAAATAATTGTTTTATCTGAAAAAAATGTATTAGTTCTTACATTATGTATAAGATACTCATAATATGGATTCTAAAATTATAATAATTATATATTGTTTGAAATTCAGTTAATACTATTCATAACTGCGTTTGAACAGCTAGTTTGGTAAGTTGTGGTGCGCTTGAACTCGGTGTTTCGTGAGGTAGAAGTTATTGAATTACTTTGAAAAAATAACATACTTAGAAATATTGGGGTATTACACTAACACATCATTGTTACAACCATGGTATGAATAATTTTTCTTTTACAAGTTGATATGATGATATAGATATTTTAATAACTAAAGTGACTCTCTCACTAAATACTTTCTCTTTTCATCTCATCAAATTTTTTTACAGGGATCTATATGATCAAATAGATTTAACATAAGAGGAACCCATTCAATGTTTGTTGAAGAAAGTTAATGATTCAAATATATAATTTTAAATTGAAATTAAACATGTTGGATTTGTTGTTCTCATTCAACATAAATATATGATGTAGTGAGAATAAAAAAATTATTATAAAATGGACTTAAAAAATAATATATATATATATATATATATATATATATTATTTTGAAGAGATAAAATAAGACAAGATTTGGATGTAAAGATAAGATGTTATTGTGTTCCTGTGATGTGAATATAAAGTGAAAATGTGTATTTCTATCATAAATGAGTAGAAGGAAAATTAATCACACAAATAACATGATTTTTTTTGGTTTTGTGTAATATTATTTAGTTATTATTAACATTAAATATCATTATAAATTTATGGATACACCTGTGTGTTGGACACACTAAATCCTTTTTAGGATAAATATAATATAAGACCACTGATTAAACATGTTATCTGGTACAAAAAAATTTATTCATGTGGTTCATGAAATGTTGGATTATTCCAAATAACACCAAGGACTATAGTTTATCTTTAAGAGTTGAATCATATACTCATTGTTTTATTTTATATTACATGTGTGTGGAAATTATAAATAAGTAATCTCAATAGTTGGAGAAGTTGTTAAAAAATAAATAAATAAATGTATTTAAGACAACTACATTGACCCCCATGTGATCTCTCAATGATCCTATAGTTTTTTAAAAAAATATCATGTTAAACATTTGATATTTACAAGAAGTAAAATTTTGGATTGTTTTACTATTTTTTTATATTCATAGTTTTCCATTATTTTTTAGAACAAATAATTATGAATGTATACTCCATTATAAAAAATAATGGAACATTTTAATCTATATAATTAAAAAAATTCCACAAAATTTTCAAAACAAATGAACACATATAGTCCTATAGTGAAATATGTTCTACCAAATTTAATAATACTTTAGTACCAACCATTATTTATTAATTATAATGAGTATTTTTTAATGTTCAAATTATTTCAATAAAAAAAACATCAAATATTTTCACTTATATAATTTTTATGTGATGCATGTAATATCTTATTTTTTTTTCCAGTAAAAAAATCAATTTTATTGAAGAAAAATATTAATATTGAAAACGATATGCCATTAAAAATCACTATTAGGTACAACAATATGATTTTGAAATCTCAAAAATATTCTCCACCTGGTATTGTGTGGAGATGGAAATGTATAAATAAATCATATTTACCAGGAACACACCTTTAGAGTATCTCATAAAATCAATTATTATATATGAAAGAATTAAACAAAAATTAATAATTAAAATTTACATCAAATCAGATTTTTCATATTATTTCATTCAATGTGGAATTTTCCCAATAGATAAATTGTTTGATAATTTTTAAATACAAGTTAACTCTTCAGATTCAACATATTATTTTAATTCATGTGGAAATTGACATTTTATGTGTTTAGTATGAACTTAAATTAAATATTAAAAATAGAAAATGATATATGTAACATCCTAATCCAAACTAATGGCTGTACGATGGAATAAAACATTAATTCGTGCATTCATACATATATAAAAGAGTATACCGACTAATAGAGAGTGTCTTTTTTCCGACAGGGGGGAGACAATTACTTCAGAATCATGTCTTTTGTTCAAAATTCAACAATAAACAATATAATTAATAATAGTAGTAATTATGTGTTATGGTGATGATGGAATACATGTAATAAAAATAAAGAAGCTCCCAAAAATGAAACCATAACCAGTGTATAATGTATTAGATAATGTAAATAAATATATAATGGGACATATTTTGTTGGCCCAAGGTTTCTACTAATCGCACACTCCTCTGGTTATAAATCCAACATAGGGCCCTTTCCTTTCATCAGATCCCTCATGAAATATACAAGTATGTTGATGTCCCTGTGTAGATTGTCAGGGAAATACTCATTAGGAATCCCCCAATGAATCCATAACCATATGGCCTCTTGTATAAAAGTGTATGTTATAATATAATAAATTAGGTACTAAGAATAAAAACACAATATAAAACTAGATGATCATTTTCTAATTATGCATCCACAAAAAACAGGCTAAACCCACTTCAAATATATGATTGCAGGACTTTTAAGATGTCATAATAAATAAGGATTATCGATAATCCTAATGAATCATGATGCTCTACATCATGTGATAAAGAAACTCATTATCATTCTGCATCAAGGAAGTCATGTTCTATGTATTCCCTAATAATCAAGAGAAACTAATCATCATCAAGGAATTGAGAACATACCTCTTGAAATCTTATAGTCATCAAGTGTATCACATAGAATGCCCGTGGAATCCTCATATACCTACCAGTTTCATTTCCCCCCAACATTTTAATTGAAAATCTTGTAGGATCCTCATCTAGGGGATATACATTTCACAATATTCATCATACCATGTTTCCAATAGTAATACAAAAAATTTCAAAAAACTTGGTAGTATATATGAGAGAGAATATCACATCATCCTAATTATGGTAGTATAACAATACATGTGATCCACATCAATCAGAAATAAAAAATAAAAAAATAACTCTTGGAAATAAGTTTCACAAAAGGTCCTTAGTGCTACACACACACGCTCATATTTTTTCATAATATCGATATATTATATAATATAGAAATTAATTTATTATATTAATGTGAAATGTGTAACAAATCCCAAAAAGGAAAGGGCCATTCTACTTCATAAGTCATTGATGTCAAAGGAAAGGATAAAACAATCAAGAAACCCATTTCATGTATATAATACCATAAATATCGAAACCCAGGGTTCACCAATGTCTCTTAAAACCAAATATAACTATTTTATTTAACTAATAAATTAAATATCGCAAGCAATAATAAATTTAATCTCCATGGTTTTCCCTAAAATAAAATTAAAAAAACCCATGTGGTGATATATTCTCTCTTTGGAATAATTTCCAAAAAAATCTTTTACATCAATGCATGTGTACTCAATATTCTCTTAAGAAATTATTACCCATTTATAATTTATAAGAAATTATGCTTTTATAATTATCTATTGAAATTTATCATAAATTTTCTTTCTATAATTATATGTAGATAATTTCCTATAAATTATCCTTCTATAATTATATTTAATGATTTATTATAAATTATACCTAACAATTATTTCAGGGTTATTTTCCATAAATTATTTTTTTATAATTATCATTTATATTTTCTCCATTATTATCCTTTTTTATTATATTATGATAATTATTTCATACAAAATATACCTTTTAAATTATCTTTAGATAAGTTGTTATGAATTATCATTTATAATAATTTCATTAAAATTTATTTAAAATGATCTTTTGATAAATAAATGAGACCATCCATTCATAAATTTTTCCCTAAATTGGTATTTGATAATATAGAATTTATCGTTGGACATTTTTAAATAAATTATCCAGTGATAATTCATTGAAAATATTCAACGATAATTTTTATATGCACTATTTGAGGGAAATTAAATTATTTCAAAAATACTAATATATAAACATACATAACTTATACTTTAATGTGATCTGACCAATCATCTGACATGCATATATATCAAAATATTATAATGTAAGCATCGCAACCTATACCTAATGGTGTTCTCTGATTTCTCAAATGATGCAGCATTTGGGATACAATTATTTATTTTAAGACAAAGGCCAGAAAAAATAACAAATAATTTACTCTCAAAAGTGATTTGACCAAATTCCTATCCCTCACAAATGGTATATCCCACCTCAAGTAAATAACATTTCACGAACCTGAAAGTTGTCATAAATTTATCATATAATGCACCATATAGAATAAATTTAAATATTTTGAATAAATTTTATGTGTTTAATATTATATATTTAATTATTTTAGTTAATCTATGATGATTCTCAACAGACCTTCGAACCACCAACTAACTCAGTGCCTAACTCTGAAAATGATCCAAATAATTTTCGAAGATTATATCCTGTCATTTACTCATACTCAATAAAAATAAAACATTCATTAAATGTTTTTTATTGATAGAATAAATTATTTATAATAATACAAATAAACCAATAAGAAATAATGTTTTATTATATTTAAATTTTTTTGATATTACAATTCTCCACCTATATCGAGTTGAATCTCTTGATATGTAACCCCAATTTCCTTTCTTATTCAACATTGGCCACAAATCTTGAACATCATACATGTATTCCCACATTTCCAATTGGCTTTTCCTTGCTACCACGGAAATGATACTAGTGGTATCATAATTACATATTATTCTATGTCTCTTATATCTATTATTTGCATAATATTTTCATTATAAGATGAATCAATCTCGAAATTAATGTCCTCACTATCTATAACATGTACAATTTTAGGTATCTAACTCGAAATGTGTAACACATGGACCATGTATTGATTACTGTCATATTGAGAAGGGAGTTTATTATGATAGTCCACCACCCCTATCCACTCAGTGATCTCAAATGATTTAACAAAACATGGTGATATATTTACCTACTTCCTAATAGGTTTGTTCCCTAATCAAAGATTCAATATAAAAAATTTCATGATCTCCCATAGAGACCACAATGGGTTTATTCATAAGGTCAGTATACAAAATTTCTCTATAATGGGTGGTGATCTACCACATCTCAATCAGATGAACAGACATGGAGGCCTCCTATACTAAACATGGCTCATAACTGGTTCCTCAAATGCCTTATATAAAAAAGAAATGGTTGATATGGCCTCTCAAATAGAACATCATATGTTTCCATATTTTAAAATTATGCTAACTATTATCAAATTATATCTTAATAACGGATAGGTGACCATCCCATTTTCCATTGATTTCTAAAACTCAATCAAAAAAAATATCATTTAAAATGCATACAGTCTTCATAGACTATTAATAGATCTATGGATAGTACATTGAGCATAATTTTAGCTATATCCGTAATGATTTATAAACTACATTATCAAAGATATATGTATAATTTTCTTCTATATTTGAAAATATTCCTAAGAGAACTCCATCTACGAATGTGATATCTTGGACATAGTGATTTCCTAACTCCTACATTGAGTGAGTCTAAATTATTGGTATGAAATGGTCAAACATTGTTAGCTAATAATAAATCTCCCATATTGTTTCATGAAACATCATTGTCCTCGACAACCCCATAAAAATTCCATCATTAAATACTGAAACATAAAAATAGGTATATGGAATGGGTATATCAACACAATTGGATGTTGGTTATCTTCCATCACCCTTTGATAGGTAAGGCATGAAGGGAGAGAACTAACAATGTATCTCTTCAAGTCTAACCAATGTAATAGGTGATTTATTTCTAGATATATCTTGATATCCCCATGATTTAATATCTATATTGAGGTATGGTAATGCCTAATAAATCAACTCTGATGGATTCATAGACTACTACTCTTCGATGTACAAATATCACATCATAGTCATCCATCAACCATATGGGTATCATGTCACCTCCAACGTATTGATCCGTCACCATAAGACATTCTCGATTCCATAAAATTTTTCACCCTGTGTACATGTGAAGATGTGATCACTAGTTAAAAGTAAGTCATAAAACCCTATTTTTTTTATGAAAATCATCATTCAATCATCCAATGAGCTCAACATGCATTGATTATCTTCTAAAGGACACTCACTAAGCTGCTATACAACCTGCACTATATGGATAAGAGATTATTCAATGATGTTACCTTTTTCCTGGAGCATACACATTCTAAAAAACCCAAATTTTTAGTTATTCAACCTATCACCTCTTAATAGTTTCAGGTACATCTTTGTAATGATATATCAATGTTTCTTTTGGTATGTGTAATCAATATATCTCTCACAATAGAGATAGTTTATCGAATATTTTAATGTTTGGAACATAAATTATATATCCATGTTATTTTTACAGTATTTTATATCATGGGATTGTATCTTTTGAGAACTATTGGATATAAAAATATATCTTTGAATTAGAACCACTCTCAAGAAATTTTTTGGATACATCACAATACACTGCAAGACAAATTACACTAGTCTAACCACTGAAACTTTACTACAGTCTCGGTCAGTGTTGTAATGGTTGATGATATCCAGGAGATATCATACATAATCTCTGGTTAATATATCACTAAAACCATAAATCACACAATATCAATCATGTTGTGGGGATGTTTCCAATACATGACTAAATCAACATTCTATGGTCTATTAATATGCTGGTCTCAATCTCCAAATGGACTGGAAAATTCACCAAATAGAATCAACAAGACACCCATCAAAAGACAGGCATAAATATTGTGTTCTAAAACCATACACTAGATGATATATTGGTTCGTAGAATGTTTCTCTGTTTTGGATGTGTAGATGAGGATATCATCGAGGAACACTATGATTAATTAGTTTTGGAATGGATGATTGATCATGTTCATAAGAGCCATGAACAGTACTGCCGCATTTTTCAGTTCGAACAGAGTCACCAAGTGTGCATATAATTCACACATGATCCAAAACACAATACCTAGAATTTAATCCTCTACAAGTAAAAGAATATGGTTGCTCGATCAGAGATTAACCTTGAAGAAACACAAGTCTCCTTGTAGATATTCAAAAATAGCATCATTCATAATAAATATATATTATTTCCACACTGCCACTGAGTTTAGAATTCGGTAATAAATCATTTCAAAAGTTTATCATCTTATTTAATGTAGAAAAAATAATTTAAAGCCAATGTTAAGTGTTATAACATATAAATCACTTCCTCTCTATGTTAACCATTCAAAAATAGACCACATTTTTCTCAATTGGTTCCATACGATATGAATTTTCAAAATGGTTGTGCTCCCATCATAATAAAATTCTTATCTTATAATGTAGTTCCTTCATATTCAATACTAGGTCAATGTGTACCAAAAATTGTTAAACCCATTATTTATTATCTTGAGGGCCTCTGTTGATATAGATTATTGACAAATGATAGTGTTTAAAATCATTAATTTTTCAAACATAGATTTGAACACCTATTCATAGGATTGTAACTAAGAAAAAAACAATTCCTATAGAGGAGGACTTTCTAGATAAACTATAGTGAATATATGAGTGAATTATCCACTATGGTCTCTTACACATCCATTGGTAAAGGATAATTTTAATTCCTTGCTTAATTATTTCGACATGATTTTCGTGTATTAATACCAAATTACATCGAGCAGACATATCAGATAATGAAATGGAAACATATTAGAGAAGAAACATAGTCATGTGGATAAACCCCTATCAGTCTATCGGATCACTCAAGATTTCTCGAAACTATTATATGATATATAAAATGGGTTTCCATGGAATTTATAAATAAGACAAGTTACATCCCTCCTAGAACATACCCTTGATTTCATCATTTCACATTAGATATATTCATCATATATATAATATAACAACATCTTGATAAATTCTACTAATTAACTTCAATCAGTGATATATCACAACATCATGCAATATAGGTATATCACATAAACATAAGCTATCAAAAAAAAGATGGAATCAAGGAATTTAACTAATTAAACACTATTCAAAGCAATGTATATATAAATGGAATGTGAACCAATGTTCCTACCTATGATTCATGATCATACAAAAAACATCAATAATTGCATATAAACATCATGATAATTACCTGAGGTGAATTAAATCAACAATAATAGGAAAACATATTTTTTTTTGTGAAACATGAATGTACATTATATTGTGTCAATCAATAACTGATATAGTTCCCATTCCCATGTTCTAATGTTCTTTCTCCTATATACCCATTACCAAACTAGGTAATATGGCGAATCAAATTAGTTATTCCTGATCCTTTGATTCTATTTTGTAGAATTACAACCTATATAACTAGTTACATGCTAGAATTCCACATGACCTCATGCGTGCCTCCTCGTAAGCCATATGTTGTCGACTAGAACTAATTTTCTACGTCTGAAAGTTTATAGATTGTACCCTCACAATCATATCATTTAATAAATTTTAAACAACCAAAAATATAATATATAGTCATATTAAATATGAAGAAAAATAATTGTGGAATTAATTTAATTTTAATATTTTATCTCTCAGTGGGGAAATCATAACGAGTGAAAAAAATAAAACATAAATAAATATACCAAGAATGGGTCCTTTAGAGCTTTCCCTTGTATTCGTCTTGCTCCACTCTCCTATAGTGACCTATGTATAACCTATATATTTATAATAAATCATTTTTAATGAAAAAAAGTCAAATGACTTAAGAAATTAATAGCATCGTTTCTTTCGAAACAGGGAAACATAATCATATACCTTGATGAAAAATCATGAACATCTCATTTAATGATCATCCCCTTTATTAAAAAAACCTCAAAACCTTCTTCATAATATATGTAATGTAAATATATGAAATGGTGAGCTCAAATTTCCAATAAGGGAAAACAAGGGAGATATATAATAATTACATGAGTATAAGTGTATGAGAACATGATTGTATCATTATAAGATAAGACCATCCATATAAAATTTCATAATTAAGAGTCATGGATTAAATATTAATTTTTTCATAATATATGAATCATATGGTATTTGAGAGCATTATTCGTGAAAAAATAACATAGGAATAATAGAAGGATTTTATATTATAAAAATAATAATTTAAAATCATTCCTTATAAGTCAATGTTCATTTAAAAACATATCAAGGGACATTATGGGGGAGAAAAAAACTAGGAGGGACACACCACTATCCCTAGTAGTAGTTGTTTCCTTATAGTGGATCAGGTTATACCTTTTTCTAGATTATTTCATTTCTGTCTACTTATTACCACAACTAAATTGTGAGATATAAATCATTAATGAATTAATTGGAGTTATATCTGCACCAACACGGCTTATAACTAATAAATGTATTACACAAAACAATCTATGCCACATAATCACATCGGATATTATGGACTTATATAGTTCTATCTAGCCTGGACATCCTGAATCTTATAATGGGATTAACCAAATCAATCATGGAAACCCCCTCTTATAAAAATGTCCATTACCAACCACAAGAATAATATAAAAACAACTTTCATATCATTATAAAACACCAAAAAAACTAATTATTCTTTGATAACATGATTTAAAACTGATAAAAACGGTTTCACATCAATCTCTCTGAAAACTAATTCACTCATGGAAAGGAAATATATTCCATAAACATCATGCCTTCGACAAATAAATCATTATGAGAAATAATATTATTGGTATCCTAATATCATATCACTATTAATTCATACACTATATCAAAGAATTTCATATTATATATAGATGGAATTTGAATTATTATTTACAAGAGTTATTAAGAAATTAACCTTTATTTTAAAATTTCAAAATGGAAAAAAATATTATTTAAAAAAAAACTAAAAAGGAATAAATGTGTAAAATTTCATTTTAGAAATCATAGGGAAATAATTGAACATTTTAAAAAAAATTAGAAAAATTGGTGGGGAAAAAAATAGAATTCATACCCAAAGATGTAATAAGTTTGGAATTTCCAAAAAACATTTTATTAATTATCATAAGATAGAAAATGAGTGAAAAAATATTACCATTAAATGGATATATAATGGATAACCTATAGAGAGAAAAATTCTTTATAATTATTATTAAATTTATAAAAAAAATTCATCAATTGATTCATATACCTAAATAATCCCGATAAACAAAGAGATTGGAACAATAAAATCTTACCACTATGGAAAATTTAAATCAAAATACCCATGAAATAGTATTATTAAATTTATCATAAAATAAAATTTCATTAATTTTATTTATGATATAACATGAGTATTGTTAGTATATATACCTCTTGAAAATTTTAGGGTCATAAATAACTTCTGTATCGAAGAATATAAATTAAAGAAAAATAGACCTACCTATTTGAAAACATTTGAACTGTATGCCCCATGAAATATAGATAATAAAATGGATATTTAGATATGCATAAATTTTTAAATAAGAAAAATATTATACATTCATTTTATGTATATACACCTAAAAACAAATGAGTGGTGATGAATGCATATGTCTCACAAAAATAAAAGTTAGCCTACAAATCCCCTAATTAAATGGGTAACATTGGAATAATGAGATCCATGAAATAATATCATAAATTGAAAATTATAATATAATGAATTAAATTATATTCATTATATAACATTTCAACTTGATGTATATAAACCACCCAATAATAATACTTTGTTATTACCCCAATTATCCAATGAAATTAAAATTGAGATAAGAAATCTCGTTTTTTATGTCTTAAATTTATTAATACATATTGAAAACTCATGTAAAATAAATATATGTTTATTATAAATCTAAAATTGAACCATATAATAAAATCCCAAAAATTTTATTATTTTATTAATAATTTTTTTACCCATTTACTAACAATTCCATTAATGATACGTCTCTGGTAATATCTCCTATGTTTTTTGTTGATGTTTTGACATGTTATTCATGATCCTCATACATAGATAATTATTTAATTATTTTTCGAATTAAATTTAAGATAAAAATGTAATATATAATATGTATATATGTATTTATAATAATCAATCAAATATTGAAATATGAAATTAAATGAACCATTCATAAAGACAGTATGCCATACGTATGCATGATCATTATTTCAATTTTCTTTCAATATTTTGAATGAAATAAAAGTAAATAATATATATATATATATATATATTATTTTTTTGGTGGAAATATTATTTCATATATATCAAATATTATTGTTATCCTTATACTAAAAATTTTCAATTTAATGTAATAATGAATGACATCTCTTTGAGGAAGGGGTTGTCCACACATCCACAAACAATGTTCTAATATTCCAAAAAAATGGAATGAATGAAGGTATGTGTTATATAATAATTCATTAAGTATAATAATATCATATATATCATATAATAAATATAAAAACTATATTTCCATATTTCTTCCTAACCATCAATGGTGTTAACATAAGAATGAACAACACTAGTTCGTAAAGTGGTTTTCTACCGTACACCCGAATGATGATTGTGTATTCCATTGGATGGATGTGTGTGATAAATTATGTCATTTCCAAAACCTAATAAGTTAAAAATATATTAATTATAATTATGTACTTATAAAAGTATACATAAGAAGAAATGAAATGGTGGATAATGAAATAAAAAATTATTGTTGAATAGAGTTACCTTTTCTCTAGGTAACGACTTCGTTTCATCAAAGTACCACATTGTAATTATTTATTACCAAATATAGGCTTCTAGGATAAGGGGAGGGATTTTGGTAGAATATATAAGAATGTTATTTTAGTTAAAAAAAGATTTATATGCGCCTATAAGTTAGGGGGTCAAGTTCCCTTTTATAGTGGAGGAGGATTGGAATCAATATAAATATAAAAAGATAAACATTTCTGGGAGGTATTACTTACATCATGTATATCCAATAAAAAACATGAATAGATAAAAAGTAGGTTTTGGTCTATATATATCCATAACACTAAATTTAGAAACTTTTCAAGGTTATTTTTTCCCTTATGATAATGTTAAACCACTATGTAAACTTTTTTTACCTTAATCACTGAAATTAATTTTATTTATATTCACTAATATATTTTGTGAGAAACTAAGTCTAAATTAATAGAAAATATAAATTATTATGATTAAAAATATGGAATAAAATTTTCAAAATCCTAAACATGGATGTTTAATAAATTAATTTCTAATTAATCTTGCATATGGGACGAGACAACATGGTTATAATGTGAAAAATTTACAGTCGTTTTAAATGTTTTTATATCCTATTTCAATATAAATTGATTAAAAAAACTAAATTGGGATAAAATATTTATATTTTATACAAATATAATTTAGAAAAATAACAATAATAATAATTTCACTATATAAAAAATATAGAAATGAGAATTTTCAATTTAAATTCAATATTTTTTTTACTCATCGAAAAATTGAACATCTCAAAAAAAATAACAAAAATTACCCTAAATTTAAATTTTATATTAATATTAAAATAAAGAAATATATTTTTTAAAATAAAAATAATAATTTTTTCAAAAACTTGTTTTAATTAACATGTTTCATTAAAAGGTTTCAAAATGACATTTTAAAAAAATATAGCCCTTTACACCAGAAATTAGAATTATTCTTATTTTATGCATGTGAAACACAAAGGTACAATATCAAACATTTTTTTTGAATTTATAATAAATAAATTTAATTATAATCTCTCACTAGTAGTCATTTATTTAATTAATTAAGTAAAAAATGCATATGTGGGAAGAAATGTTTCTTCATAAAAACACAACCTTTATATTAAATTGATTTTATTTTTAATTACCAAATATGTTATTAAAAAGAATTAGATTTTTAAAATATGTAACCATATTAGAGTAATATATATATTAATTTTAATACACCCAATTCCAAAAAAATGGTGATAACTATAATATTGTATTTTAGTCTTGTAAAATATAGTCTTGCGTGTAGCACGCGTTGTCGAAGGAACTCTTCATTATGTCTATCCAAATCCAAACATATTTTTTCATCGATCAAAATATAATAAATTTGTTTCCAGTGGTGAAATCATAACATGGTGTAGTTTGAATATAAATCATGAAACGATTTTACATGTAATGAAATATATCAATGAAAAATAATTTTTTCGAAAAACAAAATCTATTTCACCAAAAAAATGATGTTTCATTATAACACCTCAATGTTAATTTGACCCTTGAAAATCATCTAGGTACTCAATGTTATAATACTGAAAGTATTCTATCAAAGGAAACCACATCGACAAAAATTAAACTAATTCTTCCTCTAAAAAAGGATAGTTGGAAACACAATAGTTTCCCAATATAGCTCTTTACTCGGATTCGATATTGGAGAACATTGATGAAGATATTTACATGGAAGAAAAGAATAAATAAATATTGGGATTGATAGATATAATTAATCCAATGAAATTTTTGGATCTATTAAAAATTAATGTTCAATAAAACATAAATCTATGATTATATATAGAACTATTTTATTAAATAGAAATGATGGTTCAAGGATAAATCTTTTTCAATATCCTTTCCCAAATGTTTGAAATTATTTTCAATATATAATAACATAATGAAATATACATACACGAATTAATTCCTCTTCATATGTCCAATATCACCTTTTGTTTGTGCCTTTAATGTTTTCCAAATCTTCCCTTAGACCAATAAATGAAGGTTATATTTTCATTCATTATTTACTAATAGCTCATTATATAGAATGATAATTCATCACATCTATCCTATTGTTATACCCACCTTAGATTGGTTAGTGCAATACATCCAATACAAATAAATACTCATATTTATATATAATACAATAATATCTAAATCCTTATCCAATTATTAACATAAAAATTCTGAAAATTGTTAATCATTCAACCATTCTGAAATATATAAATAAGAATCATTTGAAATACAGTAAATAAAATTTCTAGAATAACATTATCCTTGTTCTCCTATAAATCAAAATTTATCTCTTGGTTATTTCATAACAAACATGGGAATACCTTTATCATGATTTCTCTTGAAAAATGGAAATTACTTGAATTACCATAAAATATTATTGAAATCATGCATGATTTCTTATCACAATGATTATGGGTTATATTCTTTAAATCTAATAAATGGTTGTAGAATTTATCCATGATAGTATAAACTGGTATTTCATCAAAAAATAACCAGGTACAAGCTAATCAATACATTCCAATTTAAATTATTCATTTTAATATCTTATTTATCCAAGATATATATAATATTTTCAAATGGTGAACATAGTTAGGTTTACCATCCCTTAAAAAATATCAACTTTCAAATGAATCACATTTCAAAGTATTTGTAACCATTAAAAATATATTTTTTAATTATTTATTAAAAATATGTACATCGTGATTCATATAATGTAATTAATGATTTCCCATAAATATAAATTTCAATCATCCAACTATATTCGTAAACCATAAATAGGTTTTATCATCATATTCATTAATTCCCATTTCTCGGAAAATGAAATAAAAATATTGTTTTTATGTTATTCAACATAAATTTTATCATGCATCAAATGATTAATATAACTAGTATTATTAAAAAATACCCTACATTTCACATGTCATTCATGGCCTTTTTATAATCAGTAATATAGTCAATACATTTTTCACCTTCCATATTCTCATCGTGTGATTTCCACTTTGGGAAATGATTTTCAAAATGAACATACATTTAACATCTAAAATTTTAATTATTAACCAAGTTTTATATCACTTATTGAATATGTCACAAATATATAGTTTGAGAAATAATTATCATATAATAAAATCAAAAAATCAAGGAAAATTACTTATAATATTTCTAAATCATGACATATGCTTTTAAATATATGACACCAAGTGATTGTAACTGGGGATTTCCCTACATATATCATTAGAAGTATACCTAATGATTTCACTATAAATTTATCATTCTAGTTTGAAAAGGCTAACTAAAACATTCATTTGATTTGTACTATAGTGACCTAGTATGAACATACAAGGATATAACATCATTTTAGGGAAACAAAAAGTATATGACCATGGACCATAATTGTTTAGTACATTTGAAAACTAAGAAAAAAAATCTCCTATCTTGGAGAATGATATTAAACATCTCCTTTAAAGATAATCCACATTAGTATTACTACATAAAAATCATTCTTAATACCCTATGGAATGTAAACATTGGGAAGGGATGAAATCATATTCTCAATAATGGTAAACAAGGGATATATGTAATCATAAAAACTGAATAAGGGATAGAAAAAACGATCATATAATTAAATGATATTATCATTCATATAAAATATCATAATCTGTATTCTTGGACTTACTATTGGATGTTAAAAACTCATGAATGATAATATAATCAATATCATAATCCATGAAAGCATAACATTTGAATAATACAAGAATGTTTTATCAAAAAAATAATCTTGTAAAATAATTCCCCAAATGTTGATGCTAATTTAAAAAACATATCGGGTTACATCATGGGGAATACACGTATATTGTCGGGCATATCATCATCCCCAGAAAAAACACATTCCTTGTAGTGGATATAGTAATATTGTTTTCCAATATTTGATCAATCTCAATGAATTTTTTCATCGATATAAAATGAGATATAAATATAAACCCAATACATTGGAGAAATATATGGAACACTCCATCATATAAGATATAATAGGCTTGCCAAGTTATATCTAGAAAACCACATCATATATGCTATAATTGGATCACCTAACCCTATCTAAGCCACCCCATCATATATGTGATTTCTATGAACCACAACATGAGTAATGTACAATGTGTTTTAATATACATAGAAAATATATAAAAAAATTATTCTTCATGACATGATTAGACCATGGAAATGAAATGCGTTTCATGTTAATCTCATTGAATCCAAATTTACTAGAACAAAATAAATGGGTTTCGTAAACATTATTCATTCAAAAAATAATCCATTATGAGAAATAATACATATTGTATCCTTGGAAAACATCCCTCATAAATAAGAAATGGTATCAATGGTTTTTATAATAAATGGGAAATTTTATTTGAAGATGAATTTGAACATTTTTAAAAGAAATAATCCGTTATTGTAAAATCATGAAACATTTCCCAAATTCCATTTCATTGAAAACAACATTGAAAACATATGAAGCTTGTAGTAAAAATCATTGAAAAATATTACCTGAGATAATATTCATTCCAAATTGTAAAAAAAATTATAAAACATAATATAATTTTAAAACCTTTATTTTTGAAAATATTCGTGAATAAATATTAAATAATCTTCAAAGAAATTACGGTTAAGATGGATGATAATTATTTCTGGGCCAGACATTCCTTTTGCACTGTAAAATATTTAAACAAGTTCATCGATTAGAAATTGAATAGAAGGGTAATTTTAATAAAAAAAAATATGTATTAAAAACATGGATAGAAATTTCATTTAATGATTATTGGAAAATAGTATATATTATTGGAAAATATTTTTAGAAAAAAAAAGTTTTTAACGAATAATGATTTACGATCAAGAAGTGATATAATGTTAGATATTATTGGAAATATTTTCTAAATTATATAAATTGGAAAAGGATGAAAAAATGTATCATTACATGGATATAGAATGGATATCCACATTGGATGAAAATTCAGGAGAATTATTTATATATGGATCATAATGATTCTTTTCAATAGTGTCATAATGATAATCAGTCCTGATAAATGATGATATTGGAACAATAAACTCTTACCTCCATGGTAACATTGAATCAAAATGAGAATGAAATAATAACATTATAGGATGTTTAAAATATCATTAAACAGATTATATTCATGATATTACATTTTTAATGATAGTATATACACATCATAAATGATTTTTCGAGTACAACAAAACATGTGTCTCAATGATGAAAAATTGTGGAAAAAAATTAAATTATATATTTCATAATGTGTGAAAAATATACCCCATTAAATAGAAATAAATAAAATGATATTTATATAACAAATAATTTAATGATTATAATAATATAATAATTTAATCTATAGTATATAAAAAAATAAGTGTTGGATAAGGCATAAGTTTTGAAAAAAAGAGAGATTAGATATCACCTTACTTCTAGAGTAACTATTCAGTCATGAGTTCCTAGAAATAATTAAATAAATTAAATAATTAAACATAATTTAATAAATTAAATTATATATGTTACATGAAAAATTATTGTATATAATCCACACCAAAATAGTAACTAATTATTATAGCTTATATCTAAAAGGAGAAATTGTGAGATGAGAAATCACTTACCATATATCATGAATTTCATCATAAACATTCACTAATTCTGTATAATAAAAATAAATTTACTAGAAATCAACCACATAACCATATAATTATATCTCACACAATATTATGAAATTATGATAGCATTTTATTAACAATTCCATGTAAAATTTATGACTTGGTTAATATATTCTTGTTTTCATATTTGTTTTGACGTAGTATTCAAGATCCACATAGATAGATAATGATTTATGTGTTTTAATAATGAAACAAACTAATATAAATATCAAATATATTCATTGTATACATTTATATAATATTCTTTAAGAGGTAGAATTATGGTTTGAAAGAAATTGTTCATGGAGAACAGTAGGTCGTACGTACTCATGAACACAATTCCTATTAAATTGTTAAATTTTGAATGAAAGAAAAGTAAATTTTAATTATATATACAATCATTCCAGAATAATTATTAATTAATATATATCAAAATTTTTTATTAAACCCATCCTTAATTCATTTCATGAAAATCATTGATGAATCATGTCACTTTGATGTGTCATTAGATCACACATTCAAAAAGATATCATATTCATAAAAAATCAATGGAATAAGGGAATTTTTTTATTGTAATTTAAAAATAATAAATAAATAATAAATAATAATATATATATATCATATAAAAATTTTAATTCATTTATTATTCTCACCCATAAGGGGTGGTAAAGGAAGAACCATCGACATCATTTCACAAGGCGGTAGTACTTCATGCACATGATGGATAATTATATATCCCATTTGATGGAAGTGTGTAAAGGTTTAGTCTATACCCTACAAAAAAATATCAGTATATTTAGGATAATGAAGCTAATAAATATTCGTAATATAAGGATAATTTATGGTATAGATATATAAAAAAAGATAAATACTCATTAAAAATTGTTACCTCTTCATCTCGTAACACCTTTAGATTTTCAAAAAAGGTGAAATTTAATAACTTTCATCCAAAATAGGGTCTTCTAATATGATATGAGAGATTTTGGGAACATATATGGTCAGTTTGTTAATGAAAAAATGGTCATCATATGTGTGTATATGGGGGGGGGCTGAGTGACATTTTATTGTGTAGAAGGTTAATTCATGTAAATAAAAAAGGTAAACACTATTCAGATGTTATAAAAACATCATGTTCCTCAAATAATGAAAAAATATAGAAACAGAGGATATGGTATAAATATTTCCAGAAAATTGATTTTGGATGTGTTTATAGGTAATTTTACCCCATATGATAATGATTATCAACTATGTCAACTCGTTTTTGACATATTCACCATAATTATTTTTTTTATCCACTAATATTTTTTGGAAAAAACTAATTTCTGATTAGTATGAACAATAAAATAAATTTATTCAAAATATGGAATCAATTTTTCAAAATTCAAATCACATATTTGGAAAACAATTATTTTAAAAATATTCTCATAGACGGGACGAGACAACTAGGATTTAAGGTGAAAATTTTCAAAAGATTGAACTTTTGTAGATCATATTTCATTGATAAATTGATTAAAATGAAATAAATTTAAATTTTAGCTTTATTTTTTATCTAAATATACATAAAAACCAAAATATATATAATTTATCTTAAAACATTAATTAGAATAATTATCAGTTTTCAAATATAATTTAGTATTATTAGTTGTTAATCAAAAAATGAATCATCTTTCAAAAATACCAAACATTCACCCAAAGTATTTTTTGATATACCTTTTTCAAAAATTAAGTATTATTTTAAAATAAAAATTATAAAACAAAGAAAATAACTTTTAATACAACAATTCCCTTAAAAGGCGGAAAAAATCCTTTTAGAAAATTATAGTTTTTAGATTAAAATATCATTTATTCTTATATTATGATAATAAAACTTTTTGGTTGAATGTAAAATGAATTTTTTTGAATTGATAACATATAAATATCATTAATATCTCACACTAACTGTTATTTATTAAATATATATATATATCATCATTGTGGGAATAAAAATTATTTCTTCGTAAAAAAAAATACTTTATATTACATTGATGTTTATTTTAATTTATAAATAACCTATTAAAAATAATTCATTTTATAATTAATTATAACTGTAGTTTTATAATTTTATTAACCCTATTTATACCATCCATTATAATGGCTAGGTCTTAAGTATAATATTATATTTCGTTTTGGTGAAACATGGCCTTTTGTAAAATGCAAGATACTGATGAAAATCAAAATTATGTGTAACACATTCTTAATATAATGTTGTGTGTACCAAAATCATGTCTATGCTTTTCATATAGAGGAACCATATCATGTTGAATCTTATAATGAAATCAAAACAAGGTTGAGCATACAATTCAACTATACATGAAATTTTATTTATTTAATAAAATTTATTTTATAAAAACATGAGGCGTTACACTGTTCTACTCAGCTATCTACCACATGGCCCTTTCCTTTCATCAAATACCACCTAAAATCTACTATAATATCATAATTATTATGTATGGTGTGATTACAAGACTCAATATTATACCACCAATGTTTCCTTCACAAAATGTGCTCACGTATACAAGTGTATACAATAATATTAATAAATGTGTAACAAATATAGTAAAAAAATCCAAAACTAAGTCATTTCTCACAAACCAATCCACAGAAAACACTCATTTGATCCTTCTTTGGCTCCATTCCATAAGGATAATAATGGTTTTTTTAGAAAAATGATGATCCATGAGGTTAAAGAATCATGCTACATTGAATCATGTGACCTTGAATCTCAACATCAATATGCATTAAGGATGTCATGTCCACATAATTCCCTAGGAATCTAGAGTTACTGATCATCCACTAGGAAAAGAGAAAACACACCATGGAATAATCTCTTCATAAATTTATCACATGTAATCCCTAATGGTTCCTCATATCCCTACCCTCTGCATAAGTCCCCCATCGTAGTCTTAAAAAATCATGCACAATCTCCCATTTTTGGATTAACATTTTTTGATTTTCCACCTACAATGTCTCCAAGAATAATACGAAAAATCACACATATCATTTTAATATAGACAATAATGTATAGAAATAAAATATTTATATGTAGGAAAATAGTAAAAATTTTCAACATCGAACATGAATAATTATCTACAAGCTTACTCTTGGAAACAATGGTCACATTAGGTTCTTAGTGTCACACACACTCAAACATGTGATCATAATATTGCACAATCACCAACCAAGTCTATGAATAAGTCATATTAATGATTTTTTTAACAAAACCCAAAAATATTTGAAACATCCTACCTTAAATGTTGTAGATGGGAAAGGTAAAGGTAAAATAATCAAGAACACCTATTTTGTGTCCTTATTATAAGAAAAATCAACATTTGAGGTTCACCAAGGATACCTAAAACAAAAAACAACAATTTTTTTACAAAAAATAAATAAAATACCACATGTGATGATATTTTGTATCTTCTGGATATTTAAAAATTATCATTAAAATATCAAATGTGATGATATATTCTCTCCACTGAATAATTTCAAAATTATCGTTTAAGTAAACTTTTTCACTCTAAATATTCTCTTAAAGTATAAATATCATGTGGGATTTTTTGATAAATTACCCCTTTATAATTCTCTCTTGATATATTCTTATACATTAAATTTTATAATTATCCATTATAATTAACCTAAATTATCCTTTTATAATTATCTTATGATACAATCATATAAACTATCGTTTTTTATAATTACATTTTGACAATTTATACTATATTATACATTATATTTATCTCTTGATAAATTATAAAAAAATTTCATTTGAAAATTATAATTGATAATAAATCCTAAATTATACTTTTATAATTACCTTTTTATAATTATTTCTTAAAAATGATCCATTTGTAAATATCTTTTGATATTTTGTTTTAAATTATCTTTTATAATAATTTTTTTATAATTTCATATAAATTACACTTTTATAAATCCATGTTATTATAAATTTATTAATTTAATTCCATAAATTATCCATTTATAATATATTAATTATAATTTGATAATTATAAATAAATAATCCCTCAAAATTTTCACACAAATATCCATTGATAATATTTATACAAACTATTTGGGACATATTAATTTATTTTCAAAAAAATGTCATTAAATTAAATAAAGTATCCCAATGTCTAATTTTACCAAATATATGATGCAATTAAAATTCATCACCTACCTTGAGTAAATATCAAATTTGAGTTCTAATAGTGTTCTTAGATTTCTCATATGACATACCAAATGTGATATATTCATTTTCATCATTGTGTAAAACAAAAATACTGTATTATGTATTCTTATGTGTGATATGATCAAAAATATGATGCACACAACTAGTTTATAGTTCTTATTGTAAATAACAGGTCCCAGAAATAATGGTGGAATTTTATTTCTCATATGATACACCATTTTAAATATATTCAAATATTTTGAATAAATCATGAATGTTTAGTATAATCTATTTAATATTTATTTTTGTGTACTATTTCTCCATAGTTGGAGGTTTTTAAGGAGTTTGTGGGTTCATGGGGAATTCATAAACTGGTGGAGGTCTCATATTTATCTAGGTTTTTCTTTTGAATCCATTTCAGCATTAGAGAGGACTTTGTGCGAGCATGTGTGATAGAGGGTAGGCGGTGTGGTTCTCATCGCTTCACTCTTTCCCATTGGTCTTGGGAGTTTCATTATGGAAATGAATCGTGTATGGGAATGATATTGATTATCCTTAAGGGTCTTACATTACCCTTCCATAATCAATTGATTCGGGGGCAATGGGAGATGCTATAGGGGGCTATCTGTGTTTGGATGATAGCACGGAGGGGTTGCTGGATGCAGTGAATCCACGTGTTTGCATTGAGATGAATCTATCATTTATTTTCCCATCATGGATCCTTATTCATTCGATGGAGGGTTTTATGTGGTGGTAGCGATTGGTGTACCAAGCTCCCCCTAGGTTTTGTTCGTCATGTGGGTTCCAAGGGCACGCTATGGATTTCGGTAGGAATGAGAAGGGAAGAGCTCTATGTCGGGGGATCCCTTTCATATAGGCATCTAACAGGGCAGCTCATGTGTCTGAATCTATGATCGATATAGCGGGTAATGCTAGGTTGCAAGTCTGTTCTATGGTGGTGGTGATGGCTAGTGATTGCTCTCCATCATCTTCTCAGTTGTGGGTAAAGTCAATGATCCGACAACGTCATCGAGAAACCCTAATGTTTTTGAACCCAAGAGAAATGAATTTTCTTAAAAGGTAAAGTCATAAAACTTTATGTCATGGGATTCAGATTGTTTAGAAATGTCACTATTGGTTTTTGGAGGGATCTCTTCAGTGGAAGTGGTGGGTTGCGCACCTACGAGGGTGGTCTAGGTGGTGTCCATGAATATTTTCAAAGGGAAAATAATGTTAGCTACTATGCTGATACCAATAATTCCGATATAATTATATCCCTATGTTTCATAGGTATGTATTTTTCTATGCTGTCTTCGGAAGTGTTAATGTTTTCTCTGTTGGGTTTGATGGGACTCAACAAGGATGCACAATAGAGTTCTTCAAAGATTTCTTTTTTGGATGGGGTGGAGAGGGATATCGTGGTGACCCAAAAATCTACACCCTGGTTGATTCTGGTTTTAGCACATTAAGAGGAGACAACTCAATCGTCTCCCCTGGTAACATTGGGGAATAGTTTTTCGATGCTAGAGGAGTTGGAGAGTCTTTTGAATAAGAGGGTTCTAGTGCCAAGGAATGGGCGTTTATTGGAGTGCTCTTCCAGACCATTGACATGCTCGATGGCCAAGGAGGAGTTCTTCAAGGATCTATTCATCACGAGACTAGGTAGTAAAACTTGAAGGAATAAGATTCCATTTAATTGATGTCTTCTATGATCATACGGAACGCCCGTGGATTTAGGGTGCATACAAAATGAACATTTTTGGCTTCTGAGGCAAGGAGATGTAGGTCGTCTAAAGTGGACATTTTGGAACCGAATAAGGATCATGGAATGATATGTTGTTATTTAGGATGATGGGGGTCTATTTTTAATTGCATGGGAACATGGTTAATAAGAATATATAGATTTTTTGGAAGAATTATCTTCTGGTGGAGTTGGTGCAGGATAGAGAGCAGTGTATCATGGTGAAGCTATAGTTTAGTGGTACCGAAGTCTTGTTCTATGAAATCAATGCAAGTAACGATGTCTAGGAAAGAAGAAATTAGTGGGAGTGTCATGGATATTTTAATGAGGTAGGTTTATCATGGTTTTTATTATGGTATTTTAATTATATTATGGTCATTTTATAAATGAAAGGTTGGTCAATGGATTACAATAATAGCATGCTTGATTTTAAAATTTTCATTTCCAAGAAGGTACTTCTGGATTTGGGATTTAGTTGGAGAAAATTTACCTGGTGTAACAATAGGAGATGTGGTAATCACTTTTGGAGTAGACTGGATAGATTCCTTGCTAACATACATGTATTAGAGTCTTTTTCAAGGACCTTGGATTCATACTTCCCTCGACCTCTTCTGGATCATGCACCTCTATTGGTGGAGCTGAAAAAAGGGAGTTCAGATAGTAAGGAATTTCTATACATGATTAATATGCACTCTATGGATGGTTTCTTTCAAATTATGTGAATGTCGTGGGTGCATGAGCTAGATGGTAGAGTCGTGGATGGTTTATCTAGGCATCTCCAGTGGCTCAAGTGTGACATTAACAATTGGATCCCAAATAAAATAATAATGTTCATGTCTATAGAGGCACTACATGATGAAATTAACTGGTTGGAAGAAGGTCTTCAATAGAGATTGGATGACTCTTCCATTATAATTTTATGTGACAAATGATCATTTATAGAAAATGGTTGTTGGAGGTGGAGAGGGATTTCAAAAAATGATCCATGGTCAGGTGGCTGAAGGAAGGTGACATAAATAGTGGTTTTTTCTATGCTTGCGTGAAGGTGAGGCAAAATTTGAAAATCAATATTAGGGATGAGGATGTGTCATTTTCTTCAGATATCTAGGATGTTGGGAGTATAGAATTGGAGAATTTTTATTCATTGATTATAGGTGATCGTCCAGGGTATTCAGGGGGGAGCTTGGAACCCAAACATGAGGTCATCATGGGAATTATTTACAAGAGGGTTGATAGTGAGGATATTAGGATTGATGATGAGTCATTTTCTTCAGTTATCGAAGATGCTGGGAGGATGGAATTAGAAAAATTGTATTAATTTCTTATAGGTGATATTCCAAGGTATTCAGGGGGGAGACTTGAAACCAAACATGAGGTCTTCATGGGAAGTATTTCCATGAGGGTTGATAGTGAGGATAATTACACTATAAGTTTCATAATGTCTGATGATGAGGTCTTGGAGGTTATTTGTTTCATGCCATGGGAAGGTGCTCTATGCTCGAATGGTTTCCCGACAGCTTTTTAAGTAGAAGCGTCAGAATTCAGGGGTCCTCTATTCATCGAAGTTGTACATGACTTCCTTGGAGGCGATGTTGTCAACAGAAGGTCATGTTCCACTAGGGTCGTTCTATTTCATAATGTTAATGACCCTTTATCCATTAACTTCTATAGGATGATATGTCTGTGCAATGTTTCATATAAAATTTTAGAAAGCGTACTAGACAAGAGGATCATCAGGGTGATTCAGAGGGTCATCTCGTAGAAGCAACATTATTTGTCCAAGGTAGGAGTATCTAGGGGCAGTGGGATCCGGGCAAGAAATGTTGGTGGACATAAATAAGACGGTAGTTGGCTCCAATGTGATTATTCAGGTGGGAATGGATAAGAATTATGATAAACTGGAATGAATATTAATTTTTCCAGTAATGAGATTGCTAGGATTTCAGGAATGGGTTTGGGATCTTTGCATCAGTTGTTACTCCTCACCATGGCTCACCATTTCTCTCATGGGTAAGAGTTTTTTTCCAGAATGTGCGGGGGGGGGGGGGGGGGGGGGTGCACCAAGTAGATCCCCTGTCCCCCATTATGTTTATTATTTATCATGAATCTCATTCACATAATATTAAAATATTCCTGATGGGCCGAAGGATTATACCAAATAGTTCAAAAAGATCAGACAGATCTTTCTAAAATATAAATTTTATGGATGATATCCTTATTTCTATTAATGGAATTAGTTCTTATGTGGTTAGTTTTATGAAACTAATGTTGCTATATGGTGAGATCAGTAGTAAACAGATTAATTCCTTAATGATAAACATCTTTGTAGCCAATAGATGTTTTAGAACAAGGATCTGGGTCATACCAGACATTCTCAGAATGTATCTGAAATAGTTTCTAATTAATTATCTTGAGGCACCCATTTATAATGGTTGATATGAGAAGAGATTATTTGGATACATCATCAACAGGAATCATGGGAGGATTCTGAATTGGAAAAAATGTTTCTCCCCTTTTGGGGATGAGTGGAATTGAATACTAGTTTTATTTCGCCTATTCGGATTCATGTTATGTTTGTTATCACTCCACCAAATGGGATAATTTCATCTATGGAAAAGTTGATGAAACAGTTTTTTTTGAGATTCCAACTCATTGGGTAAGGGTCATTGGGCTTCTTGGAATCAGGTGGCCAAAACTCTAGAGGACGGAGGGATCGGCCTAACAGACATAGTTGTTTCCATGAAGACCATGAAAGCTCGATTGTCATGGGACTTTATGGATGGGAAATAAATGTGGGGCAGAACTCTTAGTAATAAATATGGAAGAAACTAAGAGGATTGGGACAAAAGGAAGCTATGAAAGATGGGGAAGATATGTTTTACCATATATAAATTCGTCAAGAGTTTTCTCGATGGTTTGTTGGATGAGGTGAGGTTAATTTATGGAGAGATAATTGGGCTGGAAAAAGAAATGTTTTCCATGATGTCTTAGACCGGTTATGTAGATTAGGGAGGCCAGTCATCATTAATGGTTATTGGAATGTATTTTGATCCCAGATCATATGGGACTCTTCAAATATGATGTGTTTATTGAGGAGGAGAATATATTTTATTTCACATTGTCTAGCTCAGGGTATTTTAATGAGTTAGATTATCCGGGTGTGATCTGGAAGGGAGGAGAGTCGGATAATTACGGGTCCGGATTATGGTGTAAGGAGGTCCCCATGAAAATATTCTTTCTAGTGTAGAGGTATCTCTATCATGCGCTTCCGTCAAAGGATAATATTCAACAGAAAGGAATTTAGATGGACTCTTCATGCATCTATTGATCAAATATAAAGGGGGAGACGATGGTACATTTTTATCTTAAGAGTGAATAGGATTCCTTTATATGGTATAACATAGATAGATGGGGTATATATGATGGAGATTTCTCGTCCATGCAGGGATTTCTTGGGAGCAGGTTTATGAGATCAAATCAGCAGGGCATGTAAATTATAATCAGAAGCATCAGGATTTCTGTAATTTTTTGGATGTTGTGGGAGGCCTGTAATAAGGCCAGAATAGTGGTTCAACTGACAGTTTTGCTACTACAGGTGTGTATGAAGTCTTTGCGACATGAATTGGGCTCACTAGTTAAGGGTAGAGAGAATTGTATTTTATTTGGAAACCTCATGAACATCCATGTTTGGAGACAGACAACTTAGGGATACGGGGTTCGATGGAACCCTCCAATGAATGGCCATAAATTTAATGATGACAGATCATTGACGGGTGGTCAGATTCATAGGGAAAGTCTCATCTAAGACAAGAATGGTTCGATTTTATTGTCTTTTAGCAGTATTCACGGTCCTGGGAATTCATTAGGTGTATAATTAAGTTATCTGCATTAGGGTATTATGTTGCGCAAAAGGTCCTCATTGGTGCTATCAGAAGTGGAATTAGACTCTGATGTGGTGATTGGGGCCTTAAAGTGGAATTTCAAGTCACCATTGATTGTGAACCACATTATACATATATACACCTTTTATATTTCTAGAGGATGTTAAGTTCAGCATATTCATAGAGGGGGAAACTTTGTGGACGACACACTTTCTTGGGGGGGGGGGGTCTTGAGGAACCCCCTGTGGTTTTTACTAATATGGGGTCACTACTTCTAGAATGTAATGGTTTTTTAGGGATTCCCTTGGGCTTTATCACATTCGACCTCCTTGATTTATTGTATTTGTGGAAGGATATCTTTTCATCATTCGAATAATAAAACAAAAAAATAATGATCAGATATAGGAACTAAGTACCTATATATCATACATAACTAATTGAAAATCATTATCTATTGTGACATAAATATGTTTTTCTCAATTCAAATGTATACTATTATATTATATGAAATATATCCTTCTCCCGAATTCATACTAAAAAAAACATAAATAAAAATCAATGGCATGACACATGATTTCAATATGTAAACTCCCAAATGATTCTATGATGAAATTTTTATTAATAAAAACTCCTTAGTATTTTGAATTATTATCCACATAAAATTCCAAAATTGAGATTCAAATAAATTTCTAAAAGTATTAATAGAAGTATTGATATTTAATGTAGACCATTATGAATATTTTTATAAACCTAGAATATTCAAGGAAAATAAAACTAACTTTACCGATGTTGGTAGTGTTAGTAATGTAATCACTTCAATTTTGTATTTTTCTATAATATTATAACGATTCCTATAATTTCAAAACAGGATTCTTGTGTTTCACCATTAACTATAATTTTTTCTAATTGAGTAACTTGTTTTTTCTATTCACCTATTAGTAACAATTTTGAAAAATTCTACAAATTGTCCTAAAATGCCTTGAAAATGACGTAGAAGTCATTAGTAAAAAGATAAAGTATTATTTATACCAAATATTGTAAAATAGTAATCATACATATCTTAAATATGGTAGATTATCAGTATAGTCTAAATTTAATTCTATTGTTTTCAAATTATATTTATGGATACGAAAAGGATGAATTTTCATGATTAGCCTGGTCAATTAGAACATAGTTATATCTTGAATATCTAGGAAAATTAAAAAATAACATTTCTATAAAATGCACTCAGGTATTTTACCTATGAATTAAAAAAGAAAATTATCATTCCATTCATACTTTTTCAACATCCGATAATCTAAAAAAACTCTCTAACTAGTTAAATATCTTATTGAAATTTTTTCATTATTTCCTTTATTATTAAAATAAAAACACCCTTCAATCTCCTAATAAATGTAAAACTGAACTAATTAATTTTATAAAATTAATATATTATCCATATGACATGATAAATTCTTATTTTATTATTTACCACTTCTATCATATATGGGTTGGTTCTTCTTTAATACCAATGAATTGGCTTAAAATCATCCACTATGAACCCATTGTGTATAAAATAAATTGGTATAATCCCTAGGATGTAAAATATTGTCCATTAAATTATTCTCATATAACTTATTAGATCATAAATAATATATTATTATAATATAGCCCAAAATTAAGAATTATAAAAATTATCATTTTATCATTTACAGCAATAATGAATATTTTAACACAAAAATCAACACATACAATTACAGACAATGAGATTTTTTACATTGAGGATTGAAAAAGAAATCAATAATAACCTAGATATTCATTAAACTATCCCATTATATAGTTTTGATAAGTCATTATTACTATTTTTAGCAATTTTTTCATGATCCATAGATTAACCACTATTATTTTAACAGAAATCCTCCCGTTTAGACTATCCATAGGGAGTCAGAATTTGTAACAATGTGTTCAACTCTTTTTTAATGATATCCATTAAATATTAATTATTAAATATGCATTGAGTTTTCTAATCTTGAAATAATTTAAATATTGCATTGTATTTAGAAACAACAAATTAAAATTTTCCTTGAGTTACATCAATAAGGGATCCTTTAGTGGAAAAGAATGGTACTACCAATATAAATGGAAAATAAATAACACTTACAGTTAAAAATATACAAAAAAATTGGTAATATATGATTTCATCCTCTAAAAAATAAGTAATCAACCCCTCTTGAAGGATAAATAATTAATAATCCATCTAAATACATCACTACGATTAACAACCGATATTATTAAATTCCAACATGTTTTGAAATCAACTAGTGGAAAAATATTTATAAGTTCCCCTAAATACAATATGAATGTAAATGTTATTTGACAATAAAATTCATAGGGACTATTTAATTTCCTTGTATCCATGATATAATATGGTATGATCCTATAAATGATAACACCAAATTATTTAGTGAGTGTTACTATAAAAAATTTGACAATATTTATTATGTTTGAGATTATATTCGTCAATAATTTTTTATAAAATGGAAATGTAGAATGTTCACCTCTAAATATAATATCAACTATTTCATCTATGACATTTGATAAAACATTTTAAATACTTTTAATTATACTAATAAATCTTTTTGAAACATTTAGGGAAGGGAGTAGGTGGCTCATAACACATTACATTAATATGAGTAATCTAGAGCATTAATATAATATAGAGTGGTTCCCTAATTTTCATATTTTTCTCATACATTTCTAATTATATATGTTATTTTTTATTTTTAATATTATTTTTATTCACTATAAATTAATGTTTCTTATATGTTTCGACTATAATGTTTGGGGGAATAGGATTCAATTCTATATTAAATTGATAGTCTTTTCCCCCTATAGATGTAATTTTAAAAAACATTAAAATTATTAATCATATTGTTTCTTCTTAAATTAATTTTTCTCAAACTATATATTATTTTAATGTTTCCCATTATACAATTACAATTAATAAATGTTTTCCATATTCCCTTTTAAATGATGTTCAATTATTTAAAATGTTAATTTTTTTAATAACCCAAATTCGATGTCACTCATTGATTCCACAAGATCTCCCTATGTTCTTTTAGATTTTTCATTTTACTAAATGTTTTTTTCTTCAGTTATTGATTATTTTTTCACAAAGTTTCCTTTTGTGATTTTTACATGGTATCCTATGAAGATTGAAAATTATTATATTGATTATATTTATAGGAGATTAGAATTTCAATATGTAGTTTTTATTGATTTATGTAATAACACCCCGATGAAGATATATGATAATTTTCCACATCATGTAATTTGATGATCATCCTTAATGTGGAAAATCTTCTGTGTGAAGTCATTTTTTGGTTTACAAACCCAATATCAGATGTGGGATAGTTACTTTATATGTAATCATGAATTTTTTTTAATACTTAAATAGATAATGGGGTATATAATTTCTTATTATATTTGGAGAAGCTATCTATTGAACAACATGTAAAATTGTGCCTAAAGAATAAATTTATGGTAGTTCATGATTTTGATAAATCCTCACGAATATTAGAAAACCATTCAAGGAATAAATAACATATATATTTAATTAATAATTTTTATTTATAGGGAAAAAAATTATTAATAATCAAATTTTAAGTAGTATTAAAAAGGAAATAAATTTTTTTAGAATATTAAAAGATATGTATGCAATTTCTGCAAAGCATTTGAATTAATATTGTAACATTTATTTTTATTATAATATTATTCCAATTAATTAAATTTTATTTGAGTTTAATTGAATTTATTGGGAGATCCATGAGATGATTTAATGATTTAATATATAAATTTTAATAACTATAAAATTTATGGCATTAAATATGTAGAATTAACTGATCAATTTCTATTTCATAATTTGAAGACTCCATACTTAGAATATTGACAATTAATATTTCCAATATCTTATTTAAATGTTTTCATAAAATATTTGATCATATATAAGTCTTTATATGATATTCATAACAATAATCATAATTTCATAAGTCCTCATATTCGATGTTGGAAATGAAATGAAAGGATGATTTTATAAAACATAAAATGTTTGTGTAAGACATAAAATTCATTTCATAATTCATAGTTTTATTTTTTCAAACATTATTTAGTCCACTAGAATAAATATTTTTCAAAGGGATCAGTGTTTAGTAAATATCATGTATAGGATAATAATTTTTTATTTCAAAATAAATTTTTTTGAATAATATTTATTATATTGGAAGATGTATAAAATGGTATAATTTCCGAACTGATACATGTGTGAAATAAGAGTCATGTTAGTTTTGTAAGTTTCAATAGCATCATTAAATTCCTAATTAAGAAATTCAACTGTAAAAAGGGGGTTTTCATTCTTTCTGATAATTAAGAACATATTAGTATGATAATGTCTAGAAATTAAAATACACTTTAATTATAAAAAGCCAATGACATGAATAACTAACAATAAATATTCAATGTTGTATAGAAAGTGTTATTTTATAATTTTCAAACTATAAAAAATATTTAATTATTATTTATATTCCTCTAAATATTTCGAGGAACATTTTACAAATTATTTTTAATGAATTAATTGGAGATTTATAAGGATGGGATAAAATGAAAATGATATAAGAAATTGGAATCCTCAGAATACCAGTGAGTAAAAGTCGTTAAAAATATTGGAATAATGAAATAATGGAATCACACTCATGTGGTTCTATTGAATAATAATTTATCGAATACATTGAGAACATGAAAAAATAATGACGTGATACATTTGGGGAAATATTTGATTGAATATAAACTGATGCTGATGAATACATTCAATATTTTTAGTAAACAGAATAAATGTTTTAGCCATCATAAAACATATATTAATGATATAGAGGGAGGGAATGATATTCAGTGAGTGAGGGAGGTAGGGAGGGAGAGTGGGAGAGTGATTAAGATATAGAGTGTGAGAATAATCTCAATTAATAGGATTATCTCTAATCATTTTTTAAATTTTTTTTATAATAACATATAACAATGAGTTTGAAACTATAATAATACAATTTAATTCATATTATGATTAATATAAAATCATAATAAAATATATAAAACCATGGTTCCAAATATAATAATTTATCCACTAATCATAGAAAAACATGAACCACACCAAACCAAAATATTGTTTAACTAAAACCACCTCATAACTCGCTAATACCAGAGGATGAAACCGTCCTAGGGGAGAAAACTATTGTGAAAATACTTGAGACCTCATAGGAAAAAAGTATTTATGTTTAATGATAAATAACACGATCCATTAATGGGACATTATGAAAAATAGTGAATGAGGAGTCTAAAAAATTAAAATATATGTTGTGGTTAACATAGGTGGTGGATTGGCCAAACAACCCACCATTTAAGAGAATGTATGAGAAATCATTTCGTCGGATGGTTAACACTAACAAATGTGATTACACTTGATCATGATCTACCAATCTGTAATAAGAATATAAAACTATGAAAACAAAAAAACTAAAATTTGAGTCATGATTTCTATAACTACAGAGCCCACAAAAGTCTGGTGACACATATATAGATAAAAACATGATGAGTGGGAAGATTATTTCAAGAGTCCAAAACAACAAAAATCACAAAAAATTTAGGAATTTGAACATCATTTCTGATCTAACATTGATAGAATACTGAATAAAAACAAAATTCAATGAAAATTATATAGGGATTTAGAAAAGAACAAAAGAAACACTTTTGGATATTAAATTAAATTCAACGATGTGAATAGGAAAAATGATTGTTGGCCTCCCCAAAAACACTATAACAATGATTTTTATCAAAAGACAAACATACCCAGGGGTAAAATGGATTCTATGATTGGTGAAAACCAATATGATGATAGTTTTAAGAATACTGCAATTGCTAGATCCTATGAGACCAAATGGACCACAACATGTATTTATTTCCATCACATAAAATATATTAATTCTTTACACCACAATAAGGGAAGGATATAATTTAATCAAAATACATAAAAATGGATCTATATGATATTCTCCAAAAAATATCAATTCATCACTAAGTGGGTGAAGGGTGAATCAGTGATACATTTTTCTTTTATTATTAATTTATTTTAAGAAAATATTCACCACCTATTAAATATCTATCAATTTTATGAAAAAACAGACCGCACATCCATAGGAAGACAAGTGTTGAAAATGTTCTATACACTACATGAGTAGGTATTTTATTGGAATGGTTTGAAAAGAAATATAATACCACAACTTCCACTAAAAACAATCCATATTGTTTGGATAAAAAAAGTTGTATATACCCTTAAAAATTGTGTATAACTATGATCAATACTAATGTTCATTTTCTTTTTATAGAATGATATATTTAATAAAATTTTGTTTGATTTTTAATTACAAATTCACATGTTGGATCAATATAAGTTACTGTTCTACCTTACCAACTTCTATAATAAAACATCTTATATATAAATATTTACCTTCATACATAACATATGGTAGAACCATCATTCATATAAACAATAAGGCTGATGTCACAGTCTGATTCTCAGCATGATTGCTCAGTCTGCAAACCTCTTCTCTCTACTAATTTTAACAAAATTATCTTCTCTGTTCACCTATGAATAAAACTAGTCATGTAATGTAAAATTTATATATTACTATTTAATGGTTCACAAAAATTGGTTTGATTTGGAGTTTTAAATTTTATTCCTTCTTAACCATATTTCTTTAAATGTAAAATTTTCATTATATTAGGATACACCATTTACTTCTTCAAGATTTCTAAACTATTGTTAAAACATCATGAATATTATCAAAACATCGATAGTCATTGAATATTCATTCCGTTATTCAGTGTAATAATATTGTTTTTTCATCAAATTTATTATGGTGGAAACATTTGTAATACTGAAGAATTTCTTTAACATGATATGTACCATCTATGAAAAAGTGATCATTTTGATTCTATGTAACAACTATTAGACATAAAACATTGAAACTATTATTCCATTAATATATTAAAAAATTTTATAGACACTATATCCCCCTTCAACGACACATTATAAAAACATATCAAAAAATGTTTTATATTTTCCTCATACAGATGATCTATTTTTCGGTATAGTTATTTGTATCAACATGTGGTGGATAGATCAGTCTCTACTTATCCATGATGAATCACAATAATTTATAGTCTAATGAATAAATAAAATATATTTTATGATGGATCTTGACCCAATTAACAAATTGATTAGATATAATTTTTATCTTGAACCAAAAGTAATACAATTCAACAAGATGAAAATTGATAACTATGTTATTCATAATCATTTGGTTGGTTGATATCTAGCATTTTTACATGCATCAACCTCGAAAACAGCCAATAAACTATTCATATGTTATAATAATCTCTATTTAATAAAATTATACCACTAATTGATTAATTAAATTCTATGTTTGATGAACTAGTATTAGTAAAAACAACATTCTATTTCTAATTATAGTACTAACAATCATTAAAAATTCACTAACTTATTTTTCTGAATAATTTAATATTTTTTCTTAAAGGTCTAAGTAAATACAGGAATCTCCACCTAACCACATTTCATAAAAATCATCATAAACATTAAACAATTCAATATCTGGTGACTTCACTCTAATGAACTATGACTGGAGGATGTTTTCTTTATAAATTATTCTTCCATAAAAACCTTATTCTATCATAACCCCTTCATGAATTTTATATTATCAGGATAGGGATATCATTTTCGGGCATAAATTTAAAAGTTTAAATTATTTTACATCGTGTCAAAATCTTCAATAATTTCAATAAAATATTGGAAGCACAATTTCTCCACTTTTCCTTCCTAATGATTTAACCAAAATTTTCCTATAAAAATTTTGATTTATGGGAAATATATGATTAGAAAATCATTATTTTATTTTTTTTGGAGACATTCAAACTCTAATAAATTTCACAAAACCGTTAAATAATATCATTCCAAACCCATTATAAGTCGGACACAAAACTTCATCCACCAACATTCTTCAAAATAGAAATCTAAAACTTTGAGACATTCTTATCAAAATTGTTTTTGTTCATCTGATTATGATCTTCCATAACATATGTATCACTTGATCCCAAAAACATTACAAATTAATGTGATTTCCAATTCTAGAAAACATATTGAAAACTATAATCAAAATCCTATTGCACTATTGAAAAACACATTCATCCAACCTGGTCCCAACAATCTCCCACTTTGAATTTTGTTGTCAACTATGGTTTATAATTCACTAATGTTTGTATCATTAAAACTTAATTACTTATAAATAATTATACTCCTAAGTGATCAAATAATTTATAGGAAATATGATTGAATCCAATAAAACCCATATTTTCCAAAATTATTGTCACTTGAATCTTCTTCAGGATTCTAACATGTCTTCACACCATTTTTCTCATCTTTCCTAACATCATCTACTTACCTATAAAAATACAATTGACATGAGAACTCCAATAAAATATTATAATACTTCAAAAAAAATTCAATTTTTGTTCAAATCATATCAACTACCACCTATATATAATATTCCTAAAATGCATTAGCATATATCAATGGATAGATTTAAGATAAAATTACCCCCTTTAAAAACGATATCTATAGACTAGATGATAGTGGGGAAAAAGAAAATATACTATAAGTTTTATGTTAAAGAGGTTGAACACCCATGTTCAACCTCAATTTTTATATTTCACCTTTTAATAGAGGTTTTTGATTATTTTAGATACATGTTCTAATTTAGGATCATACACCAAATTTTATTAATTCCTCTCCCAATGCTCAATAATGAAAATTATATTAATATTAGTGTGTTTTGAAATGGAATGTTGTAATTGGTTTCTTTTATGTTTTGTGGAAATCTAATTATCACTACCCAAGAGAAAGGGTTAATTTACAACCCCATGGAAGTCATCCAACTGAGTCTGTGTGTATATAAGTTCAATATAATCTTGAGTGGGTGGGATATACTCAGTTTCATAAATGATATGTCTTAAAATTTATATTCTTAGTATTCCAAAATTGAAAACATTTTCCCAAAAATTAAACTCCACCAGATGTGGATCTTCTATCATCAACACATATAGTACAATCAATATTTTAGTACCAAAACAAGTTAATTATTTCTTAAATTTCTTATAAGATTCTGAAATATGTTATCTAATTGTTATACATACTAATAATTTTCCATGTAATTAGGTGTGATTATTTTTTTATAACATTTGAATCACACAGCAATGTAAAACCAAAAAAAAATTCCGGTTTTGAGGAAGTTGAATATAGAAATAATCCCATCATCTTCTATAATTATATATTATTGAAATCATTAACTTATATATAGTTATTTATCATGGTTCCCATTGAAAGTTTTCAGGAAATATGTATTTAATTTAACCATCCAAACTTCATCAAATGTTCCTTAGCATACTTTTTTAAGATTGTAATATATTTTTATTCATTTGTGATATTTTTAACCCAAAAATTATTTAATTTATCTAGAATGTACATCACAAACAACATTTTTATCTCTTTACTAAATCCTTTAGATGTCCAATCATTTTTCATAGAAAAAATAATGTCATCAATATAAATAGATATAATTTTGAAAAAATCTAAATTTCATTGATGTATATATTACTATCAACCCTTCTGTTTATAAAAAACCTATTTCTTAATAAGGTATTGATTTTTAAAACAATTCCCTTAGAGGTTTCTTTATAATATTAAAAGAATTCCTCAAATTACACACAAAATAATCAACCATGCTAATAACAAAAACAAATGGTTGTTCAACAGAAAATTCATCATCAAGATAGTCCTATAGTCATTCCCACAACACAACCATATGAAATATGGTTTATATTTATTTTGAAGCACTAGTTAGAATGATTGTAATTATTTCAAATCATTCCTTCGGTGCACAATTGTAATCAAAATAAATTCCCTTAATCCTTGAGAAATATTTTCTGACTAACCCTTCGTTTTTTCTTATTAGATAACCATATTCATTAAACATTCTTTCCGAGAATCCACTTTATACCAATAATTTTTTTTCCATTTGGTTTAGGTTTGAGTTCCCAGGAATAATTCATTTAATTATAATCCAAAAATTCATTCCTTACCTTTTTCCTTTCTCATAGGTCAAATTCCTCATTAACATATTTCATCTCAATTACTGAATAAATTAAAAATTTGTTATAATTATTGATGTTATTATTGTTTTAGCCTTGAGATGTTGACCAACAATTATTTATTTAGCTTCCACTTTCCCCCTCAACTTAAGATGAGATTTTGGATATTCTTCCTCATCATAAGAAACATATGAGTCTGATACATCTTCTTTTATAGGATTAATTTTTTTTCATACTTACTATAACTCTAAAATAAAATAAGTCATCCTATTCATCTTCCTTATTTTCTTGATTTCATTTAGCATCTTCCTTTACTTTTTCATGTAATTTTACACCAATAGAGTCAACTAGTATTCATATCTCTTTGTTAAAGCATATATATCCTCCCCCATTTATAGAATAGACAATAAAATGTACATTGTACCCTCTAAGATCAAATGGTCCATGGTTTACACATTTGTTATTATGATGCGTGGACTCCCAAAAAATCTATGAGTTTTAATGATGGAGTTTTTCAAATTACATTTTATGAGGATTTATTCATATAATTCCATGTTGAAACACCATTTTTGAATATAAATAGTTTTTCACATAGAATGCCACCAAAAGTAATTTAAAAAATACAAGGTTTGATTAATATAATATTCCCCATTTTAACCAAACTTTTATTATTACTCTCAACGACACTATTTTGTTGAGGTGTATATTTTGTATTGAGCTTAGGACATGATACCTAATTTTCTTGATAACTTCTTTTATCTTCATTCTTATATTCACCACAACTATCTCATTACAAATTCTTGAAATAATAAACATATTAATTCTCATCGTTTTATCCAGAAACATTTTTATAAATTCATTGCATCTAACATTTATTTAATGTTCATAATACAAGTTATTCGAGTAAAAAAATCATTAAAGGTAATGAATTACATATATATTTCAGATTATTATTATCTCATTGGACAATAAATATAAAAATTAATAAGATCATGAGGTCATGTTGAAATAATTTCAACATTCTTATGCAAAAAATTTGTAATACTCATTTTCTGACTAATTGTACAACACCAATTTTTTTTTATTAAATTTCATGAAAACAACAAAATGTATCTCCCTTTGATAACATACTCATGTTTATTTGAAACATATGTCCAAACCATTTATGTCACAATAAATTTTCATATTTTATTCTTATATAACATGTTTTTTTTTCAATTCACCAACTTGATAAAAGTTTCCTTTTAGGAATTGGCCACCTGTAAATTCATTTCTAACTAACTCTCCTTTCAAAAAAATAATATTTTTTAAATACATCATTATTCATTTCATCATAAAGTTTTAATAACTTGTTAAATTTATTTTTAACTAATCAACAAAAAAAATCATTCATTGATTTCAACATTTATTCCCCAATAATAGTGAATCAAACTTTTATTATTTTGAGGGTTTCATAATTGCTAACGTTTATGGTTATTTCATTGAATTATGTAAAAGCATTTAAAAATTTTAGTGCTATCATCATTTGTAAATATCACCCCAATACATGATTCAAGGGCATTCTCCTATTGTATCACTGGGAGTGTTTTGTACAAAAAGATCTTTTTCATTACCTGTCTCCTTCATCACTTTCGGCAATTGACAAATGTTTTAATTTTTTTTGTGATAGTAAAAATATAAGGAATAATTTTGAATGTTTTCTAGGTTGGTTGCATCATTCACAAATAAATTCCTTGGGTAAGAATCCATTCTTTACATTCAGAATATTGTTATCGGTTATCTACAAAAAAATCCTCTTAATTTTTCCTCCATTAACAGGATTGACTCCCCCTAAAGCTTTTCATTCTATAAAACATGGAATAATTTTATTTATGTTTTTTAAAACAACACATATTTACCAATTCATGGATCCACTAACATACCATCTATAAACATATATACAATTCCTTTATTTGTAACATCCATACAGTCCATAATTGTGAATAAGTTTCTCAAAAACATTCTTATATTTATCATTCGACCATTTTTTTACCACAAACCTGTTTGTTATGATCCAAACTATTATTTTAAAACTCAGATTTATTTCCATAATTATTATAATAATTTATAGATGAAAAAAATTGACTAGAAATTTTTAGAAACTATTGACATCACATATGGGTTGGTTTGGGACACTTATATGTCTTTACCAAATTTTTCTATCACATAAAAAATATCAACATTTTTTTCATCAAATGATAGAATAATTTGATCCCTAATAGGTTCACCAATTCAATAAAATTCACTAACTTCATAGATATGTTTCATGATACCCGTAACACACTACACACCCATAGAATATTTTTTGGACAAGCTCAAAAAATTCTTTTGTTACCTTCAACATATCTTCAAAATTTTCATTAGAATTATTTAATTTCATAAAATTATTCTACATAAAATAAACTGATTCATTTAAACTAACTTTTTCATTTAATGGATTTTATTTATTTAATGTTATAGGAAATTCATTATTCACATTCTTGATTTATTTTTCGAGTCACAAAATCATTCTTAATTATTCTATAAATTCAATCATTAGATGACATTTTATATCATACTCTTATTCATAATAAAAACTATTTTAATACTAATAATTAATAATTTATGCAATGTAATTGATTTATCCAAATTTCGTAGTACCCTTTTCATCATCACCTTCTCAGTCTTCATCTTCATCATATTTAAGAAAAAATATTCATCTATTTTATTTGGGTACATTTATATATATTTTCATATAAAGGGGTTTAGAATTATCACCCTCATTAATCCAAGATCATATATTACTTTTATTATCATCATCACTAATTTATTCATTCTATATTTTGGGGAAATACTTATCAAGTTTCCCAATTCATATAATTTTATAAGAAATCTAGTGATATTTCCCCTTATACATTCAAATACTCAATTTCACATATTTTGAAGTCATGGATTACAAATCATCAAGAGTGTTTAATAACTCATTTTGGGAATCATCATTAATATATTCTTCTTATTAATAATATTTTTTATAATTTCCATTCATGGAATCCTTCAGTGAAATTTATTGATAATGTTTTTTTTCTTTCATAACATTATCCCTTATCCTTTAATAAGTAATGAGAGTACTATGAAGATCTTATAGAGAGAGAGTTTTAGGATCTCCTTTATCCAAAGTTGAAACTATTGAATTAAACTTTTCATGAAGAACTCTCATGATCTTTTAAACAATATTTGAGTCTTATAGCATTTAAAAAAGATTCATTATTTTGGTCACAACATCATTATGCAGTATAATGAAGTCACTAAAATATGCATTTTTACCCATTTTCATATCATTAGACTTCATCATCTATATTTGAAACATTGATTTCTTCACCTTTTTATTTCCTTCATAAATAATATTAATCATTTTCATGATAGAATTGGAAGAAGAAACAACCTTTATAATTAGAAACTAAAATTTATATGTGATGAGGGTAAATCATTGTTAGCTCTTCCACCATTTTTATGATTCGTCATATCTACATATGTGAAAGGTTATTTTCCAACAATAGGAGTAATAATATATCTTCCCTCTTTTAAATCATCATTCCCAAAAATAATAAGCTAATCGATTAATATATATATTTTTATTATAGATCTTGTCATCAATGGCCAGAATCCCATTAACATTCATAAAATTTATGTTCTGTATTAAAAAATCTCTTCAAAAAGTAAAATAATGGTTATATGATGGGAACCTTATCCATGATTCCAAGAGATATTTCCCATATAAGAATAATTTATCATTGAGAGGGAGAGAGGGTGAATCAGTGATTCCATTTTATTTAATGGCTTCTTTCTTTTATGAAATCCTTCACTTCTTGTTAATGATCTATAGCATTTTGAAAAAAAACTATCCACACATCCATAAGAAAATTATTATTTACATGGTTTACTACTCTAATATATTATATACATCATTATAATGAGTTGGATAAAATCCAATTCCACACAATCCACTAGAATTATATCATTTATTTTATATACAATAAAATTATGATTTTCACGTACGTGTCTCTTGAATAATGATCCAAATAGAAATTCATGTGCTTCTTAAAGAAAAAATAATGTAATATATATTTCTGAAACATGTAATGAAATCTTCAACCTATGGGTAATAAAAGTTTTTCAAAATGCCTTATCAACATCTAAAAAAAATCAAGGAAGTCATAAATCCTCAAATTCTAACATAGAATCTGGTAGAAAGAACATTCACAGTAAAAGAGTCAGATTGCTCAGTCTAATTCCCTAGTAAGATTTCTCACCCAAAATTGTCTTCTCTATAAAAGGAATTCTACACATTCAACTTCTTTCTTCACCCATGATCAATATCAGTGTTTGAATTTCTAATGTACTAACTATTATTTTTAGGTTCCCTAGTATTTTTTTCGAACATCATGTTAAATTTTTTTTAGTATAACAAAATTTATAATAACATCAATTTCTCATTAATTTTGGATCTATATTTAACATCATAAAAGAATAATTATTATTCATAAAAACATATCGAATCATCTAAATACATCAGTATGCATAAAAAATTATAACAATTATTTAGTCATATTCATTTTAATACAAATTTTATTTGTTATGGTTGAAGCATATGCATGTCTAAATATATTCATTATGATGAACTTTACAAACTATGATAACAACTCATTATGATTATACAAACCAAATGATAGAAATATAAAATAAAAAACATTCTTCAATAAATAAACATTACAATATCTAAATATATCATCTACACCTTCATGAAAACATCAGAAAAAATTCAAAAAAAATCTCTTTATTATTATATTGAGAAAACTCTCCATGATTACAATGAAGTTATCTAAATCTGACTATGTATAGTTGATCAGTATCTATATCTCTCTTATTGATTAGAATTAGTTCCATTCCAATGAAGCAACACCACTTATTTTATGATTACTCTTGACGTAGTTAATGAATCGATCAGAGATCCTTTTTAGCATGAACCAAATTTAATACAATTAAACTCGATGAAAATGGTTGACTAAATTTTTCATCGCCATATTGTATATCAATATCTAACATTATTACATGAATAAATTTTAAAATCACTTAGTTATCTTTTCAAAAGTCCAATCTACTGCCACATAAAATATTTCCCCTCCTGATGGATCAATGGAACAATGAATCTGATGGATCTATATAACCAAAAACATCATTCCTTTTATAAATAAGACATAAAAAACTTCCATTATTCAATAATATATTTACCCTTATATTTTTTTCTTATGGATTATTAGTCTGATTGAAAACAAGAATCTTTATATTCTCACATTCCAAAAAAAACTACCAATCCTTGAAACAATTTTTAATATTGTGTTCTTATAATGACGAATTGAGACCAGATGAATTGATCTTAAAAATGAATTCTTCCCAAAAATCAAACTACTAACATGACACCTTCCATAATATTATAACATTACAATCGATGTAGAATCATCTAAATTATATTACAATATTTCTGTTATTTTCAATCCTTTCAGTTTCTTTTATATCATGTCACATTTATTGGCAGCATCCCATCATTAATAATGGATTCTTTATAAGTTTACAAAACAACTAATGATTTATAAAAAATATAATTCAAGAAAATAATCATCATATTGTGTATATTGAATTTATGACTCTGATACATTACCTCACACTACTAAAAACTTTGTTTTTGAACCCAGTGTGATTCTAAACATAACATCATCCACAAATCATCATTAAAATATAAAATTAAATCATATAGAATTTTTTATCAATAATTTGTTTGATATTTTAATTATGACGCTCCATTTCACAAAAGCAATACAATGTAATGGGATTTTATATTCTCAACAAAAAAATAAAAAACTATTTTCCGAAACAACATTTTACTTAAAAAACATTCAGCCAACAATGTCCCTACACTATAATCTAGGATTAATGGAGAATAATTTATCACCATATAATTCACTAATTTCGATAGTTAGATACTCCCAACATCCACCCTATATATATTTTTCTCATAGAAGAAGATTAAATACATGATAAAACCGTAAAAAAAATAAATTCATGTGTATTAAGGGTGAAGAAGAAGAATTATAAATTCTATCAATCAAATAATTTTGATCATAGAAATGAGAAAGTGAATATATAACAAGGATAAGAATGCTATAAATCTTATTTTGTAATATCATTGTATCATAGAAGGAGGTGAAGAATGAAGATGATGTTTGATTGAATAATGATCATGAATTATAATTTTTCTCTTATTATATCATGGATTTATAAATTCACTCATTATATATGTAACAAAAATAATATATTAGCTTCTTTATTTATGTAAAGTATCTCATAGTAGTCAGACATCCTACAAATCTAGAGGATTAGTGTCTCGAATAGTATCTATAAAGAAGATTATTTTACAATGAATGGAAACTATACTAAATAATTTAACATCACTGGACCCCATTATAGATATCACATGAAAAGATTATCTTCATAACATGTGGGGATGAAAACATAAGCTATGTTTAATATTAGAAAGACATTATTAGAGAAAAATATCACAATGTTTCAAATAAAAACATGCAGTAAAACCTACATCATACATAAAAACGTAATAAATATCTTAATAATTTAAATGATAGTTATAAAACATAAATTAGAAACATAATATTATAAAATCATAATTAATGAAGAATAAAATGTTATGATGTGGTTTAAAATACATATCAGTAATAATAAAACAAGTAAGAAATATATAAGTGTGGAATTAATTATAAACAAGTTCAAGAAAATATTGAATTTCGGGAACAATAAATATATCATGGTGATGATGAATAATCTGATAACCCAAATGGAAATTGGGGTAAACCATATGAATTTTAAAAAAATTGTGATAAAACAAATTATTACCATTCCTTTGTGAAAATAAACATCTTATCCATTTTTTAAAATATGGGAAAAACCATAATGCAGATGAATTTTTCTAGAAACTCCTTAAGTCCACAGATGACTATTTCCTAATATATAATCCTAAATGAATACAGAGGTGAGTGATATTAGGTGCCACCCCAAAAAATTCATAAATATGTCTTCCAAATAACATTAATCATAGTTATATCTTAATGAACCAATGGAAAAAATAATGTATTTATCAAGCGTATCAGATACCATGAACATAAGAAATCATAGTGTATTAAAATATTATTTTCAAAAAGGGATCATATCATATTAACAAGTAGTGAATGATAAAAATGTCACATAATTAGATGTAATAATTAGAGTAAAAATAGAATTACAAATATAATGTTTTCCACAAAATAAATATATTTTATTTTTATAATATATGGAATGAAAATTTATTTAAAAAATCATTGTGTGAAGGGAAAAAGTAGAAATATGAAAACAAATTGATTATGATGTGTCCTAAGTTAATAATAATGAAAAATATAAAAAATAATTCTAATGAATCTACAGTATTAAATAATGAAAATATAATTTTTAATTAATATTATTTAGCCTTTTTGGAGAACAACTCATTGGAGAAACATTGAACGACATTAATTTCATAAAAGAAGTAATGTAACATACTATGATCATAAAATACATTAAATTGTTGAAAAAATTAAATAGAACAATTTATAAGTGAAAATCAGTGACATAAAATATAACTTTCCTTAATGGTAATGGGAGTTATTCATACCAATGATATACTTTTACTAGATAAAAAACCAATAAAATAAGTTATTATTTAAAATAAAATATAACTAAAATATAAAAAAAGAGTAAATTCTATATAAAATCATGTAATGTTCGAATAAAATGTTTCATGGAATATATATTCCCCTAAAAAATGATATAGACATATGAGTAAAAAACTGTTTCATTGATACACTTACCATTACTCTCGATTCTAATGGAATTAAACCACATTCTTCAATAAAAAATTTAAAAAACAAAATAAATTATTTTATTTCTATATTAATACCTAAATCCATTTATAATTTTCATTTATAATAATTTAATATAAATGTATAAACATAATTGTATGATATATGAATATTACATCATATTAGATGAATGTACAACACATTTCAAAATTATATGCTTGAGGACTGTAATAGTTTATTTTCAATAGAAACAAAGAAAAAATATTATAAAATTGTGAAATATCTACAATTTATATCACAAATATATTCCCCATTATTAATTTTAATCAAAAAATTCATCATTACCCGGGAAAGGAATCATAAGAAATCGGTATGAAACGATTCGTAGTATGGTAATACAAAATAGATATATAAGAATAATGTGAATATATGGTTTTGAAAACATGAGAATAAAATTTTAAGACTATAATATGCTTAACATATATCTTATACATGAGTCATTTCATAAATATTTTATTTTTATAAGACATGAATCATATGGGAATCATGAGTATAATCCATGAAATCATAACATATGAATTAAGACTAGTAATTTGTCGAATATATATAAGCACAGAAAATCACAATTCAAGGATGCGTTTCAAGATGATCATAACCTATTAGGATTAGGATAATAACCCATTTACCTCCTTATGGATTGGCATTCCTTCTCCTTAACCCTCTTGTATCTAGATTGGTATTCCCTCCCATGTACCCTAGTTTTTGATCTTTGGATTCACTCTCACATACCCTCATTTTTTTTTGAATTTAGGATTCCCTCATATGTACCATCTTATTTCAGGTTTATGGGTTCCAACTTGTTTTTTGTAGTAGATTTCCTCTCATGAACCCTATATTTTCATATATGGGATTCTGACCCATGTAACCTCTTGTATTGGGTTTGGGATACCCACCTGTGTGACCTCTGGCTTCGAGCCTAAGATACCATCATTATTTGGACTAGGGATTCCCCCCATTTTAACCTATGATCTCATAAAACATATATCGTTAACATATGAATTGGATGGATATAAATTTCCCACCCATCACATAATGAAATCATACATGAATATTCTACAATATAAAGAAACATTCATCATATCAAGGACAATAGAAATAGATGGGTTTCCAAAACATTATATCATAATGCATATAAATAAATTTGATTCATTAACATTTGTTCAGATCATATGTTATGGAAAATAGATTGGCTTCCTAATTACTGATTGAATGTTTGTCTCATTAAATGAACCTAGTTCCAAAATTATATATCTTATTGAAGGTAAATGAGTGCCGTAAATATAATTCCATTAAAACATAAACCATTCAACAAAAAATATTTATTGAATTCTTGGATCATGACCCCAATAAAGCAGAAACTAGATCAAAGTATTGCATCATAGATGGAGACTAATTTTTAATGACCACCTGGAGCATTTCTAAATTTGAACATCCAATCATTGAAATTCACTTTTTAAAACATACACTATATCAAAAAAAATATATTAAAATAAAAATTTGATAACATTTAAAGAATATATTAAAATAAATTAAAAAATTCATGAAAATAATATATGTTGAATGATGGGAACCTCACTTGAAAACATAATAAATTTTGAGAACCTTTCTCTTCAAAACTATCTTCTAAAACATATAATGTAATATTGAAAACTTTTATAATTCATTTTATATTAAATATAAATTGAATAATTAAATAGAAAAATAGAAGATAAAATTAATCATTTTTCCATTAATAAATTTTAATGTTCATAAAATATTTTGAAAATAAATTATTCCAAAAATGATTTTGAAAACCATTTTTTGAAAAAATTGTTCTGAAAAAACAAACATTTAACACTAAAGAGAGTGATGAGGAATGATTTTCATAAAATTACTGTCTTTATTATATTAAATTTTCAAGATTGTAAAATAATACCAATAAATTATGTTATCATTAATGTCCATGTGGTAAGAATGTTCAAGAGTATTGTGACGATATGGATTATAATATTTTATTAATCAAAGAATAATTGCAATCAATCCCAATAAATAAAAATATTTTAAAAATAATCTATTACTGCATTGGAAATATTGAGACATACTATAAAATATATAATATCATTAAATTATGATCAAAATATATTTAAAAAATTTCATTCATGAGTTTTCGTTTCAACGGAATGTATATACACTAGAGTGAAAAATATAGGTGTATACCATGGCATGTATCTCAAAGAATTCAACTTGAAAAAAACATATTGAATTGGAAAACTTTGAACCATAACCACCGTGAAAGAAATATTATATAATGGAAATTTAAATAAAAATAAATTTTATTATAATAATAATATAATACATAAATGGGAATTATATACAAAAAATAATTGAAATGAGTGGTGAATAAGGAATGTATCCCACATATATAATATGTGAGATGCAGATACCCTTATATTGTATTTTAAATATCGTCACAGTTATACAATCCTCTCGAATAATAATAATAATATTAATATAAATCAATTACAAACAAAATTTAGATATAATACAATATATAATTTTTTATAACTTAATATTATCTATTTATTAACAATTCCATGTTAATGTTACACATTGGGTATTATATGATTTGTTTTTCATATATATTTAGACTTATTATTCTTGGTCCTATTAGTTAGATCAAGATATAAAAAATTAATTAATGTAAAACATGATATAAATATCATATATATTCAATATATTTTTATTTTTAATATTATATAAATTTTATAAATATTAAATGGAATTCATCGTTATTGGAGACAGTAGGCAGTATTCTCAGTAGAATTATGTTTCTATTTTATTGTTGTATTTATTAAAATAAAGTAAATTAGATAAATGTGTGTGTGTATATATATAATATCTCTCGATTAGAATTATTATTTCATATATATATATATATATATCATATTATTTCACTAGAACCATAATTAATACATTCAATTTAATCTTTGAACTAATGACATTACTTTGAGGAGGAGACAGTTGACAAGTCTAAAAAAAGAAATAATGTTAACAAAAAATGGAAATTAATAACATATATTTTATATAATAATTAAAAAATAATAAATAATTCCTAAATATATTATATATATAGATATATATAAATTGATTTTCCATCATAATTTGCAACCATGATAGGTGGTAAGGTAAAAAACGAACAACATCGTTTCGTGAGGCTCTAGTTCACCATACATGAGAATGGTATGTTTGATAACCATTAGATGAAAGTGTCTGTAACTGTTTCTAAAACCCGTATAATAAAATAAATATACATATATTTTAGACGTTGAGGTTATTATATAATAATGAAATCATAATATTTGAGGGGTAGAGAATGAATATAAAACAAATGATCTTGAGGAAGGATGTCACCTCATCATTGGGTTTCTCCTATTAGTTTACACCAAAGGGATTCCATGGGTGGATTTCAACTGGAAGGTAGTATTTATGGACGAAGGGTGGGATGTTGTAAAATGATGTGGTATGGTGTTTTCTGATCCAATACGGCTTGATTGGTGGGAGGATGTGAGAGGGGTGAATACTCTTTTATTGGGGTGGAAGAAAATCATTCGTGTAAATATAAAAATGTAAGAACTTTTGGGAGGTATCCCATACATAATGTTCCTAAACTAATTGTTAAAATTATATCCAAGTAGTATGTTGCTCTATATATTTCCATATAATGGATTTTTTATATTTTTAATGGTCATTTTGAATCTTAATAATAATCTTTAACCATTACATAATCTTGATTCTACCTTAAACACTGTAATTAATTTCAATTATTTTCATTAATATTTTCGGTCAAAAACAATGTTTAAAATATTATTAATTATAAATTATGATTATTCCACATATGAAAACCATTTTTAGAAATTCAAATCATAGAAGTGGCCAAAAATAATTTAATGAAAATCCCAGAGATTAGAAGACAAAGAGGGATTTTAAAGATAAATTTTTTAATATTGGGCTAATTTTTTTATATCATATTTTGAGGATAAATTGTTTACCATGAAATTAATTAGCTTATAATATATATAATTAATCTTATTTTATATATAAAACAATTAAAAAATTAATTATTTATATAAATAAATTGGATGAAAATGAATATTTTATTTAAAAATAATTTTATTCAAATTTTAATCAAAAAATGAAAATTCTAAGAAATATAAATCACTCAAATTAAATTTTGAACTTTTTAATTAAAAAATTATGATTCTTTTTTTTCAGAAAAAAAAGTTGTCAAAAAATATATTTAAAAATATTTCTCCTATAAAATATCCTAAAATTACCTATTATAAAGGTAAGTATTTTTATTCAAAAATTGGATTTATTTTTAAATTATCTTAATAAAATCTATTTTATGAGCATAATAAATATTGTATGAGAACATAATATATAAAATATAATGAAAACATTAAATTAATTTTATTTTTTTAGTTTATTTAGATTAATTTATTTGGTTAATAGAAAATTAGGTTTCTTATTAATGGAATTTATTCCTTCAAAAATTGTTATCACATCCATTTTCAACTAATTCAAAAAAAGGTATAAATTTTTAGATCACATTTTTGCTATTTTGTTTATCTTATTCACAACTCTATTAAATTATATATTCTGTAACTACAATAATATTTTAGTAATATATTAATAATATATTATAGTTTGATAAAACTAGGCCATGTGTGATACGAAAGTTAATAATAAAACTTGACATTGTGTGGATCATAAGGAAAACATATTATTTTCGGAATCGAGCGTCAAGAAAATTGTTTCTGGTAGTGATATCATAACATTGTGTTCTATATAATCCAATCCAAACATATTACATTCATATTACAAAATAAATGATAATTATTTCTTGAAACGAAAAATATCAAAAATATTATGTTATTTGGAAAAAAATAAATCATGAAATCTTGGTGTGTTACATTATCCACCCCCCAATAAAATTAATTTATCCCTTTAAAATTATCTTGTTTATAAATTTTTTAAAAAATTTGAAATTTCATTCATTAAAATTGATACTAAAACATAATATAAAATGAATATCTAAGAAATGATGGGTACCCAAAGTAAAATGTATCTAACTTTCCACATACGAGAACATACGGGGAAACGATGACATGGACATGGAGGAATATCATAAATAATCATAGAGATTGATAAAGAAATTTCATCACAATAAAGTGTCTTATCTAGAAAATGATAACCATCACAAAAACATAAATTTATTATGTGTGAAAGAGGTCATAGATATCATCACAAATGACTATAATAGGGCAATGTTTTATTTAATAGCCTTTTCATAATGTAGAATAATTTTCAAGAGAATATTTACTTACATTATTTAAGTATTATCTCACACATTGTTGTGTCGTGATCAATTTCCACTTCTTTTTTTATTGAATGAAAAAATGGTGAATTTTTCATTCCTAATGTACTAAAATACCATGATATAGATTGAAAGATCATTCGTTTTGTCTTAATATAGAATCAGAAAAAATGTTTATCAAAAGTTATCCAACATCCATGAATACTTATAAAGTGATATAATTCATTATTCACAAAAACATCATCTTATCATTCACATAAACTATTTCCAAAATAGTTAACCTTCATACCCTTTCCAAATTTGAAAATAAAAATCAATAAAAAAAAGTTCACTAAATCACCTGAACCATGATATTGTATATATCATATGGATGGTCATGGATGTCACATTACAAACATGTGAATACCTATTTTATTCATTCTCATAAAACATACTAATATCATTAATTACCATACATTCATATTGAAAAGTATTCTTAAATTATTATTCCATATATATTTGGATATATTCCTTAAATTCCTTCATATCCATCTATGATGGTGCAATTTTTTTTTCAAAAAACCATTATTAGATATGAGGTCATTAATACTATCCAATTTAATTTAACTCAATCAATTATCTATTTATTCCAGATAAACACAATTTTTTCAAAATCATGAGCACATTATGGGTTATATTCCCTTAATACAAAATATCACTATTCCATTATATCACTATTCTAAGTATCCATCACTAATTAAAAAAATAATTTCCATCGTTAATGAAAACCATATTCTCAAAATACTTGGGTATTTCCTGATTCATAAATCATAATCATTTAACTCCAAAAAATACACATCAATCATCCACCTTAATTCTTAAAACATTACTTGGGCTTCATCATCATATTACTAAATTCCCGATCTCCTATAATTTGATATATAAATCATGTCATAACATCCATCTATGTCAATCTTATCTTAATTCTTATGTTTAATGTAATCAAAACTATTAGAACATCTCAGGCATTTCACATGTCATTTATAGTAACATTATCTGTAAAAGTATTAGATATACTCATAAATACATCTTTATTTTTTTCATGGGATTTCAACTCAAGACAAGTATATTTATAATTCCCATACTTTCCAAATCAGAAACATTAAATGTTAACTCAGTACCTTGAAGTTCAAATTATTTACTAACATGAGAGAGTATTGGGTGAAATACACTTATCATTGAATAAAACCACATAACAATGAAAAAATTACTTGTAGGTTGTCTAAATCATGACACCTATTTAATCAATCTATTAAAAAAATTACACTAGTTTATTCATAGTAATATTATATTTGTATCATTTAGGATGGTTTTTATAGAGTTTCTGAGTTCCCAAAGCATATCCAATGGAATTGTCAAACCAAGTGTGCAGTAAGGCCCATTGTCATGCACAAGTTCTTAATCGATTCTAGCTCAATAAGATGTTTTAGATTTTGTTACCCCTATGTAAATCGGTTCCAGATCCACAGAGACATGTAATATTGAGATAGGGATTTATTTTTAGGAAACCACTCACCCTATCCTTTACAAAAATTCTTGGAAATTTTCTTGAACAATAACTCATCCTTAGAATTATACTAAGAGACATTCCTATGTATATATTTAGAAGAATACATTGGGATATTAATATACTTTTCTTCATTATAGCTCCCAATTTTTGACTAAAAATTTCATTTGATTATAACTTTATAGACATTCCAATAACATACATAGATATTTCATCATTTTAGATGAATATTAACCACATTACAAAAAAGCATGCTTGAGGGCCGTAATTGTTTTATATCATTGGAATGATGGAAAATCAATCTAGCATGTAGGAATATATCCAATTTCTCCATCAATGATCATCCACCTTAGTAAATCATCATAAATCCAATCATCATAGCATGGCTATGGAAAAATAATAAAGGGGTGAAATTAGATTCAGATAAAGGGTAAAAAAAAGTGAAACATAATCATAACCTGAGAAAAAGTGTATAGATACAAGAAAATTACATTTGAAGATCTTTTCAGGCATATAAAAGATCATATAAATTATTCATGGAATAAATATTCATTTTTCATAATGCATGGATCATAATAGAATCTGGATTATAAGACATGAAATTATAACATAGGAATAAGAAATGTAATTTTTGTCATACAAATCAGTGTAGAAAAACATATGTCAAGGATTCCTACAAATACCTTAATAACCTATTATGAATAAGACAATAACCCATTTACCTATATTGGGATTGGAAATCCCTCTTAGGTAAATTATTTTTTTATGTTGGGATTCACTCCCTTGTACTCTCTTGTTGAAGGCATGGGATGCCCTCTCTTTTACCCTCTTATTTTGGTCTCAAGATTCCATCCTGTATACCCTCTTATTCCAAGATTTGGATTCACTATTATTTAAGGATTTCTATTACCTCATCTGCACCCTCTTATTTATGGATTTTAATTCCCTCATGTGTACCACCTTCTTGTCAGATTCTAGATTCCCTCCCATGTACCCTGTTTTCTCAGGAAAGTTATGTCATCTTCTTTTAGAATTGGGATTCCGTCCCATATACCCTCTCATTTCAGGATTAGTATTCCCTCTTGTCTTGGGAAAGGGATTCCATATCATGTACCCTCTAATATTATAAAACATTTATCATTACCCAATAAAATAGATAGATATATAGTTACGACTCATCAAATAATGATACCATACAAGCATGTTCTACAAGACAAAAAACAATCATCATATCATGAACTACAAAAATAGATGGGTTTGCTAAAAATCATTACATAACCATTGAAATAAAATGGGTACCATTAAAATTTCATCACATCATAACAAAGGAAAAATATATTATTTTTCTCATCATTTCATTAAAGAATATCTAGTGAAGAAATTGGGTACCAAAATCTTATAACCCATGGAAATGAAATAATTTTTATAAAAATAATTCCATCAAAATCATATACCATTAAATAAGTAATATTAATTTCATTCCTAGTTTATGTAACCAATAAATATTATTCTATAACAAATGATAAAATACTATATAGAGAATAATTTTGATAGATCACATATAGGATTTCTTCTGTTAAATAACCATTAATTGAAATTTAATTTTAAAAACATAGATTATATTCAAATTAGTATTCATAAGGAACAATTTGAAAACATATAAAGAAGAATTTAAAATAATTTAAAACATTTCTTTGGGAAAATATTTTTTATACTTTGAAAATAATTTTTTAAAAAATTATGCATTTTCAAAATTGTTTCGGTTGAATATATATATGAAACATTAAAAGATAGCTTGAAAAAATAGGATTCATTTTCCATTAAAACAATTAGAGAAAATATAATGAAATAATTAAATGCATTTAAAAACTATTTTCATTGAAAAAAAATTCTACGAAAATGACAATAATATTTTCAAACTTGAATCATGTTTGAAAACATGTTCTAGAAAATGTTTTTTTGATTGAATGAAAATTTCTAACCCAAGATTTATATAATGTAGTATTTTCATAAAAAGACATTCATAAATATGTTATGTGAAAATTATTGGTATGCCATTACAAAACATAATTCTTTCATTAAAAATCAGATTTAAATAATGGTCCTCATTTTTATTGAGATATGGATAATAAAATTTCATCAAATTAAGAATAATTGTAAATAATGCCAATAAATAATGGGATTGTAGTAATAAATTATTATCACTTTTGTATCATTGACTCATACTCTATGTGATATAAGTATATTAAATGAATCTTAAAATATCATGAATTATGGTTATTCTTGATTTAATATGTGAAAGGGTAGTATATACACCCAATATAAAAATATAGGTGCATAACATTGCATGTATCTCAATGAGGTTAACTTGGGACAAAAATTACATTAATTATTTTGTAAATTTTTAACCACAAACCTCATGAATTAATGACCTTAAAATGGGTATTTAAATATATATATCATTATGTGTACAATAATATTGTTCATTAATTTTATGTATGTAAAACACACAAAATAAATGAGGGGTTAATAAAGCTTGTGTCTCACAGATATAAATTGTGAGATGTGAAAACCTAGACTATATGTCTTGACTCTAATTGTAATCTCACAAAACTCTTTTATAATAAATATAATTTACATATAAATGTATTTAATAACCATTTTAATATATCAAATACAATTTATTATTTTATTATGACATTATATTATCCTTGTATTGATAATTCATTTTTAATGTCACAATTCGAGTATTATTGGAATTGTCGGTTATACATGTTGTGGTTTTTATTATTTATTGTCTTAAATAGTTCATTTTTACTTAATAAAATAATTTAAAAAATGATATAAATATATTATATATTTAGTATATATGTTTTTATAATAATATATAATATATAGAAATTTGAAATAGAATACACCATTCAAGGAGATTGTAGGCTGTGGGTGCGCATGAATGATGTTTCAATTTTATTTTCATATTGAAAATAAATATAAATATAAATACTTGTATTTATATAAAATATAATTAATTTATTGTTATTATGTACTATTTATTATATAATTTCACTAAACCCTTCCTTAATACATTCCATGTAACATCTTATAGGATAACATCTCTTTAAGGAAGTGGTGGTCGACACACCCACAAACGAAGTTATCATAATTACCAAAAATGGATAGCATGAAGGTAATTTTTTATATAATATCCATTATCAAAAATACATCAAAAATAATATATATATATATTCGATCATAATTCCAAAAAATGATAGGTGGTAATAGAATAACAAACAACATCTTTTCATGAGGTGGTAATTTGTTGTACATAAGAATGGAATGTTAGTTACCCATTAAAAGGATGTGTGTTTAAGTGTATGTCAATGAATTATAATACAAAACACAACATATTTATTATTATGAGTTTATTAAATAATAATCGAATAATAATATATTATGTTGTGGAGAAAGAAAATAATATAAATGAGCATGAGGAAGTATGTTACCTATTCTTAGGGAAACACCTCTTGGTTTTCACCTGTGGACATTTTGGATGGGATATATTACAAAATGTATTATTATATAAATAAAGGAGGTATTTTTTGGAGGATATTTTTGAAATTTTTGGCCAATCCAATGTAGCATTAGAGGTGGGAGGAATTGAGTGGGGTTGGTTCCCTTTTATAGTAGAGGTGGAGTGGCATTTTTTGTAAAAAACAAATTAAAATACTATTGAGTGGTCTCCCTAAAATCATGTCCCTCAAATAATTGATCAATCCGTATCCAAAAGGGACTTTGGTCAAGTGTTTTCCATATAGTATTTTTTTTGCATTTTCTTATTTAATTTGGACACTTATGATTAAATTTTACCCATTAAAAAAATATTGTTATTTCTATAATCATTGTAACTAATTAAATCTTATGAACTAGTATTATTTTTTAAAAACTAAGTTAACTTAATTAGAAATTATAATGAATTATAATTCCAAATATGGAGTCCATTTTTCCAAATTCATGTCACAGGAGTGGCCAAAATTAATTTCTATTTAATCATGCACAAGGGATGACAAATATAGATTTTATAGTAAAAATGTTCCAAATATTACAGTGTTTTTATATATAAAATTATATTAAGATTGTTTATAATGAACAGAATTAGTTCAAATGACATAATAGTGATCTAATTATAAATAAAATCCCCTAAAAAAATGTTTGTCTTAAAAAACTACATTCAATGAAAAATTAGTTTTGAAATAAATTTCCTTTTTTTTCAAAATTCATAAAAAATGTTACTTTATATAGTAATCCAAGAAATAAACCCAAATTAAACTTACTCATTTTTATTTAAAAAATAATTTTTATTTTTTCATGAAAAAGTTATAAATATGAAAAAATTAACTTATAATGGATTAATTATTGAATGTATATAAAATTACATTCTAGAAAAATACATCTTCTTATTCATAAAAATTGCATTTTTCATATATTATACCTAAAAAAATTATTATTAGTACCAAAATTGTTTATTGAATAAAGAATATATAAATAATATTTAAAACTATAATCAAAAGTGGGTTTTTTGATTTGTTAAGAAAATTTTTTATTTTTACTATAAAAAATTGTTTTCATAGGAAAATGATTTCTTCATTTTAAAATACTTTGTAATTTCATTTCTAACTATGTAACAACTAAAGGATTTATTTTCTTGCTCATATTTCAAAAATTTTGTTAATAATATTTATAACATCTATTCTAATGTCTGTATAAAAACTACAATATTATTTTATAGATATTATTAATAAAAAATTTAGTTATACCCGGCCTTCTGTGTTACCGAATATATTGAAGGAACTCCAAATTGTGGGTAACACATGCCCATAATACTATTGTTCATACAAAAAGATATTTTATGTGTTGTGTATAGTGGATGATTTACATGGTGGTGCAGAAAATATAAGATAAACATTGTACATTCATATAACAAAATTGATATTTAGTTTTTTGTGAAATAAAAAAATTGTATTAATTTGAAAATAATAATTCCCAAAATCTATTGTTGTTATAGTTAGTATATTATTTTTTATGTATTTTCCAAAAATTGTTGTTTCTAGTTATCATATATTCATAGGATTGGTGTATTTATTAATTATTAATCCAATTTTTATCAATCTATGATCAAAAAGGGTATAATAGGGGATAAATTATAAGTATTTTTGGGTTTTTAAATTCCCCTATTGAGTGTTTGGTTCATTATGCATAATAATAAAATTGAAAACCATGTTTTTGTGACTCATGATGAATAAAAGTTATTTCCTTAATTAAATTTCTAAAAATTAATGATTCTTACATAGAACAAATTTTTTCATAACGAACATATATCATATTATACTAGAAATACATATCTCATAATCATCCATAATATAAATTCAAATAATTGATCAGATAGGTGGTTAAAACAACCCAAACATGACCATTCCATGATTATTCAGTGATTATGTGTTGGTTTATTTGTAATAGTATTATAAAAAATTAATTATGATATTTGATGTATATTATTTTGATATATCATATATATAAATATATATATTTAATGGATATGAAAATATTACATAATATTAATAAATTGTATTTTATTTTTTTCTTTTTTAAAACAGTTCACTTTACATTGATATTTAAGTAATCATATCATTTTTATTATATTATGTTTATGTTAATAGAACCTTATTAATATCTAATTTATCAAATTTATCTTTATTAATATCCTCATAACCATCCATGACAAGTTTTAATTGAAATTTAAAAAAATTTAAATCAATCTTTCCATTAAGGCGGAAGTCCACACAAACATATGGATGATGATTTCACATTACAAATAATTATGGGAAATATTAATATTATTTTTAATATAAAAATATAATATATCTAATAAATATTATACTGGTATATGAAATTATATATTAGGACCATATTTTTCTAGTATTTAATAAAAATCATGTTACATTATAGAGTTTGTAATCATCACATACACACAATTCATGATTTCATTATTCTTAAATAGAAATAAAATCTTAAAAATTCTCATATCATCATTATAATTAAAAAATATTATAAAAATGATACTAACCATCATATTTTTCAGTTTTTATTATTCATGTGTGTGATCATATTAGAAATTTTATTACCCAATTATCACTATAATGAAGGTACGTAGAATTGTTGATGATTGGGGTCAAACCCAAATTGAATTGATGGAAATATATTGTTACGCAGTAACTAGAATATTAACATGCATTCTTCATGAGGTTTGAAGAGTATATTTTTAATCTACTAAATTATATTAAACATGAGGTTAATTTATTAAAGGGTTTTGGTGCATTTTTGGGGATCATAAAAAAGAATAACACAAATTATAATAAGGTATGTATATTTATATAGACTAAATATTTTTCCAAAAACCAAAATATTATAGTTGGTACAAAATATAATATTAACCCAAATAGAAATCCAATAATTTTTCAAAAAGTGTTTTCTAATATAGATGCAATAGCTACAACTATAAAATCATGACAACAAAACTACTGGTCATTTCAATTAGGATGATGTCCTTACCTTGAAATCTTCTACTTTTTCACTTTCAAGGGATTGAAATATGATTTTATAAACAAAAAAATTTCCCACACAATAAATTACAAGTTCTTCATTTAGAGATTCATTAAAGAATAATTAGCCCCACTTTCGATCTATATCTATATGTTGTGTACTCGCTCATGGAAAAAATGATAAGGATGAATATAGTTAATGATGTTGAAATGGTAATCATGAATGTCCAATTATACAACATAAAACATTATTATAATCATCTAAATTCTGAAAATAAACCATGATAGGAAGAGGAATGTAACAACATATGGTTATTTGAGGAAGAAAATTAATAGAATGTATAAAAATAAAAATAAAGTGAATCAATATACAATTAATCATAGTGGAAGAAAAACGTGGTGAAAAAAAAATAATGGATGAATGATGACGAAAATAATGAAACAATTTACAAACTTAAAAATGTTTATTGGAAGAAAAAAATATACCACACTAATTAATATCATAAATGGGTTTTACTCCCTTGTATTTCTTTAATTGTTCCCTTACCAATAGTTATATACTATATGTTAATGTTTTAAATCATTAATTACATTGTTTTAGTATCTAAAATCCTTTATATATCATAATTAATAACTGTGTGAAAAATAACATGGTCATAAAACCATGAGAGCATTACGATGAAAAACATTTTAATCCATTTGTACTTATTTGGAGAGATGGTTTATGGCATGAATGGATTTTATTTCCATGAATATGATTAACCTATATCGATGGATTTATTCCAAAAGTTAATTTTTATGCTGTTAATTTACAAAAAATTTATATTTTAACAACAACTCCATTTTCAACTATAGCGCCATTTTTTAAAAAAATTGAAAAAAATCATATAATCCATTTCAAATAAATTTTCACAACCAAAATAAATGGATCCAAATATATATATATATATATATATTATACTTATCAAATTCCCCAATAGATGAGAAATTTATTGTTCAAATTACGAAATAGTCTTAAAAAGAAATCAAATATGAACAAATTTTTCTAGGAAATGTGCATTACAACCAAAACAAGAAACAAACTATTAACAAAAAATTTTAATAGTCCATAATAATACATACTGTGACAAATGGTCATTCATCCTAAAAATTTTCATTAATCAAATTAATTTTTCCCTTAATATTAATTTTTAATCAAATCCATATATAATTATACTAATGAAACAATTTTTCTCACTATGACTATTTGATCAGCACTTATGTAAATGAAATAATAGTTCTTCTCGTACTATGAAAAAATATTCTTAACTATAGTATTTCATTGATCTAATATCTCCCTTCCATAAAAAAAACACACAATTATTAATGGGGACCTTTCAATAAGGTAGAAGTGACTCTGAGGATGTGTTTTGGTAGGTGTATAACACAAGTTATAAGCAGGAATTAGGGTATACTATCCATTATAATTAATGAAAATCATTAATATTGTAATTAAATTCCTCATCTAGAATGTATAATATCGTTAATCTAAAAAACTCAATCCCAGTCCATGGATATTCCATAAAAACCAGATGAAGCTATCATTTTATTATTTTCCTAATATTTTTTAATTTCATGGTTAGGATAAATCTCATATCCATAAGCTAATCACATAAGATATACCATAATAATAATCAGTATGTTAAGGGTTATTTTTTACCATCCTAATATAGAAACCAGGTTTATTTTAGAAATAGGATAATTATAAATGGTATATTAGGAGGCCATGGGCCACATACCAATGATCATGTTATTAATTAAATGCACATAAAATTTTTAAAAAATATAACATGTACACCAATAATGTTCAATCCCCCAAACATATTAATGTTTTGACCATAAAATTATGGAATATAAGTGTAGGATGAGATAAAATATCCTTTTTCCATTACTCAATCCTATAATGGTCTTCCAGAGTTCTATAAATTCAATAATGATAATTGTGTATGTGGATCTTAGAAAAAATGGTTCAAAAAATTTCCTAAATAATTTCAATAGTGTAGCTTAATTCATATAATTGATAATATTTCAAGGAATTTTTTAATATATTTATATTCACCTTGTATATCTGATTAAATATTCTCAATAAATAATGGGAAATTTTTGGGCAAGAATCCTCTTGGGAATGGGAATAAATATAAAAGGGGAAATAAAATAGGACCTAGTAACCAAAAAATAGATCAAAAAACATATGTTGAAATTTTTAATCAATATTAAAATACAAAACATTGTAATCATGAAAAAATTAAAAAAAATTAAAACATAATAGATTTGAAATTTTTTTTTTAAAAAAAATCATTTATTTACATTGGTGAAATGACATTTCATCTTAATTCATGCTTCAATTGATGGTTTTATCCTAGATTAATGTTAACATCAAATAATCTAGCTATAAATAAATAAAAATAATGAATCCCCCCAAACACAAAAAATAATAAAATGAATCATTTTTTGCACTTCATTAGGATGTGAAGTTATAGATATTGTAATGAAAATAAAACATGTTTTCACATTCTCATAATGAGACCTGTGTAGAGAATAATATTCTACAAGTAATAAATGTCATTCCATGTGGGATGTATCACCTCCATATTCCAAAACAAAAAACATATTATTTTTTATAATTTTTTTTAATTATTGTGTCTTTTTTGTGTTTTTATGGTGGGTTTTGGAAATTTTTATTGGCCTCTATAGTGGTTCGTCATTTGATCATGGTTTGAGTAAACCCTACAACACCTCTCAGATACAGTTCAAGGGAAAATAGATTTCGCTAGGTAATTCAATGGTTGGAACATTGTATTTCTAAACCGTACAGATTCTTAGTTGAACAAATAAAAGCCTTCAATAATTTGATATCATGTATACTATATAATTGGCATGTAGTTGTATAATCATTCCATAAAATTATGTGAGGGGTGACTTATGATCATTTCACATGAATGGTTGGAAGCCCAAATTTTTTTGGTCAAACTCAGTTTACTATATTAATTCATATCCCCCCTAAACTTATTAATAAAAAGAAATCTACATCCTCAAAATGCTTAAGAGGTGAATCTATTTGATCTGGGACCATGTCTAAGGTTTTCTAAGTACTGTTGTAGATCTAGACATTATGATATGTTATTGTTCCTCATATTTCTTAATAGATCTCTTTTTATTCCATATCTTGGAATCATTAATCTAATCCATTTGTGATATATCCATTATTTGGGATTTAAATAATGATTAAAAATGATTTCTATGGTTGAATCGATCATGATTCAATATGGGGAGTTGAAGTGGATAGAATATTCATCATTTTCCACTAATTTTTGGGAGTAAATTGAATTCTCTGTCAAAACCATTTGTTTACAACATCAAGGATTTTCTTTTACATTATTAAATTATTTCATATTTTTATGGAAATAGTTATGTTATTTTAGGTAACTTATATTTTGAGTTATGTTTTTTGAAATCAAGGTAATTTGATTTCTTTTTTTGAACAAACCCATTCTTTATTAAATTAAAAGTGTGATTTCAAAAAAATTATAGGTTTCATGTATGTAATGTATTTTTTGAAATTATTTGAATGGAAATAAATTATTTTATAGAAATTAGATGACTTGGTTTGGGCATAATTGTTCGTCATGGGTATAATGGGATTGAGAATGTGAGTGATGTTTAACCATCGAATGAATAGAAGTTTGATTTGATGTTCCATCAATAATATTAACACCATTATTGTGTGTTTATGTGTTTCTATTTTGGATGTCTATGAAAAAAAGAGAATAATACAATAAGTCATAATTTGAGAACTGGTATAGATACATTTTTTATGTTTTCATTGAAAACTTGTTGTGATACCTTATTAATTATTATCTCGGAAAATATGATCTTTTCTTTTGTTATAAAATATTTTACATCCTTAAATTTTTTATAAAATGTGATAAAAAGTTATATCCATGTTTTTTTGAGTTAGGAAGTCATTGGTGAAATAATATGGAGTGTTATACTCACCCCCTTCTTAGGAACAATGTTTCATTTACAGATGACATATATTGACACATGGGTAAATTCATGGTATCAAAATTATATTTCGATGCCTAATGATACCATTGGAATGGAATGATGAGTTTTATATTAGAACTTAATAAGTGTAAATATCTTTACATATTTAATATCTTTCAGTTTTGTTGGTTTTGGATTCCACTTATAATAGGATATAGTTGTTGGTTCGGTTATACATTGAGTTATATATTTTTTGTATTCATCCAACATATTGTATTTTTTTGGTTATCGTCTTGTTGTTAGGGTTTTTATATTCAAAGGGAAAGTCATCCCCTAATTTTTTATGAGTCTCTTAGTATTTATTTATATCCTTTGAGGGCTTTGGGAATTCCCTAGAAGGCCAATAACTCCCATCGCTTCTTATTGCGACAATGGTTGTGGGTTAGTTCATTAAAAATGGTATTATCTAGTTCTTTCATCAATATAGAGAGGTTATCGGTTTTTTTCTTTTATATAGGTTGGTTAATGGTGTATGATTTTCAGAATTTGAAATGTGGAGAATAAAAATTAAAAGCTAACATATTTTTATTGATATTCATGTAACCAGGGAGTTAGGGTTGATGAGTGTTTTGAGACACATATAGAAAATGTCACATCAAAGTCATGGGTTTAATGAATGAGAAGAGAATGACATGAAATGATATTAATTAATTCTCATTGGAAGTAAAATTTTCATTTTTAATAATTATTATCTATTTTTAAAAATAATGTATTGATTTATAGAAATAGTTGAAAACAGTTTTATGTTCTAGGAGCCGAGTGAAATTTCCAAAAATGGTTTGAAATTTGAAATTCTAGAATTTTGGAAATCCTTTTGGTGATATACGAAACGTGGTAATGTTGAAATTTATATGTCATCGGTTTCTAGTGTGTTAAATTATGTACAATTTTGTTTTTTTATATATAATGGAACCATACAGGAAACATAAGAACCAATTGGATGAGACTAATAAGAATGTGGATTCTATATAAATATAGGTGAACTAAAAATTACTTCAATGTATTCACTAAGCTTTTTAGGATATGGATAGAGGTAACATAATGGTTAAACCAATACAGGTGGATCATTATGTTCTGATTCAAAATCTAAATCAACCAATCATTCAGGGTAATTCGGGGTGAAAAATGATGAAGTGTGGCTATATATGATGAATTTAATCCTTGATTCCCTTAATAAAATGGTTCAAAATAAGAAAGATTTGGAAACATACATGATATTGAATCATTCTATCTAGTGGTTGGATATTTCCTTTTATAAAATATCATACTAAGGCCTCCCATGAGATTATTTTGGAGAAATTATTAACAATCAATTACATCACCATAATATTAAAATTTCAAGAACAATATAATTATTTATATTGAAGAAATAAAAGATCACCATGACTGACTATGTTAAAAAAATTAAGAATTTAATCTCCTTTTCACTATAAGTTATTGCAGGTTCTTCTGTGAAGAAATTCATTTTATTATTAGGGTTGAGTATAAATAATCAATCAAATATTTTTGTTCATTTAATATATGATTATACAGAGATGGATAATAGAGAAAAACTAAAAGAAGGTATATCTCAGTATATATGATTGGAGAAAGGATGTTGAAATCTATGGGAACTTTTTGGAACTCTAATTCATCCAAAAATAGGAAGAGGGGTCACTACTACAAAAATGGGAAAGCGATGTGCCACCTTTTATCAGCGCTAAAAAAAGCACTGATAAAGGAATCCTTTATAAGTACTTTTTTATGAGCACTTATAAAGTTTACACTTTATAATCACTGATAAAGGAAGCCTTTATCAGCGATTTTTTAGCACTAATAAAACCATAGTCCCATATTTTATAAAATCTTGTGCACAGTAACTTTTGTTTATCATACCCTCATGCCCCTGCGGTGCCGTATCCCTGTGACAAATACCCTCCCCCCATGATCTTCTCTTTGTTAGAGCTCCTCCGCTATCCATAATCCTTCTCCACCCCCTCGAAACCCTTCAGGGATCCTCCTCCACGCAAACCATACTTCCTCCCCTCCACTGGACTCCCTATGAAACCTACTACTCTATTTCTCAATGATGGAGGCTCCTCTCGTGCACCTACCTCTCATAGTCACGCCTTCCCCTCCGAACGTAGCGGCTAAGGCTCCATGACCGCTCGATGAATCTACAATCCCTCCCTCATGGGTGCGATCTACTCTAGGTTAGTATCCCACTTCTCCTTTTAGGTTTATTTCTGTTGGATATGTTTTTTCAGAGTATTTTTCATTAGGACAATGTTTGGATTCTTCCCCATGATCACCACCCTTGGATTAGATGCTAACTAACATAGAGTTCTAATAATCTATGTCACGAAATAACACACATAGTGGATTCTTATACATGGTTAGCAGATGATTTGAAATGAAGTATGACTTTTTTATGATTCCCTAGGGGTCCTTATGATGTTTGAAACAAGAATTTATTTTTCACCAAGTGTCATATGTATGAGGGTTTGATATTCATCTGCAGCCTCAAGATGGACCTTGTTATACACGAATATTCTATTATTGTTAAGTGTTTTTTCCTCATCCTTCTGGTGGGATTATCTATACGGGGGAAAGTGGTCTTTTTGTAATCCCATTTATGAAAAAGAAGTGTTTTGATAGTACCCACCTCAATATTAATTGGTTACACTTTTTGGGAGTCATGATGTGTTATTTATTGTGTTTATGGGGATGGTTTTATTAATGATAGTGATTAGGACCACTCAAATATAGAAAGTGTATCCAAACCTGTGGATGTTAAGTTATATTTCCCTTAGTTGGTGAGCATGGTTTTATGTGATGTGTTCAAGAAGAATAATTTTCTTCTGTATGAATGACAAGGAATTATGGAATGATTCATAAGGGAGACTTATGGATAACTCTTAGTAAGGATATGGTGTATGCATCAACCCATATACCAGAGGTGATGAGTGTCTTTGTGAATTTATAGTGTTCAAAATTAATTATCTCCATGAGACGGTTCATAGTGAAGCCTATAAGCCATTTAGGATCATTAATTATTAAACCAAAATTCATGGAGTGGCCTCCAGCCTTCATAAACTAGAGCAATAGAAGATAAAGTGATCAAAGTAGCGCATTCATGGAAAGGTGAATGGTATTCTTTGGAGAAGGGCTTTTGGGTTTAGATAGTGATATGAACATGTGAGTAGTTGTATTTGGGTGGTTAATTATTTTTAGGATTGTGGGATATTTCTTGACATAGATCAATGGTGAATTCCACACATCATTCTTTTATATCAAGGATAATTTTAGGGTGGTTTCAACTTAGTGAACCTCTATGACCAGTTGTTCCGAAGTGCAAGTCTCGGTGGGTTTTTCATGAAAATGGGGAGACACCATGCACTTCATTGGGTATATAGTGATTCTTCCCTGATACCTATTACAGGTATCAAGATTGTTATTTTCAATAGAGACTCCTCAAGTAAAGAACTACCCTTGGTGAATCAGGCCATGTTATTTTGGTTAAGTACACCTACACTATGGAGAAACAGATTACATGATGGGGTTGAATTTATTCTTAGGAGATTGTAAATGTCTTTCACTTGGTTGGATTGTATTTCAGCTCATTTTATTAAATCCATTATTTTATGTTGATCAATTCATAGACAGAGCTCTAGTGGTTTGGGGGAATTCAACATGTAATATGATGATTTCGATGGCTATATTAGTGTTTTATGATTATGCCTATGGTTTGAGTTGATATCATAATATTTTAAAGTGGTAATCTTCTGGGATGTAGGGTTAGAAGAACCCACCAATAGTAGGTGTGTGATGCAAGTCTCATCATAGGAGGCACTTCCATTATGAAGTTCATCAAGGATATCCCATTACTCTAATGAATTCAATATGCTTGTGATGGGTATAGAAATATCACATTTCGTTTTCATGACATTCATTCTATAGTAAAAGAGGCAGTCGACGAATAGCTTAGGTAGAGGAAGGAACTAGAGAAAGGAGGTCTGTATAGCACTAAAGTTATGGAGGAGATCGGGGTGCAGCATGAGGTGGATGGAACTATTGTTTCATTCTCCTAATGATACCCCATATTAAACAAATCCTATATTTGGTAGTTAGTGGTTAGAATCTAGGATAGTTGTAGTCACTAGATTCTTTTTACCAGGTGGATTCATGAGTGTTTGGATGTACGATCTATGATCATTATAATTTTCTTGTAGTAATATTAGAAATAGTTACAAGATACTATTTTTGCAAAATTTTTCAATTATTTTCTAGGTATATGGTAGGCGTTGGTATATCCCCATGTTAGTGAGGGAGAGTTATTGAATATTCCACAGATGTTCATGATAGAATTTATGTTCACTAACCTTAATTTTCGATATATTATGTTAATTTGGGTGACAATACCTATTATATTCTATAGTAATTTTGGATAATTCTACATTATTTATTTCCCCATGATCCCCTTTTTTGTATGGAAATGTATCCACTATATTAGTTTTCTCATCAAAATTGTGTCCTTTTTTCATTTTATTTGTGTTTGGACCCTGGTTTTGGGTTTTTTATTGTGATAATTTTATTATGAATGAGGTGGCAAGTAGGGGTGGTTAAAAGGATGTTTAATGTTTTTCTTTAATTGTGGTGGGTGCTAGAACTATTGGTATCGAGGTTGGAATGCGTGTTGATTTTGATGGGGTGTCTATCCTAGTTCTGTTGATTTCCAAATCATCATTGGAAATGGTTAGGCTCTTTTAATCTCTATTTTCATAGAGAATTGGTTATGTTATACTGTATTTGGAAGTCCTGTTTTGTGTAATTGAATCATAAATACTACTATTTGAGATTCAAATAGGTTGGAGATGAATAAATATTGGATGGATGCTAATCGTTTGACAAAAGATTATGAGAATGGAGTGAAAGAGTTCATCATGTTTGCAAAGGATCACCCAAAGGATTATTTGCAAATATTTTTTCCATGTTTACGTTGTTGTTATTTTAGAATAATTACTATATAATAGTTATTAGAACATTTGATATTTCACGGATTAAATCAGAGTTATAAATGTTGGAATAAACACAGATAAAAAGAGAATGTAGCTACTGGCTAGGATAAAACCGATTTTTATGGAATATAAGATATGAATACATATATGAATGGTAAATAATATCATATGGAGGATGTGAATATAGATTTCAATGATGATAGTGATCGTATTGAGTAAATGAAAAGGACAGTTTAATATGAACTCCATGATTTCCCAAAATTGTTTGAGAAGTTCTTGAGTTGTGAAAAGATGCCATTGTATGTTGGTTTCCCTAAATATATAATATTGTCAACTGTACTGAAGTTGTATATATTGAAAGCCGGAAATAGATGGAGTGATGTCAGTTTTAATGAACTAATTTCTCTCTTTAATGACATGCTTCTAGAACATAATGATCTCCCAAACTAGACATATGATGATAAACGAATGCTATGCTTGATGGGTATGATTTCTGAAAGAATACACGCCTGACCAAATGATTGTATAATGTTTCTCAAGGAGAACAAATCACAAACAGAATTCCCAAAGTGTGGTGCTTCTCGATACAAGAAAGATGAATACAGTCCTTCAAAAGTTATATGGTACATCCTAATCATTTCAAGGTTTAGGTGTCAATATAGAAGTGATGAAACTAGAATACAATATTCGTGGCATGCAGATAAAAGAAATAAAGATGGGAAATTATGTCACCCGGTCGACTCTCCTCAATAAAAGATAATTTATCATGTGTATCCTAAATTTGGAAAAGTGCCAAGAGACCTTCTTCTTGCGTTGTCAACAGATGGGGTGAATCCTTTTGGATTTTAATCCAACACTCACAGTACATGCCCAGTTTTGTTGGTAAACTATCACTTTGCACCCTGGTTATGCATGATGCATATATTTATCATGTTATCTATGCTTACATCAGGACAAAAACAACCAGGTAACAATATTGATGTTTATTTGTCTCCATTGATCTATGATTTTATGTTATTGTGGGATTCAGGTGTTATTTTGTATGATGCTTATAAAAGTGAATAATTCATGTTGAGAGCTATGTTTTATGGGATGATAATTGATTTCCCTACTTATGGAAATTTTTCAGGAAAATTTCATTAAATGAACTCGAGGGTTCCCCGTGTGTGAAGAAGATACCGAATCCATTACGTAGAAACATTCATCGAAAACTATGTTCCCATATCATCATATTTTTCTACCTCATCGGCATAAGTATCGATCTTGGACAACATCATTAAATGGATTTTCAGAAAAATACATAGAACCATCTACACTAACAGGTGATTAGGTATTTTAGACCCTAAAATATGTAAACATTGGTTTTGGTAAACAATTTTCGAAAAACCTTATGAAAATAGGATGGAAAAAGTGATCATTTTTTCTTAATTACCAATTTGAAATTTTTTGTATGTCTAAAATTTTCTTGATGTGATGCATGAGGAAAAAATGTATGTGAAATTATTATCGAAACGTCTCTAAATTCCCTTGAAAAAATGAAGGATGTAATTAAGCCATGGTTGGACATGGTTGACCTAGGAATACAAGAAAAGTTGGCTCCCATGAAGGGTGAAAATTGAATGTTTCTTCCTCTAGCTACATACACTCTTTCCAGGGAGTAATGATATTTGTTTTGAAAATTCTTCAATGATGTAAAGGTTCTAGAGGGGTATTCATCAAATATCAAGAACAATGTGTCAATGAATGATTTGAAGTTAAAATGTTTGAAATCACATGAATTCTATGTTTTGATGCATGATTTATTTCTTTTAGTATTATGTTTCATTTTTCACATGAATATTCATCATACGTTAACAAATATTTGTTTCTTTTTCAAAGCTATATGTACAATGTTTTAGACCTGGCGAAATTTTGAGCTATGTAATGTGAAATGTAATCATATTTTGTGAATTATAAATGTTCTTCCCACCAACATTGTTTGATATGATGGTTCATTTGATGTTTCACTTGCTGAGAGAGATTCGACTTTGTGGTCCTGTGCACTAGAGATAGATGTACCCCGTTGAATGGTATATGATGATTTTGAAAGGGTATGTCAAAAATTGAAGTAGGCCAGAGGGTTGTATAGTGGAGAGATATATTTTTGAGTAAGTTGTTTAAATCTGTGCCGAATACCTATCTAACGTGGAAAGAATTGGTCTCCCGAAATCTCATCACACTGGATGCATTGAGGGTGAGGGAATTTCTAGAAGAAATGTTGTGTCAATCAATATTATAGATCCATAGCAGACCAACCTTTATGATTTTCATAAAATTTGGGAGGATTCTCCATTTATTAAAACCCACAAAAAAATTCATAGGCCATTGAATCCATCAAGTGTAGAAAATGCATATCAAATACACATAATCATTAGTTTATAGGATGGTTTCAGGACCACATTTTTAAAGAGTTAGACAAAAAACTGAAATCAATTTCATAACAACTTTGATGGATAGCCGCCAGACCAACTGTGTAGGTATTATCATACAACGGTTATGTAATTAATGGTTATACATTCTATACATATAAACATCATGAAGATAGTTCCATGAAAAATAGTGGAGTTACACTTGTGGATGAAGCGATGCATGTTTCTGGTAGTAAGGAAAGAAATCCAATTTATGAAAATATGTCGTACTTTGGCATTATCAATCAAATATTGGAGTATATTTATACGACATTCCAATTGCTAATTTTTCACTTCAAATGGGTTGATAAGAATAGTGGTGTTAAAATAGATAAATTGGGATTTGTGAAAGTTGATTTTAGTAAAGAAGGGTACAAAGACGAACAATTTATAATGGAATCACAAGCGGTACATGTATATTATGTTCTAGATCCCACAAACTAAAAGTTTTCAATTTTTCTGTTATTGTCCAAAACTACTGAAGGGTCCGATAAAAATGCAGTTGAGGATAATCCTTTCAGTGGTACATCGCAATCATTTCGCAGTGGTCCAATGTAGATGATCATTTATATATTATAGGAGACCACAATGGAGGGATTTAGATAATCGATAGAGGTGTCAAATCCCTCTAGCCTTTGAAAAAATGAATGAGAGCACTATAAATATATTAGATTTTTTTTTGTAATATAGATCTTTTTATCTCATGTTATTATCTTATCACTACTAAATTTGCGTAATCTAAATTAAATATTCAACCAATTTTGCAGATAATGACTTCTTCATGTTCTGGTTCTCCTAACCTAAAGGCTGAACAAGTCAATTATATTTTCACTTCCTTTATTACTCATTCCTTTTTGTGTACTTAAGAAACATTGGTTACTAATTGCGGTGAACTTGCATACTCTAAAGATTTACTTTCTAGATTTAATGCAAGGATATCCAAAAAACTGACCACACATGATGTAGTTTGTGAATCTGTAAGACACAAATGCTTTGTTTTAGGTCAAAAAATATAGTAATATAATTTATATTATCTTTTACTAGTGATTATGTTGTGATATCACTTTGTATCATTATTGTCTAAAAATGGAATGAGGACCGGGGCTAAGCATAAGGAGGCATGCAAGAACTAATTCTGGACAAATATCTGGGTATATATAATAAAATTTCACTATCCAAACACATTTAAACACACGTTAATTATTCTCATAATGATCATATATTTTTCAGTGTCTAAAAAAAATTATTGCGGTTATTTTGTTTGTAAATTTATGAAAGAGACTGTTTTTCATCAACAAACTAGCATCCCTAAAGAAGTATTTTAAAAACCCACTACTATTTCATTTAAATCATTTATTAATTATTTATTTATATATTTTTAAGTACTAATATGACTATCTAAAAGCCTCATACTCACAAGACGATATTGATTTGTTCAGAAATGAGTGGGTCACATACCTGATGGATGATTGTACATAAATAACATGATGATATGACTTGGGGACGTGTACAATTGGCGGTCATTTTTTAGAGGGGTTAAGGTGATAAAAAGATGAAACATTGTAGTACATAAATGTTTTTATGACAAATTTAATTATTATTAAATAAAACATCATTTCTAAAACGATTCATTTTACCATTTTAACAGAAGAAATACAGCAGCAATGTGAATGAATGATGGACCACTTTTCATTGGGCTTTGGATAAGAAAAACCAATAAAATCTCCAAAATACATTCATATCCTACCAAATGTATTAAAATTGTATTTATACTTTATGGTAATGATCCATGAGTCATTTGTGATGTGTACAAGTCAACCCTGCCTCAATCTAAGGCATGGTATGGCCGGTATCACTCAAATTCTCTCTTTTATTTAGAATGGACATTATTTTATGTGAAAACAACAACCGACGAACGGAAATCTGACCAAATTCATTCTGATTGTGTTGATACTTTAGGGGAATGATCCATGGGTCATTTTTGACATTTACGAGTTGACCCTACCATTATCTATGGCATGGTGTGGCCAGTATCACTCAATGTATCTCTTTTGTTTAAAATGGAAAAAATTTTAAGTGAAAACAACAACTAACATACAGATATCCGACCAAACACATTCCGATTGTGTTGTTACTTTAGGGGAACGATCCATGTGTCATATGTGATGTGTACGAGTCAACCTCATCTCTATCCGTGGCGCAGTGTGGCCAATATCAATCTAAGTGTCTCTCTTTTGTTTAAAATGGACACCCCCAAACCACATGACACAACCTACCCCCTAGACACCCCCACCCCCACAATGCCCCCACCCCTCCTAGACACCACCACACCACCGGGACACCCCCACCCCCAGGAAACCCCCACCCCCATGGATAGCCACCCCAAACCCCCTGGACACCACCCCACCCCCCTTGGACAGCCCCACCAACCCCCTGGACCCCCACCCCCACCCCCTATGGGAACCACCCCACCCTCTGGACACCCCCACCCCTCTAGACACCCCACCCCTGGAACCCCCCCCCTCCAATAGCATGGACACCACCCCACCCCCTGGACACCCCACCCCCTTGGACACCCACCAACCCCTAGACAACACCCCACCTCTCCTCAACACCACCCCACCACCTGGACATCCCCAACCCCTTGGACAGCCACCACACGCCCTGGACACCACCCTACCCCCTGTGGAAAACCCCATGAAACCCGTGGACTGCCCCCACCCCATGGACAACACTCCACCCCTGGAAAACCCCAACCCCTCTGGAGACCCCCACCCTCTAGAAACCCTCCCAACCCCCTAGACACCACCCTACCCCCTGGACACCCCCATGGACAGCCACCCCCAACCCCTACACACCCCACCCCCTGGACACCGCCACCCCCTGGACACCCCAACCCCCTGGACAACACCCCCACCCCTCATAAACACTACCCCCACCACTAGGGCACCCCCACCCACTAGAAACCCCCACCCCCTTGGACATCCACCCCACCCCCTAGACACCTTCCCTCCCCCTAGATAGCCACACCAACCCCCGGGACCACCCCCACCCCATGGACACCATCCCACCCCCCTTGGACAGCCCCATCCCACCCCTAGGACACCACCTCACCCCCTCACACCCTCACCCCTCTCAACACCACCACCCCTAGAATGCCCCACAACACCATGGACACCCCCCCTAGACACCCCAATGGATATCCCCCCCAGATAGCCCCCCTGGACACCCACCAAACCCCCTAGACGACACCCCCACCCCTCCTATACATCACCCCACCTCCTGGAAACCCCCACCCCCTAGACACCCCACCCCCTTGGACTGCTACCCCCCTCCCCCTGGAAACCACCCCAGCCCCTTGGACAGCCCCACCAACCTCTTGGACTGCCCCCACCCCTGGAAACGACCCCACTCCCTGGACACCGCCACCCCTGAAAATCCCCCCCCCAACACACTGGACACCACCCCACCCCCCTGAACACCCCCATGGACACCCCCCACCCCCATGACACCCCACCATCCCCCTAGACACCCCCACCACCCGGACTCCCCCACCATCCTCGACACCACCCGACCACCAGGACACCCCCCACCCCCTGAACAACCCCACCACCATGGACAACCCCCACCTCCCCCCTTGACACCACCCACCCCCCTTAGAAATCCTTATCCCCCTAGACACCCCCATCCCCCTAGTCACCCAACGGACACCCCCACACCCCTGGACACCCCTACACCACTTGGACAACCCCCTAACCCCCGAACAACCCCCAAACCCATGAATTTTGAATCAAATTATTTATGTATTTAAATAACATATGAATTATGTGTTAATGGTGTATGGGAATGGTTGTTGTATGTATATACTTGACGAAATTATCTTATGAATTATGTGTTAATTTTTTATGGGTATACTTTTTGATATGCTCATTTTTTGTAGGTCTTGTTTGGGTGTGCTGCTGCAGAATTTTATATTACAGCAGGCATGGAATTTATCAGTGCTGAAAAAGGCCCTAAGAAAGAAACAATTTATCAGCACTTTTTGAGCACTAATAAAGGGGACCCCCCCTTTTATCTGTTCTGAGCTTTACAGTTCTTTTTAGCACTGATAAAGCCCATTTTCAGCGCTAATAAAGCCCGTTTTTGTAGTAGTGGAAACATATTTCCAATGTAGTTATATGAATTTGAATCAGATAGCTTGATATGTGAATATTGCTTCGAAAAAAATGATTATGTTTTATTAATTTCAGGTTAGTTCACTATATCAAATCAGGATATGTTGAAAAAAACATCTTAGAGAATAGAAAAGTTGAAATTATATAGGACTTCTATAAAATTATTGTTAAAGTTCTCTAAGGATGGATAATTAGGACACATTTCATGCATCTCAATTATTATTTGATTCGATGGGATAATTATATCAGAATATACCTCTTCACCAAAATAATGTGTATAAATATGAATATTTGAATGACATGACCCATAAACAAGTGAAATTACAACATTTTAACAAATACTCATGTAAAGAGAGTAAAAAATTATATGGAGTTGATAAAATGATCATGGTTGATAAATATTTACCTTCAATGATGTGATGTATGAATATTTTAAAATATTACTTTATGAATCAAAATTGACATATTAAAATAGATTTCATGTATTTCTACCCATATGATTTATACGATGGGTTTACATTTTGAGATGATTGTTTTATTTTCCAACATAAAACTTCTCTTTCGCCAATTGAATGTCCAGCCTCTATGTAAAAATTATATTCTATAACAATTGATGGGGATGATTTAATTTCCATATTTCCGGGTACTTGAGATATATGTATATGAATTAATCCTATATATGGATTGGTTGAAAATTTAAAAATATCACATCGATGCCTATACTTGAATGGTTAGTTTTACCAATAGAGATATCATAAAGCGCCTAAGTAGAAGAGATATAGATGTGAAGACATGCACAATAGGATAGGTGGAACCAGTATTTGGAACTATCCTATAGAAAATGGTATAATTTTCCTTGGAATATCGTGTTGAGATCAAGAATATATGTTTTTTAAAAAAATTATTAGTTTTCTATTGTTAGTGCCATTAATTTCTTATGATTTACAACCACAAGATATGTGTAGTTTATAATTGACCACTTTATGAGAACTAATACTATATCCATTCCATATGATTAGATGGATCTAATATATTTAATTAAATTTAATGTACATTTGGAGGATTTGGAATGTAAAGGGTTCTTTTATCCTAGTATATCTCTTTGGTAAGAACTGGGTTTCTGTGTGTAGAAAATACAGGTTAAACTATTAGGTGTAATGAGGATTATTTAAATTTTATTCATGTTATGATAAATAATCAAAATCATATATGAAGAAATGATTACCAGTTTGATCATTTAGGGGGATCCCGATCATACAATATTTAAATTCTTTTGCGATGTCACTAACTACCGGTTTAGAAGGTTCGTATTCTGAAGATATATTTTTATGTTGTTATGGCCATTATGAGTATGTGGTTAAAATTTTTGGTCTTAAAAATGCACCAAATGATTTTTTTTGGAATTGATGAATTATTTATTTCAAAATTATCTATATTATTTTGTTGTAGTTTTTTTTCATGAGATTCTAATGTATTAACGGACAAAGGTTGATCATGAGAAACAATTGGTAATAGTTTTGCATATTTTTCAAGACCATCATTTGATTAAAAAATATTAATATAATTATCTTTGGATAAAATAGGTAGGATTACATTGATATGTTATCTCTGGAAAATGTGTATTTTTTATCTATAAAAGATAAAGGGTGTAATATATTGTAAATATTTCAAGAATTTGTTTTATGTATTCAAATTGTTTTCTTGGAAAGTTATTACTAATTCTTTTTATAACTATTCATAACTATATTCACCAATGATAGAATTAAAAGTAAAAATAATTCCATTCAAATGGAATGACGAATGTAAAAATTATATAATGGAGAATAATTTTATCCTTACATCATCAATGATATTGATATTTCTAGAATTACATTAAGGATATGTGATGTATTGTGATGATTCATGATTTGGGTTGTGGTGTGTTCTCGTGATGGGATATCAAGTTGTTACTTATGTCTCATTAAATTTAGCATTTCATAAAAAAAATACATGGCACAAGATTTGGAATTAACTTATGGTTTCCATGCTTTTATGTCTTAGAAAAATTATACATTTAGTGACAAGTTCATAGTGTTTATAAACCACTTAATCATGGATTACATTTTCTCAATGAGGGAATTTAATCTATGTAAAATAAGATAAATGTAATATCAAAAAATTTCAAACATCAACTTAATGTATAAATTAGGTAAAAAATATTTGGTGGAATATTCATTAATAAGGAAATCATTTACGTAGTTGGCTATAAAATCATCGAAATAGTTACAATTGATGTCTGTCGAAATAGAAATAAATCTGGATTATACCATTGAGGGTAATGTTGTAGATTCATTACCCTTATCATTATTTCCTATTTGGTTTCATCATGTATGTTTGTATCATAAATCCAATTCTGAATTCTTTTCTATGATTTCAAAATGTAATGATGGGGAGACATTGGGGATGGAAGATGAATAAGAGTTAAATTTTGTGTTTTATATATATTGTGATGTTACCTTTGGTTTTTCAAAAAAAAATTATTAATATGTAATCCATTTGAAATGGAATTTAAATCAAGGAATTCAAAAAATGTATAATGAATTTAAATAATAGTACTGGGTGTTTGGCATTAAATGTGATGTGGTAGAGTTTGTTTTCACATTCCAAACTTATCAGCAGGTCAACATGAAACACCAATGGCCGAGGGTCATGTTGCAATCATTACGAGTCGCCATTTGGAAAGGAGAGTATATACCCATAGAATGTATGATAGGTTTCCCATGTACGGTTCCAAAATATGATTTCAATATGGTAATTGTGGATCATCTCAAGAATTTAGTTAGTTTTATGCCTATTCTTGAATCATATTTATTGGAGGAATTGTCCAAAATCTACATTGGAGAAGTTATAATGATTAATTGAATTCCATTCTTATTTTTATCTGATTGAGGCCACATGTTTTCATCCTATTTATTATATTTCTTTATAACATGATCTCAGGACTTAGTTTACTATGATCATATTTTATCATCATCAAATAGATGGAAAATATGGTAGGAATGTTCAAACATGTTATTATATTCTTAGGGCTTCAGTGATGGATTTTTCTAGCTTGTGGGTAGAGAATATGATGTTAGTACATTAGTCATACAAGAATAGTTATCATGTATTCATAAATATGGTTCTTTTTGAAAAATTCCATGTGGCTACTTTGCATTATCCACTATGTTGTAAAGAAATAGGTGATAATACAACTATTGTACCAACACTTATTTGACAGAAAATGTTGAAAATTTAGATGATTAGGAAGATGATGGAGAGAGCATAGAGTTTTCTTAAATAGAATTAGGATCATCATCAACAATTTTAATCATTCATGGTGACCGATCAAGTTCAATTTAGAATAAATACAATGATTGTGATTTTTTAAGGATATAAATTTACCCCCTAAATACATTGGACCTTTTGAGATATTTTAATGGGTCGGTGTGGTGGAAAATAATTTTTTATTTCAAACATGGTTTAGGTTATTGAATAAGGTATTTTATGTATCTCAATTGAAAAATAATAAACCAGATCATGACTATTTCAATTGATGGGATCATAGTGAACTAGACATGGATTCTACATTGGTTCATGTGCTGATACAAATTGTGGATATGATAGAAAAGTATTTCATGGGGAAATAATAATTATAGTGTAGTTATTATGGAAGCATGTTTAGATTTGGGATGAAATATGGGAATAAGAATAAGAAGTGATGGATCATTGGCCAAAACACTTCCATGAATAATCCGGTAATCTACATTCTAGTGATGTAATGTCCAACAGTATGTAGAATTTAACACCACCAGTTTCAGTTTCCTGACCATTTATTTATGTTTTCTATGTGTATAGAATAACTAGATAAATCCTTCAGTGGTTCTAGTGGGTTTTTAAAATTATTGAAGGCTTTTATAGAGGCTAAAATTTAGATAATGGTTAATATAAATTTTTCATCATATCTAAGAATCCATTAAATGGAATTCAGAGGTCACTAGGTAGGTGCATGGTTGGTGAATGGTTTGGAAAAATAGTGCAGATGTCTAAAAGTAACATTGAGATTGTATTTTCATTTGAGATAGTTTCTAACACAATGTTCATGCTTGTTTTTTCTAACCATGGGATCTACCCATGTGATGGTAGAATTAAGGTAGTAGAAACTACGCAGTTGGTGCATAGTTTTCCAAACTAGATGGAATAACCACATAGAATACCATTAGAAGAAAGATTTTTTTTGTATTGACTCTGTTTTTCTATTTAATCCCTCCATTTCTAAATATCTAGAGATAACATGAATTCCTCTTCCTCTAAAATCATCATAGGAAACTCCCATTTCATTGGGAAAAATTTATTTCTAATCAATTGTCTGTTGGGTATCATTATTTTCCATTAATTTCTCATTCTTCATCATTATGATTATATATGTTCTTCTTCTACAACTTTTAATCATAGATCGAATCCTTTTGGAGTACATACATGCTTTATTATTTATATCATGATGAGATTTTATGGTTTTGGTTTATGGAACATGATCAATGTAAAATTTTAGAATATCTAAGATGGTATGTTTATTTCAATCTAAAATTATTTATTTCCACAATTTTTTGAGAGGTAGGTGGATTATCTCTTGACTCTTATTTATTATAACATTATTGAATTATTTCAAATGATAAAATTGCATCATATTTCATTGAAAATAAGTCTTTCCTTATTAGGACATATTAATTTGAATTATGGTTTTAGAAATCATTGTAATTTATTAGTTTTTGGAAAATCCTTGTATTTATAATTTTAAAATGGTGATTTTAGAATTATGTTTTGTTTTAAGAATTTACTTTATTTCATGAAATTATTTGAAAGTGAAGAAATTAATTTTCAGAAAAGGGTTCAATTTTTTTTCTCATAATGGTTATTATTGAGTTTAACAGGAAGCATAAGGGTTGTGAAGTAACACAATCATATAGAAAGATTATGGGTAAGATGTCCCACAATAATGATAACACCTATATTTTCTGAGTGTGTGTTGGTTGTGGATGTTTGTTTACAAGGAAACATAAATTCAAAAATCACAATTTTGTATATGGTTCAATGAATGTTTTGATATTATGCTTGAAAAAATGGATTTGATACCCTGTTGATTCCCATCATGAAAAAACATATTTATTGTTTTGTTATAAACTATTTTCATTGGAAAAAATATTGTATACAATTAAATTAATATTTATATATATTTTTATTTAGTTCTTAAGTCATCCATGGAAAATTTATAGAGTTTATTACTCACACACTTCATAAGATTTGTGGTTTGATTTCAGATGCCATATATCATGATAGATTTAAAGACCAAGTATCATAGTTCTTTGGTGGTGAATCATGATTCATTGGAAATGGATTGATGAGTTTTACATTGGAGTTGGTGGGAGGATGTCCGATTTATGTTTTTGGTGTTTTGGTTTTTTTTGGTTTCATCTATTACACTAATATTTTGGTTGATTTGGTTATACATTTAGTTTTATTTACATTTAATCATGCATCATATTATGGGTTTTTTGGTTATTGTCATTTGGTTTGTTGTTTTATCTTCAAAGGGGATGTATTCCCCCAAATTTTTATGATTCGTTGTAATTTATGTACATCCTTTGGTGTATTGGGGAAGCCACCAATGGAAAAAAAGCTTCCTCCTATTCCCATGATAATTTGTGAGGTGTGGGATGTTGTAGGGGTAAATGATGGATGTTTATGTGAAGTTGACCACCTTTAAAATTGTGAGAAATGGAATATAAATATCCTAGAGTAATGATCAGTTAATAGGTTTTATCAAATATTTATGCATAAAAATTAGAAGGTACACATAGTACAAATAAATAGGCTGCAACATAGATATACTTGTATGAGGAAAAATACAAAAATAATCTGTATGAATAATCATCTTATAGGAAAATATAGAAAAACAAAATAAATGATCATTATATTCTTAATGAAGATGAAAATGAACCAAATATGGGTTTCCACCACGAAAGTGCTAACAATGACTTTTGTATCATTATTGGTTGCCAATTCCCTATGAGATCAGCCCATCAGCTCATCATTCCATAGATTCACGCTGGACGTAGTGGTAGTTCCCCATATCCCTTGTAGTCACATATTGGGGTTTACCACCTCAAAATGGGACCACAAAAAATCACATTTTTTAGATGGAGACTCCAGGTAGGTCATGGATTGGACTCATATGGTGGTCCCTTTATCATCAATTCATGCATAAATACCACATGGGTAAGGAAATATGGTATCCTAGTAGGTCTATCATGGGATATATAAGAAGCGTATAATTTATACATAGAAATTGAATGTATAGGTAATAATTATAATTTTAGATAACCATTTGTATTCGAATGTATCATATCTCTTCCATTAGAAAAAATAAATGATTCATACAAAATAATGTAATATATTAAAACAAATAAAATAACCCAAATGATAAAAATGGGGGATGGTGCAATGGGGAAGGACTATGTAGTGTAAGAAAGACACACTTCTATCCACATCAAGGGTCCCCTCCATAATATGTCATTTCAGGATCGACCATTTAGTATAAATTTCAATAATGGTGTAAATGGTAGGTGGATCAACCACAGAATTTAGTATATTTGTGTTGGAAGACTCCCCTATGTGATTTTTTGAATCTTAGTTGGGTCCAAGATATCTAAATGGATTTGGGCCAAGGGAACTATCAGGGACTTGGAGGATGGGACTGGAGAACAGCTAGATATGGGCGCAACTTCTGGGTGAGGGTGGTTATATGTGGTCGATGATGGTGAATATAATTAATGATGGATTGTTGATTGGAATGATGAAATGGAGTCATATCAACCTATGGTTCATTAAAACACCTTAGAGAATGATATAATCACTATAGACTACCTACTAAATATCTAAAGTATATGAGTTAATATGGGATGAAATGGACACCTCATGTCTGAAATAGACAGGTAGATCTATGGAAATGGAAGGGGATGTAGATGCATTAGGATTATGGGACAGATTGTTTGACACATAATACTCAATAACTCAACTATATTGATCAACCATTTTATAAATAATCCACATATTATGAAACATGTAAAATGTATATGGACTAGATGGGATGCAAGGATAAATGAGGCTTGGAGTTATTAAAGATGAGAAGATGTATGGAACGGTCAGTGATGAATTTTCAACCCATTATCATTTTTGGTCACATCCTAGAATCACACTCACAATATATGGAATACTTTCTTAACATGTTGAGTTTAGGTGCTCCCATGTAATTGGATGGAATAGATACATTTTAAGCATGTTGGATATATGGGATTTTCCTCAATCATGCCAAGCATGAGATTATGCATGGGGGATAATATTAGGGGATGCACCCAATATTTGCATACTCTAAGCGGTCAGAAGACCGTGAATACTGGTGAAGTTGTGGGCTATCTACACCTAGATATGTTGAGTTTCCATCTTGTTAGGATCACAAAGTAATGGTGTGTGTGTAGGATAGTCATAAATGTATAAATAGTAAACTCCTTGGATGATTCTAAACATAGTTAATGTCATCATGGTATCCCATCATCCCAGCTAGAGTTGGTGTGGATTTTATTCAAGAAAAAGTGGTCAGTAGCTCTAGAAATAGAATCCATAACATCTACTCACACACGTAGACATTACATGAGAGGTTCATCAGCAAAAGGGCTATTAACACTTCCTCAACAACAATGATCTTGAATAGTATAGAAAACCCCAAGGTCTATTTGGTGCACATTGTCTTAACCTGCAGATGATCTATGTGGACCTAATGATAATGGAATGAAAAACAAATGTAGGAATAAATATATTAAGGTGGAGAATCATTATATACTTTATGTGAGTCATAATTTAATTCCAATATGGATAGAGAATAAGGTGGTTTGGGATTAAATAATGTATGAGGTGGATTTAGATAAACTTTTGTTGGAGTAGGTGCCGAGGTCATGCATTTTTCTATTAGAGTCCGGCATCCTTGAGAGATATTGTAAAGAATAAAAAATTCAATATACTATTTTTTAATATTTTTGGGATTATTACGAGTCTTCAAAAATTGAAGGTGATAGATTTTAAGGCTCGGAGAGCCTAGAATAGAATTTTGAACTTTTTTAAGCTACATTAAATAAACTCTCAGGAATAATTCTTTTTCTTTTGAACTTGTGCTTGAATTAAAAATCATAACGCACTATTGAACTCACAACTCTAGGATTCTATAGAGGCATGAATAACATTGAATTTAGTAATTCTGGATAAAAGGATAGTTTTTCAGACTTTTTTAAGATTAATAAAAAAAAGTTATATTATTTTTTTACCTCTTCTTGAGTGGCAGTGGCGAGGACCACAGAGATGGTGATACATTTAATGAAGGATATTAAAATTACTGGCACACAAAAGTTGTCTAAAAACCCCTCATCTATTTAATAGGTTCATTAATTATACCAATTAGTGAACCATTAATTGAATGGTAGGTTAATCACTGTATTTCATTCCATGTTTTATTAAATCATAGGTAAAGGGGGATTGTGTGGAGAATTGGTGGAAGTACTCTAACAAAGCATCGGAAAACCTTCCTCCAATGAAGAATGGAATCTTGGATGAAATCATTGGAGGAATAGATCTGGCATTGACGAATGTCAGCGGCTTAAACAAATGATGATTCTCCTCCCAAAAACCATGACACCTCTAGTGAATCTCGAGGTAGGATATTTTGTTCCTTAATTCAAGTGAATTATTTTTCTCTTCATCATTCATGAAAATGTTACAAATTCATATCAACCAAACTGAGTCAATCCATAATTCTTATGGAATTTCGGGATTTTGTGGGGTCATTGAATGGGGTTTTATTTTTCCCTAGATAATTTCTTACAACACCCCCGTTTCATATGATGCAAACACGGTGGTCACAGGCTAAATGAAAAAAATTCTCGGACCCTCTACCCCTTCATTTTTGTCGTTTTCTTTGTTGGTGAATTTTGAATTTTATGGAAACATAAATCATTGGGTCACGCTATGACAAAGCCAATATTGTAGAGACCCGTATCTTGACGTACATGGACATTACATTACATTTGCGGAATACTTAGTACATAACAAAAACACACACTAAAGGATCGTAATAGTTTAGTGTCTTTGGAAACTCGGAACGTAATCTTCTAATCGTGGTGAATGTTCTTCAATATCTCCCATAAAGGTCATCCCTTTTTCTACCTAAAACCTTTCTTTATATCCTGGGGAAAAGAAAACATAAAAGGGTGAGCTTAAATGCTCAGTAAGGGTAAACAAAAGAAAAAATCAATCACATCATATACATAGCTTTTGGAAATCTTAACCTGCAAAAGAGCTCATAATATCATAACATGGGATATATCATAGAAGTGAAATGTAATCCCAATAATCATAACATAAAACATGAAACTTTGTGGCATACACACATAATCATAGAAAATCATTTCTTGTTAGTCAAGACTCATTGCCAAGACTATCTTTGTGGACAAAGTCCCTTTCTGAATCGAGTAACCCTCGTTTCAGTCCTGTTTCACTGAACCGGTATAACCTACCATTTCAGCCATGTCTATCTCATGAGATATAAAATCTTTACCCAATGCATTGGAGGGAGATATAGGTCCCACCCATCTCATAATGATACCATTCTTATGTGTGCCACAAAATCATAAATCATACATCATTTCATAACCCATGTAATAAAAATGGGATTCTTAAAACAACATGACATCATAAAACCATTCATATAAGATAAAGGAATTCATAAACATAATTCCATCACAACATATTCAAATCAATGTAAAAATATGGATAGAAACAGAACCCTTTATTATCTTAGATGGAAAATAATTTTGATAAAACACTTGAAATGAATTCTTGAGGAAAATATCCTTTCTTCTTCAAAATAAATTTCTTTTCACAAAAAATCATGCAATTTTAAAAGAAAGAGATTTTATTAAAAATAGTCATGAAATCTTTTGGAGGAAGCTTCATGAAAATAAGGCTTTATAAAACCGTAAAAATCCGTTCATGCCGTTTAAGTTAAAAAAAACATTCTTCGTACTTTTGTCGGAAAAGTCAAAAAGTACCTCGTATGAAAAAGCGACAAAAGATTCCTTTCATATTCTTTACTAAAAACTCACCGAAGAGTAAAATTGGATTTAAACTATTGTAAGTGGATGGAAACAATATTACATATTGAAGGAACATGGATGTGGATGATAAAATACACCCCAGTAAATACTTACGAATAAACAATCTCAGATAAAAATGAGATTGTGATATTTCCCTTACCTTAGGTCCAATTTGCTTCGTATGTGTCCGAAATTCCTGTATAATGATTTAAATAATGTCATTTACTTATTACAGAATCATATTCATTGTTATGATATCATATATGGTTCACTTATGACATTATATTACCCGTTCTTTTGTAAATTCCATGTTAAAGAAGCGTTTTGGGTAAAATCGTTTCATTTATCGTAGGTGTTTTGACTTGTTGTTCTTGACATCATTAATACTTATATCATGATTTACTTACTTCCAGAATATAAAATATGATTTATATATCATATATATTCAGTATATATATATATATAATAGATAGATAAATAAAATGAAAAAAAACACCGTTCATGGAGACGGTAGTCCGTACGTACGCATGAACGCTGTTTTTCTTTCCTTATTGTCTTGAAATGGAAGTAAGTAGATTACATACATATGTATATATATACATAAATCCAGTAGCTTTATAATGTCATATATTTCATTATTATTTCTTATATATACATTATAATCATTCTTAAATGGTTAACATGGAGAATGAATCTCATCGCGTCATGGAGACGGTAGTCCGTACGTACGCACGAGCGATGATATCATTTCTATAAATATTGAATTGAATTGGAGTGGATTATACAATATATCAGAATCAATATGATGTTGTAATAACTATGTATAGTTATTCTTTACACCATTATACCCATCCATGTAAGGTGGTGATGGAAAATAGATTACACCACGGCGTGGAGACGGTATTCCGTACGTACGCACGCGCGGTGATTTCTTTTTCCGTAGGATGGATAGATGGTGAAATAGGGTTGTTTCATACTTATAATAACATATCAGTATATGAGTGATACTGATGTTATTACTTCATAATGAAACAACCTAAGAAGAAGAAGTGGAAGAAGAAATAAAGATGAAAGAATTGGTAACGGTAATTACCTCTTCTTTGAAGTGCCTCTTTGAGACCTCCTCTTAGGGCACTAAAATTGGTCTTTGAGGAAGACCAGAACCTCTAGGATGTTTCTAGGGAAGTGGAGAGGAGAAATTGGCAGGGGGTGGCCGAGCTTGAGTGCTCAAATTGGTGTGAGGAGGAGGGGGAGGAGGTGTCCTTTTATAGGGGAGGAGAGGGGCACCTTAGGAATATCTCAAAATATTATTTTATATTAAAGTCAAAATCGGTTTATAATGGTTCCAAAGGGTCTTATTTCGAAGCTAAAGTATGGATGGGTCGAAATCCTATCAACCAATAGAATTTAGACAAGTTTAAGATATTATTTTAACCTTATCAATTAGATTTAACTCTAAGTTAATTAATTTAACTTTTACCGTGTCTTTTTGTTTTCTTTCACTATATGGTTAATAAACTTACTATAACATGCCAAACGAACCCCAAATTGTATATTATTAATACATATATCCTTATATAAGTCATTTGGCCGAACCTTAGATTTTTAGGAATAAAATAACAATTAATAATATAATATTTGATTTAAAAACTATTTTGTGTCAATTTTGACACTATTTGATATATGATTTTTTTGTGAAAGTCATAACAGAATTATATGTTCGAACCAAGTTGATTAAATCAACACTAATATATCATAGTAACCTATAAAATTAGTGGAATTCATAAAAAGTCTTAAATTACATTTATTTTGGTATTTATATTATCAATTATGTCAATATTTCATTAATAAGATAATTACTGCATCATTTTTGTGTCATAAATAAATTATATTATTTGATGTCTAAAAATTACAAATAAAATACCATCATGTAGGAAATCTTTTTAGCTTTCTTATGAATATTTATAGTCGAATTTATCTTATGTATAACCCCATATTAAAAATGATTTACTTATTAAACTTTGATTTTAACTATTTTAACCCTTCTTTAAATAAATTAATAATAAATGTCCTAATCTAATCCAAGTGGGCCTAAATGGTCATATTTTATTCCTAAGTTTGTTTTTGGTCGAATTACACTTGTCCAATAGAATTAGGACATGTGTTAGGGTAATAGTAATATCATATTTACCCTTAGTTACCCTATTTACTATTAACCGTGGTAAAAAAAAGTAAAAAGTTACTATTCACCAAAAAATTATTTTCTTCTCATTGAACCACATTTTAGTCCTTGATATTAACCGTGTCTCTCGGATTTTCGAAATTCCATTCACAGAAGCGGTAAAATTAAGTTTTATGCAAAATTCAGTTTTTAACCTACCACTTAGTGGTTTCACTATTCATCAAAAATTGAAAGTTTTCAGAAAAATACCAAAATTTCACCCTAGGCTAATTTCGGTATTCCGAATCCAAAAATGAAGTCCATTTTGAAAGATAAAATTTATAAAATTTCAAAAAGTGGTTATTACTATTCATAACGGCTAGTTTTAATAGCATATTGTTGTTTAGTGAAACTCGGTATTGCGTACGACGCAAGCTATCGAGGAAGGTCGTGATTACGTGTAATGCAAGGCAAGACAAGGATGCGTGTTGTGCAAGCTCCTTTTGGTGTAGAGTACAACACAAGACATTAATAAAATTAAAAAGAATATTTCTTTATAAAATCTTGGGCTGTTACATTCTACCCCCCTTAAAATGAATTTCGCCCTCGAAATTCGTCGGGGTTATAAATGGTTTACTATTCAAAAGTTTCTTTAATAGAAACCCACATCGTAAAAAGGAATATCAAAACCAATCTTTAAAAACAAAAGTATGAAACGTAACGGTTACCCAAATAAACTAATCATTGGGTTTCCACATAGGTGAAAATATGGATATGGAAGAGAAATCTAACCATCATGTTCTGATGGAGAGTGGTAGAGAACATGGCTATGGAAAATCCAGTAATCACAAATCCATAGATTTGTGATGATATAAGGTACCATCTGATTCATCAGGTATAAGATCACTAGGACAACATTTTTGGTTTTCAAGATCATTTCCCCTAAAGTTGAAAATTTGAATTAGAATAAATACTTACTTTATTTTGGTACAATCTCACTGTTGTTCGTGCTTTGAACAATTTCCACTTCATCTCTTAAATAAATGAAGTTTAATTTGTTCTTCGTGAAGTGTTAGCAGATCATGTGATAGAATGACAGGTCATTCCATCTGTCTCAAACAAAAGGTTAGCAAAACTTATATACATAAGTCGATCTATAGTGAGATTAATCATATATCGTTCCTAAAATGGACTTATACTTCATATATCATACTGCTTAATATAATAAAACTAGTTTCTACTAAACAGGGACTTCCTGTAGGTCAGTGGTAGGCGATAAAGGCCAGTCGCACTTCGGTTGTGGGTTCGATTCCCACAGCCTTGTCCGAAGCGATGGGCTGTCGCCCGTCCTGCAGGTTGTCCTTTTTATAAAACTATATTACTATAACATCCCATCAATAATATCGAAAAAACTTCTATCCTTAAACAATACTAACTTATGTCCAACATAATTCATTCCAATCTTTAGGCTTATCCATAATACTGCAGTCCATTCTCATAACATAGTGAAAACGATTACCAGAGATTTAATACCATCGTTGATCCCCATATATCATAAGATATATCTTGTTGGTCACATTCCAAACATTCAAAGGCCTTAATCTTGTACTCTCTTGAATACCCATTGAACCTTAGTGAAAACTTGAATGTAGTTAAAAGTTAACACTTCTCACATACCGAAATCCTCAAAATTCTATATACTCAAACCATGATATCACTTAGTCCTTATATCAATCACGAGCTCATGAATACTATCAAACATTTAATTTTCTCCTTATCCCTTCATTATGCGCATATCATCTACATTCCAAAAATATCTGAATAACCCTTCATGGATACTGGTAACATTAATCATACACTTTCAAAACACAAGGAAAGACAACAGTGTAACAATCCATAGATGTCTCTTTATTCCAAAATTACACATGATAAACATGTAATCATTCCACTACATTCTCAAACCATTGACCGAGCTTCAAAAATTCTTTCATCTCACATATCATTTGTAGTCTCTTCATCATCATCCACATAAATACTACCCATATGACCATACTGATTCTCTTCATGAGTCTTTCCCTTAGGGAATTTGTTTGCATAATGCCCATACATTGCACATTTAAAACACTTAACCATTTTTCATGTCGTAGCAATACCATTATCCTCATCCATGGTGTTAACCGACCCTATTCCTTTGCACTTACTTGCTTTGTGTCCTTCTTTTCCACACCCAAAGCATCTTCCAGTTCCCTTGAAACATTCTCCTTGATGCCTCTTCCCACATGATTTACATAGGGGAAATTGAACTTTCTTTCCTCTATGATCATCATAGAACTCCATCTTTCTCTAATTAGTCGAGTCAGGAAACTTACCAAATTTTACTTTATTGATCATGTTGTGAGATTGCTGATTCGGCATAATAATGATGTTTGGACATCCAAATCCCATTTCATTTGGTTGCTCATGAAGAATATCATTCCATTGTCCATCATATCCTCCATTATTGTGAATCATCTTGTTTCCATCCATTTTCTAAAACCCAAACAGAATAGTGTTAGATGCAAAAATCATGATAAAGGGGGAGTAACTTAAATATCTATCATCTTTGGTTTAATCTAATATCGTTACCATAGTTCTAGGACTATATCCTATACGTATACTTATCCTTAGGGGCATCCCTAGACATACCTTAGAAATATCTCTAGGGATCTCACTAACGTTTTCGCATCCTAGTTTCCAAAGGTTGACTAAACCTTTCCTCTGATACCAACTGTAGAGACCCGTATCTTGACGTACATGGACATTACATTACATTTGCGGAATACTTAGTACATAACAAAAACACACACTAAAGGATCGTAATAGTTTAGTGTCTTTGGAAACTCGGAACGTAATCTTCTAATCGTGGTGAAAGTTCTTCAATATCTCCCATAAAGGTCATCCCTTTTTCTACCTAAAACGTTTCTTTATATCCTGGGGAAAAGAAAACATAAAAGGGTGAGCTCAAATGCTCAGTAAGGGTAAACAAAAGAAAAAATCAATCACATCATATACATAGCTTTTGGAAATCTTAACCTGCAAAAGAGCTCATAATATCATAACATGGGATATATCATAGAAGTGAAATGTAATCCCAATAATCATAACATAAAACATGAAACTTTGTGGCATACACACATAATCATAGAAAATCATTTCTTGTTAGTCAAGACTCATTTCCAAGACTATCTTAGTGGACAAAGTCCCTTTCTGAATCGAGTAACCCTCGTTTCAGTCCTGTTTCACTGAACCGGTATAACCTACCATTTCAGCCATGTCTATCTCATGAGATATAAAATCTTTACCCAATGCATTGGAGGGAGATATAGGTCCCACCCATCTCATAATGATACCATTCTTATGTGTGCCACAAAATCATAAATCATACATCATTTCATAACCCATGTAATAAAAATGGGATTCTTAAAACAACATGACATCATAAAACCATTCATATAAGATAAAGGAATTCATAAACATAATTCCATCACAACATATTCAAATCAATGTAAAAATATGGATAGAAACAGAAACCTTTATTATCTTAGATGGAAACTAATTTTGATAAAACACTTGAAATGAATTCTTGAGGAAAATATCCTTTCTTCTTCAAAATAAATTTCTTTTCACAAAACATCATGAAATTTTAAAAGAAAGAGATTTTATTAAAAATAGTCATGAAATATTTTGGTGGAAGCTTCATGAAAATAAGGCTTTATAAATCCGTAAAAATCCTTTCATGCCGTTTAAGTTAAAAAAAACATTCTTCGTACTTTTGTCGGAAAAGTCAAAAAGTACCTCGTATGAAAAAGCGACAAAAGATTCCTTTCATATTCTTTACTAAAAACTCACCGAAGAGTAAAATTGGATTTAAACTATTGTAAGTGGATGGAAACAATATTACATATTGAAGGAACATGGATGTGGATGATAAAATACACCCCAGTAAATACTTACGAATAAACAATCTCAGATAAAAATGAGATTGTGATATTTCCCTTACCTTAGGTCCAATTTGCTTCGTATGTGTCCGAACCTCCTGTATAATGATTTAAATAATGTCATTTACTTATTACAGAATCATATTCATTGTTATGATATCATATATGGTTCACTTATGACATTATATTACCCGTTCTTTTGTAAATTCCATGTTAAAGAAGCGTTTTGGGTAAAATCGTTTCATTTATCGTAGGTGTTTTGACTTGTTGTTCTTGACATCATTATTACTTATATCATGATTTACTTACTTCCAGAATATAAAATATGATTTATATATCATATATATTCAGTATATATATATATATATTATAGATAGATAAATAAAATGAAAAAAAAACACCGTTCATGGAGACGGTAGTCCGTACGTACGCATGAACGCTGTTTTTCTTTCCTTATTGTCTTGAAATGGAAGTAAGTAGATTACATACATATGTATATATATACATAAATCCAGTAGCTTTATAATGTCATATATTTCATTATTATTTCTTATATATACATTATAATCATTCTTAAATGGTTAACATGGCGAATGAATCTCATCGCGTCGTGGGGACGGTAGTCCGTACGTACGCACGAGCGATGATATCATTTCTATAAATATTGAATTGAATTGGAGTGGATTATACAATATATCAGAATCAATATGATGTTGTAATAACTATGTATAGTTATTCTTTACACCATTATACCCATCCATGTAAGGTGGTGATGGAAAATAGATTACACCACGGCGTGGAGACGGTATTCCGTACGTACGCACGCGCGGTGATTTCTTTTTCCGTAGGATGGATAGATGGTGAAATAGGGTTGTTTCATACTTATAATAACGTATCAGTATATGAGTGATACTGATGTTATTACTTCATAATGAAACAACCTAAGAAGAAGAAGTGGAAGAAGAAATAAAGATGAAAGAATTGGTAACGGTAATTACCTCTTCTTTGAAGTGCCTCTTTGAGACCTCCTCTTAGGGCACTAAAATTGGTCTTTGAGGAAGACCAGAACCTCTAGGATGTTGCTAGGGAAGTGGAGAGGAGAAATTGGCAGGGGTTGGCCGAGCTTGAGTGCTCAAATTGGTGTGAGGAGGAGGGGGAGGAGGTGTCCTTTTATAGGGGAGGAGAGGGGCACCTTAGGAATATCTCAAAATATTATTTTATATTAAAGTCAAAATCGGTTTATAATGGTTCCAAAGGGTCTTATTTCGAAGCTAAAGTTAGTATGGGTCGAAATCCTATCAACCAATATAATTTAGACAAGTTTAAGATATTATTTTAACCTTATCAATTAGATTTAACTCTAAGTTAATTAATTTAACTTTTACCGTGTCTTTTTGTTTTCTTTCACTATATGGTTAATAAACATACTATAACATGCCAAACGAACCCCAAATTGTATATTATTAATACATATATCCTTATCTAAGTCATTTGGCCGAACCTTAGATTTTTAGGAATAAAATAACAATTAATAATATAATATTTGATTTAAAAACTATTTTGTGTCAATTTTGACACTATTTGATATATGATTTTTTTGTGAAAGTCATAACAGAATTATATGTTCGAACCAAGTTGATTAAATCAACACTAATATATCATAGTAACCTATAAAATTAGTGGAATTCATAAAAAGTCTTAAATTACATTTATTTAGGTATTTATATTATCAATTATGTCAATATTTCATTAATAAGATAATTACTGCATCATTTTTGTGTCATAAATAAATTATATTATTTGATGTCTAAAAATTACAAATAAAATACCATCATGTAGGAAATCTTTTTAGCTTTCTAATGAATATTTATAGTCGAATTTATCTTATGTATAACCCCATATTAAAAATGATTTACTTATTAAACTTTGATTTTAACTATTTTAACCCTTCTTTAAATAAATTAATAATAAATGTCCTAATCTAATCCAAGTGGGCCTAAATGATCATATTTTATTCCTAAGTTTGTTTTTGGTCGAATTACACTTGTCCAATAGAATTAGGACATGTGTTAGGGTAATAGTAATATCATATTTACCCTTAGTTACCCTATTTACTATTAACCGTGGTAAAAAAAAGTAAAAAGTTACTATTCACCAAAAAATTATTTTCATCTCATTGAACCACATTTTAGTCCTTGATATTAACCGTGTCTCTCGGATTTTCAAAATTCTATTCACAGAAGCGGTAAAATTAAGTTTTATGCAAAATTCAGTTTTTAACCTACCACTTAGTGGTTTCACTATTCATCAAAAATTGATAGTTTTCAGAAAAATACCAAAATTTCACCCTAGGCTAATTTCGGTATTCCGAATCCAAAAATGAAGTCCATTTTGAAAGATAAAATTTATAAAATTTCAAAAAGTGGTTATTACTATTCATAACGGCTAGTTTTAATAGCATATTGTTGTTTAGTGAAACTCGGTATTGCGTACGACGCAAGCTATCGAGGAAGGTCGCGATTGCGTGTAATGCAAGGCAAGACAAGGATGCGTGTTGTGCAAGCTCCTTTTGGTGTAGAGTACAACACAAGACATTAATAAAATTAAAAAGAATATTTCTTTATAAAATCTTGGGCTGTTACAAATATGGAGGCCCGTAGGCGGAGAAATGAGTGAAAATAGAGCTCTGGAGCGTCACTGGTGCCACGTGGAAGAAGCATCAGTGCGACGGCATCAGAGATTGGTACCAGTGGTCAAGGGACGATTCTAGAAACCTCAAAACATGTTAGAAGGGCGGTTCCACATGATGTTGTGGAGGAACGAAGGGGGTAGCCAGCTCTCAGTTGGCCACGTTCGTGGAAGGGTGGTGCGCCATAGGTGGAGGTCACAACTTTGATTCCACGGCGGAGGGGGGCCACACACTTCGGGTCCCGCAGACAGAAATGCAGAACCACGTGGCACTGTTATTTGAAGATCTGAATGGTTCATTGAGTCATATGAGAAGGAGGGGCCACGTGACCCCTCATGATAGTTTCACCAGCCGGTGGGCCATACTGGTCAGCTGCCTAGCGGGCCGAGCCCATCGTGGCCTAGCCAAGCTGGTTCGGGCTGGGCCGGTCCATAGATTAGTGGGATGAGCCCCCCACATCCTAGCTGGTTTAGTCTGAGTTGGTTCTATCCTAGTCCATGTCAGGTTGACACCAACCCGTTTAGTCCGACTGTGTCAGACTGGACCGAGACCCATTTCGACCAAGATACGCTTAAAATGTCATATCTCACAAACCGGACGATTGTTTGATGAACCATCTACAGTGATGGAATCCTAGAACGAGAAAGTAATTTTGAGACAAAACACCTGAGAATGGAGAATGTTTGAGTATTTGAATCTAGTGGCTTGCTGAGACATGAATATAAATAGCGAACCTGTGTGGATCAGCACCTAGAAATCATCTGTCGATCATCACCTAGTGATAATGTGTGGATCAAAACCAAGCGATCATGTGTGGATCATCACCTAGTGATCTTATGTGGATTAGCACTGAGCGATCTTGTGTGGATCAACAATAGATCCCTTGATAGAATAATAATATCAATCATTAAGACTAATCATCTATACTTCTGTATTTAGGTTATAACTAGTTTGAGTTGAGTCCTTTCTTTTGTGCTTTATGATTGAGATCAGGCTTTTTTGTTTTCCATTGAGGAATCTAGGAGACCAAAAGGGGTATTAGGGTCCCGAATGAGTATTGTTATACTCAGCCATGCATGGACTTTTCCCGCAGCATTATGAGTCTTTTACAGATAACGATTATCTCGGCTGAGACATTAGGAGCCAAGACTAGGCGGTACACTGAGGTGAATAGCTGACATGGAGAGCTGTGGAGACAAGCTGTACTTAAACATCTTATATGATCCTTGTTGGATGATCTCATGAGTTTTTTTATATTTTTCTATTGTATTGTATCATCCTGTTGGGATTGTATTTTGGCCCCTTTACAAATAATACACACTTATAATACTACAGTTTTTCTTCATGTTTGCATCCTGTTGTGTTCTTCGACTATGTTTTTGTACATTTTTAATGGAAATTCCTTCCTATTTTAGGGTTATTTATTTCTGGTGCAATTTTCCATCCCTAGGCCTATGGATGTTGGTCTTGGGGTAGTCACGACATGGGCCCCATGGGATGGGTCGTGATAATGTGGTATTAGAGGATTCAGTTCTACCAAAGAACTTGGACTCTGATCTATCCAATATAGAAATGGTGTTAAATGTTTTGATTGTGTCTTTTAGATTGGGGAGTCCAGTGTAGGTGTGGCGGTCATAGTATCCATACACTAGGACCCTGAATTCTGATTTCCAACTCGTTGCACAAAAAAATTGATTGTGTGTGTTTTGGAAATGATATACTTTTTATCTCTATTGATTCCTCCCACTAGGTATATCTTTTTGACAATGCTGCGCTTATTGTTTTAGGATGTCACTGCGTAGATATCAAGCCAAGATTTCAGGGAGATTTCGCGATGATGGTCCACAGAGCGACGAGGCTTCGGTGTACGACCCTCTTACTATGCTAGAACCTTTGGTTGGTGTACTAGTAGCACCATCACTCGTAGGGTAGTATTGGGCACCACCGCCACCAGTATACCCTGCACGGAGACAAGGGGTATTTTACGAGTTCCATATATAGAGGCCTCTAAGGATTCAGGGCGAGATAGATCCCTAGGAAGCTAAGTACTGGCTGGAGGCTGTGGCATGAGTTTTTTGCTTAGTTGAGATGATAGTAAAGTTGATGGTAATCCTAGATGCTATCTTATTTCAAGGTACAACAGGGAGATGTTGGAGTCTAATAATCTAGACGCATGATCTGGTGACACTTGCATGGTTGGACTTCGATACCATTTTCAGGGTAGAGTTTGAACCGGCGACTTTACACTCAATGCATATGTAGGAGCGGATGCACTTACAAAATGGAAGATCATCAGTGTCCCGATAGTCGATGATATACACTGAACTCTCAAGATACTCCATAGACATGGTATGGGAAACATTCTTTAGTGCTCGGACCATTGATCAGAGTCTCCAGCGGGAGATCATAGCATTGATGATATCACCCAATATCCTGACGCAGGCTGGAGTGCTCAAGTTTTAATTATTGGTGGAGAGCTTCTTTGCTGAGTAGGAACCGATGGTGAGAGACACTGCCTGACTACATGTAGCTATGTTATTTGCAACAAGTAGTAGGAAGATGATGCATAGGTCCAAGTGGGCCAGACCTTCTGGTGGATGGCCCCAGGATACAAGGTCGGAGGTGCAGATCTCACGAGGTAGAGAAGGTATTCTGAGGTCTAAAGAATGTTACTCTTGCAGAGGACATGGACACATGACCCATGACTATATGAATCCCCACATAGACTATCGATAGATGACTGAGGGACCTCCAAGATAGTAGTTTAGGTTCGAGCGAGGGGGTCTACATGGTAGTGGGCTTGGAAGAGGAGCAGGTCGTGCAGCAAGTGGTGGATGACGGTTTGTGGTTCTACCACCACCACCCACAAGTGGTCCTCCCAGACCATTGGGAGTTGGTGGGCATGGGCGAGTTCATCTTCAGGCTGTAGAGTGATATGAACATGGTGCTCTAGAGATGATTTTAGGTACGATCTGTACCCTAGATGCAGTTCTAATAGACACTTGTTCCACTCACTCTTTTATTTCCACAATAATTGTACAGAGCACGGAGATTTCGAGGGAGTCATTAGCTCAATAATTATGATTAAATTATCTTAATGGAGATTTCTCTAATGTTACACACTAGTATAGAGAGAGTGAGCTAACTATTTTAGAATATATCTTCAGCTGGGATCTCTTAGTAGCAGTGTCGAGGACATACGACATCATGTTTGGTATGGATTGGCTATCCACAAACTTTGCATAGATAAACTATTTTTTGCACAATTTATGGTGTGTCCTCAGGGATTGGATCATGTTTTTATAAATTGATAATAAGGAAAACATTGAAAAACATGATGGAAAATCTCTAAATAGGGTGAAATATATCACTTATCAGTTGGCTAGCCTTACCCTTGGAGTTGCTGAAGTGAGGAGTCTGAGTTATCTAGTAATGATGGACTAGTATGCTGATGTCTTTCCTGATGATGTTCTAGGACTACCTCCTCACATAGAGGTAGAATTATACATCAACCTATACCCCGGATGAAAAAAATATCTACGCCCGTGTATAGGATGGCCCCTGTAGAGCATCATGAGTTATAGGTACAGTTGGAGGAATTATAGATGAAGGGGTTCATAAGACCTAGTGTTTTCCCATGGGAATCCCCGATATTGTTCCCTTAGAAATATCATAGGAGTCCGAGGCTTTGAATTGGATATCGGCACCTCAAACGGGTGACCATGAAGAACAAGTATCCACTCCTGATGATATCTGTTCACTTCAACCACGTAAAGGAAGCTCGATGTTTTTTGAGGATATAACTCAGATCAGCCTATCATCAGCTCGTGGTATGGGTTGAGGACGTACCGAAGAAAGACTTCAGATGTTGGTATGGCCATTATGAGTTCTTGGGGATCCCCTTCAGCATGACCAATGCTCTGGTAGTGTTCATTAGGATCATGAAAACGATCTTCTCGCCTTACAACGATCGCTTCATGGTGGTCTTCATTGATGACATCTTAATATACTCAGCGTTGGAGGAAGAGAACACCAAACACCTGTAGATAGTTTTGGATAGAATCCATGTGAACTAGCTTTATGGAATTCTCTCGAGTTCCTAGTTCTGGATATGGTATGTACCCTTCTTGGGGGACATTATCTAGGAAGAAGAAGTTGTAGAAAATCTGGTGAAGATAGAGGTTGTGCATTCATGGGAGCCACCCATAAGTGTGACCGAGGTGCGGAGTTTATTGAGATTGGATGGGTAAAAATGGAGATTATTACCCTAAATTTATAGAGTTGAGACACCATTTTCCACATTGAAAAATAATGGATATACGTTCTTGTGTATGGAGAGATGCCAATATTGTTTTATGGAGCTGAGGCAGAGACTGACGAGTGGCCCCATCATGCGGATAATAGAAGAGGGCATAGGTTTTGTAGTCTACTACGATAAATCGAGAATCACACTAGGTTGTGTCCTGATTTAGGAGTGAGTGGTGATTTCCTATAGCCCATAGTTTTTGAGACAGCATGACCAGAACTACCCCACCCAAGACCTAGAGTTATCTACAGTGGTCTTTGTGCAAAATAATTGGCGACACTACATGATTGGCGAACGTTTCACTGTCTATTCTGATCACATGTGTCTTAGGTATATCTTCTATTAGAAGGTCATGAACCTGATACAATAATGATTGATAGAGTTCCTCCAAGACAATGACTTTGAGATAGTGTACCCTCTTGGGAAAGAGAATGTCATGACCCGTCCTCGGGGCCCGTTCCGTGACTACCCCAAACCCGCCTTCCACAGGCCAAGGGCTGGAAACTAGCACCAAGGAGTAAATCCCAGTAAAAAGGGAAGGCATTGACTTTGTAAAGTAAACCAAAAAAACCACAGATCAAGCAAGCATAAGTAAACACTAAGTAAAAACTGAGTACAACAGTAAGTGCAGAAAGGCATGTGGGCCAGTATACAAACCCAAACTGAAAGTAAAGTACAACATGAAAGGGAAAACAACAACTGAAAAGTAAAGTCGCAACATCGAGCTGTCCACTGGAAATCCCACCTGAATGGTGGGTACAGATAGCCACAACTGCTCCTTGGGTCCAGCCGACCGTTCCGAGTACGTCCCGCCCACTGGTCCACCTCCAGGTACCGTCCTGCTCTGCAAGCCTCAACCACGATCAGCGCTGTCTGTCATATGCAACCAACACATCGAAGTGCAGGTATAGCCCGTGCAGGGGTGAGTATAAGCTACTCAGTAGGGACCCCGAGACGCCCGAAGATCTCCCAGAATCCACAAATGATAATCCACAAAGGAAAGATAAAATCAAAAAGTAACATCTGACACTGCTTAGTTATATGCCCATACATATACCTAAGTCATCAATTCTCGTTCGGCTCTAACATCCGAACCCAAGTACAACCCAGTCCACACAGGAAAGCAAAACGTAAATCCACACACGATAGCACAACAAAATCCACCAAGGAAAGAAAAACAAGATTCATCTCACACAAGAATACTTCTTTGTAAGACGATAAAGATGATCAAATATTTCCACTGATTCATCTAAGCCGGCAGACCCACAAAGGATCGATAAGTACTAACCCCTGCAATGACCCACAATAGATTTGACCCATACATGATTGATAGGTAAATAACCCCCGCAATGACCCCCAAAGGATCTGACCCACACATGATCGATAGATAACTGACCCCCGAAATGACCCATAATGGATCTGGCCGACACAGGATCGAAAGGTAACTAACCCCCGCAAAGACCCACACAGGATCATACCCACATAGGATCTGTAGGCGTTGGCCCACACAGGACCGCTGAGCGCTGACCCACACAGGATCAGACCCACACAGGATCGGTAGCACTGATCCACAAAGGATCGCTGAGTGCTGTAGTCGTTGTTGAATCCATTGAGGATCTCTGTACAGTCATCATTGAATCCGCTAAGGATCTCTGCACAGTCGTCATCGTCGTCGCAGTCGCAGCCAGCACTTGGGTTCCCGTACACAACAAGGTCGTTCGGGAGGGTCTGCTCCATGAGCCGAGAGGCTGATACATCAACTGACACATAGTCAAAAGTTGATGTATCCAAAAGTTCTGTATCATCAACAGGAACTCAACGTCGTATACGGCGCGTCAATCGGACGCCTGGTCTGAGAGTTATTAGCTTTTTCGTATTAGGGGCCCTGTTGGTTTTTAATGAAAAAACAACCCGACCGTACTCCACCTGTGTCCAAAACTCGGGCGGAGTAAGTCAAAAGATCCGTCTCACTAAGAGGAATCCATCAAAGTCGACGGTACGTCAATCGGACGTCCGGAGCTTAAGATACGAGCGTTTCCGTTTCGAGGGCCCGGTTGGTTTCGTGTACGAAGCAACCCGGCCGAACCCAATGTATTCTGAAACCTTGAGTGCAATATGTCAAAACGCCCGTCTCGGTCCAAGGATTGCATCGCCGCTGACGGTACGTCGATCGGAGACCCGTATCTCAAGATACGGGAAAAAGACCGAAAAGGTCCGAAAACGTGGGGTCTGGGCCTGTACCGACTCGGCCCAGCCCCCCCTGGGTCGGCCCGAACTGGGTCGACCCGACCCGGGTCTGGGTCTGACCCGGCTGAGATCGACCCGGCCCGGCCGGCGCGGCCCGGCCATGCCCGACCTGGGCGCGACCCAGCTTGCCGGTTGGCCAGCGGGCCGACTCAGCTATTACGACCGAGCCGCGGGCGGGGGGCACGCTGCCCCCGCGTGAGGAAGCCGCGACCCCGTGTGGGGCCGCCCTTGCTAGCGGACGCGGCAGCCGACCGCATTTCGAGCTCCACCGGTCCCGCGCAATCATGGGACCGCACTGCTGCCGCTGCGGCTTTTGCCGTGGCGGCTCCCTCCGGAGGTGCACCGGGCACCGCTAACATCTGCCGCCGGCGCCACCGTGCCGACGTGGTGCACCGGCGGTCTACTCCACGGACCGCCGGACAAGTTCCGGTGGTCGTAAATTCGCACCCTCTTCGCCAAAGGTCTTCCCGGGGTCCGTCCTTCACTACGAGGACCTCGCGTCGTCCGTGCGGCCTCCTTTGTCGACGTCCACCATTTCGCACACCAAGAACGAAAGGGGCGGTGGGTTTGGACATCTTCGTTGGTCCGAACCCACCGCGTTAGCGGTTTTAAAATATCTCACAACAAATATTTAATCAACTCCGTGGTTATAAATCACAAAGATTTAAATAAAACAAACCTCTACCTCGTCGTAGTCGTCGAATAAGAGTTCTTCGCGGAATTGATCGTCGTAGAAGAAGAGGATCGTCGCGTCGCGGAAGGGGAGTGGCGTCGTCGCGGTACACGGCATCGCGTCGACGATCTCCGAAGGTTAAAGAAAGCACACATATTTAATTTCACAAAATAAATCCATGTTGACGATAAAATCCACAAAGGGAAATTAAAAAATCCGTAATCTTCTACCTCAATCGGTGTTGATCGAAGATTGTCCCGAGGAAGGATTGTCGTAGAAGAATGTCGCGAGAGAAGAATCATCAGTGTCGCTGTACACAGTGTCGCGTCGTCGATCTCCGAGGTTTCGACATTCTTCGTTGCCTTTCGTTGAAGGCTGGCGTTGTTCGCGTTCTTTGCGTTCTTCGGGAAGGAGGATGATGAACTTAGAGTTTCTCCAAATCCTCTCAACAATCCACCCATAAGAAAAATGTGTGTTGGTCTTATTTTATTACATGCCAACAATTTGAAAAACAAGTTAAGAAACGAACCATTAATTCGGTGAATTATTGGTAACGTCTTAACTGTCCAATTAATAGGAGCGTTAAGAGTTTTAGAAAACGCACCAGTTGACTTTCATTAAAGTGGAGTTTTCGTGGGTGCATTACTTAGGGGGAAAGAAATGGTGGGGATCATGCGGGCCCCACCTCAAAATTATCCAACCAAGAGGGTAGGATATTTTGGGTTCCACCCTATCCGATTCAACTTATCTTAAGTGGATTTAAGTGGCTTTAAATGGCTTTAAGTGAAATAAAATAAAGTTCTCACACCACTTTATTTTATTTTCTTCACTTAATCCCAAAAATTAAAAACCACACCCGAGCAAACACAACTCCGAAAAAGGCGTTTCTAAGCAAATACCGGCGCTGCGATTCCATCGGTGCCCTTGGAATTTTATTCCGAGCACTGGTTCAAAAGTTAGAAAAAACCAGCTCATTCATTCACTGAACGTACCCGAACAAAATTTCGGAAAATGATTTCGGGCACACCGGGCCTCGGAATCAGGTGCCGTCAGAAACTGCGTTCTTGTAAAATTCAAAAGAAAATTAAGAAAAAAAATTTCCTTGAATTTTATGGGTCTTTACATCACTCCCACCTCAGGGATTTACATCCCCATAATGATACATCATAAACTAGGGAAACAAATATGGGTACTGATCACACATCTGAACCTCCTGTTCCCAAGTGCTCTCCTGGAGGTTCCCGTGCTACCATCTGATGCACACTAGAGGAATCAACCATCCATGTACGACCCACTCCTGTCGATCCTCGATCTCGACCGGAACCTCTGCAAAAGTCATGCCATCATCAACGTCTAGCTCCCCATGGTAAATTATATGCGTCGGGTCATGCACGTATCTCCTCAGCTGAGATACGTGGAAGACATCGTGCACCCGGTGCAACTGAGGTGGTAGAGCCAGGCGATAAGCCACCTCGCCAATCCTGCTGAGGACCTGGAATGGTCCGATGAAGCGTGGAGACAACTTGCCGCCTCGACCAAATCTCCGTAAACCACGTCGAGGTGAGACACGTAAGAAGACGTGGTCTCCATCCTCGAAATATATTGGCCTCCTCCTCTTGTCAGTATAAGACTTCTGCCATCCTTGAGCTGTCCTCATCCGCTCTTGGATGACCTGGACCTTCTCTGTCGTGGTCCGGACCATTTCTGGTCCCACCAGTGCTGACTCCCCAGGGTCTGTCCAGCACAAAGGAGATCTGCAAGGTCGGCCGTACAACGCCTCGTACGGTGCCATCCTGATGGTGGAGTGGTAGCTGTTGTTGTATTCAAACTCCACCAAGGGTAGGTGGTCCTCCCAGCTGCGACCAAAGTCGGGGACACATGCGCGGAGCATGTCCTCGAGAGTCTGAATGGTCCTCTCTGTTTGACAATCCTTCTGAGGGTGAAATGCGGTGCTCAGACGTAGTTGCGTCCCGAATGCCTCATGCAACCCCTTCCGAAGCCGGTAAGTAAAGAGAGAATCTCGATCAGAGACGATAGATGATGGCACACCGTGAAGCCATACAATCTCCTGAATGTATAGACGTCCCAATCTCTCCACTGAGCCCTGCTCTCTAATGGGTAAGAAGTGAGCTGACTTGGTGAGTCCGTCAACAATCACCCAAATGGAGTCGTGACCTCTAGAAGTGCGTGGAAGTCCAGTCACGAAGTCCATAGATATCCTGTCCCACTTCCACTCTGGGACCTCCAAGGGCTATACCAAGCCCGCTGGTACCTAATGCTCTGCCTTCACCTGCTAGCAGGTGAGGCATCGAGAAACGAACTCTACCACAACCTTCTTCATGCCCGGCCACCAGTGCTATTGTCTGAGGTCCTGGTACATCTTTGCCACTCCAGGATGTACCGCCAATGGAGAAGTGTGAAACTCTCTCAGCACCTCCTCCCGTAAAGAAAATGGTACCAAGGTACGTCCTCTGAAAAGGACGTCGTGCTCTGCTCCAAAGGAGAAACCATCAGGTGCCTGTCCTGAGGATATCTGCGCACGCCGCGTCTCACAGTCAGCGTCCCCACGCTGTGCCTCTCTGACCCACTGTAGTAGTGGAGGAGAGACTATGAGAGACTAAAGGAAGGCTGCTCCATCTCTATCCATGAAGGATATCTGCAAGGCAGCTAGCTGCTCTGTCGCCTCCTCAAGTAGCTGATTACCCGTCCACCTACTGAGAGCATCAGCTACCACGCTCCCCTTCCCAGGAGTATAGAGTATCTCAAAGTCATAGTCCTGGAGGAAATCGAGCCATCGCCACTGTCTCCGGTTCAGGTCATTCTGAGAGAATATGTACCTATGATTTTGAGGGTCAGAAAAGACTGTAAAGCGCTCGCCCATCAGATAGTGTCGCCATGTCTTTAGAGTGAAGACCACTGCTGCTAACGTCAGGTCATGGGTAGCGTAGTTATGCTCATGCGGTCTCAACTGACGTGATCCATAAGCGATCACCGCCCGCTCTTGCATCAGGACACATCTGATTCCACTCCCTGTTGCATCGCAGTAGACTACGTACCCAACTCCATCTTCTGGAAGCCTCAAGATAGGGTCGCTGGTCAATCTCTGTCTCAGCTCCTGGAAGCTCTGCTGACATCTTTCTGACCACACAAAGGGTTTCCCATTCTTTGTAAGAGCTGAGAGTGGTGCTGAAACTCTGGATATGTCTATCACAAATCTCCGATAGTATCCAGCTAGTCCCAAGAAACTCTGCACCTCTGTCATGCTCTTGGGTGGCTCCCAAGCAAGAACTGCCTCGATCTTCGCAGGATCCACTGCAACTCTCGCATCAGAGATGACGTGTCTCAGGAAGTGGACCTCACATATCCATAACTGACACTTCGAGAGATTTCCATAAAGCTGGTGCTCTCGGAGTGTTTCAAGTACAACTCGCAAGTGGTAGGCGTGCTCCTCCTCAGTCGTCGAGTATATCAAAATGTTGTCGATGAAGACCACGACAAATCGATTGAGGTATGGATGAATGATCCTGTTCATAAGGCCCATTAACACCGCTGGAGCATTGGTTATGCCGAATGGAATAATCAAGAAATCGTAGTGGCCATACCGATATCTTAAGGCTGTCTTCTATACGTCCTCGTCCCGAACTCTGAGCTGATGATAGCCTAACCTGAGGTCTATCTTCAAGAACCACCATGCTCCCTTGATCTGATCGAAGAGGTCATCAATCATCAGTAGAGGATACTTGTTCCTCACCGTCACCTGGTTCAGGCGACGATAGTCGACACAAAGTCGCATGCTCCCGTCCGCCTTCTTGGCGAACATTATCGGGGAAGCCCAAGGTGAAACACTGGGTCGGATGAATCCCTTTCCCTGCAGGTCCTCCAACTATACTCGTAGCTCTCGAAGCTCAGCAGGGGCCATCCGATATGCTAGAGTGGATATCGGGGCTGTCCTAGGGTACAGATCAATATAAAATTCTACCTTTCTGTGAGGAGGTAGTCCTGGAACATCATCGGGAAAGACGTACGCATACTGATCCACCACTGCAGGAAAACTAGGACTCCGCATGTCAACTACTCCTAGGATGAGGCTAGCCAACTGATGAATTATGGGATGTCCTTTCCTCTGCGGAAGTCCATCCTGTGCTGCGAAGGTTCCCTTCTCGCCGGTGAAGGTGAACCTTCTCCCGTCGGTGCATACAAATCACACCTTACACCTAAAACAGTCGATCTGAGCATGGACTGTAGATAACCAATCCATGCCCAAGATGACGTCGTAAGGCCTCGACGCCACTACAAGAAGATCCCAGCTGAAGCTCTCACCTCCTAGAGTAAGCTCACACTGCCGACACCAGTGCGTAATCGTCGATTCTTCTACCATTGGAGTCTCTAGCCGTAAGGATCGAGCCAATGGCTCTATCAGAATCTCCGTGCTCCGAACAAGGGCAGTGGCTATGAATGAGTGACTCGCTCCTATGTTTATAAGAACTGTAGAAAGGGTGGAATAGACATAAATAGTAACTCAAATCATCTCGGGCGCACCGTGGTCATAGGCCTCCGCTGTATGGAGATGTGCCTGTCTCTGTCCGCCAGCTCCCTTTGGCCAGGGTGGATCTCCAGGTGGTGGTGGTGGTGGTGGTAGAGCCTCAAATCGTCGCCCACCACCTGCTACTCGGCTAGCTCCTCTGCATCGTATGCCTGCTCCCTGCGGACCGCCATAGTCGACCCTCTACCTCTGCCTGGGTGGCCCCTCAACTGTCTGCTACTCCTCGGCACAGTGGGTCGGGCAGTCATGATCCAAGTGACCCTGCCCGCAGCATGTGTAGCACTACTTACCTCTCGAAAGATTGGATCCGTGCTGTGTGCCCCGCACTGCTGAGCCAGTGTCCTCAGGTCGTCTACGTGAGGGTCTAGTCTTCCTGGACCCATGAGTCATCCGTCGACTTCCTGCCGTAGAAGACTCTACTACGTGCCGCCCCGCGGTAGGTCTCGCCGCTGGTATAGACTCGACAAGAGAGCTCTCGATCAAAAGGGCTCGCTCCAGTACTCCTGCCTGGGTTGGAATGCTGAGGGAGATCAGCGATTCCCTGAAATCATGTCTCAAACCCTGCTCAATGGTCCGAGCCCAGAATAATGGGTCCCGTACCATGTCTGTCGAGTAGAGTGAGAGATCGGTAAATCTCACCGAGTACTGGGCGACCGTCAAGATGCCCTGTCTCAGATGAAGAAGCTCCTGGATGCGCACCGCACGGAGGGTGGATGGGACAAACTCTGAGCGGAAGAGGCTCTCACAGTCCGTCTAGAGAAGAGATGCCTCATCGTGCACCTGGAGCATAAAGCTCCACCATCTGCCTACTTCCGCGTGCAGTAGGATTGCCGTGAGGATCACCATAAGGTCTGCTGGTGTCCTCACTAACCTGAAAACTCGGACCACTGCCTCCACCCAGTCCTCAGCTGCATGGGGTCCGTCTCCCCGCGGAACCCGGGCGCTCGCTGGCGCTGGAACTCATCCAGTTCACTAAGGAGACGTGCATCGTCAGTGGCTAGGGCTAGAAGCATCGGTGGCTCGGCGGGTAGAGGTACCGCTGGTGCCTCAGCTATCAAATGGCCCTGTACCGAGGCCTCGTCGCTCGGTGGGCTTTCGTCATGCTCAACTCTCAGAACCCTAGCTGGCTACGGTCATGGGGCCATCCTGAAAAAGGAAATAGATATTCCATGGTCAGAACAGTATACCTGGTGAGCTGACACAAAGTAATCACAAAGAAAACTTGAAACAAACACGCAATCAATGTTTTCGAGCATTAAGTCGGAAATCAGAAGTCAGGGTCCTGATGTACAGATACGTCGGCTGCCGCACCAACACTGGACTCCCTGGACTGATAACCACACCCAATACGCTAAACACTATTGATTCACATAGAAAAAGATCAGAGTCCCAAGTTCTGCGGTAGAACCGAACTCCTCTGATACCAATTTGTCACGACCCGTCCTCAGGGCCTGTGTCGGGACTACCCCAAGCACGCCTTCCATAGGCCATGGGCTGGAGACTAGCACCAAGGCGTAAATCATGGTAAAAAGGGAAGGCATTGCCTTTGTAAAGTAAGCCAAAAACACCACAGAACAAGCAGGCAGAAGTAAACACTAAGTAAAAACTGAGTACAACAGTAAGTGCGGAAAAGCATGTGGGTTAGTATACAAACCCAAACTGAAAGTAAAGTACAACTGGAAATGGAAAAAAGAACAAATGAAAAGTAAAGTCACAACGTCGAGCTCTCCACTAGAAATCCTACCTGAAGGGTGGGTACAGATAGCCACCACTGCTCCTCAGGTCCAGCTGACTGCTCCGAGTACGTCCCGCCCAGTGGTCCACCTCCAGGTACCGTCCTGCTCCGCAAGCCTCAACCACGATCAGCGCTGTCCGTCGTCTGCAACCAACACATCATAGTGCGGGCATAGCCCGTGCAGGGGTGAGTATAAGCTACTTAGTAGTGACACCGAGACCCTTGAAGGTCTCCCAGAATCCACAATGGATAATCCACAAAGGAAAGATACAATCACGAAGTAACATCCGACACTGCTTAGGTATATTCCCATTCATATACCTAAGTCATCAATTCTTGTTCGGCTCTAACATCCGAACCCAAGTACAACCCAGTCCACACAGGAAAGAAAAACATAAATCCACACAGGATAGAACAACACAATCCACAAAGGAAAGCAAAATAGGATTCAGCTCACACCAGAATACTTCTTTGTTTGACGATAAAGATGATCAGATATTGCCACTGATTCATCTAAGCCATCGGACCCACAAAAGATCGATATGTACTATCCCCCGCAATGACACACAAAGGATCTGACCCATATATGATCAATCGGTAAATACCCCCCACAATGACCCACAACGGATCTAACCCACACAGGATCGATAGTGAACTAACCCCCGTAATGACCCACAAAGGATCTGACCCACATAGGATAGAAAGGTAACTAACCCCCGCAATGACCCACACAGGATCAGACCCACACAGGATCTGTAGGCGCTGCCCCACACAGGACCGCTGAGCGCTGACCCACACAGGATCAGACCCACACAGGATTGATAGCACTGATCCACAAAGGATCGCTGATTGCTGTAGTCGTCATTGAATCCACTGAGGATCTCTGCACAGTCGTCGTCGAATCCACTGAGGATCTCTGCACAGTCGTCGTCATCGTCGCAGTCACAGCCAGCACTAGGGTTCCCACACACAGCAAGCTCGTTCGGGAGGGTCCGCTCCACGATCCGAGAGGCTGATATGTCAACTGACACATAGTCTAGAGTTGATGTACCCAAAAGTTCTGTATCGTCAACAGGAACTCAACGTCACAGACTGCGCGTCAATCGGACGCCCAGTCTGAGAGTTATTGGCTTTTTCGTCCCAGGGGCCAGGTTGGTTTTTAAGGAAAAACCAAACCGACCAAACTCCACCTGCGTCCAAACCTCAGGAGGATTAAGCCAAAAGATCCGTCTCACTAAGAGGAATCTATCAAAGTCGACGGTACGTCAATCAGACATCCGAAGCTCAAGATACGAGCGATTCCGCTTTGAGGGCCCGGTTGGTTTCGTGTACGAACCAACCCGGCCAAACCCAAAGTATTCTGAAACATTGAGTGTGATATGTCAAAATGACCATCTCGGTCCATGGATCGCATCGCCATGGACGGTACATCGATCGGAGGCCTGTAGCTCAAGATACAGGCAAAAGACAAAAAAGGTCAGAAAACGGGGGGTCTGGTCCTGGACCGACCCGGCCCAACCCCCCTCTGGGTTGACCCGACCCGGGTCCGACTCGGGTCCGGGTCCGACCCGGCTAGGCGCGACCCGGCCCAGCCGGCATGGCCTAGCCCGGCCCAGCCGGTTGGCCAGTGGGCCGGCTCGGCTGTTACGGCCGAGCCGCGGGCGGGAGGCGCGCTGCCCCCACGTGAGGAAGTCGCGACCCTACGTGGGGCCACCCTTGCCAGCGGATGCGGCAGTCGGCCGCTTCCCGAGCTCCTCCGATCCCACGAGGTTGCGGGACCACGCATCTGCCGCTGCGACATCAGCCTCAGCGGCTCCATTATGTGGCGCGCCGGGCACCGTCGCCATCTACCGCCGGCACCGCCTTGCCGGTGTGGCACGCTGGAGGTCTGCTAAGCGGACCACCGGACAAGTTTCGGTGGTTGGAAATTCTCACCATCTTTTCCAAAGGTCCTCCCAGGGTCCGTCCTTCACTGCGAGGACCCCGCGTCGTCCGTGTGACCTGCTTTGTCGACGTCCGCCATTTCGCACACCAAGAACGAAAGGGCCGGTGGGTTCGGACTTGTTCGTTGGTCCACACCCACCGCGTTAGCAGTTTTAAAATATCTCACAACATATATATTTAATCAACATCATGGGTATAAATCACAGAGATTTATATAAAACAAACCCTTACCTCGTCGTAGTCGTCGAACAAGAGTTCTTCACGAAATTGATCGTCGCGGAAGAAGAGGATCGTCGCGTCGCGGAAGGGGCGTCACGTCGTCGCGGTACATGGCATCGCGTCGAAGATCACCGAGGGTTAATGAAAAAACACAAATTTAATTTCATGAATTAAATCCATGTTGAGGATAAAATCCATAAAGGAAAATTAAAATATCCATAATCCCCTACCTCAATCGGTGTTGATCGAAGATTGTCGCGGGGAAGGATTGTCGCAGAAGAATGTCGTGAGAGAAGAATTTTCGGCGTCGCGGTACACGGCGTTGCGTCATCGATCTCGAGGGTTCTGCGTTCTTCATCACCTTTCGTCGAAGTCCGACGTTCTTCGCGTTCTTTGCATTCTTCGCGAAGGAGGATGAAAAACTTAGAGTTTCTCCAAATCCTCTCAACAAGCCACCCACAAGAAAAACGTGTGTTGGTATTATTTTATTACATGCCAACAATTTGAAAAAAAAGTTAAGAAACGAACCATTAATTCGGTGAATTAATGGTAATGTCATAACTGTCCAATTAATAGGAGCGTTAAGAGTTTTAGAAAATGCACCAGTTGACTTTCATTAAAGAGGAGTTTTTGCAGGTGCGTTACTTAGGGGGAAAGAAACGGTGGGGCTCGTGCGGGCCCGAACTCACAAATATCCTACCAAGAGGGTAGGATATTTTGGGTTCCACCCTATCTGCTTCAACTTAGCTTAAGTGGATTTAAGTGGCATTACGTGAAATAAAATAAAGTTGTCACACCACTTTATTTTATTTTCTTCAGTTAATCCCAAAAATTAAAAACCACACCCGAGAAAACGCAACTCCAGAAAAGGAGTTTCTAAGAAAATACCAGCGTAGTGATTCCATCGGTGCCCTCAGAATATGATTCTGAGCACTGGTTCAAAAGTTATAAAAAACCCGCTCGTTCGTTCACTGAACGTACCCAAGCCAAACTTCAGAAAATGATTTTGGGCACAACGGGCCTTGGAATCAGGTGCCGTCAGAAACCGCGTTCATGAGAAATTCCAAAGAAAATTAAGAAAAAAAATTTCCTTGAATTTTACGGGTCTTTACATAGAACGTAGTAGTAGACGCAAACAGGAGGAGGTCTGGTCTACAGTTTCTGAGTGAGGTGACAAAGGTGCTCGTTGCATGATAGTTTTCCTATGTGGATAGTGATGGGAAGCTTATATCTAGTCTATTATAGTTACTCATCCACTCATTAATTGAGTCAGGGAGGCACACCTAGGGGACATATACAGCGAGACCCGACATGCTCAGATATCCTTATGAAAGGACCCTGATGGATTTTCTAAAGGATGGGAGCACGTCGTTCTCTTTAGAGGATGCACTATGGTACCACTGACACTACAAGAGGAGGTGTTTGGAGAGTTCTAAACACCCCCTTTTGAGGTATATACCGGTGTGAAGATGATGTTACAGGACCTCTGGCATCAGTACTGGTGTCTAGGGATGAAGAAGGCAGTGATAGAGTTCATATCACAATTCCTCACATGTCAACAAGTGAAGGATGAGCATCAGGTACATCCAAGATTAGATCAACCACTTGAGGTGCAGTAGTGGATGTGGGATGGTATATTCATGGACATTGTGACAGGGCCACCATGTATGTCTAGGGTCCATGATTCCATCCGGGTGATCATTGACCGACTCACCATGTCATCCCACTTCCGATCAAACCATGAGCAACAATCATTTGAGAGCTTGGGACACCACTACATAAAAAAGATTGTTAGACTTCATGGGGTGCCAATGACGGTCCTCTAAGATCACGACACTCGTTTTACATCCCATTTTTGGAATGGATAACTGGAGGAGTCTGGGACTCTGCTATGCTTGAGAACCATCTTTAATCCTTAGATAGATGGTCAGAAAGAGTAGACCATTAAGACACTCAAGGACATGCTTTAGGCTTGTGTCCTTGATTTTTGTCGCAGTTGGGAGGACCACCTTACAGTAGTGGAGTTCGCTTACAACAACAGTTGTCACTATACCATCAACATGGATCAATTGTTCCCTATATGGGTGACCTTCTAGATCAACATTATGTCGGACAGACCCATAGGAGTCAACACATATGGTCCAGTGTTGGTACTTGATACCACTGGGAAGGTGCAGATCATCCAGGATAGGATGAAGATTGCACATAGCCGATAGAAGTCTTATACCAAAAGTAGATGTATACCCTTGGATTTTGAGTAGGGAGAACCTGTCTTCATTTATGTCTCACTCCGATGAGGATTACAAAGTTTTGGCTGGGGCGAAAAGCTATCACTGGGGTTTATCGAACCGTTCCAGACCCTCATCAGAGTAGCCGAGGTGGAGTGTCATCTAGATCTTCCCCCATTGATTCATAGGGTATATAATATTTTCCATGTGTCACAGCTGAGGATGTTTGTGCATGGTAAATCACATGTTATCCACTGGGGAGAGATGGATATTGATGATGGGGTGACCATTGTAGAGTTCCTAGTGGAGACAGTGGATCGATAAATCAGGTCCATTGTGGGTGGTCGATTCCTCTAGTGTGATTTCATTGGTAGAACATGATTTTTCAGGAGAGAACCTGGACGTGGGAGGCTCAAATAAATGTCCAATTCCCCCATCTGTTTCCCTAGTTTTGTTATAGCTTTCGCGGATGAAAATATCTAAAGTGGGGTGAATATAAAGTACCTGAAATCCCATATAATTTTTTTAATTATTTTTTATTATTACAATTCTGTAAAAATTGACGGTGCTTAATTTTGTGGCCTGGTGTTCCGAGAATGAAATTTTGAACATTTTTAAGGTGCATTTAATAAAGGCATAGGCGATGTTTTCTATCTTTTGAACCGGTTCTTGGATTAAAAATCTTAGGGTGTCATTGAACTCACATCTCCATGATTATCTTAATGGAGGCTCATCATCAACCATAGTAGGTTGGGAGGAAAAGTTAGCTTTTAGGAATTTTTAAAGAGTAATAAAATTACATAAAATTATTATTTTATTTTCATACCATTTCTTGAGTGGTGGTGGTGGGGACCACGGAGATGATACTACATTTTATGAAGGATATTAAATGTCCTATTACACAAAGGATGTGTAACCACCCCTAGTTTAATTAATATTTTCATTAATTATTCCAATCAAAGAACTATTAATTGAATGGAGGTTTAATCAATTTATTTCATCCCCTGTTTTATTATATCGTGGGTAAACAAAGGATGTGTAAAGAATTGGTGGAAGAACTCCGATGTTCCTCTGATGAAGATCCATCCAACAAAGAATAGATGCTTTGATGAAAACTTTGGAGGAATCAATTCGAGATCGACAAAGTCCTTCAGCTTCAACCAACGAGGATTATCCTCCCACAACCATGAAACCAACAACAATTCTCTAGGTACTGGGTTTTATTCTTTAATTCTAGTGAATTATTTCTCTTTTTCTCGTCCTTGAAAACATGACAAATTCAGATCAACCAAAATGTTTTGATCCCATATTCGTATGAAATTGCGTGATGTTGTGTGGTTTTTCAAAGAGGTTTTATTTTTCCTTTGGTAATTGTTTACAACACCCCCTTTTATATGATTCCAACGTAGATGGAATGGGATAAACGAACAAGGCCCAGAACCTCCACCCCTTTATTTTTGTAGAGTAATTCGTGGGTGAATTATTAATTTGACATCAACGTGAATAAGAGGGTCACACTGTGATGGTAGAATTTTGGGAGGCCCTTCGGCATAGACGAGAGTGGAAATGGAGCTCCAGAACATCGCCAAAGCCCTGTGGATGAAGCACCGGCACAGAACCGACACAACATCATAGCCCCGGTGTAGGTGAAGAACTGGTGAGGCGGTGTAGGTGACCAGTGCGATAGTACCAGAAACTAGCGTCGGTGGATGAGGGCAACATTCGGTAACCACTGACCGCAGTGGAAGGGTGGTGCCACACGGTGCCGTTTTTGACCGAATGGGGTGGTAGGCTCTAAACTGTCCAAATTAGAAGAAGCATGGCATATCATCATGTGAAAAAGGTGGAGGTCGCGGCGTAGAAGCCACTATAGAGGGGGACCCTTGCGTTGTAGATGCTATGGACAACAAGGCGGCATGACGTGGTGCTGCCAGTTGAAGAACCGAATGGATCCATGACCCATTTGGGAAATAGGTGATGCATGACCCCTCATGTGGGTCATGCTAGCTAGTGGGCCAGGCCGGTCCACTGCCTAGCAGACCGAGCCCACCGCATCCCAGCCCCACCGATTTGGGTTAGGCCAGTCTATGGCCCAACCAGTTTAGGACGTGCAAGTACATGACCCAAATGGTTTGATCCAGGCTAGTCTACGACCCACCCTATTTAGGTCGGTTAGGGATGGTCCAACTGAGTCAGACTGGACCCGTACCCATTTCGTCCCAGATATGCTTAAAAAGCCACATCTCGCAAAAAATTCGTCTGTTTGATGTACTGTTTGCAGCACTACAATCCATGGAACAAGACATGCATTTTGAGATACTCCACCTGAGTTTGGGGAATGTTGGAGTATGGCTGGGTTAGATCATTCCCGAATCCCACCAATCCCCTGTCACTAAAAACCTATAACTCCAAGACTGGGCGTCTTCTTAATATTCCATCTATTCCATTAGAAACCATATGAAATGGTGGATCATTGGGATACAACTTTGTTAAACATCGTGGTAGTTTAAGTATGATAGATGGATTGAGGAGAGGATCCTCCCAGAATCATGTGTATTATGTAGGGGAATCTAGTGGCTAGCTCGGATGTGAAGATTGAATAGAGATACTTTGGATATCGACACCTAGAGATCCTATGTGGATCATGACCTATCGACCCTATGGGGATCAACACCTAGTGATCTCTTGGGAGTCATCACCTAGAAAGCCTTTGTAGATCAGCACCTACCGATCCGTTGTGGATCAGCATCGTGTGATCCATTTTGGATCCGCATATGAACTCTTGACTGAATAAGATGATCTAACATTATGACTAATCATATGTACTTCTGTACTTATGTTATACCAGGTTTGAGCTAAGTCTTTTTCATTGTGATTTTTTATTGAGATCATGCTTTGGGGTTTTCCTTTGAAGAATTATGGGAGTCCTTTGGGGGTCTCAGGGTCCCTACTGAGTATTGTTATACTCACCACTGCACAAGATTCACACGTACCTTGTTGTGTCTTGTGTACGTGATGAGTAGCTCAGCTGAGACTTTAGGAGAAAGGACCAGGTGGTATACAGAGGTGACTGGATGATGTGGAGAGATGTTGGGACGAGTTTTACCTACCCATCAGGTGGGATCCTTGGTGTACTATCTTAAGAGATGATTTATATGTTTCTATTGTATTGTATTTTTTTTATTGGGCTTTAATTCCAACACCTTTACTTACAGTACAATCATATACTACTATAGTTTTACTTCATTTATGCATCATATTGTGTCCGTGGATGGATTTTTTGAACAAGTTTAAATTAAATGCCTTCCCATTTTAGGGATACGCCTTTCCAGTGCTAGTCATCAACCCCTGGCCTATGGAAGGCGTGCTTGGGGTAGTCATGAAATGGGCCTCAGGGTACGGGTCGTGACATACTTGCTTTGAATGAGGAATACCATAACATTTGGTTATGACCATAGAGGTAGTATGGAACTATATATATAGTAGGAAAAGGTATATGGGATTTTAGGAGGGTATGGAGGGAGAGGTAGTAGGGGAAGAGCTGAACAGATATCAAAATGGATACTAGCTTGATGTGGGGGAGAGAAGGGGCCTCATACCCTTCAAACCCTTAATTTCTATTAAAATGATCGAATGAGAATTTTATGCCATAAATTTTATTATTAGTTTTTGAATAGTAAATGAATGGTTTTAAAAAACCATGGGATACTTATAGAATGAAATGATAATTTAAGCCACAATATAATAATAATAATAATTGACAACCACATAAAAAATAGATTTATTCAACTAACAGTTAACCAACTAATCATCTGTGATCCTAGCCTACACAATACAATCCTAGGTTGCCTACTAGTTAACACTTTCTTATAAGCAAGTGAAAAAAAACCACCTAATTGAATTGAATTTGAATTATAAGAAATATTATACTTATAATCGATATTTGTAATTTTTTACCATAATTTAATTGAATAAGAAGGGTAATCATTTTCCTATCATTAATTTAAATAGTTATATATTAGAATACATTTCACATTTCAAATGGACACGACCATCAAGACATTAGTTTTTTGGGAATTTATTTCATAAGTGAATTGAGAAACAAAACTTTTCCCCTTTTTTCAAAGTTTATTGTGTGATTTTTCATTCATGACATTGCATTTTTTTTATTATAATTTTTTTAATATTTATAATCTTGTCTTCGCATTTCCACAGGCATATACAATTATATTTTTTTTGTTCTTTCATTTTTTTGAAACCACGTAAATATTTTTAATCACCCATTATATGGTATAATAGAATTCCAATGAATATGACTTGGTATACCATTGAAAAGTGGGAGAGATGTTATTCCAATAGTCATTGTATATGTTGTGTGGTATAGACATAGTACGTCATCAAGCTTGAGACTCTAGTCCATACTATTTGTATTGGATGTGTTTTTTAAAATTTATGTAATCTCTCAATTGGAGAGATAAACCTTCCTTATATTTTTTTTCATGTTATGGAGTGTGATTATTATGTCGAATAATAATATTTTGAAGAATTCCTTTTACTGAACAATTACTGAAATGGGTTTCCAAATCACTAATGTGTAATCAAGAAAGCTAAATTGAGAAATCATTTTATAGAAAAAAACATGAACACCCGGTATATGTCAAAAGTCTTATCTTCTACTTATACACACATAGAAATGTATTCCACAATATCAAAGATTTAAAAAATTCCATGGGAATTAGGAAAATCTCCCATGAAATCAATTTCCAAAATATCAAATATTTATAATAATAGGATAGGTTTCCAATGAATTTCATTACATTCCTGAATGTTGATATTATTCTAGAACATACCATGGATTTGGAAAATGATTTCATTCTCCAAATGGATCTTGGGCTTTAAGAAATCACACTTTTGTATTTCTCCCCTATTCCATTTAGATCCAAGAGGTCCCCCAGTTATTGTGGCATAAATAAATTCAACAACGCATTAAATTTTGACATCCAGAATAAATTATCAAATTAATTCATTTGCATAACATATAAATAATATAATATCAAACTAGTAATTTTGTGATGCATTGGAAAAGAACCCCATACTCTGTCAATTGGAGAATATGGGTTGAGGTTTTAATTATAATGGAAGTTCTTATCTTTTAGTGAACCATGTATGTTCATGCAGAACAATAATTTATTCTATCTTTTTTGTAAAATCAGCATCAATGAATATCTATTTGTAGTTCTCAATAATATGAAACATGATTCAAAAAATATGTTCAACAATGAATTTTAAAGTTCTATTAGTTTCTTGGATATTGAAAAATACTTATTATAGTAGCAGGATCAACAAGATTATCCTAGGTTTGGAGTCTTTTTTATTCATATGGTATTTTGATGCTACATGATCAATGTAAACCAAATCTCTAGAGAGAACCATGAATTGTTAATATTTATCAAACATGTAAACCTACTTCCAACATCTCTTTCTCTCTAATTGTAAAATTTATTTGACCATCATTTTATTGTAGAGAGAATAATAAATGGGACAAAAGATGTTTCCAACACATTCTATTAAATGTATTCTCACCCAAAGGTCACTATAATGTCAAAACCACTTATTTTATTTTTCCCTATTTGGTGATATAATTATAGGAGCATCCATTATTCTATTTCATAATGAAATAAATACTCACTAACATTCTTCATTAAATTCATTAGGTATATTATTGGGTAGTATATGTTTCAAAGGTCTATCTGTTTGTGGGAAGTCCTTAACAAAGAAACGATAGAGTTCATTTTGTCTTTGAAAAATCCATATCTCATTCATATTTTGTGGTTAGGGTACGATTTTGATGACTTTAATTTTCTTGGGGTTGACATCCATGTTTTTATTTAAAATATGTTTCTTGGGTTGATGCCTCCTTTTACTGTGAAATTGAATTTTTCGAGTTATACACTAGGAATTTTTCTTCTCATTGATGTAAAACATGTTCCAGATTTATTAAATAGGCTTCAAAGTATCATCAATAAATAAAAAAGTCATCCACCATCATTTCTAGAATATTCTTTATCATATCATGAATTGTATGTTTCAAATTCCTTTGTACTGTAGTTTGGGCCTTAAACATTCCAAAATACATTCATCTATTTATTAAAGATAAAAATGGATACATTAATGTTGTTTAAAAAAAACTATCTCAGTCAATATGAATTTGATTGTATTTGTAATATTCATCAAGGAGATTATAAAAATCATACCTAAAAAATATCTCAAGAATTTCATCAATGAATGGAACATGGAATTGGATTTTCAGATTCAATATATTTATATTTTTGTAGCTAAAACAAACTGACATTCCATTAATGGATCTATTTGTGGGTAATTCATTGTTATTAATCTTAATAACATTAAATCCCCCCAAATTTTTCATGACCTGAAGTAAGCCCACCCACTCACAATCATATATATATAAAATAGTACCATATTCAAGAGGCTCTAGTGACTTCATTTTAATGATTTATTTCATTGGTGGGTTTAGTATCAATTAGTGATGGGATTTTGGCTAATCATATTATTCCAATAGAATCATGTGGGTGAATTTCCACGAGTGTATCGCCAAGATATCAGACACAAATCAAGGTATTAAATTTTTAGTCCTATTGATTAAATTTACTATTTCCACTTCTTATTATTAATTAATGTTGAATCAAATGATAAATTTTAGTTCATCCTCAGTTATTAATAATAAGTAAATCAATAATCCTGGTAAGGGATTTCAATAAAAATTTAGTGGATAAATGACCAAGGGTGTGAAATTTATATAGGTGTATCTCATTATAATTTTGATGTAGTTTACCCCCTTGTATTAACAACACTATTCTTCTTTACTCGATAGATTATATTTTTTCAAACCAACAGATACTAAATAACTGTTTTCATTTATTAAAATAATGGTTTCACAATCAAAAGTGTCACAACATTGCATTGAAGCTTTCACTGTATCAAAAAGTAATTGTTCTTTACAAACTCTAAAGATATTTTTTTCATGGTTCACATCAATTAAATCTTTTCATGTGGGAATAAATGGTCTCCCTAATATAACATAGATATTTCCAACCTTATCCATGTCTAAGATTAGAGAATAAACAGATAGTATAAAAAATAATCCAGTGACTAAAATGGAAAAAATAATTCCCCAAAGATAAAAGAGAGATAATTCTCCCTATTATACTAACACTCTCCTCAACAATAATTATTCAATTTCACGTCTCTAAAAAACAGTCAAAATTAATATATTATTTATTTTGAAAATATCTCCTAGAGCATTTTCAAAAATTGCACAAGTCAATGTTTACTGGGATTAAAGAGATTCCATGGTCCCTTATCTTATGTGAAATGTTATGAAGTACAATTATAGAAGATGATTCATTTAAGGTTATAACACATATTTCTTTAATATTTATCTTATATTAGTGTTTAACCTCAAGGAATTCTTCATTGGTGAGAATTTGAGTAATAAATTCAGCTAAAGAGATTTTAATGTGTAGTTGATAGAACATTTCCAAAAATTTCATATAGTTCCCTTTTATATTTTATTTTTCCGTCCTCTATATAAATAAGAAGTTGAGTTTTTTATGGTGGTAGGGTAGCATATGCAACTTCCTTTTTTATATTCTCTAATACATGAATTTTTTTATTTAGATCTACTTTTCGATTCTATTAATTTCTCGGTTTTCATTCCCTCTCATCTCTATAATTACCTATTACTATCTCATATTATCCACATTCTCCTATCCACTTTTCCTCACATTTATATATATTTCAGATGTTCATCACTTTTATTTTAAAAAGGAGAACACCATTTTATCCTTCTCAATGTTATGTCTCAATTTTATAAGGAAGCATGCCCAATAATTAGTCTAAAATAATATCAGATATATACATACATTAAGATACAGGTAGTAGTGATAAAACCTATTAGTTTCCTTCTAAATTTCACGAGTGTTCATGCCCAAGCACACTTTTTGATGGCACTCGGTGAACATATTTTATACATTTTACTAGCGAGGTAAGGGTTCTTATGGTTTGGAATGATCATGGAGAAACTATTGCTTATGATAGGGTGAAAATTTTTAAGTCCTAGGGGAAAAGGTTTTTGTGGAAATGGATTTATTGTTTAAAATATGGACAATGAGGTGCATACATATGTGTCCCTTGATTACATGGTGTTTCTAAACCACTCAACTATTGATAATAACCTATATTTGGCCATTTTTATTATTGGAATGGTCATTTTTTAAATGGTCAGTTAAAATACTTATGGTTGATTAGTGAAATTTAGAAAAATAGAATCCTATATTTGGGTATTGTACATCACTATTTTGAAATCCATGTGTGGGTGTGGGCCTCCACACATCTCACAATATTAACCTTCATACCTAGAGAAGGTGGTGGAAGCATTAGCGATGGTAGTTGAAAATATTCAACCATTTATTTTATGGATTCAACTCGGGATTCAAGGTATTTGGTCACTTATACTTGGTGATTTATTTGTCCTGTAGTCCCTGAATCACTTTTCCATATAATATCATTGTGTTGGACATCATCAAGATGTTTTCTACAACATATAGTGATTTGAGCATAACTTGACCAATGATGGAAGTATCTACAATAGACTTTTTAGTGGGTTACAGTCCACGGTGAAAAATCAAAAGTTGTACCAACACATAAAGTATATGTTGTTGTATATTTTAATCCAATTATTTAATATATCCATTATCCTCATATGATAACTCATCCTTCACCAACGCAAATTTTTTATGTCATTATGGACCTTATTTGATTGTATAGGAGGAAGATATTTCTCTAAGAATATTTCAACATGTTTGTCCAATGTAGTGATTTATTTTGGACCCGGGATAATCAGGATTTCCTTGTATCTATAACTCAATTATAAGAAAAATACCCTAATTAAAATATAATTATTATAGACTCCATGGTTATATAAGGTGTTTCAATATTCAATGATATTTAAAATATGTTTGGGATGAACTTTTCTTAGAAGTCCACTGAATTATATTATTCTCCAGATCATGTGAGTTGGACTAGCTTTAATCTATAAGGTGTGTTCATGATTATGTTGGTGAAAAATTATAAGTGTTATACCACTGATGTAAGGAAAAATGTATCTCATAATGATGAGATCTAGAAGTAAATATGGAATAACTTGTCAATTAATTGGTAAGTATTGACTGTTTTTTGTTTAGGAGAAACAATATTATTGTGGTCAATAATATTTAGAGATATAGTTCAAAGAGTTACCCCAAAATTTTAGTGTTGAAATGAAACGATTATTGACCTTCAGGGCTCCATCAAAGAGTCATTGGGGCCTAGAGAATGCATAATTAGAACATCATGGACATTGGTTCTAATCTATGAGATAATTATATACAATGAAATTTGAAGAGGGAGGTGGGTGTGATGTAAACCTATGTTCGCACCAAAGGTCACTATGTAAAAGTGAAGAAATGGCTTTCGTAATTGGTCCCAAAATTTCACAAATCATCCAAAAATTGTCGATTCCTTGTGGGTTTGATCAGAGTAAAAAAGTTAAATAACACAATAAACACTACTATGAATGTAAATTGAATAGTGGTTGTAAAATTTGGAAAATAAATGAAAGAGTTGGAAATGGCTTGGGACTGAGTAACTAGAACCTCACAATGCATAACACACAAGGTTGTTAGAGTTTTTTTATTGTATGTACTTCAATAAAAATGATAGTTTATGAATTAAAGGGTTTTGGATCATTATCTGAGATCCTATAAATACCATAACCCTAAATATTACAAAGGTAGGCCTACTTGAGTAGACTGTATAGATGTTAAAAAATAATCAGTTTAGCCTTAGTCTATAAAATATGATCTTCCAATAAACACAACCACTCTTTAAATAATATTGTGATTATTATAAAGATACATTATGTGAAAATAAAGAAAATTAAAACTAAATAAATTGTTGGTCCTTGTGTAGTTCTTTTTAATTAGGATAGGGTCCTTTCCTTGAAATCTATTAGTTTGGATCATGTGATGAAATGTGACATCATATTAAAAACCAAATTATTTATCAAATAAATTTCACAAGTTTTGATTTAGAAATTCAACAACCACTCCTAACCGAACATTCCATCCCTAGCCCCGAGAGGTATATCTATACATGGAAAAAGAACAATAAAACATGAAAACAGTTAACATAGTTTAAATACACTTCAAGGATGTTGAATAATTAACTATAAAATTGAAATTTTTTATCATATTTAAGAAAAAAACACGTAATAGTAAAAACACTCTAGGATGAAAAATAATTATTAATAAATCAAAGAAAATTAAAATTAAAAAATTGAACATCCATTACAGAATTTTGTTCCTGGAAATATATATTCCACCCCACCATATGACATAAATGGTTTTTATGCTATACGTTTACATTATTTTTACATTTCCATATAGGTTATATTTTAAATTCTATTTTATTCACCATAAATGATTAATTTTTGGACTCGAAAATCCTTTATCTATAGGTATTATAGTTTCATTAAAAATTGAGGTATCATTAGGCCCCAAGTAGTTTATGGTGTAAAAAATGTTTTTCTCCACATGTTATTCATTAGTAGGGTTCTATTACACCTTGAATGGATTTTATTTCCCGAGTCCTAAAGTTTCCACTATTATAGGATTTACATCATAAATTACTTATTATGGCGTAAAATGATAGAAACAAAAATCAATAACAGAAGCTCCCCATTTTTATCTTTAACTCCAACTTCATTAAAATTTCAACCAAAAAACAAAATATCAATGTACAAAACCTATTCAAAAAAATAATAAACGCATAAAATATAGATATATGAATTAATATTATGAAATATAGATTTTTCAATTTTAATATAGTGAAATGGAATATGAGGAGGAATATGTGCACTTAATGAAATAGAAAATAAAAATTACACGTTAGGTGTTTATACCATACATATTGAATTATTTTTTATAAAGGTGTTAATCCCTTCAAAGATAGTATTTTGGGATGACTAGAACCCAGTTAGGGGTGGATAATAAAATATCATGGAGGGTAAAGTATATTTTTATAAAGACTAAAGGGATATTGGGGTGAGTGTAACATAGGATATGAGGTCCCCATTTTTAAGTGAATGTGAATGTGTTTTTTTCCAAATTATCCATAATGACACAACAATGGGAAGTCATTATTAAATGAATATAGATCCAAAATATATAAATAATATAGTGGTGAAGAGACAAGGTCATAACACCTCACAACCACTTAATTAATAACATAATTTTAACATTTTATTCCCTCTACCTCCAAGGTTACTCAATTTTACTAATTTTTCTTAACTATGGTAACTAGTATTTTCTTATAAAATTTATCATCTACACCAAAAAATGAATTGTTTCTTTTTATATATATAGACCTACGAACTCCAGATATGAAATACATTTAATACTATTAATTATTAACATGTGATAAAATTTCATTTAAAAATAATATATATATTTAATGTATTAGAAATTTTTTTTGAAAACATATTACTTATATTTCTAAATGTTAAATATTGGTTTCAAAATAAATTCCAATATATCAAAAAATTGGCTTTATCAAGGGGAGATCTATCCAAGACTGTATCTGTCTTGCTTCAGAATGTACTAACATGTTAAATAATAAGAATAGAGGCGGAAACATTGCCATTCAACTTGACATTTTTAAATCCTTTGACACTATGGATTGGAACTTCATTTTCAAAGTTCTCCATGGTTTTGGATTCAATGACATTTTCGTTTCTAGAATTAAAACCCTCTTCCATTCAGCTAATGTTTCCATCCTGGTTAATGGTTCTCCTAGAGGTTTTTTTAAATGCTCAAAAGGGGTACGACAAGGTGACCCCCTTTCTGTAATTCTTTTCTCCATTGCTGAAGAATATTTTAGCCGTATGCTCTCCCAGCTGGTTGAGCAAAACAAGCTCAAACCAATTCATGCTTATAGAAACATGAATGCCCCCACCCACCTCCTTTATGCTGATGACATCATTCTCTTTTTAAAGGGTGACATTAAAAACATTAGAACTCTTAAAGCTACTCTCAAGCCTTATGAGGAGGTCTCGGGTCAAGTCATTGGATGGAATAAATCTTTCATTTACTTTGGAAAAAACATCCCTCCTTCTAGGAAAAATAATATCATCAATGAGATTAACATCAAAGAGGGTTCCTTCCCCTTCAAATATCTTGGCGTTCCCATTTTCTAGGGTAGACCTAAAGCTTGCTACTTTTCTAACATTGTTGACCAGGTTCTTAATCAGCTTTCCTCCTGGAAAGGAAAATCTCTCTCCATGGCGGGGAGAATCTGCCTTGTCAAGTCTGTTATTGTTTCCAAACTTGTTTATTCTATGATGGTTTATAAATGGCCCATTAGTCTCACAAAAAAAATAAATGTTCACATAAAAAACTTTGTCTGGACTGGTAGCACCTTGGACAAGAAACTTGTGACTATCCCTTGGGCTAAATGCTGCAAACCTCTAAGCATTGGTGGTCATGGCATTAAAAACATTAAACACTTCAATGAAGCTCTTCAAGCCAGATTAACTTGGAACCTGATACACAATGACACCCACCCCATTTCTTTCATAAAAAATAGGTTCATTGATAGATTGAAATGAAATAATAGGAGTTTCATGAATTCCTCCATTTGGCCCTCTGTTAGAGACACGTTTGACACTATTATGCACAATGCTAGATGGATGGTCTCGAGAAACTCTTCCATGAGATTCTGGTTGGACAACTGGACTGGAACTCCTCTTATCTCTTTGATCCCCCTTGATGATATCCCTGATGACATCAACTCACCCATTTGTAATGTGGTCAATTCTCAAACTGATAATCTACCTGAAAACATTGTTCAAATTATTGATTCTTACCACTTTTCTACCTCGTGTGACTTCTTGATTTGGGAACCTTCTCATAATGGGATTATTAACTCCAAAAAATTTTATAATAATTCCTTCCACAACGCTGATAATGATTTGAACTGGATAAATTTTTTTGACAAGCCCTGGATCAAGCCTTCCAGACTTACTCTCATTTGGCGTCTTGCCTACAATAGGGTCCCCACTGATGCTTGTCTTCAAAGTTTTGTCATTCAACTTTGTTCTAAATGTCGTTTTTGCAATCAGCATAGAGAAGATACTAACCACCTATTTCTATCTTGTGCTACTACCACTGCTCTTTGGAAATATATTTTTGATGCTTTTGATTGCAGATGGCCGATTTCTAACTCTATTGATGACCAGATTAAACGTTCTGTTGCTATGGACTCCTCTCACCAAATTAGAAATTTGTTCCTAGCTAGGGTTGCTGAGCTGATTCATGTGATTTGGTATCATAGAAACTCTATTCTTCATAATAATTTCTCACACAACACTAATGCAGGTAAAATGAGAATTCTTATTGCTATTCGGGAAGCCGCTTTGATCCAGAATGGTCCCTGCAACAATTCAGTGGCGGACTTTATGATCCTTCGCCGTCTTCAAGTTGAAGCCATTTTCTTGAAGCCGTTGCGCACCCTTGAGGTTTTCTGGAGACCCCCATTTCCAGGTTGGATTAAAATCAATGTGGATGGCGCCTCTAAAGGAAATCCAGGACCTGCGGGATGTGGAGCTATTTTCAGAAATCATCATGGTCACATCGTGGGATGCTTTTTTGGAGGCTGTGGTACTGCATCCTCACTAGTAGCTGAGATGCTAAGTGTTATACATGCCACTGATTTTGCTCTTCGTCATGGGTGGAACAACTTATGGATTGAGAGAGACTCTACCACTATTCTTCAAGCCATTTGGAAGGGAGATTTTCATCTTGCTTGGCCGATCACTACACGCTGGATGAATTGCCTCCAATCTCTCCATTACGTCAATTACATTGCAACTCATAATTATCGTGAAGCGAATAGGGTTGCGGATTCTCTCGCTAACAAAGGCATTAATCAGGCTATAACTTGGATGGAAGAGATCCCAGAAAATCTGATTCCGTTGGAAGCCAAAGATTGTAATTTGATCCATTCCTTTAGACTCTTGTAATCTTTCTTTTTGCTAATAAATTTTCTTTGGTCTCTTGACCAAAGCGACACCTTCTTAAAAAAAAATCTTTTTTAGAAAAATACTAAAAATTCATCTTCAGCTAATATTTCAATGGTATATCCAAAAATTATGATAATTTTTAAATACTCATGTAAAATAATTCATATATTTTATATTAAATTATAATTATAAATTATAAATATTTTTTTTTTCATTCAATGATATATAATACATGAAAATAATTAAATTATAGAATGAAAAAAAGATATTAATAGTTTTTTAGTTACATTATATGTTTTTATATTTCATGTGAACATTATTTTTTTGAATATAAATATAACATAAATTACTAACATCTATTTATACCTTAAAATTATAAGGATACAGTATAATAGTCAAATGTTTTGATTCCGGTATTTTTCGAGGAGAAAAATAATGAAAATATTACTTATTAGAGGAATAATATCATAATAAAACATGAGATATTTAAATTATACACTATCGAGTTGATAGATTATTTAAGATCCTGGGATATCTGGTGTAATAAAAAACTATGAATAGGTTTTGGGTGTCATATGGTTCTTATTAATCTTTAGAGTTCGTGTTCCATGTAATCAAGTATATTATCATGAGTCTTTCAACAAGTTTTTCTAAGGACGCTATTATCCATGATATAAAGAAATACAAAATTGATTGTAGATCTTCATCATTAGGGAATGGAATTGTTGTAAAATAATTTCTTCTAGTATAAAAATAAATCAACATGTGATGCGCAATATTCTTAGTAATAATGTCAATAATCCCTTGTGTAATATAATGAATACAGGGCGTAGGATGATATCTACCAAATCATAACCACATGAGAAATATTTTGTATACTCTCTTTCTAGGGATAAATACCAAACATTGAAGGTATTAGTTTTCCATAATTAGGACCAAACACATTAAAAAAACCTTATGTTACACATTAGATCTCATTTTTAATTATATTTTTGTATTTTGGATTGGGTAAATTGTTAAAAAAAACATAATTATATTATTACAATTATCAGGTGTATAGTTATCAAGAGGGTTCATGAAACAAATAAATTTTTATGTTTATGAATTCTATAAAAATGTAATTCCACATGATTCACCATATCTATCTCTAATATTACTACATCATTATTATTCATTTCAATTATTATTAATGAAAACCATGTTCCCTCTAGATAGATATATTATTTTAGTAGCATTGATTTTAATAAAATTGATACAAAGGAAATATTTTACAAGAGTTTAAATGAGTCTCAAAATAAATACTCAATTTTTATTCATGCCATAGATATTATGGATGATTCTTAAAAAACACAAAATAATTATAATAAATGGAAAAAAATAAGAATAAAATGACACTAAATGTGGGTGAGTATTGATCATCAGTATCTAAAATATAATCAGTATGGTAACAGTTTTGGTAAAGCTATTGTTATTGATAAATTTTACAAAACATTTTCATGTTGCAACTAATATGGTTGTATAAAATTATTATAATAATTTGACTATGACGTCAATTATTTTTAAAAAATGGTTACTAATGTTTTTTTCAATCATATATTTTCAAATATAAAATATCTAGTTGATGTGAAATATCTATTGTAATAGGATGTTAATGCAATAGAAAATAAACTTACTAAAAAATTTATAAAAACGATACACTATAACTAATATAATTAATTATAATATATATAAAATATTATATTCTAATAAATGATATTCACTAGTTTATGTAGACTCTGAAATGAATTTATCATGATTTTATTGAATTAATTTATTTTATTGTGGTGATTCATGCATTTGGAAAAAATACATAAAACCTCAATTATATATAAATATTATCATTAGAAAATTAATGGTAAAATGGATAATGAACATGAAAATTCTCTTCAAGAGAAAATTAATAAGCATGTAAAAAATTTTAAAATGAAAAAATGTGTTTATGAAGATAATGTGAGATTAATATAATATTAGAATAATTATACAAATATGATACATATTGAGAAATATAATTATTTGGGAATTATATAAAACAATGAAGGAAAATAATAAAAACTATAAAAAGAATTTGATTTAATAAAAATGTTTCTAAATATTATTTTTCATGAAAAATGTTCCATTATAGTGGAAAAATATCATTAAATAATTTCTTTTTCTTTCCACAAAAATATATATGAAACATGTAACTCATTATCATGTTTATTATAATTTTTTTAATGTTGATTTATAGTCTAGTACACGTTTCAACAAAAAATATAGATGAAAATTGATGAAAAAATTTATGAAAATCCAAAACTACATTAAGGCTGTATTTTAGTATATGTTTGAAGAGAATTACCTCAAAATATTTCCAATAAAAGGTGAAACTATCCAGAAAAGAGAATCTTTACAATCTAGACATATATGTACAAAACTATAAATAAAAATGATTATAGGACACTATATATGTTTTTTAATTTTGGTAATAATGGTATTAAGAGTTGAAAAAACATGTAAACCAATGATAAAACATTCTACAATTTTGTTGGAGAGGATCTAAGGTTAAAGGAAAATATATTTTATTGAACAAGTGATCATAAAAAATAATAATCTACCTATGAAGAATACATTTGAATGTATTGAAACATTTATGATTTCTACATATTACATTGGTATATTAATGGTGTCTACTAGTGTATAATAATCATTTAAAATGCACATAATAATTTTAAGATATGTAGAAATAATAAATTCACGAAATAAGGAATAATATATGAAATGTTTTCATTGGAGTATAAATATACTAACAATGTTTATGAAACTACATCCATGAAGAAAATTCAAAAGATACCATAACTATAATAGAGTAGGATCCTCTACTTTTGGATAAAGTTACACATTATAAACCATTGTAAACATTAAATTATCATCTATATAAGCTTGATAATGTAATAATCAATGAAAAATAAATCTTGTTATGAAATAACATGATTTTTTTGTTAATTATGTCTAAGATGATGAAAATGAATTTCATAACTAGATACCTAATAGTGAAAACCAAAATGATACTAATGATTAGTGTATAATGTCAAATATCTGTAAATATAGATATATTGGGGATGATTCTTTTACTAGTTAAATAAATGATTATCTAAAAAAAATAATGTAACCACGTACATTATGTACAAAGTCCAAAACTACCAATTTGGATTCCTTTATATAAAATTGTTGTCCAAAAACAAAATGGATTATTGACTATATAGAATTTTCATTTGGAATTATGTAATAAAATATATGTAGTAAAAAAATTATAGTGATTTTCTTGCATATTTGATGATGAATACAACTTTTATGAGTAAACAAAAAACATAATAAAACTCATGTTCTCCACAGAAATTTTTTTTGAAAAATAAATGGGGAATCAAGCATCATGAGTTTTGGATATTTTTTAGTAACAATTATAATAGAATCTAGGTTGAGATATAATTATAAAACTATATTCTATCATTAAATATATGATAAATACTCACCTTATTCCCATATCAATAATTTGTTTGATTAAATATATGTAATTGATAATTATATATGAAAAGGGATAATTAAATGTATATTTTAATGACTTTAAAGAATATATACATATCCTTTACAAATAATTTTACCTAAAATAATGATACCATAAGGAAATAATTCAATTAGTATTAATATATAATATCTGTATTTAATTATTTATGAAAAAAAATCAATAATGATGTTTGTTGAATAGAATCAATTATGGAGGATTTACCATAATGAATAGGATTAAAGATTATTATTTATTCGTGATAAATATATATAATTAGTTATAAAACGTGAAATGTGAAAATGGATGAGGGTTGATGATCACATTTCCATTTAAAATGTACTATTTGTAAAATATGAATCAGTAGTGTGTTATTTTTAAACAAAATTTTATTAAAGTGAAAAAAATGTCTCATTCTCTTGAATATGTTTGATTTGTTAATTGATTTTAATTAAGGCTCATTAAATCTACAAATAAATTTCTTTTACATCCCCTAAAAATGAAAATAATATTTTTTATCCAGTTTTGGATGGTTTATAAATTTTTTTAATTTATATTGAAACTAGTTTTCTTCATCGTGCAATTATCTAGATAGATTAGATATAAGTAGTTGATATCTCAAGGTTATTTTAGGTGCAAAGCCACCATTCTCCCTTTGGATTTTTTTTATTACCATGATAAGGTAGTGTATAGGAAATGAAATATTCCAATTAAATTGTTTCAGAAAAAAGATACAATTTAAATAGATTACTAATATGTTATCATTACACTATGATCTTTATATTTATTTTCAATAAGGGGAAGAATGAAAACATCTTTGTGAGAATTATAGTATATTGAAATTTATATTTTTAAAGTAGTTAATGGCGATGAAAACATATTCAATGATTGATATTTAATAATCCAAAGGATTATGTTGGATTTCTTTTTCATAAATTAGTATTAAAATATAACTTATTTCCATGGGCGATAGTGGAGGAGCCTAATAATGATACACGAGATGTTTTTTTGTATGTAATATAATTATCAGATCATGTATTCGAATAGTTATCTATGGAGTTTCTACATGGTGACACACCCATATAATAGATGATTAAAAATCATATAACACATTGATACATTGTAAAATATTTATTTTGAATGAACTAATTTTGATTTTTTTCTTTCATTGAATTAACTCAAACATTCCTTTCACGCAACTCCAACATGGCATGCACTATACACGCAACTAACTTGGCTTACATCAAACATAACATAGAGCTTTTATGAAACATCATTTAACTGATATTATTATGTAAAATATATAGATATATCCTATAATTTAAAATTTAAAATATGAAATTTAATAAATTCATTTCATATATTTTTCATAATTTCATTACGTAAAAAATCATATTAATTATGAAAAATATAATCATGGGTAATGTTCTTAAATCACTATTTTTATTATTTTCATAATGAAAATGATATGTGGGACCTTTTATAGAAAAAAAATCATTAATCAGGTCATAATAAATACATATCCACAAAAAAAACAATAGTTTATCAATGTTATAGTATTATAAAAATAGAAGAAACATATATTGGGTCGGGCTATCCAAAAGCCATCCCACCGTTGATACCTGATAGGGCAAGCCTGAGTCAAAACCTCGACTACCACACATTCATTTTAACACAACATCATCATCATCATCAGCACCACCTCCATGTGTCTTGAGCCTGATGCACTCATCTTGATTGAGGTCATATCTCTCGAAGACATTGCTTCTCTACAAAAACACCTCCATTAACATCGGAACCACCAAACCATTAGAACAAATAGACATGAAATAAATGACAAAAAAGAAAACATCACACAACCCAGAATCACAAAACATATTGATGTAAAAATACAAGGTGAATTACCTATAAAAACACCAAACATGAAAACTGAGGTAGCCAATTGAACACAAGACATGGGAAGAAAACTATAATTTTATATACGAGAAATGCCCTAACAGTAGAAGCCTCAAAACCATTAGCAAACCTAAATAATAAAGAAATGTGAATCCAACTGTTGAACCCTATCAAAAAATAATTTTTTTATCATTTTATTAGTTTTTTTCTCTTTGTTGAGTTTCATTTTTGATTCTTGGTTGAAATGTTTTGTTTTTTGAGGGTTTACATTATTTTCTAGGTGGAGCATGGTTACTGTAAGGTTAGTAGTTACGGTGTAGCCAGACTCTGTGGCAGGTTCAGGTTGGACATAAACTACTATATGGATAGTTCATGGCCATGTGGTAAGTCCCAGTTAATCATTCACTATATATTATTTAGGCACAGTGGTATGGACGATTATAATATGGTTTGGTAAACAGTGTGGCCAAGCCTTACAGAAATTCCAGGTCATTAAAAACATGCTTATCTCCTTTCTCTCTCACCATATTTTCCCCTATCACAACCACCCTATCCTCCCTCTCATTTTTGCTCACAAAGGACTAAATATACATGCTACTCAATCAATTCCAATCATCAGTGGTTTATCCTCCATCGGATTTAAGGACAGTTGATATGGGTTTCAGTTATTTCCCCCCCTCAATCACGTCACTATTCTTTTTTACTACTTCTTTCGGGGATTAATCCCTTTGATGAACCCTAATGGATAAGTATTTTTTATGATTGGTTTTTATTTTATTTCAGGAATGCATATCTTCCTTAAGGAACAAATATTCCTCTCTTTGATGTTTTATTCCATCAGAGTAAGGTTGATGTAGTAATTTCAAGGTATATCCTTCCTAAGGAAATTATTATGATTCATTGTATTTTAAATAAATATATAATGTTTATTATAACATCTATTTAACCCTTACTAAACATATTATATCATTTTGGAATTGGTTCAATTTTCTAAAAAATGATTTAATACATATTTGTGTGAATTTTCTAGAAATATCGAACCTATTTTGTTGACTGAAATTCCGTAGTCCTTGTTAACATGAAATTGTGGGTGTATATGAAATGTTTATCCTTGTTTATGTTATGATAGTAATTGAATATTTGTGATCTTGGATTGGTGTGTGTTGTTTGATAATGTTATAACTTGTAAAATGGGTTAAAATTTTTGGAATGGTTTTGATGGTTTTAAGTGGATTGTTTTTTGTTCTCTAAATAAGGTGGGTGGGTGGATATGGTTTTATATAAATAAGTATTTTTTGTGGAAATGGTTTTAAGTGTATCTTTGGATGTTGGTTATTCCATTGGATATTTCAATATCCATAGGTCCACTTGGTGCACACATGGACGTGTCATCAATTAAGGAATGTGTTTTGAATTGATTTATCTCTTGAATGATAGATTTACAAAAAATTTATTGTCTTATAAATGGTGTGGGGTCCTTTTTGGTTTTTAAAAAATGTTTAAAATGGAATCATTGTGTGTATTCCTTATTGGATCTTGGTGTGTGTTTGGTAAACATGTGGATTATGGGGTTATTTTACATTAAAACTACAAAAATGGTGATTGAATGATGTTTTTGTAAAGGCATTTGGTCATGTCAAGATAAAGGCCCATTTGTCACTTCCAACAAAAAAGTAATTTTTTTTGTTGAACATGGAAATGATTGTGGTTAGGTAAATGTGTAAGCATGGTTGGAAATATGAAATTCTTTTCTTTAAATGAATTTAGTTTTTATATATTGTGACAGACCAGTTTTCACCTTCAAAGGATGAAAAATGTATATATATATATATATGAGGAACCTGTATATGAGGTATTTACCTTTAGGTGTTATCATATATTGGTGTCTGTTTTTGGGGTAGGCTAGTGCAGTGGTGCCTTGTAAGATGAGTTACACGTGTGTTGGACTCCTACTTATTGAGTATTATTATGACCACAATTGTTTTATCAGCATATTTTAGATGATCAAGTGATATTTTCGTACTATACCTTATTTGAAGAGTTAGTACCATCCTGGAGTCATAGATTGGCCAAGAGGCATGTTCCACTAATGATGCTAGGTTAGGGAAGCTAATTGGTTATGGACATAGAGGCATCACTATATACCGACAGGTGGCTCCGAAAAGATTATATATAAGGGTTTTCTTGGGCTGTTTAGGATCACACATGGTTATTATTTTTATTTTTTATTTAATTTATACTTTTCATATTACCATGTTTCAAAATTTATCCATTTCTTTTTAGAAAAACCCACATTTTTCATGTTATTGATTTTAATTATAAAATGATAATTGTTTTTGTAAATGGTATATTGTGTGTGATGGATTTTGAAATGGGAAAATGGGGTCCTTTAAAAAAAGTTGAATACCCTATTTTTATAACTTTATTTCAAACATGTGTTAATAAAATATTTTGGGAAAAGAAAATACAGGGATTTAGAGTATTATATTGTGCATTAAAACTGATTATTTTGGTGGTCACACATATCATATCTTTTTAGTTTCTGGATACATTTCCCATCTAGGGTCATGGTTCAGCTACTTATTGTTGGATCATAACTAGTCTTATGTTTGGAGGTGACAGAGATTCTATATGGATATCACGTGGAAGCAGTTTAGTTTTTCTTGATTTATTTTTTAGACTATTTAATTTTATATTGAAACTTATTCATTTGTTTTTTCAAGAAATTCAGATGGTATTTCTCATACGTTTTCATATTTATGTATTTATTTATCTATTCGTGATTATTATTATTCTCATATTAAATAATTTGCACATGTATAAATTGATTTCTGGCACTAGTTTCAAGCCCATGGGGATCCAGAATGCCCTTCAGGCCATGTCGCAGACTAGATCGGGTGACCGGTTCAGGGTCAGTCTGGGTTGTTTTGGTAAAATAATGGCATTAATGTTTCCCTCATTATTTTTATTTTCCTATAGATAGTTATTAGGATATTCCATGATTTGGAGGTATTTCATGAGAAGACACCTAATCACCACCACTCAAGATGAGACCTAAGCTACCGGGGGTAGTTTGGGTGTTGAGTCGTTGTCTTTCTTTTGGATTGAGGGATGACGATGGGGGAAATACTGGGTCATGTCATGATTTCAAATAGAGTAGTGAAACATGTGGACTCTAGGTGGATGGTATAATCTCCTCCTAGTGTTATTCCTTACATGGGGTATGACTCACTATAATGTCACCAGGTTGGGCATTGGTATTAGTCCCCCATTCTGGTAGCTCATTGTCGGTTGTGTTTGGTTTTCGTTTTGGTTGGTGTAAGCATGATTTTTAAAATTAATGCTGGTTTTAAATATATTATGGACTTAGAAATGGATGGTTTATTTCTCCAAATGGTTTTAAATAGGAAAATTGTGTTTTTGAATTATGTTTAGTGTTTTGGAACTTTGAAAGTATTTGAATTTTCAAATGAAGAGGATTGGGTGCCACCCTTGGTATTCTGTATGGAAGTTCGCATGTGTGTGGATATGTGTGTGGAAATTTCATGTTTGCACATGTGGTTAGAAGTAGACGGAAACATATGTGATGGTTCATAGGATTCCATAGGTGAGTTTCTTAAAATAGAAAAGGCTTGGATTATTTTTTCTAAAATGGATTTGAATGATGAGAAAATTTTTTAAAATTGGTTTTTTGATTTCTTAAAAAATGGATTTTTTTCACTTTGAAAACATCCCAAGAATATGTTGGTTTGAAATATATAAGGGAAATCGTAATTTCAAAAGTGGTGATTTTGGTTATTTTGTTACATTTTTGGATTATGGGCCAGTTTTCTTAGCTCACTATGTTCTTTTCGATTATATATGGGCTTGATCCAATATTGTAATATGTTCCTTGTGTTGTTTGGTGTATTCCACCCAAAATTTTCCCTAGTATTAAAAATGATACATTCCTAGTTTCTAGTTCTTTTTAGTTGTTTCCATCCTTTGAGGTGATAATGTTTTGTTAGAAGTAGTGGAGTGGTTTGATGGAAGTAGACCATGTCTTTAGGTTGATGGGAACTCCCAGGGTTATTAATGTTCGTCCATTTATGTTTTATTGAGGGTCTATTTATAGATTAGTATATGATATAATTCTCATTTTCATTGGAATTAATGGCATAGTTGGTGGTGGTAACTTTTCATGAGGGTTCCCCATATGGCGAGGAGCACATGCTGGAGGAACCTGTCTATAAGAATCTATCTCTTTTGGTTCTAACATCTAGTTCTTCATAACACTCTCTGGTGTGCCATCATTATGGACGGTTCAGACATTCCAATCTCTCTTGTAACATCCCTCTAATGCCTTTCTCTCATCGGGGTCATTCGTGTCATTGTAAGAAATCACGTGGGATTCATTTTTTGAATAAGGATTTGTGATCAGGGAATGCTTATGCATAACTGTGAGGCATAGGACGTTTCGATCATTAGAGCCCCAGCCTCAGGTCTTTGGGTGATGCTCATGCACAGCCAGGGGTCACCGAAGGTTTGTGGGACCTCATCCCGGTTCATGTTTTCCATGATGGGACAGAAAAATTTGATGGTTCCTTTATTTTTCTTCTCAGTAGTGGTAGGTTCATCATTTCATTGTAAGGGTGTGACAGACAAGTTCTATTGAAATCTAAGTTGTTCTACTAATTTGACTGTGTCTTTTAGATTATATTTTCTTCTTGATGTGTGTTTTTATATTTTGTGGGTTGTTTCAGTGGTTCTGTTTTGAGGATTAATGGGTTCTTTTTTGGTTTTGGTTTTGGTTATTGGTTTCCATGTTAATAAATATGATTGGTCATTGTGAAGAAGATGTGTTGTGGTGGTTTTGGCCACTTTTTGGTAATTGGTGGATTTTTTCTTGTAGATTTTTTCTAGCTATGGGAGTCTTAGTTTGGGTGAAAAAATATAGTTTTGGCAATGATTTTTTTTACCACTGTGTGGAGGGTTTTTGGTCCATGTAGGGTGTTTCCATTTTCCAACATTCTTCTGTGTTGGGTTATAGCATGATATGTTTTTGTCTTGAATCCATATTTTGGGATTTTCCTTCTCATGATAAATCATTTTGTTTAGTTTTAGTTAATATTTCACTAGTTCCTAGTAGTGGTAAGCCCTCTATTTGTTTAGTCGGAAATGTTGGGTATGTTCAATTCTGGAGTTCTCGTGTTTCTTCCCACATGGGTGGTGTGTTGGGATTTTGTGTGTTTTCAATATAGTTTAGTTCTTGTGGTGGGAAGAAACATCTCATTTCTTCCCCAAGAACATGGTCTCTGGTTTGTTCATGAATTGGATGACTATTAACCAGGCAGATTAATGTCATCCTAGGATTCATGGGGTTCCTTGATTTTGTGTGGGAATAGATTCAAATTCTGACCAGCTACTAACATAGTGACTTTCTTTCCATAGATAGTGTATGTGGATGGGAGAGTTGTTAGACCCAGATCTCATATACTCTTTTATTTTTTCCCCTTTATTAGTCTTGGTTCTCTTAGTTGAGGCTCAGATTTGTGTCCGTGTTTATTTTTTTGGTTTTTTGTGTTTTTAGGTTGTTTTCTAGATTGATTATCTTTAATGCCCAATTAGTTGTAATTGTGTGGCCTGATCGTGAAACATGTGTTGATTTGATATACCTGATAACACAACTGGTATATAACCATGTGGTAGGCCCCAGGTAATCAAGCACTATTTATTCATCAGGCATAGATATCCATACGGTTACCGCACATTTTGGTCAACTGTGCAGACATTCCACGTAATTAAAAACAAGCTTCCCACCTTTCTCTATCCCACAATTTTCCCAATCTCGAGCCTCTATCCTCCCTCTAATTTTGGTACACCAATGGGGCCATTCAGACCCACTACCTTTTCTTCTAATCAACTAGGGTTTCTCATCCATTTGATTTAATGTATGATTTCATGTGTTTTTTTGGTTATTTTCCATCTTATTTATCATCCCCTATTATTTTATTTTCTTCACTTGGCGTTTCTTCCCTAGGAAAAACCCTGATAGATAAAGAGTGTGCATGGTTCAGTTTTTTTATTTAAGGCATGTGGTTCATCCTGAAGGTCCTAATCATCCTCTGGTTTCTGTTTCATTCCTTCTATGAATGGTTGAGGAAGGTGTTTCCATATATTTTTTTCCAATATAATTTCCTACGATGCTTGGTAATTTAAATTAACAGAAAATTTCAATTCTCACCTCTATGAAACCCTATTTAAACTTATTATAGCATTTTTGAATTTATTCAATTTTCTGAAAATTGTTTTTAGATTTGTTTTATGTGAATTGTATATCTTTATAGAACCTTGGTAGTGGTTTTAAATTCCATAGTTCATTTAATGTGGAGTTGGGTGTTTCTATGAAATTTTTATCCATGTTTATGTTGTGATAGTAATTTCTTTTATATGAACGTACTTTGGTGGGTATGGTTGGGTAATGTTATAGCTTTTTAAATCAGTAAAAATGATTTGGAATGGTTTTTATAGGTTTTAGGGGGTTGTTTAATATTCTCTAAATAAGGCGAGTGGTTGGATATTGTTTACTGGAAAATGGTTTTTTGTGGAAATGGTTTTTGAGTGTCTCTTTGGAATTTTATTCTCCATTGTATGTTTGCACATACATGGGTGCACTATGTGCGTGCATGGATGTTTCTTCAAATTAAGATGTTGTTTTTAGTTGATATCTCTCTTGAATCCTTTGTTTTATTAAATTGTCATTGTCTTATAAATGGTTTTGGGTCCTTTCTGTTGTTTCTAAAAATGTATTAAAATGGAATATTAGTGTGTATTACCTATTGTCTCTTGGTGTGTGCTTGTTAACATGTTTCTTAAATAGTCATTTGGCATTGTAATTGTAAAATTTGCGTTTGAAAAATGTTTTTTTAAATGGAATTTGGTTGTGACATGATGAAGGATCGATTGGGACTTCCAACTCAAAATTGATGTTTTTTGATGAACATGGAAATGATTGAGATTTGTCGAATGTTTGTACCCGATTGGAAACCCAGATATCTTTTTTTAATGACATAAGTGTTTATATGTAGAAACATCTAGGTTGGAACCTTCAAATGCTGAAATATGTATACGTATGTATAAGGGGATCCTTTATATGAGTTATTTCCCCTTCAAGGGTCATCATATATTGGTTTCGATGTTTTGGATGGGAAAGAGTGGTGGTGGATTATGAGATGAGTTAAGCGTGTATCGGTCTCGTAATTGAATAGTATTTTTATTACCATCATGGGTTCCTCTGCATCATTTAGATGATCGAGTGATAATTTCTTGTTAGACCCGATTAGATTGGTTATTACAATACTAGTGTTGTAGATAGATAAGTATGGATATGCCACTAGTGAGGCTAGTTTATGAAATATAGTTTCATATGGAGATAGGGGATTCACCATACATTTGGTGGTGGTTCGGAACCGAGTATGTCCATGGTTTTTTAGGGATGTTTAGGATTTCCCATTCTTATTGTTTTTAAATGATTGTTAACTTTTTCTATACTAATTTCCATCTTTCACTATTTATCTATTTCTTTTTAGAAAATACCTCTTCCCATTTTTAATATATTTTAATTATAAAAATGAAACTGGTTTTCAAAATGGTATGTGGTGTGTGTAGGATTTTGAAATTGGAAAACAATGTTTTTTAACAAGAGGTGAAAACCCTATTTTTATAAATGTATTTCAAACTGGCGTTAATGGAATGTTTTTTTGAAAATAAGCACATAGATTTAGTGGTTTGTCATTTTCATCCCTACTAAGAATTTTAGTGCTCACCCATATCCTATCTTTCCAGTTGTATGTTTTGTTTCCCATTCTTGTTCCTGGTTCAGCTGGTCGTTGTTGGAGTATAGCTGGTCTTATGGTTGGTGGTGACTAAGAGGTCACATCATGATTACGTGGAAGAGGATTATTTTGTCTTGTTTTAGTTTTGAGTATGTTTAATTGTATCTTGTAATAGAATAATTTCTTAATTTATTTGACATTAATTTGGTGGTGTGGCAACATTTTTAGTTTTTACTATGTATTAATGTAGTCGTGATTGTTTTTTCCCAAGGCATAAATCATTCCAAATTTAATTTTTTCATGCTCGACACCATTTTCCATCCCATCGTTTTTGGAAACACCCTTTGAGACATGCTGTGGACTTTCACAAGTGACCAGTTTATGGTTGACCCTGGATGCTTTCTAACACCACCCTCAATTCCATCATCAAAATATCATCCAAATGGAAAACCATACCAATAGACATTATTGAGGCACAAATGTTGAATCTTCACCCTATCCACTTTTAATCGTGTAATTCATAAACTAAAAATCTTGAAGAACCGGATTGAGTCAGCACTAGTTGGGGTTGGAGGAATCATTCACAGAAACAAGAGACACTACCAGAAAGGGTATGTAAGTCGGTCGTAGATGTAATCGCCACTATGGGATGGAATCTTAACAAATAAATGATATAGAACAACCAACTCCAATGGGGGGAATAACAAATGAACTCATGAGATGGAATAGTAGAAAAAATGAAAAAAAACAAATGAGGACCAGTGAAAGTGGAATCCAGGGGGATAAAATACTCATCAAAGTTAGGGATGAAACAATCCAGACATGATGTGACGTAAGAGCGAACCCACAGACCAATGCTCGGTGGGGGGGAGGTGTCGAAAGGAATGACAAAGAGGAAGCGATCGAAAAGGGTCAAGGGAAGGAAGAAGAAAACATATATGAGTGGGGAGAGTAGGGATATGATTCCAGAGAGGAAACATTAATATATACCCCTTAAAATCACTTATTTATGGGAATACCTAGCTAAGAGAGTAGTATGAGAGTGGAATATCAAAGAAGATCAACCATTGTTAATGTATTTATATGTTTAAAAAATATTTTTTCTCAAATGAACTACTTGTCATGTACTTCTATGGAAAAACATATTTTCAGAAACATTTATAAATTTAATATTATAAAAAAAATCTTTAATATCAAATGATTAAATTATCCTCTGTGATATTTTGTGAATTTTTCGAGAAATATCATTTTTGATGAATAGTGAACAATAATGTACTTTAGTTAAAATATTCCCATCTATTTAAAAAACTATTAATATTAATTTTCATTTTAATTATGTTTTAATGTAATAATAGATCAATTATACTTATATTAATCATATTTTGTTCATTGGAATTAGATTAATAAAGAAATTAATTATAAAAACTTAATGAACATTATGATGTTTTTTCTATAAAAACAAACTTTCACGCCACATCTCTGGGTTTAGTGTTTAACAATATTTTCACATTTTGTGTGATTTGAATTTTGAAAATTTTACATATATGATTGTTCTATGTATTCTATTTTTAGTATAACAATATCAACATTATAGAAGATAAAAATTATTAGTGAATGTGAATAAAATTGATCAGAACAAATAAGGTTAGATTAATCATAATTACAGACTAAAATGTATGATTAAGAACAGAAATGTCATAGAAACATTTCTAAAATACATTTAAATAAAATAATTCAACATTATCCCCTCTTGGTAGGAATTATATGGGTTTTTGGTAGGATATTAAATTGAATTACACTATATAAAATCTTATATAGGGAGAAAACCAAAGGAAACATTAATTACATTTCATATTAATAAAACATTGTGATAATTAAAATTATGATAGTTTTGGTTATACATATCATTTTTAAAGATAAATGGGTTATTTTTATAAAATATTGTACCATAAATATTTAGTGATTAATTAATTACTTAAAATTATTACAAAAATACAACTTAGTGATTATTTAGTTTATAGTTAACTAAAATAAATGATACTATAAACATTAAAAGTGAAATTAATTTGTTGAATTATTGAATTTAATAAATTTTACGATTGTTATATCATGTTACAAATCTATAAAGATAATTTATTTGAATTAATTTATTATTTTTTTACATTAAAATTAAAATTAAATAAACAATTTCCAAATAGTCATTATATTTACATTATAATAAGTAATATTTTATTAAATTATTTAAAATTTATTAAAATAATATATTTTACCAAGTTATTCTTAAGTGTTATAAAATATTAAATATGGTCTATTAATGTACCAATTAATCTTTTATAATACACATAATGACCCATAGATTGTAAAATCATTATTACGACGGTTCGGGTTTAAGTTGTGTTTTGAATGTCAAATGCCCTTTTTTTAAATTAATTTCCAAAAAAATGAGATTTCTATTTTTTAAAATTAGGTTTAATATTAATAACTTATTGTCTCTATATTTTATAATAAATTTCACATTATATTACGCTTAATAGTTAAATTACATAGGTTATAAATAAATATTATTTACTAAAAACCAAAATAATTAAATTTGGAAATCATAGATATTAAAGAATCTAATTATTAAAATGAACATATTTTTTAATTATTCTCAAGCATAATTTGACAATTATACATTATTTTTTCATTTTGGATGAAAATTAGGTAAATTTTTCCTCCCAATATTAAATAACTTTTGGTATTTACAGGAGTTTTACTACCCCTCCACTATAAAAATGCAAGCACTCTATCCATTATTCACATCCCTCAAGCCACATTGTCTCATAAAAAATCATACTTGATAGTCTCCCAACATCACTAACTAATTCTAATAAGCTTCCACTTAGGATGAATGAAATTCACCTAACCCATTTTGGGAAAACCAAAAGGAGTTACCTGAATAAGTGGTAACATTCAAACTCAAGTGCGATTATATTATTTCAATTATCTACAACATCAATTCATATTATTCATTTATTATAAAAAAATAGATTATCCAAAACATAATTACAATTTTTATGATAACTTTTTTACTTAAATTTCTGAACACCTCCATTTAATGTTTAACAAAATTAATTTTTACATTTTTTGAGAATTGTCGCCTCACTAAACGATGATTGCCAATTTTTCTTTTAATGCGTCTCATAATGGAAATTATGATTGAAACACAAAATATATATGTTATAAATATTATTTATTATTTATTTAATATAATTTATTCCTTTTACAACACATATATTTATACCTTACATTTTTTTAAATAGGATTATTTCATTGGTGGATGTGTGGACTACCTACCCCTCAAAGTGATGTGAGTTGTTCACACACTACATGGATTGTATTAAGGATGGTTTTAGCTAAATTATATGATATATATGATTTAATAATGGTACTAGAATAGTGATATATATTCATATATATAAATATATATCGTTTACTCTCTTTCATTCAATACGTCAATTAAACGGAAACAACCTCCATGCATACATATGATCAACCTTCTTAATGAATGGTGTATTCGAATTCAGAGTTATTTATTATATAGATTATTATTATAATAATATATTTCATAAATTTTTATTTTTATCATGATTTACTTCATTTAAATCATGACATTAATATAAGAACTAATTATATATCAAATTCTAACACAAGCAAAAGACGAAGTGAATATTACACTAAGCGTAATATTAAAATGAAATTTCTAACAAGTGAGTAATATAAATCAATATGAAATCCATATATGGTATTAGATATAATAATATTTATTATATAATATTTATAATAAAATTAAATTTATTATACATGAGGATTGAATTAGTACAATGAGATTCAAGACACAAGGTAAGGAAATTTCATCTCACTTTTTAATTTATGAGATACATGCCTTGTTAACTACTCATTTAATTTTAATGGTGTATATACATACCATGAATTTATTATATTATTATTATTCATAAATTTATTTTTATTTACATATCTAATCTATGATCATTCACTCATGTGGATTATGTTTAATGAGTAACAAAATCGGAAAGATAGTTTTGTCTCAAATTTTCCTCTATTGAGACAGATGTTTTTTAAGAACCTAAATTATTTCCCAATGTTTATTTTACATGATATAAAATTAAAATAAAACATTTAATAATAATTTACTAGTAATATAATTTATATTTTTACATGTAGAGTATGATCCCATTTTACAATGTGATAACATTTTATTTATACAAATCTCATTGCCTTTCAAAATTGTTTATACTTATGCTTCCACAAATGAAATCATTTATACATCACTCATGAACACTTATGAGTTTTCTTCATGATATATACACTTATTAGAACCATATTCATCTATTTTTTACTTAATATAAACATGAATATTATTTTATCAGAAATCTGATCATGTTCCTATCATTGGTTTGAAAACTATTTTATTTCCTAAACCATGATTTAAAAAATGTTTTCAAATGATCCCTGAGGATGATTTTTAAGGGGAATGATTTTAATTTTTTTTGTTTTAAATTTTGTTTATATATATTTTCAATCCAATTTTCTACAAAAATGGTTTCAAAAATGTTTTATGTTTTAAAAAACCTTTTTCAATGAAGAGAGGATACATTCCCATGAAATATTTTCAAAAGATATTATAAAATTACTTCCCATATTAGATATCATTTTTTGGTATTACTCATGTCATTATATGGAAATAATTCAATGTTTTCATTTATATTATTTATTTTAATGAATTAATTTTTAATGGAATGATGATTATGAGACCTATTTCACTTTCCTGATTTGCATTCTTTTGAAACTAGCTTCTTTCCATGGGTTAGGATTATGATGAAGTGATTATGAAACCAATTATTTTACACAGGTTATGATATAATTTCTTGGTAATAATACCCATTTAATATCACGAGTTATGATATGAATATTTCTGATCATGAGTAAAATGTATGATTTATTTCATTATGTGATGAGTGAGATGTATATCTCCCTCCAATGCATTGGGTATAGATTTATATCTCATGAGATAGACATGGATGGAATCAGAAGTGAAGTTGATTTAGTATTATAGGCCTATAATATGAAATAAACATGGATCATTATTACATTTATAAAATAATGATTAAACTCAGTTCAGAAATACATAACTAGAATGCGGAGTTAACTTGATTTAGTACAAGACATTTCCAATATGTTGGACTTGTAAATGATAGCATGACTAAAATATAAATAAATATATTTTATTATGTTTCATCTATAATTCCATGTATTATTCATATGTAATAATATCATGGATTATGTTATTTATTTACATATTATTCGTGTCTTATGAACTACATTGCATTATTTTATAATTAATCTATATGTTCTTGGATATAAAGGGTATGATAATTTATTTTATTCATCATGTTTTCCTATAACTTTTATCATGTTTATATTAACATGTCTGTATTGTTTACCCTTATTGAGTAGTTGAGATCATCCCTTTTATGGAACCTTACCTAGGTTATGAAGATATATTTATTTTATGGTTTGTTAATTAGGAGTGAATGTATTAGGGAATATTGTGGTAGATAATGTAGCTTTCTCATGTACTATAGATTATGTTTCCATGTTTCCATGTTTCCAAAGTAACTAAACTAATATAGTATTCATACGTGTCTTTGTATAATGATTTATGTATTCTAAAAAAGTGATGTAATGGGAATGTATAAAATGTGAGGGATACTATAGTTGGTATCATAGAAACAGTTTTGTTATCCTTTGTAAAATATTATGGAAAATATTTACTGATATCCTTAGGTATGTTCATTAGGATATTTCTAGGGGTGTATTTAAGGATGAGTTAAAATTTAATAATATTTGATGTAATTTTGGAAAAGGATAAAGAATCAAATTTCCTAGTAATACATAAATTAATTGATATTATAATTCAATTTTTATCTGAAAAAGATATACCCTGGGGTAACAACTTGGAAATGATGTCATGGGCCAATCATAGGTTATTCTAAGACATGACTACAAGCCTTGATGGACACCGAGTTTGACACCCCGATGGGATATGCTATGGGAATTCAAAAACTTGTTAGGAACAATTATAGAATACATAATTAGAGGATCAATATTAATAAACAAGGAAAAACCTGTGGTTTTATAGAATAAATAAGTTAGATACATGTTTTAGAAACATTGTAAGAAATTTTTCATGATTATCTGGTATCCCAATATTTTTAATGTTTATAAAACAATGATATCTGGTTTTAGTCAATAGAGAGAACTATATTGAAGAAGTTTATCAGTTAAATTTCCATATGTGGAATATTTCAACATTATTCATATAAATTTCCCATGTGGAAATCTCAAAATGAGATTCAATAAGTAGGGACGAGTATTGGTTATATATTTCATGATAATGATACTGAAAACAACATTAGAAAGGCATGTTATATTTTTATAGTAATTTTTACATAAATCATAAGAAGAATAAATATATTAAGGTTTAGGATCCCTAAAAATGATTAATATTTCATATTATTTTAATGATTTATTAAAAAAATATTTTGATGAATCTTGAATAATTTTTTATGAATAAAGTTGGATGAATGATGTTTCTATGTTTTGGAATTCAAAAAATAATTTATTTGAATTATGAATTATATATTTATTTTCATTATAAATTTTCATTAAGGTTATAAAATAACATGTTTAATGGTGATAATGACATTGAAAAATTGATTTCATGAAAATGTGATGTTTTTATTATGGGAAGGTAACCCTTAAATAATTCCTCATGTTGATATAAGGATGATTGGATAAAGATATGTTGTATATGAATATGTAAATTGGAATATATATATTTCCAAAGAACTAATAGTTGAATAAGTGTTATATATCATCAATGATGTTGTTAATAACTTCTTATATTTAATGAATATGTCCTGAAAACATTGGAATAATGATGGATTCATTTTTTACAAAAGGATTTATGGTAATTACGATAATTACCATGTTTCAAGGGAATATATGATTCAAAATTTTAGAATGAGACAATCATGTTGTATTTATGATAATGGGGGATCAATATTAAAATTACTTCTTGAAATTTATTCTAATGATTTGAATTTTTAGCATTTAAAAATATTATAATAATTACTATTTATGGGAAAATTTATGTTGAACTATTTATTAAGTAAATATTATTATATTTTTATCTCTCTATATGAGGATTTATGCATATTGGATAGCCTTCTAAAAATATGTGTGGTTGATGATAACTGATGGGATGAGATATCATGGATCTTATTATATATTCATACATTAGGATGGAAAAGGCCACCTTACATTTTATAGAAATATGTGAAGTTGATAAAACAATAACAAAGGGACACATTGACTCAAAATCATGCAAGTATATCATGTCATAAAAAATCATGAACTTTAGAAAAAGGTATCTTCATTGAAAATTTTTTTTTGCTACCTTCATTTCTGATAAATCAAATGGTCGTTGATATAACAAAATATTTTTGGATTTTTTATTGTGAAATTCAACTAGCCTTTTTATCTATCACTCCCCATCAAAACATGATGGTATGAATTATATTTTGTGTCTATGTTTTCACTTCCCATCTATGTTCTCTAATGTGGGAATATTGTTAGGAGTTACATTTTATAACCATTTTTATTCCAAAATTCCATATTTATGGGATGCTTTACTATCCATTTTTATGATGTGGGGTTCTAGGAATTAAACATTAATTTTTTAAACAATTTGTAGTCCAAACGAATTTAAATGGTGGAATTGTATTTAATTGTAGTAGAATGCAACACCCTGAGATTTTTTTATTTTTTTAAGACAAATTTATTTTCATTGATGGATTCCATTAAACTAAGTCATACATTATTTTTTCACAACACTTACATGGGATTGTGTTACATGAAACACAGAATTAGCTTATGTCACATGTAACACCGAGTTTTATTGAAACATTCTTTTATTGTTATAATTATTGAATCGAGATAGTTATAAACTAGATATTAAATATAGTAATATGAATAGTAATAGCAACTTACATATATATTTTATAATGGTTATAATAAATACAATATATTTATTATGAAAGTTTTAATCTTTGTTAATATATTTATATGTTTAAAAAATCCTAAATTCTCAAATGAACTAATTTCCATTTACTTTGGTAAAAAATAATTAAATTAATTTTAGACACATTTTGAAATTTTATTTGTAAAAATAAACCTTATTTTTTAATTTATTATTTAAAAATTATCATAGGTTTAACATTTAATTATTTTCATGAGAAACATCATTTTTTGATGAATAGTTAAAATTTAGATTTTTTTTTAAAAATAACATTTTTGTTAAAATATTTATTATCAATAATTTAGATTTTATTTTTATTATAATATCAAAAATATTTCAATTTTTCATATATTAAACAAATTATTTTCATTGGAAAAATTTTCATACAGAAATTTTCTATAAAAACTTATTGAACATTTGGATGTTTTTACTTTAAAATATAATTTTCTTGCCCCCGTCTAAAGAATTAGAACTAAACATTATTTTAAAAAGTCATTGATTTTAATTTTTTTAAAAATACATAATCAATTTTAATTATTATGATTTTATAGTTTTGAAAAGACCGACTTATTTATTGAAGAAATCATTAATTAATGTTATTAAAATGGATCACAATGGTCTAGGTAAGATTAAGATTAGTTATGGACTGAACCATAATTGTAATGACTAAAATGACCTGAAAACATGTCCAAAATACATTTATAGAAAATAAATCGACAATATCCCCTATTTTATTTAATTTTATGGGTTTTAGGGATATTATTAAACTGAAGTTATCCTTATTAAAGGTTACGAAAAAAAGACAAAAATTGAACTTTCCTCACCTTTAACACTTATGATAAATAATATATGTTAAAAAATAATATTTTTTGTTATAAATATACTTTTGAAATATAAATGGGTTTTGTTATCATAATAATTTATTAATAATGATTAGAGATGATTTAGATACTAAAATTCTAACAAAACACCAATATAGTGATTATTTAGTAAATAATTAATTAATATAAATGATACTGTAAATATTAAGAGTGAAGTGAATTGTATGAATTATTGAATTTAATAATTTTTAAAAATTAAATAAAATTTTAAAAATATGTATACATAATTTATTTTAATTCAAATATTATTTTTATAATTTAAAATTAAAATTGAATAAATAATGTCCAAATTGACATTATTCTTATTTTACAATAAATGATATTTTATAAAACGATATAAAATAAACAAAAATAGTATATTATTCTAGTAATCTTTTAAGTGTTATAAAATATTAATTATGATATATTAATTGACCAAAAAATCTTTTGTAATTATAATTTTGAATAACAGATTGTAAAAACATCGTTACCATAGTCCAGGTATAAGTCGTGTTTTGGGCGTCACATGTGCTTGTTTTAAAAATGATCTCCAAAACACGTGACATTTTTATTTTTAACAGTTGGTAAAATCTTTATAATTATATTTATCTAAATTTAATAATAATTATAACTTAATTTTTGTATAAATTGTGACATTACTTTGGATACAAAACGTATTTCATTAATAAAAACCAAAATAATAAATTTGTGGAATCATAGATGTTATAGAACCATAATTTTAAAATGAATATATTTTTGAGTGTTGTAAATTTTTATGGACCATAAATTGAAATTAATCAATATTTTCATTTAAGATCACATTTGGAAAAGGATTCTTCCCAATATAGAATACCATTTGGTATTTACAAGAATTCCACTCCCCCGCCTCTATAAAAAGGAATGTACTCTACCCCTTTGTCGAAAATATCAAGACACATTGGCATGTCCAATATTAAGCCAAATATTCTTCCAACATCCCTATATTCCTCTTAGAAGCCTATCTTTTTGGTTAAATCAATACAAGGAATACCTTTTGTGCAAACTGAAGGAGTTACTCGAATAAGAGGTAACATTCTTCCTCAAGTTGTTTTAATTTATATCAATTATCCCTCCCCCCCTCAATTAAACAAGTTCCTTGATTATGAAACAAAATAGTATCCTAAAACATATGAAATCTTTTTATTATAATGGTTATACATATACACACTCACACATACATCTAATGGGTAATGAACATACTATTTATGTGTTTGGGGAATTACCTCCTCACTAAATGTGGATTGTTCATTTTTACTTCACCGGTACTATGGATATAAATTATTATGAAAAATATATTTATAAATGTTATATATTATGTTTATTATTAAGGTAACTTATTTAATCCTTTTTAAACACTTATATTTTAGACATCCATTTGTTGTAAATATGATAATTTTGTTTGATGATGTGTTAACTACCGCACATTAATGTGATGTGAGTCATTCATAAATTAAATGGAATGTTTTAAGGATGGGTTTAGTGGAAAAATATGATATATATTATATGATTATTTTAAATTAATAAATATATATATATAAATTTATGTAATTTACTCTTTTTATTTCACTATGACAATAATACAGAAATAGTGTTTATGCGCATTTATAGCCTACCATCTCCATGAATGGTTTACACTAGTTCACACACATATATTTTATAAATTATTTAAATAAAAATTTAATTGATATAAATTAATTTTTTACCATTTTTTAAAATCTGATTTCATTATATCAATATAAGTATCAATGATTAAAAAAATTAATACACAAGTGAAAAACACTGAGAATATTACTGGAAGCATAACCTAGTCAGAAATTTTTTAGAAACTCTATAATTTAAATTCATAATAAATCCATATATGGTATTATATACATTAATACGATTCATTAAATTAATTTATAACAATTTAAAATTAATTATAAAGGAGGTTTTACTGAGTACGATGAGAGTTAAGATGCATGGTAAGGAAATTACATCTCACTTTTTATGTCAACGGGATACTTGTCACATTCACCACGCTTATCTATTGAATGGTGTATATACTGAAAACGAATTTATTATGTGATTATTATTTTTAAATTTATGGGTATTTAAATTTTCACTCTATGATGTTTCTTTTAAGATGATTATTTTTCAAGAGTTGCAAATTTGTTATGATAGTTTCGTCTAAAATTTTATTTCATTGAGACACATGTTTTGTTATGATATTTTACATGTAATATAATGAATATAAATATATTAGTTATTTCAAAAGATTCATGAAATTTACTTTTCTTACATTGAGAGTGTGATCCCATGTTACAAAGTGATAAGTGTTTATTGAAATAATCTCATCACCTTTCAAAATTATTTATGCTTATGGATAATTTAATAAATTTGTATGATCCATTTTTAAAGAACAATAAAGACATCTGTGCCCTATATTTATTTAGATATATCTTGGTATTAGTCTCATTTTCCACTATTTGGTATTAAATATTATTAGGAAGTGGTTTTATGAAAAAAATCCAACACTGTTTCTCTTTGGTTAGAAACCAGTTGTATCTAAAAAAACATTTTTTGAGAAATATTTTAAAATTTGTTTTCAAAGGATTAAACATAATTATCAAGAAAAAATATTTTTAAAATGGATTATTGAATTAAAATGATCCATAATAATTTATCAAATAAATTTTAAGAGGAAAACATTTTCAAAGGTTTTTATGTTTTTAGAATCACATCCAATGATGAAGAAATATTTTCCTCAAAAATGTTGTTAAAATTTCATTCATAAATATTTTACATATTATATAACATCTGTTAGTGTTATTCATTCCTTTTTAGGAAAATTAATCCATTTTTTCATTAATATTCTTCGTCTTAACAGATTATTATTTTTTGAATAATTATTGTGAAGCTCATTTAAATTTCATGGGCTGTAGGCTTTTGAAGCCAACATCATTTCACGGTTTATGCTTATGATTAAAGGATTACGAACCCTATATTTTTACACATTTTATGATATGATTACATGTTTATAATACCCATTTAATTTCATGGATTATGATATGATTTTTTATGATCCCGTGGAACATTCTTGTATTATTTCATTATGAGATGTGTGGGACCTATATCTTCCTTTGATGCCATTAGTTGTGATTTATATCTCATGATAAAGGAAAGTTTGGAACAAGAAATGAACATTGTTTAGTATTACATGTATTTAGTTAAGAGTGTACTCGGTTCAGTAATAAAAGAATGGAATAGGGAGTAATCCTTTTTCACTAAAGGATTGTGTACAGTAAGATAGACTTTTTAGGTATTCCATGACTACTATTGAAATCAATATATTTTCTTATGTGTCAGCCACAATTCTTGTATTATTCTTATTTTATTCTTTAATGTCTTATGATCATTATTTTCAAATTATTCATGTCTTATGAGCTACAATGATTTATGTTATGATTAATTTATATGGTATTTGATATACAGGGGATGATTTTCTATTTTCATGATCATGTTTTCATATACCTATGAACATTTTTATGCTTACATTTCTCGCTTATTTACCCTTATGGAGTATCTTATCTCACCCCATTTATGTATCATTCCCAAAGTTATTAAGATATTTTTTTTCATGGTATGTGTTAGAGGGGCGTTATTATTAGATAACCTAGTGGTAGATAATGTAGCTTTCTCATGTAACAATGTTTACATTTCAATGTTTTCAAAGGCTGTAAACTAATACAATTATTGGGCATCACATGGTATAATGATATACATATTTTGATAAAACTGATGTAATATTAATGAATGAAAATCGAGTGTCTCTATAAAAATTATTTTTATAGAATCATGAAATGTGTAGGTTATATGGTTGGAGTAATTTATATTATATTTTTGATTATATTTAGTGTAGTTGGGTACTATAGATCCTCTAAAATGTTGTCAAAATATGTGACTAATGAAACTACAATGTTTTTTTGAAATTTTGGATAATGTGAAGATATCCATAAAAGGAGTACATATCAGGAAAGATTTTGTATTTAATATCGATTCTGTATTGGATGAAGTATTTATGAATTTCATTTGATGAAATATTAAGGATGAAATTATTGTTATGGGAACTATCCAAGATGAGAATGAAATTTTTGTAAAGGAATAAGAAATAATATTGATGATATTTGTTAAAATCATGATATTTTATAATGTTATTGATTATTTTTTATTTTATTTAATGTTATTATAAGATACCTGAGATGATTTAATGAACAAATATATTGATTAAAATAATTAATTAGTGAAAAGATCAAAAGGATAATATAATGAAACGTTCTTGAACACACTTTTTTTCATAATATGTTTTCACCTCATTCAAAATGTTATCTAATCCTTAAAAAATAATACTTTAGTCAGTGATTTTGCAGGTATTTTAGTCTAGAATCAATAAATTTCTAAAATGTATACATCGTTTTATTTATATATACCTTCAAATTTGTGTGTACAAATCAAATGTAATTATTAATTTGTAAGAGATAAAAATTATTTTTAATAATTCTGATAAATTTCATTAGACATTTTATAATTTATAATACATTTTTCTGATCATTTTTGGAGATAAAAATAATTTATTTTTTGTAAATAGTTATAGTGTGTAAGACATATCTTTTTATATATAAGACATTCTGATTTCAAATAATTTGAATGTATTAGCATATACTGACTGATTATTATATTTTTAAAAGGGGTGAATTTCATTAGAGTTATTTGGATTTAATTAAATGTGATATAAGTTATATAATGTTCATTTACATCCACATATTTTTATGAAAAAACCTTAAGGCCATTCTGAATTCATAAGAGTCATTTTTGAATTTATATGATTCAATTTAAACTTATTAAATATCAATAGAAGGAAAAAATGGAAAAGGAAATTAACGAATGTGGAAATCAGAAATTTCATTTTACACATATGAAATAGTCTATAAACGAATCTCTATATGTGTCAAATACTTATAATAATTTTGATAAATCCAATACAAATAATGTTAGTTATGTGCTTCATTGACTCAAAGACCCTAAATAGGATTTCTATAGAATAATACTATTGATAGGGTGATGTTCATACAATAGAGATTAAGATCTAATAATGTTCAAATTATTTAAAATTTAGAAAATAGGAAATTCATAAATTAAAAATAATATTTTTTAAAAAAATAATGTGATTATTCTGGGAAAGTTCTACATATATTTAAATACGACATTTTTTATACTTATTGGTAATTGAGAAGATAATTCTATGATGATTTCAACTAAATTAAATTTTAGCTAATTAAAATTTTTATTAACTATGAATAATTAATCTTCAATGTAAACAATGTAATGGTTGAATTTTTTATTTATTTTTAATAATTAATAGAGATTGATGTATTGTACATACTATGTAATTATTCTAAGAATTATTATCCTCATTGATTTTATTGTGTTACATATAGATTTTTATATCTGAGATATAATGTCATAGAAATAAAAAAAGGGAATTATAAAAATTAATTTTCTGAAAAGAATATTACGAGGATTTAATATTGATATAATGGGAGCTCACCCTAGTTACACGATTGATGAATAGATGATTGAATATTATATCATCATAGGAATAAAACCACATGATTTAGATAGTGGAATATTTGTGAGAGAACTAGATATTTTTGATGTATAAATTTGATATTATTAATATAATCATATATTATGATATCCGTCACATACAATTTGATAAAAATGGTTGGGATTAAAACACTCAAGGAATATTATCTATATAATGTTACAACTCAAATGAAGAAAACAATTCTAGGTATCCAAGAAGAAGAAGGTGAAGTTGACCTGATATAATTAAATAATTTCTATTAATTGAAGAAAGATGAAGTAGTATAAAATGAGGAGAAGAAATATATATTTAATGTTCTATGATATCTCCACATCAGAGAATTTTTTTGAAAATGAATAATTTTGAGAGAGAGAGAGAGATAGGGAGACCAACACGTATTGATGTTTTTTTCTACTATATCAAGGAAATAAAACTGAGGAGTTATATGACTATTAATGATAATAGGAGCATCAACATGAAACAAACATAGAATAATATTTTTTAACGAACTAGATGTTTAGTAAGAATTAAATATCAAGTTTTATACACTCAAGGGGACTATTATAATGTATTTTTAGACACATTGTGTAGAAGGATATTATTTCATCTTCATGAAGTGAAATATTCTATAGAATTAGGTTCTTATTTAGTAGTCAATATAGTCATTTTAAACTACTGGGTTCAAATATAACAATCTAGATGAAAGAGGGACATTTTCAACTATGATATAAAAAGATGATGGGTTAAAGATGATATATTTCCTAGTTTTACGACATGATTATATAGTGAAAACTACATATCTTGGGTTAATAACTGAACATATCAAAGAATTTGTCTCACTCATTTGTAGTGACCTCTATAATAAATCATTATTCAAATCTCTTAATTATATTTCCAATTTAATTTTTTTATTGTGCATTGAGTAATATGTAAAGACATTCATTCTTATAATAACAGCTTACACTGATTTGAATATTAAGAATGGTGTTAAAAGGAATAATTTTTCAAGGGAATTAAATATGGAAGAAATGAAATTCTACCTAATTGATCCCCCCTCTTAGGTGACTCCACCCATTCTCGAGAACATCATATTGGTTTTTTATTCCCGGGATACACATGATTACATATTTCTATGAATTTCACTTAATCATTCTTCAATACATTATGGAGTTTCTTCCAAATATGTTTTTTTATTTGAGGATGGATAATTTTCTATTATCCAACTCTAATAGTTTATCATGTATATTTCAATATAATTTTAATCAATTTGTTATTAATTGGTATGTGTATCACATTTAATTAAGTAGTTACCACTATTTCGATACATCTTGTTGTAGTCTTAGTTAATCCATGTAGTTTGTTGGATTAATATTAAATAATTCATTTTATTTTTCATGTGTGTACTGTTTTGACACAATAATCCTTCAAGAACATTTCGTTGAAAGTATATCTACTTCCACTAACATCTATTAATATTTAGAAACAAGAATTTTATAGAGATTTCAGATTTAATCTGATGTCTCATCATCATTGTGACCACTATCTAAAGTATCCAATATCATCAATCGCACTAAATTTATTATTTCATAGAATAATTGATTCTAATGTGAATGTCTAACATTGTGATCAAAACACTAAATGTTGAATACAATAATCTTTTCCCATGACACAGGAATATCCATTTGATTTATATGTATTAATGTTGAAATGCAATTCAAATGATGTATTTTTCTCCATGTAAAATTGATTCTTTACTAAATGGAATTTTACATTTCCTCTTAATAATACAATAAATGATTCACTTATTCGAGTAACTATATTTTACATTACCAGTAAAAAATTAGGTGATATGTTTCCTATATTTTTTTCATCACTCAATATATTTACTAAGAAATGTTGTAATGTTGAAAAAACATAAATGGAGGAAAATAAAAAACATTATTCAATAAAATTAATAAATCACTAATTATGATATTTCCTCATATCATAGTTTCTTGAATCATGGGTTTATTCGATATGAACAGGGTTTCCAAAAAATCACGAGGCTTTTAAATTCCATAATATTGGCCATTCATGTTCATTCTAAATGATATTCCAATGATATTTAGGGTGATATTAATTTTGATTCTGCTTTTGTATCATAGAATATATAGAATCCCTTATTTTTCATACATTACAATTAAACCATTTTATTGAATAAAACATACTAATACAACTTTCAAGGATTGAATGATTGTTATATATTAAAAATTAGTCTCATCCATCACTTTTAAAAAATAGAAATAATATTTATGTATTTCATTTTATCATCCTAAAATTAATCACATTGTCTTTATTACAATAAATCACTAGATGATACACATCAATGAATGGGGTGTTCTAATATCATAGTATGATAGAGGATGTCTTAAAATGATAATGGGATATGAATAAATTTTACTTGGGTGATCATAATCATAATCATAATATAATAATAATGGGATAATTATCAGAGAGATGAGAGATAAAATTATTAAATTATTGTAATTTGGAATATTCAAAATAATGAAACATCGCAAAAAAATTGTGAACATATCTTTCATCAAATTCACACATACAATTTTTGAAAAAAAGGATAATATCAAAAATTAGAAAAAAATCTAGAATCATGTATATAAATAATTTAAATAATCTCATCAGATATATCACATCACATAATTCATTTGTGGGCTGTATAATACCAAACAAACATTTCACATTATAATATTATTATAATCTTGTTTTTCATATGGAATATATAACAATTATAGTCCCAAAAAAATAAAATGGAAAAGAATAGTTTTTATAAAGGATTTATCGTATCATACATTATTTAATAAAGATTAAAATTACTAAATATATATTTCATGTAATACATTGGGATAAAATATAGTTTTCATTGAAGATGATGTAACGCAAGTGAAGTCAATATAATTTTTATAAAATATATGTCTTCCTAGAAATATTTTAAAATGGAAAAACAAATTTTGAATGGGTAGAAGTATGAATATCCAAAAAATAAAATGTAAGGGATAGTAGAATGATATATTGTTGGAATTTGTCTATCATTTATGAAAATGAAATTTTAATATTGATATAACCCAAAAAGTAATTTTGATTTGAGATTACCTTTACCTGAAATCTCTCTTTATTTGTTATCTTTTAATCCATCCAAATTACTAAAATATATTTATTAATAAAATTAACCATACTTTAATTTTGATTATTTATTAAATATTTAGTGATTATAATAATTGTATTAAATTTTTCAACAGCCAATGTTAATAATTAAATGTTTAGATATTATTGTTTCCTTAAAATATCTCATCTGGCTTCAATTTAAAGATCTTATTTTATTTATACTTATAAAATATTAATATTAAATCAAAAATAATATAAAATCATTCAATTATATATTCATATATTATAATAAATTTATTATAATAAGTTATATCAGAGGTGATAGGAAAAAATTGGTAATGTTTACATTGGATGTTAATAGACTGTTAATAGGGTCTTGTCAAAAGAAAAAAAAATAAATGTGAAATATAAATACATTGTAAATACAATCATTTATATAGGATAACATAAAAAATATAAATTCAATATACTACATAATTAATCAATAAAGGTTTGGGTTCGAAAGGAATTAATAAAAATTGTAGTGAACAAGATATTGTGAATAGATGTTGATGAAAACATACTCTTTTCATATTTTTTCATATTTTATACGGAACAATAATTATATATTTCATTGATATTAGTATATGAATAATGTCCCTATGTATTTTATGGATCATTAAAGAGTGGTTTGGGGAATATATTTGGATTTGTCATGTTAGGGGGTACTGGTTTTTTACAGGAGGGTTAATAGGTTACTTATACAAGATGAGAGTGACATTTTATTGATATAATAGTGAATAAAATATTTTAATATTTTTAATATTTTTATTAATAATATTTTGACATTATAATATATATTTATATTAAATAACATGACTATAAGACTTTAAGACACCTTATAATAAATATTTGTTATTAAATCAAAAGGAACATTAGAAAAATTATAAATTTTAAAATCAATGGAGTATATTAGAAATTATACATCAGAAAAAAAAAATTAGGATAAAAAGTATGATTGTTTAATTTAAATAAAAAATTTATTAGAAAAACTATTTTTTGGTTGAGAGATAATTTATAGAAATTTTTAGGTTGTTATTTCTTCGTGAATGTCATAATTAAAAATACCCAAACTATTAAAAAAATTTATAATTACGATTCACCTAAAATATAAAATATTAAAAAAAATTCCAAAAACCACGCTTAAAAAATATGAAGTGTTAATCCTAAAAATATAATTAGTATTTCAAAAATAAAATTTCTATCATAGATTATTTTATTTTTCAACATTAAAAATTATTTTTTTATTATATATATTAAAATACAGTTTATTCAAAAGATATAATTATTTTGTTTTTTTCATTAATGAAATTTCATTTATGATGTTATATTATTTAAATTTACTTAAATACATATAATTAATACTGTAAATAATTAGGTTATAATTTCTATTAGATAGGTTATTATTCTAATAGTGATATTACAATTCTTATAGTCATATTTTCTCTTATAAATACAACATAATTCCATAATTCATTATTCACTACAATGAATCCAAATGATATATAAGTTACAATTTTTTAAAAATAGTTTACTATTATTTTCCCTAAATATTGTAGTTTTTTGTGGAAGTTCTAATTTTATTTGTTGGAAAGGTCCGTGATTTCTCATTCTAATTTTCTTTCAATATTTTATGCCATTGTAATGTTTGGTTTTTTCATTGCTTAGTTGCTAAAAATTATATTGATATCTAAAAATGAAATAACATGTTGTTAATTTTCTGATGTGATATACATGTATAATAATATATAATACAATATAATACACATTTATTCTTGAATTAATTTTAATTATAATCTATAGATTCTTAAATTATTTCCCCATTATAAATTTCATCCCAGATGTTTTAACTCATATTATCTATTGAATGTTCATGAGGGAACATCTATAACATTTTTTCCCTTCATTCTCATTTTTTTTCTATTCCTGTTTATTATTAATCAATATAATATTTTCAAGGCGAGTTTTATAATTTAGTATAACATAGTATCAATGGAATGTGATTTTCAATAGAGGCTCCCCATAAGGGATTTCTTGTTGCAGTTGTACCACATACGAATTTATTACATATGAGGGGGGAAGTATATATTTCCTGTAGAGAGTAAAGTAAAACATTGTATAAATATGAGCCATGTTTGCTTCAAATATTTTTCTAAGAGGCCACTTTTTTTATGCTATCATGTCTACAAAAGGGTTCAACGTACATATGGATAATAATTCCTTACATTCCAAACAACATGATTCTCATAGGGGTTATATTCTGATGATATGATTTTATCCAACATCAAACTCCAAGTACTATCAATTATTTTTTTGAAAATATATTCTATCAAATCTGAGCATCGTTATATGATGTTGGATGTATTTAGTTATTTATTTTAACTCATTCATAATATTAGTACCATGTATCTTTCATTCACCAACATCATCCCAAAAAAAAGTTTACTGAATTGCCTCCCAAATAGAGCATCATATGGATTGATTTGAATAGTCAAATTTAATCTATTGTTGTATGAGAACTTAGGTAATGGAAGGTATTTATTAAATCATCCTTTGAAATCCATTGAAAATTATTATATCATTTCATCAGGTATTTTAATGTTCCTTTCTTTTTGGACACAATTTTTGTGGTGGTATGTGATATTGAAAATAAGTTAATAGTTCAAATTACATTGAAAAATTATCTAGAATTTAAAATTGAATATTTGTTTAGGATTACAGATGATAAAATTTGACCCCCATACAACCACCCCATATTCTTTATATATATCAAAGAAACATTTCATGTGAGAAATATTCCTCAATAATGAGGAAGTGGTTAGTCTTTGTGATTCAATCCATGACAACTCATATCACATGTCACTAGTAAGACATGTTTGATATACTAATGAAAATACCTATAGTTATTTACTAACATTTCCATGTGGGTATGTGAAATAGTTTCATCACCCCCTTTCACTTTTTTCACTCTTCATTTACTTCATAGCATTCCATAAAGTTGGAGGTGTTCTCAGCAATATCCATCTTCATGTTGTCCCACATGAAGTTCTATCAATGATCAAGATATTTCATAGTACATATAATAAGGATTGAGAATAATGATCTATTTATAGTGTCCAATATATATTTATTTTTCTCAGGTGATGATGGTAATAAAATTATAGTTCTCAACCTAATTAAACCAGGTTAATTAATGTTCAAATAATGTGTTTTTTATTATAGGATCCAACCCCATTTGATTCTACAAATAATTTATTTTTTTCTTTTTTATTCTCTCTAAGATAGATTATTCTGAATTTGTTTTGGAAATGTTAGATTTATTCATTACCCTTATGATTTTGAGATCCATTATTCTCATATTATTGGTGATATGTTCTTTCTAAATCCACATCGAGGATGGAGTAGCATGTTTCCTTCTATTAAAAGCCTCACCATCCTTGATGATCATTCCATTATGGCAGGGTATATAGAAATTATATTTCTTAATAAAATCTAATACCCCTAATAATTTATTTCAAATCATCATAATAGGTCAAAAAACATTCTATACATGATATTTGTGTGAGTAAATGCATATTTATTATCATCTTCTTCAGATCCTTAAATATTTACTCACATTCAACCGTCCATAAATAGTTTACCAATTATCTATTAACATAGTTAGTGACCTAGATAATTATAATATATTTATCAAAAAGCATTATAGTACCCATCTTAGATAAGAAAACGATGGATATATTGAAACATTATGTTATGGATCATTCCCTAATTACCCCTAACATTAAATGGACTATATTAATTACCACACCTATGATAACATTCCCATTGATCCTAACATTATATATCCAATTATTACCCTTACTTATCTTAGTGTAAATTTTCTTCTTTATTAATTTCACCATAATAATTCTTGTATACTCTTCATGTTCCTCCTTTATCTTGGAGTAAAATGAAAAATCACCATTAAATACTAAAAAAAATAAATACAATCTATAATGAATATATTCATAATATCCTTGAATATTTATGTGGAGTTATTAAGACTAGAGAGAATAAAATTAAGGAAGTATTTCATCAAAATATAACTCATATTTTCATTTAGTTAATGATAACAAAAATAAAGTCCCGCCATTGAGAATGCTTATTTCCATTTATTTGATCTAACTAGTTATCATTCTAGGAGGGAATATATTATCTATATGGTTATATAATTGAGCTCATTGTAAATGATACATGGCCACAATGATCAATCATTTTTTCTTAAGAAATTGAACCAACACACCACAGTGAAATTTAATAGAGAATATGAACCCTTTGTATAAATTCCCTTACATATACTTTATTAACCAATCCAATTTGATCTGTTCCACCTTATTAGTGAATTTTATGATAATTGTGGGAATACATATATGTTCTCAAGTGAACTCTACATTACATTCTGGGATATTTTAGGCAACTCCTTATAAAAGAGATTAGTATATTACCTTACAATAGAATTATTTTGAATGTTGATACTGTCATTTGAATAAACCATTTTAGAAAGGTGTGCTTCGTTACTATATATAACCATCCACACTATTAGGGGATTTCCCATTAGAAATTATGGAACATCCTTACATTTTGGAAGTCATAGAGAATAGTTATGAATATAGAAAGAGATATCATTTTCCATGTAATTGACATGATATCTATATAATTATATCCAATTCAACCCAATTTTAAAATCAAATTCAACTAAGGTAAATATTACAAGATTCTCTAGATAAATATTTTTATTGAATCTATATGGAAACAAATTCAACAACTAGTTTTCATTAATCACCCCACTAGTTCATTTATTTACATCACTACATTAAGATATCATGGTTTTGATTCCACATTTCATTATGACATGCTGAATAAAAAAGGAATACATAGAATAAGAATCAATTATATATTTTTCTATTCTTCAGTAATTAGGAATTTTACCTTCTACAACTTCATTTTCATGATCTACCTTGGTGGTAATACTGGTATAATATATAAATATTTATTTTGGATTTATGGATTTATGGCGTTCAATAAACTAAATTTTCTATTATTTAGTGCACAATTTTTGCATTGTTCCCATTTCCCATATTGGTGAATCATCAAACCATGAGTTTTATATTTAGTGGTTCCTTCCATTCTTATATCATGTAGGTTATTTTCTTTATGTATATTCCAAATTCATGAGAATAGTGGCCATATCTCCAATAGTTCATGTTTTTCTATGTCCCTTAGTGTCGAGTCCATTGATTATCTCTCTTAAATGTGTGACTTTTGGGTGGTTGAATCATTATTTATACTTTTTAATTTTTTCCACCATCTTGAAATTTCAATTTTTAATTCATAAATAAATTTTAGTATGACCATTGTCTAGAATCCATCCCCACATTGAGATAACATTTAACTAAATTTTCATATCTCATAAATATTCTAATAAAAATAACCATTCATTTTATTTTTAAACCACAAATGAATCTAACTATTTTTTATCGTGGTTCATAAAAAATCCCATGATATTCCATGACGACTTTTGAATGATTCTTTATATGAAATGACATATTGACATTTTACTTTGTTAATATTTTAGCTTGTTTCTATTTAATTTTATTATTTGTTTTAGGTAAATACTTGTTATGAAATAAATGCCCAAAATATTCCTACATTATTTACCTAATTTCATAAATTGTAATAGTATTTTTATCATTGTAATACATTTATCAACCTAACAATAAAAATGATACACGATCAAATTCAAATTATCCTTATCCGAATAAGGGATAGAAAGAAAAGTATTTTATATTTAGTTAAATCAATTTTCCATAATGAGTGGACTAAAATATAAAAAAATAGATATCATTGTCCTATAATGGAATCTATGGATCATTTCTATTTTTTGTGTGAAGATTCAAGATATATATGATTGAGGATATTGTTAATAGATTTATAATGTTGGATAAGCATCACTAATATTCTTTGATCTACAAAACTCTTTATTTTTGGCGTGATTGTCAAATATCATTGAATTTTCCCTTATTGAGGTTGATGGTCTGGTTTCTCATGCTTCACAATATTTTATAAAATAGGAAAACTTTTAAAACCTCATAAACTAGCAATTAATGAATACATAATTTATTCTAATATGTAAATTAATTTTATATTTATATCATATGGGATATATAGGTAACTTGTTTTTCATAAACAGTGCTATAATGATCATTTTATTTTATAAAATCTATCATTATGACAAAAAAATTATTTTTCAATATATCCATAATGTTGGTTTTAAAAATAATTTTGATAAAATGTTGAATATCCCTTGGATTGTCAAACAACATGTCTAGTAAGGCCTATTTTTTCTTATACCATTTTGTGATTGATTTAATAACCAATGTTTTCTTTTGGGATTGTTACCCCTAGGTAAGAAAAATATAGAACTAGTGTTAAAACTAAACAAGATCCACATCCACCTATAGTATCTGAAATGATATTTCATTGCTTGGAATCCATACAATATATACTTTTCCAGAACATTTAACTTTTACATGAATAGATTTATATCCTTCTAGTTTTCCTTAACTATTTCTTACACTATATCCCAAAATAACTGTAGTATCATGTGATAAAAACAATAGAGACCGTACATTTTCTTATCGGATTATTACATTCTTTTTATAAAAAAGGTAAAAAAATAAACATTTAGGGATTTAAAGGTTTAGTATAATAAGAAAATTAGTGTAACATCCCAGGTAAATAAATAATATTATATTATAATGTTTATCAATATTGGTGAATAAAATGTTAATATTACATTAAAGGTAATTCTATGCTCGATGGCGTACCCAATACGCAACAAGGAGTTACATTGAAATTTTACATTGCACACTAATAATGTAATAATATTATAATAGTTAACGCCTAGCCATTGTAATGGATGGAATGAACAGAAATAACTAGAAAATGATTACATTTGTTTTTCAAATACTTTTACATTCATCCAATTTATGTTAAAATCAAAAAATACAAATGAACCCAATTGTAAGAAAAAATACTCTAATATTTTTAAAAGTTTGTTTTACAGCCGTTTGATGGAGAAATTTTTTAATCTAACTTTTTTAAAATTTTATAAGCTCTATTTGTCAAAATAAACTTATTCTTTATTATTGGAAAATTGAAATTTACTTTGGTTAAATTTTTTGTATTTTTCTAACAATGTTTATTTTTTAAAGAATAGTGAAAAATACTGCATTTTACATCAAAACTGCTTTTTCATATAATTTAAATATATGGTTAGATTATCTTTTTAAATGGTTATAAAGTGTTATCAGAACATATGATTACCATTTTATTCAATGGTGGTCATTAGAATTAATTTCACTTTGAAAATGGACATAAACAAGTGCCAAACTTTTTATAGATATTGCTTAAAAAAACCCGCTATTTGTTTTGACAACAAGAATTATTTTTAAATTAATTATTGCAATTGCTGTGTTTGGAATTTGGTTAAATGGATTCCATATTTCGAATCATAAAGTCCAAATTTTGTAATTAAGACTCTTATGTCGTTGGACATTATGAATAGTAACGATGGTTATTGTGTTTAATTATCATGATTAATTAGTAATCGGGTAATTAAGGATTATAAAATAATATCATAATAATAACAAATGACCCCAAAATGTGTCCTAATGCTACTGGTTGTGTCATGGTAGACCATGGGATGCCTTTTTCTAAACTTTGGGACCCCATGGAATCACTTTTGTGTGATAGTGACACTTTATCATTATATTTTCAAAGAAAATATAATATAACAAAATTATATATCATCGATTAAACCAATTTTAGTTTTGTCTATGTAAATAATATCTTAGACTATAAATATTCATTGAAAATATAAATTGATTTTATACATAAAATTATTTTTTTATAATTTTTAGACATTAAATAAATTAATTTATTAATGACACAATTATGATGCAGTGAATTACCTCATTAATGAACGATTTAAATAAAATGAAATGATAATGTAAAATCTAAGACATACACTTGGAAAAATCTTATTGTATGAGTATATTTAGAACCATTATCACTTTATCCCCGAAATATATCAATGTGGTTCCTTTAAATTCGAATCTCATTTTAAAATAATTTAATATTTCATGACTTTCCATGAGTGTCCCTCCTCCCTCTTATAATAGGCTCCCACCTCTTCCACCTTACCCACACCTCTCAAGCCTTTGGAATGGCCAACCCATTCCCATTTCATCTATCCAAATCCCTATCTTCATCATTGATGCCTAACCTTAGGCAGAATGCTCTTCATGAAACCCTTTTGGTTCAAACCAAAGGGAGTTACCCGATTTAAAGGTAATGTATTCTCTTTTGTTATTTTGTTTTATTTTTCTTCTCCAACCCCTTAACTATTTTTATTCACTTTTTTGTAACCAAAAAAGTATCTCAAATTTACTAGTATGTTTTTACAAGAATGATTCGAGCTAAACTTACACACACATCCGTCTAATGGTTAAAAACATACTTTTTCTGTGGATGGTGAATTACTGCCTCACGAAATGATGATTGTTAAATATTATTTTAACACATTTAAAGGTGGACATTATGATGTCACTATATTTTATACGTGATATATATGGTATTTATTTTTCCTATATTCTTCTTTATTTCATATTTAAAACATATCTTTATTCATTGCATGTTGTGAAAATGCGATAATTTCATATGAGGAAGTGTGGACTACCGACCCCAAGTGATGTGACTCGTTCATGCAATACATGGAATGTATAAAGAATGAAATTAATGAACTTATGTGACCTATATAAAATATATATTATACTGTAATTATAATATAATTATCCCTCAATTATTTTTTTAATTCCATTAATATGACAAAGAAATGGAAGTAGCGTTCATGTGTACGTACGACATACCGTCTCCATGAATGGTGCATTTCATTTCTTTTTATCTCCTAATGTTATGGAATAGTATAAAATGAATATTTTCAGGATATATATGATATTTAAATCATTAATACTATTCTGGAGATGATGTACTTATAACTACATGGACAATTCTTTTCAAACAAGTTCATTTTTGACTCATGTACCAAACATCAACAAAAACATATGATATGAACTCACATAATTAACTAATTATTATAACATTATAATATGTGATATTAATTGAATAATAAAATTTAAAGGAGGTCCTTAAGATATTATAAATTGAAAAAAGTTTATTATTCCGGAATATAACGAAACGAACAAGACAAGTCGTCCTTGAGGTTAGGGAACCTACCTCTCTCTTTCTTTTTAAGTACTTTTTTTTATGTAACATACTTTATGATCCTCTTTCATATGTTTTGAGATGTTATTTTATATTTCTCTTGCTATAAATTTTATTCTAATATGATGAGAGACCCTATTTTATCTCATCAATCCATTTTTGTATATTTTATGTGGCACCGTTAGGCTGCAGAATTTTCATAAGGGGATTTTCATCTCACTTTTCATTCCACTGAGATTAATGCTACATTTTCCACTATTTGCTTTTTTGTGGTGTATGTACTACCCAATATTTTACTATTAGTATAAAATACTCTCATTTATGGGTACTAACATCTTCATTGTATGGCCCTTCTATAATGGGGTGTACGTTTCGAAAGTTGCCCAAATCGGTAAGGGAAACTTCCACACACCTATTTTTAAAAGACTTATTTTGTTATGTCTTTTAATTTACGTCTCTTTATGTTGGGATATGTTCTTATATATCCTTATTGATGTAAATTTTATGTCCAAGTGACGAGATACCATTTTCTCTTTCATTAACTAATTTGATGAATTTTAAAGTGATGTCGTTAGGCTGTCGAATTTTACCATTGGGAACTTCTTAACCCAATTTCGATTTATTTTGGTTCAACATGTAGTTATTGAATATGTCATCCTTTGAATATGTGTGAATGACCTTTTATTTTTTTACACTTACTATCTACTTATATTTGGTGTATTTATATTTTTCACATAGAATTATGAGATTTATTTATCCTTAATTTAATGATACCTTCTTTATAGGGAATTTCATCTAATTTTACATTTCTATTGAGACTTCATTGTTGTTATGCACCAATTAACTCATATATGGTTTATATACTATCCTTTGGAATAGTATATCATTAATCCCTTCATTCTCAAGATATTATAATGTTCTGATTAAATGTTATTCCTCAATTTTTGTATTCAAGTATCTCTAATTTTGATAAAAACCCTTTAACTAAAATATCGTTTTAAATGTTTTAATGATTTATTCTTATAAATATTTCTAATTAATATCCATGTTTAAAAAATATTTTTTATGATTTATTTATATTGATATTAATAGTTTAAAATTTTTAAATCTTGAAAGTGGTATGGGACACTTTGATTCAAAAATATCTTTATTAAATGTTTTAAATTGTTTTAAAAATTGTTTTTATAATGGATTCATTATTTCAATATCTTAAAATGTTATATTGTTTTTGAAATATAGTAATTTTATCTTTCTTTTATGCTTAAGTTATGTGCTATGATTATGTTATGGTTCTTGGGAATTGATTATGAAGAAGGGTGGTTCCTTGATAAACTAATGGCAGGTGAGACTGAAATAGCTCTCCAATGCATTTGGTATTGTGAAGGTGTTAAACGCTAAGGTTTCTATGAAGATATATAGGGAATATACTTTGATGGGTATTCCAAATGTAACCATCAGGGTTACTCCCTACGTAATAATGTTATAAATGCCTCAAGTTACCTTTAAGTCTTATGATTTCTTTGAGTTATTTGTAAATCAAATGATTTCATGAGGTATGTTAAAGTCCTTATGTTTTATGAGTAAAGTATGATTTCATTGATTATTATGTTTACATGGATTGATGTTTTCTTTCCGTATTGTTATAACCCTTACTGAGCTTTTTATTCTCATCCTAGGTTTTTGAAATGTTTTTCACAGGATATAATGTTGAATAGGGTCAAGGATGGGATCAATACAATTTCAGGCTGTCTAAAACAAGGAACTAGACATGACTCTTTTGTTAAAGAGTTTTTATTTTGTGAAAAAAAATTGAAACTAAGTAGATGTGTCTACTTTGTAATCTTTGAGATGTAATAGTTATGTACTGATTCTCTAAAACTCTAAACCTGAAAAGTTCCTCAATGTGAATTATTCAATTTAATTCAATATTAAGTAATGTTTAAGGTCGTGTCCTTATAGATGGTATCAATGGTCGGTTTAGACAGCTTTAGATGTTAGAGTGTTGGTTAAGAAAAAGTGACAAGTTGTGTATAACCACAATGGTTAATATATTAGATGGAGTCATTGTTTTTTATTGAATGTTAGAATGAGTTTGAGATAAATTGGATAAGTATATCTTGGTTTTTATCTTCCTAATTATTATATGATGATTTTACTGATATACTCACACTGACCTTTTTGGTTTTAGTAAATGGCTGGATCTAGCAGGCACCAAAGTAATAGTGGATTTGATGAAAAATGTGATGGTTTTATGAAAGAACAACTGAATGCTATGGGATCTGCAATGAGAACTAATGTGGTTATCCTTAACCAGGTATCTGGAGTCATGATTGACCACATGAACCTTAGTGATTTTTATAAGGCATCATATATGCGAGAAATAAATACCTACGGAAGTTCAGGTAATAATCATAGAGGTAAGTATGTTAAAAAACCTATGTGTCAAAGATGTGGAAATAAACACATAGGAAAATGATTCAAAGGGACCGAAAGATGTTATAGATGTGGAAATGAAGGTCATAAAGCAAGAAACTGCCATGGAAAAAGGAAGCATCTAGTTGAATCTAGGAAAGGGAAAGAAGTCCATTCTGATGGACCAATTGAATGTATAGAATGTGGTGTGCATGGTCATTATGCAAACACTTGTCCTACGAAAAAGTTTTGGGAATGGGGTCACCAAGATTATAGAAATATTCGTTTACCATTACCTAATGCCATTCCGATTGAGAATGAAGAAACTGATAATGACCAATGAAAGGTATGGATTATTTATGAGCATATGTTTTCCTATTATTGGAATCTTAAGATATGATTCATGATTTTTTTTGTAGGAAAGAATTATTTCAGAATAATTTGAAAAGGAATGGTTAATGGATCATGATGAATTTTAAATGAGTTAGAATTCAACAGATAAGGGATTAAAGAGTTATGGTAGACTTTAGGATGGTGAAATTCTTAAATGTATTTAAGTATCTTTTGATTCTCAGGTTACATTAGAATACTTTTTAGAGTATATGTAACCCAGATGTTTGATATATGAAAATTTTATTCAAGGAATAATTATCCTTTCTTTTGTGTATATAGTTATAATGAACAATTTGGGTTTATATGATCCTTGAATTTGAGGCAATTACTGCTTAATACATTTTGTGTTGCAAAATGAAAGTTATTAGATAAACATTTGATTAAAATATGTTATGGTTATTTTTGAAGATTTTATCTCTTTTTGGGGATTGTTTTATGAATTATCAAATTTTGGAAAATGGACAAAACGAATATTGTGTGACAACCCGTCGCGTCGGATGAAGCTGTGGGAATCGAGTCCACAACCAAAGTGCAACTGGTATTTATCGTCTACCACTAGACTACGTGAATTCCCTTTTTAGTTTGACTGATTCTTTTTAGTTAGATGATTTTATGAATCAATAGTAAGTTGATTTTGGGTTATCTATGGAAATGAATATCCTATCATGGAGGATATGTGATTAGGTTAATTACTTTTCAGTATGAGACTTTAAGAGTAACTGATGTTATTTTGGAGAAAAATGTTAAGATTTATCTTAGGAGACTATGTGATTAAATACTTCATAGATTTGTGTTTCAATATTAGTTTTGTTTACTTTGAATAATTTTATGTATAGATGTTTATTGAATGGTATTTGTTGATCTTTGGGTTTTGTTTGACAAATTTTGGAGATTAGGATTAGTTTTTTTTTGTAAGATAAAATTATCCTTTTGGGTATTATCTGATCTCATACTAAACTTTTTGGTTTGGTTTTGGTTAAGGTCTAAGGACATGGGAAATATATAGTTCACTTTTTTGGATTAGGTGATTCTCATGAAGTTGATTATAATACTCTTAATGGGATCAAGTCCTCCTAAATACTCGTCTTTTGAAGAAAATATGAGTTTGAGTAAGGAATGTAGTAAAAGTTGAAAGTATACATGACAAGTAAGTTTGTTTCCTAATGATTTAATTAAGCTCAAAAATAAATTCCTCAATGAAAAGTAACATAAAACAAAAATGATGTCTGTTAAATTTTCCTACTAGGGAATCGAATACCGTTTAATGCATAATATGTTTGTGATTTTCTTGTCGTTAGCTTTCTCCTAGACATGTTTACTATCACTATCCATTAGAACATAACCCTTTGTTTTCTCTTCCATATCCATATTTTCCTACATGGAATCTTAGTATGGGTTAACTCGGGTGGCCTTTGTACTTCTCTCCCTTTATTTTAAAGTGATAGTTTTACTGACTCTTGTTCCGATGTGGGACTTTCAATGAAGTTTCCAAGCCCAATTTTGAAATTTCGAGGACACAATTCCCAAAAGGGGGGAAGGATGTAACATCCCCGGTAAATAAATAATATTACATTCTAATGTTTATCAATATTTGTGAATAAAATGTTAATATTAAATTAATGGGAATGTTATGCTCGATGGTGTACCCAATATGCAACAATGAGTTTTTTGAAATCTTACATTCCACACTAATAAAGTAATAATATTATAATAGTTAATGCCTAGCCGTTGTAATGGAGGGAATGAACAGAAATAACTAAAAAATGATTACATATGTTTTTTAAATATTTATACATTCATCCAATAAATGTTAGAGGCTTAAAATCCAAATGAATCCAATTTTAAGAATAATTACTCTAATATTTTAAAAAGATTGTTTTACCGCCTTTTTATGGAGGACCATTTTTTAAAATATAAATTTTGAAAATTTTATAGTCTCTATTTTTTGGAATAAACTTAATATTTATGATTGGTACATTTAAATTTACTTTTGTTAAATTTTTGTTATTTTTCTGACAATGTACATTTTTTAATGAATATTGAAAAATACTCCATTTTACATCAAAACTTCTTTTTCATCTAATTTAAATATATGGTTAGATAATATTTTTAATTTGTTTTAAAGTGTAATTAGAATATATTTTTACCATTTAATTCAATGGTGGTCATTAGAATTAATTGCACTTTGAAAATGGTCATATACAAGTGCCAAACCTTTTATAGATATTGCATCAAAAATACCCGCTATTGGTTTTGACAACGAGAATTATTTTTAAATTAATTATTGCAATTTCAGTGTTTGGAATTTGTTAAAATGAATTCAATATTTTTAATCAGAAGGTCCAAATTCTGTAATTAAGACGATTTTTTTTACATCATGAATAGTAACGATGGTTATTATCTTTAATTATCTTGATTAATTAGTAATCGGGTAGTTAAAAATAATTAAATAATATCATAATAATAACAAATTACCCCAACATGTGACATAATTCAACTGGTTTTGTCATGGCTGACCATGGTATGCCTTTTTCCAAACTTTGGGACCCCATGGAATCACTTTTGTGTGATAGTGACACTTTATCATTTTATTTTTACAGAAAGGAAAATATAACAATAGTATGTATCACCCAAGTAAAATAATTTTAGTTTTTTCTGTGTAAATGATCCCTTAGACTATAAAGATTAATTGTAAAGAAAATAATATTTCTCACATCAAAATATTTGTTTTATAATTTTTAGACATTAAATATATTAATTTATTTATGACACCATGATGATGCAGCGATTACCTCATTAATGAACGATTTAAATAAAATGAAAAGATAATGTAAAATCTAAGACTTACACTTGGAAAAAACCTATTGTACGAGTATTTTTCGTAACCTAATCACCTTATCCTCAAAATATATCAATGTGGGACCTTTCAAATCCAAAACTCATTTCAAAATAAAGCAACATTTCCAGACTTTCCATGAGTGCCCCTCCCCCCTCTTATAAAATCCCACCCACCTCTAGCTCCTTACCCACACCTCTCAAGCCTTTGGCTCAGCCAACCCCTGCCAATTTAATCTCTCCAAATCCCTATCTTCATCATTGAAGCCTCACCTTAGGCATAAAGCTTTTCAAGAAACCCTTTTGGTTCAAACCAAAGGGAGTTACCCGATTTAAAGGTAATGTCTTCTCTTATGTTCTTTTGTTTTATTTTGCTTCTCCAACCCCATAAAATCTTATTATTAAATTATTTTGTAACAAAACCAGTATCTTAAATATACTCGGATGTTTTTATAAGAAGTATTAGAGCTACACTTACACACACATTTGACTAATGGTTAAAGAACTTACTGTTTCTGTGGATGGAGAATTACTGTCTCACGAAACGATGATTGTTCAATATTCTTTTAACACCTTTAAAGGTGTCCATTATGATGAAAACTATATTTTATATATTATATATATGTTATTTTTTTTTCTATATTCTTATATATTTCATATTAAAAACATACCTTTATTCTTTGCAAGTTGTGCAAATGCGATAATTTCATATGGGGATGTGTGGACTACCACCCCCTCAAGTCATGTGACTCATTCATGCAATACATGGAATGTATAAAAAATGAAATTAGTGAACATATGTGACCTATATAACATATATTTTATACTATAATTATAATATATATATCTATCAATTATTTTTTTAATTCCATTAATATGACAATGAAATGAAAGTAGCGTTCATGCGTACATACGGCCTACCGTCTCCATGAACGGTGCATTTCATTTCATTTTATCTTCAAATGTAATGTAATAGTATAAAATGAATATGTACAAGATATATATGATATTTAAATAATTAATACTATCCTGGAGATGATGTGATTATAACTACATGGAAAATTATTTTCAAACAATGTCATTTCTGACTCATGTACCAAACATCGCCAAAAACATTTGATATGAAATCACATAATTAACTAATTATTATAACATTATAATATGTGATATTAATTGAATAATAAACATTAAAGTAGGTCCTTAATATATTATAAATTGAAAAAAGTTTATTATACAGGAATATAAAGAAACGAACAAGACAAGTCGGACCTGATGTAAGGGATCCTACCTCTCTCTTTCTTTTTATTAACTTTTTTTATGTAACTTACTTTAATCTCATCTTTCTTATGTTGGGTTATATTATTTTATATTCCTATTTATTTAAATGTTATGTTAATATGATGAGAGACCCTATTTAATCTCATCAAAACATTTTCGGAAGTTTTATGTGGTGTCGTTAGGCTGCGGAATTCTCATAAGGGGATTTTCATCTAACTTTTCATTCCCAAGAGATTCATGCTATATTTTCCACTATTTCATTTTGTGTGGTGTCTGTATTGCCCAATATTTTACTATTTTTATAATATAATCTCATTTATGGGTACTTAAATCTTTATTGTATGTCACTTCATTCATGGGGTGTGTGTTTCGAAAGTTACCCAAATTGGTAAGGGAACCTTTCACACTCCTATTTTTAAAATACTTATTTTATTATGTCTTTTAATTTACAAATTTTTATGTTGGGATATGTTCTTATATATCCATATTGATATAAATTTTATTTCCAAGTTATGAGATACAATTTTCTCTCTCATCAAATAATTTTATGAATTTTAAAGTGACGTCGTTAGGCTGTCGAATTTTACCAAGGGAACTTCTTTACCCAATTTTTATTTCTTTGGGTTCAACATGTAGTTAATGAATATTTCATACTTTGAATATGTGTGAATTACATTTTATTGTTTTACAATTAATATCCACTTATATTGGGTGTATTTATATTTTTCAAACATAATTATGAGATTTATTTATACTTAATTTAAGGATACCTTCTTTATAAGGGATTTCATCTCATTTTACATTTCTATAAAGACTTCATTGTTTTTATGCACCAATTCACTCTTATATGGTGTATATACTATCCTTTGAAATATTATATCACGAATACCTTTTTTCACATGATATTATAATGTTATGATTAAATGTTATTCCTCAATTATTGTATTCTAGTGTCTCTCGTTTTGTTAAAAACCCTTTAACTAAAATATCGTTTTAAATGTTTTAATGATTTATTCTTATAAATATTTACCACTAATATCCATGTTTTCAAAATGGTTTTAAGGATTTATTTATATGGATATTAATGGTTTAAAATGTTAAAAGATTCAATGTGGTTGGTGACACTTTGATTATAAAATCTATTTATAAAATGTTTTAAATGGTTTTGAAAATGGTTTTTAGAATGGATTCATTATTTCTATATATTAAAATGTTATATTGTTATTGTAATATAGAAATTTTATCATTCCTTTATGCTTAAGTTATGTGCTATGATTATGTTCTGGTTCATGGGAATTTTTTATGAAGACGGGTGGTTCCGTGATAAACTAAGGGCAGGTCAGCCCGATATAGCTCTCCAATGCATTGGGTAACGTGAAGGGGTTAAACGATAAGGTTTCTCCGAAGTGATTTAGGGAATATACTATGATGGGTATTCCAAACATAACCATGAGGGTTACTCCCTACGTAATAATGTTATGAATGCCTCAAGTTACCTTTACGTCTTATGATTTCTATGAGTTGTACGTAAATCTTATGATTTCATGAGGTATGTTAAAGTGCTAATGTTTTATGTGTAAAGTATGATTTCATTGATTCTTATGTATACATGGACTGATGTTTTTTTCGTATTGTTATAATCCTTATTGAGATTTTTATGTTCATCCCATGTTTTTGAAATGGTTTTCATATGACATAAAGTTGAATAGGGTCAAGGATGGGATCAAGGAAATGTCAGGCTATCTAAAACAAGGAACCAGACATGACTCTTTTTTTCAAGAGTTTTTATTTTGTGAAAAAATGGAAACTGAGTAGATGTGTCTACTTTGTAATCATTGAGATTTAATAGTTATGTCCTAATTCACTTTAACTCTAATCCTGAAAAGATCCTCAAGGTGAATTATTCAATTTAATTCAATATTAAGTAATGTTTAAGGCCGTGTCCTTATAATTAGGTTGAAGCATAACTTGGATATAATAAAAGGTAAAAAATATTTAATCAAATATTATTTATCTTCAAAAAATCATTGATATTCTCCATGGAATATGTAATCAATTGATAATTTAAATCAAATAAATGGGTGATCTAAAATCATTGTAAAGGGATGGATAATATAAATGGGAAAAGGACATGAATCATTAGTACATGGGATAGCGTAAATATCATCATCATATGAAAATTAGGGGATTTTCATCATATTTATAATGTAATTATATTATTAATTAATTTTATGTTTCATGTTCTTAATAATTAAATAACACAATATATTTTTCAAATTCCAGAAATAGTTGTGAGTGAATCCAACATCATTCTCACACATAAAATATTTGAATAAATCATAGAACAATATTTATTAAAAAATATTTCATCATTTTCATGAAAAATACACGAATCCTTATATGATATATTATATCACCAAATATAATAGTGGGAAGTATAATTTTAGTCTCACCCATCACATCATAAAGTGAGTATATTCTAGCATTCCACACAGAATGTATATCAATAATAATCATGAAAAAACCCATGGAATGGAATAGGTTTCACTAATGATTTCACATATCTTAATTTATGAAATTTCCATTGGGGTACCTAAATTAGTAAGTCATATAATAATTTTATATAAGAGATCACTATTTTTTGAAGAAGAAGAAGAAAAATATGAGTCAATAGATGGTTCTGGAAATTTATGTATTTATAAAAACAATATATTTTAAATGGATTAAAAAAAATTCAAAAGTGTGGAAAATGTATATCCCTAAAAATAAATGGATAATTATTTTTGTTTGAAATTTTATGGGAATTATAGGAATATCTACTATGAAATTTGAATGATGTTATAACCTAAGAATAAGGAGTTTTGGATTGATAATCCCCTTACCTAATATCCAACTCTATTTTTTCTATTTTAAACCTCCAAAATAAGTAAAATATGTTTACTAAAACATAGATATAAAAGTAAATTTTGTGTACTTTTCAAAATATAACCAATTATAATAATTTTATTACATATATTAGTTCCCATCATTAATGGAGAAATGTTTTGATATGACATTTTCTTCAAAATATTTCATCATGATTTTATTTAACAATCATGAAATATTTGTATTTATATATTATTTAGATAAAATAAAAAACAATATAAATAAATAAATTTATATAGATATATTTTATAAATAGTTTATTATAATAATATATAATGGTGTGTAAAATAAAAGGATTGGAAATCTCCTCATTGGGTGTAAACCGACTCTTAATGCTGTATTGTCAAAAGAAGAAGAATGTGATATATGAAATATACATATAAAATAAATACATCCATTTCCAAATTTTTATATAATTAATATAATGTTAACATAATAAATAACTTATCCAATAAGATTTGGGATTGAATGGAATTTAGGAAAAAGGAATAAAAGAAGAAACTGAGAAGGGAAGATGTTGAAAAAATACTATTTTTTCAATGTTTCTTATTTTATACAACACTATAGTTCTGGAGTTTATAGAGTTGAGTGGGAAAAAAACCTCCTGATGTTATAAAATTTTATTAATACAAGGTATTTGGATGGATATGTGGACCTTTTAGGTGATGTGTGAGGGGTTTCCTATGGATGGGTGAGGGGATATTTTTACTAGAGGAAGGGAGTATTTCTGAGTTATAATATTGAATGAAATATCATTTTCAATAAACACCATTTAATAGTATGATTTTTTCCATTTGGAAATATATTTGATTTATATAAAATTAAATTATTATATTAAAAGTAATTATTATGTTAATTTAGTAATTTATTCAAAATTAAGGGTGAAAAATTTGAAAAATATTATTTTTATGGAATACATTAGACTTTTGACTTTCGAAAAAAATCGGTTCGGAAAACATAATTGTTGATATTACATAACTCATTTATAGACATAATTTTTCTTTTGGTTGACACAAAATTGCGTGAATTTTTTGTGTCGTTATTTTATTATGGATGATGTAATTTTTTATACATATATTATGAATTGAATATATATTTAATATTCACATGATTTTAAATGTATTTCAAAAAATATGAAAAAACAAATATTTCAACGGGATGATTATAAAACGTATATTTATATTACCAAAATAATTTTCAAAAATAAGTAATTTTAATTTTTAATATAAAAAATAATGATTTTGACATAATTCATTAAAATATAATTTATTTAAAAAGTGAAATTATTTTATTTTGGGGTTTTCTCATCTTATTATTTTATGGTATTAAGTATATATATTTTCATAAATTACTCATGATAAATTTTATTTCTATTAAATTTTTTTATTTTTTTGTCAAATTAGTATTCCTACAGTCGGGTTACCATTATTGATGGTCATGTCACTTTTCCAACGGTCACATTAACATTACATCATTTATATTACCTCCAATAAATACTACATCATTCATTAATTAAACATTTCATATAACAAATCCTAGTATTACAAACATCAAATTTAAAAAAATAAAACTTTTAGTAATATTTCCTTCATTTTTGGTAGTTTTTTCTTGGGGGGGGGGGATTTTCTAGAATATTGGAGTGATATAATATTTTCCAATATACTTTTTTTGTTTACAATTTTCTTGTCACATTTTATTATTATGAATTTTAATGTTTTTAGTTACGTACTAATGTATGATCATAATTAATGAAATAAAGTGTTGTTAATTTTCCTATGTGTTTTATTTGTATATTATTATTTAATATAATTTACCAGATGTTTATTCTGGATAAAAATATTACATATAAATTATTTTTTGTGACAACTTCATCCATAATTTTTGTTTCATTGGCTCTAAAATATTACAAAAACTATTCTATTGCATCAATAAGTGGCATCATGTTTCCACTCAATCTTCTTGAGTGTGTGTAAATTAAAAATTAAAAAAAAATCAAAGAATATTTTATTTCCAAATCATTATTTTTTTAATACGTAAGATTTATTTTTAACATTACATCATAAATTTTTGTTAATAGATTATATAAACCTAAAATCGGGATTGGCTCTCCCTTACTCACCAATCACATCAAACAAAGCAGATTTATATATTTTCAGTGGTAGTTACATAACCTCCATTCATGTGTACATGGTGATATTGGTTCGACAATTTATAAGTTACCCCAAGTCATATCCACATATATCGCAAGATTACGAGAAAACAACTATTTAAATAACATGATAAAGTGTCTAATTTTTAGGCATGTTTTTTGAATCAGGTAATAAGTATAAATTTAATAAATTAGTGGAATATTTAAGAATATTAGCATAGGATAAATGAATAACTTATTTTTTGAAATCCACAGGGAAATATAATGATGTATGTATTGGTTTTAATGTATTATATTACTTATGGATTAATTCATCGGATCATATCTAAAGCACTACATTTATTTTTTTTAATTTCTATCTCAATAAAATCATCAACTTCTTATTATTATAAAAAGTAAATGTGTTGGTTATTATTATAATTTGACTAATATAGTTTGGTTATCAGTGGTAAATGATTACTGTGTTCATTATTATCGATGGAAGCTCCCATGATTTAGAGAAACAAGTCCCTTGTTCAAGTGCATGGGTTACATGTCAACAATCATTTCATCGCCAATTCCAATATGGGTATATTTAATTTGATCAGGATAAATAAATAATTAAAATAAATTGAAATTAATAATAAGGTATCCAAATTATAATTCATTCATGAAATTGGAATCATTCCCCAACTACACCTCACCCAAAAACCACTAGGTGTCTGTACTCATATGTTAACAAATAATAATCAAAATATATTGATAAACGTGTTGTTTTATATGGATTTATACCAACAATATGCATGTTTAATGTCCTTTTTTCCGATTATATAGATTAAGTGTTTAAAAGGGGGTGTAACATAATCAAAAATAAATTTATTAATATCAGATATATTTATTTTATGAAAATACATGACTTTTATAAACATTATTTCATGATTTATTATATAGGTATACACGTGAAGTAATAATACAAGATTTAAAGGCCTCTAATCATGGGTTAATTGGTCACAAAAACAGTAACATAAAAATGGGTTACAATAACATTGAATAAAACCCTTTAATATAATTTCAAAATTTGATCACCCTTCTAAAACAACTCAGGGTATCCTGGGGACATAAATAAGAAATGGGTGGGATATGAAGCCCAATATGAGGATAATCCTAGGAATACATTATGAAAGTAATACATGTGATTCAAGATGCATATCTAGGGGTTATTAAAAGGGATGACAATCATATATATGAACATTGAAACAATATATAAGATGATAACATTATAAAAACATATGAATGTTGAATCAATATAAAACTAGACATAATAAGAATAATTTGAGGATAAACAATGAAAAATTTAAACATATTTTTCTTATGATAATATAATATTATTCATATTTTATATATCAATAGATAAATTAATTACCGAACACATTATAGTTTTATTGAATTTGTCCCCCTCGCCACATTCACATCATGTGCATGCATTTTATCTCCGCTGATATGATTCAATAGAAGAATATATATCACATATTTTAACTCTTATGATTAAGGACTCTGGGTTGAATACATGAAATTTACCAACAATTAAATAATGGGTAGATATATTTGAATAACATTGAGTATTAATGAGACTGGGTAGTCACTACAAAACAAAATTTTCTGATATAATCATGAGATAAATTTAGTAAACTAATGGGTTTTCATAATGATTCCGGGAAAAATTAAAGATAGATAAATGGGTTCTATCATTCCTTTAAAGAAATATTTAAAGTATTAGTGGTTCTTAAAAACATATTCTAAATGGAAAACTAAAAATAGAAAAGTTGAGATACAATGAAATTAATTGAATAAAGAGACATATGAGTGGGTCCCTTACCTTTATAGGAAACTTCTAAAATCATGGGAGTATATTCCTGAGTGATTGGGAACACCATATATGGGATTTATATAGGGATATATATAATAAATACCTATCAAATGGGTTTTAAGTGAATATGATTTCTAGTATATGTAAGTATTTATAGTAAAATAAAAGGTAAATATTTATTAATTTACAAAAATAGGTTTTGTACTATATATAAAAAATAATCAAAATAAAAACCCTTCAAATGGGATTTAACTTGTTTTAAATAAATGATTAGTGGTTTTGAACATTTCATAAGGCATAGAATAAAACTCATTCAAATAATTGCAATGGTGGGTTTGATGTGAGTCACTTTCAAAATGTATTTCTTTGAAAATTGTAAAACATAATATAGATTTTGGAGGATTCATAGAATATTTATAAAATTAATTAAATAACTTATGAAACCTATTATATTATATGTAAAATATAATTTCTATCATGTATATTTATAATAATATTTATTACACCAGTTTTAGTCAATTATGATTTTTTAAGTCAAATATAATATTTACACTATATTTCTTTTAAAATTAACAATATCTTAAAATTATTATAAGGTCACCATTTGAAAATTTCAATTAGATAAAATCAAAAATTATATTTATCCAAATAATCTATTTCCAATTTTCAATTTTAAATAAAATATATTATCTTTTTTTGAAAATACTATTTTTTTCGACGGAAACTACATTCTAGACCATATAAAAATTATATTTTAATTAATTAAATTATTTTTAATTATTAAAAAATAATAAATTGTTTAAAAAATTATTTCAATAATTCGTGATTTTATAAAAATATACTTTCATAATTTACACAAAATATATTTCAAAAAAATACTATTTTGATTTATTAGAAGCAAAATATTATTTTTATCAAAATCATTAATAATTTATAAAGTATTAATAAAAATGGATAAAAATAATTATTATTTCATCTATAATAAAAAGGAAAATTTGATGCCACTGGGGTCCAGATACATAACCCCTTATTACATCATACAATTCACTAATGGATTGTTTGATGATGTTGATTCATTCATGGGGTAGTTTGATGAATATTGTATTCGCCTTCTTGAAACTCTTGTACATATAACATGAATAGTATTTATCGTGTTTCAATGTTTCATTATTTTCTTGGGATTAGCCAAACAAAAAACAAAGTGATTTCATCTGCCTTGTAATTTTTAATATGTAGGATTTATAGGGTATTTCCATTTTTTCATGGCTATGGATTCATTCTTCATTGTCAGTTGTATGATATTGTAACCCTTGATATATTATAAACATAGTGGAAACTATAAAATATCTATATAATCAAGGTATATTATTCATAATTCCATGTGCAATTTAACAAGATATAAAACATTAAATGAAAAGGAACAACATGTGTTTTTCAAAACTATACTAATTAATTTTTCATTAATTCATTAAAAATTGGTGTTCTATTTTTTAATGTTCTATCCATAACATTCTTCTTATATTTTTGAAATTTTATCCTTGAAATTTCATTTCATACTCTAAAATATATGTGGGAAATTTTATTTCCCCACCACATCCAGTCCCCATGTTTCTCCCTATATCATATGGTTCTTCTACCACTCATTGACTTAATGAGTTGTCTTCTTTTATAGAACTATATCGGTAAGATCTATGGTCTTGACTAGATTTTTCTCATAAAAAGATTATTTCCCAAGGTTACACAAATGGATTCATTATATGTGATGAGTCTAGTATGTACTTTCTCAAGAAGAATACTTGAAACACATCAATTATATAAGATATTTTTTGTGTGTGTGATACCTGATATGCCACACTTCTAATGTAATCAAGGATTCCAAATAGGTTTTTGTATCTCAAAATAAGTTATCCTTTTTTCTCAAACTACATTACAATGTTATCTTGAAATACATTAATGAACACATTATCTCTGAAATCAAAATATTTGACAAATTGATGATTTATTATATATATTTTATATTGATTTAGGTAGGGTTTCATATATAATTGAATGGTGGGAACCTTTCTATCATATCGTTTTCAATATCAATTAACTTATATATAATTAGTCCAACTATATACCATGATGTTATAGGCCAACCCCACTTTCCAATGTTTTCCTCACAAGGTTCCATTTTAATTATATAATGAATAATGTTTTTATATAATAACACTAATAGGGGAAGGTTCTATTTCAATATTCATGGAAATATATTTAACATGATCTCAAAATATTATCAGTAGATTCATTGTTTCTCTCATACGAACCATCAATCTAATGGTTATATTTAGTACAAAAACAGGACTTTATATCAAACTCGATATAAAGGATTCTCCTGAACCATGAGGTAAAACTAGGATCCTGGTCATATAAAATTTATATTTTCTACTATATGATGTATTACAACTTAAATTATATATATTTATTTCAGGATTATTAAAGAAATAAATATTAGTTGTTATCATTAAATTGTGATGAATTTTTATGTTGATCGAATACCACCTAATGAGAGTTATTTCCATTAGATTTCTGGGTAGTTGTATGATGCAATATGTGGTTTTGTTTTCCCCTTTCCATACTATTAACATAAATTGTTTCATCATACCATTAGTTTTATATAATTCAACATTGACTTGTACGAATATTAATCTTTGATATTAAAATTCTACATTCTCCCACATTATGTTTTTATACCAAAAGTGTTTATTTATATTTATAATGATCATAGTTATTCCTTGACTAATAGAAAAGTATGAGTTATTAAAATCACCTATAATTTACCTCTTTAATTCTATTTTTTATATGACACAAATATGGGATCCAAACCGTATACCCCCATCTATAGAAAATTTGTACTAAAAAATACTTGAAAACATAATCTATAGAGGTTCATTATATTTTTCAGTTTCATTGATCCTTACACGAATGGATTGGTGAGTTTTTATTTGATAACAGTAGGATGAGGATCCTTTTATTGTTCTCATGTCAGTCCTTCGTATGTTTGAGAAGATTGAATCCCTTTTTATCATTATTATGTATAGGGTTTCATGATCCATTATACTTATATCATATGATAATTTTTTGTCTTCATAGGATGGTAATAGATTGGAAAATAATAATCATTTATTACTTGTAACAATCTTTTTAGTGCTTATTGATATCCTTGTGTATGACTATATACTTGAGGATTTTATTATTCATATATATTTTTCACTTCTTTCCCAAATATATAATGTCACCAACTCATCATTATAAAGATTAAAAAATCCTTTTCTAGATATAGTGTTGGGTAGTATAATTCACGAATCATTAATTTTTGGATGCATAGGCTATAACATTATACTCATGCATGAATAAACAATCCAATCCTCTGTTCAACATATCATTGTGAATCACAAATTCTTCCCCATAGGGATATAATGTCTGTGCATTTGCAGTGATTAGAGATATCTTTTACCATTTAATACATTCCTAGAATTCATAGGTCTAGAAAAACATTACATCATTATGTGATATATTGGTTAGTGGGATTGAAAATAATGAAATGTTTCTCACAAATCAATAATAGTACATTAAAAATCCAATGAATTTATGAATCTTCAACAAAATGTTGGTGTGGTTCATTATTCATTTAACTTTGTTTTATAAGGATCTATATATATATATATCTTGTTCTTAATGTGAATTAGTAATGTTAAACAATATACGACAAGGTCACATACATTATACTTCACATACTACATATCATTTATCATGGTCTTATTTATAGAATTCAAATAGTCCTCAAATTCCTCCTTGATTTGAATTATATTTGATTATAATAAATAAGAACTACGAAAAAATTATTTTTGTAATCTCTATAAATTATATTCATTATGTATGAGAAGATTACATGAGAATTAATGGCACCAAATAGAATCATTATAAACACTTATAGCCCAGAACCTGTATGGAAAGTAGTCTTGGGAACATTCTCTTCCCTTACCTTTTCATGATAATATATTAATTGTGGATCAAACATGTATATCTACTCATCTCCATGTAACAAATAAAAAAAATCATCCTGAAATGGTAGATGATATTTATTATTTATCATGACTTTATTATGCACATGATAATAATTGAATAGGAACATTGACCCATCCTTCTTCTTGATTAAATTGACCAATACTCCCCAGGGTGATTCATATGGGTGTATAAAACCATTTTCCAGATACTAAAATATTTTCATCATCATATTTACATGTTTAATAATACTGATTCTATATAGATACTTGGATATTTGAAATTACTTTGGAAATGTTTTGATCTACATCATAAAATCACTTCTAAGAGAAATATAATATAATTCATCAGGAAACATATCATTGAATTATTCCATATGGGAATGTCATCAAGTATGATATTTTTCATAGAATCATTCATTTTAGAAATATATTCATTCTCATAATGAAATATTATCCATTGATGAGATGTTTATTCCAATGGATATTAATTCAACTTCATTCTCTTGTAAAGAATCAGTTGTAATTTTTTGATATAGAGGGTGATTTCCTTATCTCAAAAATTTATTTTGGGTCATTATAAGGATATCCTATAAATTAAAAAAAAAATCATGAAATTCTGGGAAATTGAGAATCACAAGGTTAATCTAAAAATCCAACCCTAAAATATTTATAGGGTGTCATTTATATGCTTAAGATGAAATAATTTACCACTTTTTAATCATCCCTCACAACTCAACATCAATATTCAAAAGTAGTGTTTGAATAATTTATCTAAACATATGTATATTAAATTAGTTATACAATATAAATTATAAAATACATTCAAAATACATGAATGAATAAATAGATTTCCCTTCACATAATATTTTCATGTTCTTCTATAGTAGTTGTGATGTCATAATCTCAAACATTCTCTCTAGGACATAGACTTTTTTATTATCAGTTAACATAGAGAACCCATGGATTAGTTTATTCATTATCATTGTGTCCATGTTCCTAATTGTTAAAACATTTTATAGTAGTGTATGGTTTAATTTGATTATCCATTTCTTCCATCACATTGTTTAGATTATTCTATCAAAATTTGGTAGCTATGTGTCCTTCCATTCCACACAAAAATTATTTCCATGTCCCCTTCAATAAATTTGAAAGATTATTCCTCTAAATTTTTTGACAATGGGATCATAGAATTTATTTCAACAATTATATTCGACAATTGCATCACCATTATTGAAATCTATTTTCCACTTATAATCTCTTGGCCCATGAATCACTTTTCATTTACTAATCACTATATCAAATTTTAGGGCATATTATAAAATTTCCTTATAGTTATCAATGTATCAAATATATAAGGATTTTGTAAGTTTTGATATATCCCACTAATGATCCAATAAAAATAACTTCTAAGGTTAATAAAAAATGTTATGCCATATCGTGATTTTGTTTTATTGTTCATCTCATGTGCCCTAATGGATTCAAAATACATCTTCATGAGGAAAATGAAATCCACCTCTATTTTATGATTGAGAGTACGCATAAAATATTTATCCAAAAAATATTTTCTAGATTTCATTCAACTATATCACTATGATATAATCCTCAATAATCACATTTTTTCAACATCCGCTATTTATCTATTTCTCGCTATATAGAAAAAAACATCAGCAAGACCTTTTCATTTCAAGATCTCTAAAGGATGGAAAATATCTTTTTAATGGAGTTGATCTACGTTTCCACAATTAAGGGATCATAATATACCCTAAAGGTCTGAGGTCTTTGTCACATAAAGGTCTCAATTGAATCCTTTCATATATTAGGGGGATATCAGTGTTCTTCATGATCCATATTTTTGGTCAATAAAATAGATAATTTTGAATTTATTATCATGATATTCTTGAATCTGGTCCCCTTCAGTTTGGGAGTATCATTTTGGTATTCATCACATTGACCCACATATTGGTTGTAGAATTTGTTCCTCCTATTTTTATATATTAACTATAATAAAGGAAAAATTGAGGATGATAATTTTGAAGCTATTAAACATATAATTCGGAATATATAATCATCAATGGGAAAAGTTATTCATGATAAATATTCATTATCCTATGAATTTTTCGGTTTTAGTTTATGTTATCTATGGTCTATTTCATAAGATAAAATTATATTATCATATTTTCCATTAAAAATTGTTCAAAATGATATTTCGAATTTATAAAAACATATCGCATGGGTGTTTTAAACTAATTTTCCAAAAGGGAATCATTTTCATACACAAGATGATTAATGATTTAATACCAAATTTTCTCATTCCAGGGATATTTCCCCAAGGTTCAACAATGCCAAAACCACATCAAAATATTTTATCCCCACACAAATTTTATTACTTGGAAACCACTTACAATATAAATTACCAATATTTATATTTTTTCTTCTATGATTATTATATTTCCATATGGTTTTATAATCATAATTTCCATAAAATAACTAGAAATTCCTATGATTCAAAATTTGACAACTCATGTATTTTATAATATTTTTTGGGATTGAAAAAATGAAGACACACATGAAACAATCCCAAAAGGTCAAGAGTTCGGGTATCCTCGTAAAATTTAGTATATATAAAAACAACATAAAATATGTATAAAATGAAATTATTTTAAAATCTATCACATTATTTTAGTGTTCCATTACACATCCAAAACTGCATAAGACAACATGTGAATGTCAATAAGATAAAGGGGAGTTATAAATCCCTTTAATGGAATTATCAGAGAATAATAAGATAAAATTAATACAAGTGAGTGAAGTGGAATATCAAGGTGTCATAAAATGGTTGTTAATCATAATACTTAACATTGAATAATGATATAAGATGATAACTTCAAGGAAACATTGGAATTTGAAACCACAAAAAACATGACATCATAAGAACTAATCTAGGATAATAGTGGAAAAATACAAACATAATATTCTAATGAAAACCTCCCATACACTAGTTATTCTATTACTTGAGAAAAAACATTACCCATTTTATTATAGGGAAATATAATTTTTGTCCAACAAATTGAATTACTAAAATTTATATGAAATTGTGTTCTGCAAAGATTATATAAGATAAGAACATATGTCATAACTTGTATTCCCATGATTATGTAGTGTGGGATAAAAACATGCATGTACCCATTAAAATTGTGATAGGTATTTCTATTTAAATTTCATTTAGTGTTAATGGTTATGAATATTTGAAATAAAAATTCTTGAAATATATATTTATAGGATAATTTTGGAATAATAAATGGTGTACAAAATGATTCATTGAAAGGAATAAAGATATGGATTCATGTTCTACCGTTACATTGAAATGATAAGGATAGTAAGGGGGATGTGTTAAAACATATTCCAACATGAATAATTGGAAATATATATTCATAATAAAATGAATGTTCATGAATGAATTAGAGGATGAGATGATACCTTTCCATGAGATAGAGAAAATAAAAGTTTATAAAGATCATATTAAGGGTGTGGTGACATAGTTATAATGATTCAGATAGGTATGGGAAGAGATAAATAACTCTCAGTTGGTCTTAAGTGATAATGATTGAGAAGATGGGAGGATATTTGTAGAAAAATATGGGGGAGCACTTGATAATTTCAAAACATATTTTTTGATATTTATATAATAATATAATTGATGACCAAATCATAACCATGGTTTCATAACATTGTATCTACCTTTGAAAAGTGGATTTAAATATTTTATAACGTTGTGATCTAACCTCATATAAATAATACCATTACTTATGTAAAATCGTGTCATGTTTATAAATATTTTATTATAAAACCTTGAAATAAAATATATATTTTTGAGGATTCAATATTTGTTTTTAAAACTAATCAAGTAAATTTTAAAATAATTTTTTTAAATGGGAAACATAATTATAGTCATAGTAACTTTTAACGTATTTATTACATCTATTTTTGGGGTTTAATGATGTCATAATAATTATTGTATATTTATACCATATTTTTTTTCTAAAATGTTCAAATGTCTCTAAAAATTATTAGTAAATTACAATTTTCTCATTTTTATATGCTTATTTTAAACATGTATTTATCTTAACAAAATATTTATCAATGAATTTAAACAATCAAATAAAAATCCTTTTTTTATTATAAATAATTGTTTTAATGACACTAAAAGCTTCATATCCCATATAAAATTTATTCTGGATTATATTTGATTATATTTTCTTATATTTAAATAGTTATTTTCAGAAAAAATCATTTATATAAATAAAATTTTATTAAAATAGGTTTCTTTAAAACATAAGTATTTATTGAAATTAGTTATAAATTTACCAAACATTTCATATTGGTATCATCATATAATTTTTTTTGAGATCATTAGTAATAAATAATGGATTAATTAAAATGGATAAATATAAAAAATATTTAAGTTAAAATAAAATATTTAAATGCATTCTACTTATGTCTTTATACATAAACTAGTCTTCTTCCATCGTAAATCATAAGTGTTACATTCCTATTCATGAAAAATTATTGTGGTGTTTAGAAGAACATGGATTGGTTCATGATCATGATAAGTTTGATATTCTCATATAAATAGTTTCACTCCTGTTTTTATTTTTGACGTTGAGCTTGGGATTGGTAATGGGAAAATCCTTGTGATTTCATCTCCCTCAAATACTTCATTAAATGTAATTAAAGGGTTAGAATTCAACTAGTAGAAGTCATTACTTCTTTTAAATATTTAAATTTTATACTATCATAACCCTTATTATATTCTAATAATAATTTTCACTCTATAATATTTATATGATTAAATGTTATATTATTTAATGGCATTTCATATTTAGAAATCCCTAGAACAAAAAAATAACAAAATTAGTGGATGGTTTTTCTATACATATAATTATCAATAATTCATTTACTCATTCAATAAAGGAGTCTATTTTGTTAGTGTTTGGGTCATTATATGACTTGTTATACAATCATGGTTTTGATAGGTTTGAATTATATCGAAGAAGAAATAAATATGACTGATGTCTGTAAGAATTTATACAAATTATTTAGAAAACCTAATTTGGGTAACACATTAAGACAAGTATGATGGTATTTATATTATAAAAGGACGAAAATCCCATCAGGATACTGGTTGGACATGAATGTGGGTATAAATTTGTGTTTAAAATTGGATCAGGTGGTGTATCGAAGTGTGAATAGAATATGTCCTTTTATAAGTGAGGGGCATTCCACACTTATAATTATTCTTAATTTTTAAAAAATTTCATCATATTACTCAAGGTCCTATGGAACTAAAACCATTAAAATTATAAATAAGGATATGTTATTTGAAATCAACACAAAAATTTTAATTAAGATGTCATTTTGTGACCATATTACCATGTTTGAAAAATTAGTAACCTTTTTTACCCTTTTATCATAGAAGAATGTTTTTTACCAATGTTACATTTAAAAGAGACCAAATATGAAATTGAATTCATTAATAAATACATGATTTATAATTAAAACATTGAATTCCATGATTCAGAAAAAAATTGGAGAAGGGGACAAAATTAATTTTAAAATAATTGTTAAAAATGGTATAAAAACCATTTTATGAAAAGTATGATTTCATACTAAAAAAAGAGATATAAAGAATGAAATATAATTATTATTATTAAAAAATTATCTTTAATAAAACTGATATTATTATAAATTAAAAAATAATAAAAAATATAGTTATACATTAAATTGATTTTCTAACAAAATGTAATGATTTTTTATCAAAATTCTAATTTTTCATTATTGACTCAAATATGAATATTTAACTAAAAATATCAAACAAATTCACTATGATAATTATTAAATGTGTAATTAAAAAATGATTTTCATCATTCGAATGAAAAATATTTTTTGTAGAAATTAATTATAATAATTACAAATAAAATTAGTTAAAATTAAATTTGGAGAAATTATATGTTTCAAGTACAAAATTGCATCATTTAATTTACAAAAATAATTTCCCCAATTAAATTAATGTTATATTATTTAACTAGACATTTAATATATTCCATTACTCATAATCATTAACTAATAGTGGTTACTTTATTCTTTTAAGATAAAAATAAATTTAATATATAGAAAAGTGTTTTATGATAATTATATTTTATACTTATAACAATTTTATTTTCATTTAAAAATATTGGTAAAATAATAAATTATTTATTACTAATTTATGTATGGAAAATTATTCTATATTTATTTCTCTTACATAATTTTGGTTGTTTAAAATTTGTGTTGTTTGAAATTAAATCTATCAAAATCCTCAAATTTATTAATTATAAATTCCTACTCTAAATTTTTATGTTGCTAAATTATATACCATTATAAGAATTTATCCTTTGAATTTTTTTTACCTTGATACAAAAAAATGAGGGAACTTATTTGTCATCACATCTTTAGGCTCCCATGTAGATTTCTAAACTTTATGGTTTCACTACCAAAACATGATTGAGTGATTGATATAGTTCCAAAACACATAATATCATCAATAGTTGATTTCCGATATTTCATCCACATATAAATGATATATATATACTGGTACAAGATCTATGTCTCATAAATGTGATGGATCAAGTACATACTTCTTCAAAAACAACGCATAAAATAACTCATAAACATTTGAGATGTTTAGTGAAATTACTAAGTGAAAATCTAAAACATTTTTGAAACCATGGATTTCAATGGGACTAATACATTTTTATATTATAATTCCTTTATTTATAATTAAGATAACATTATTTCATATGAATATTTTCAAGAATAAATTATCCCTAACTTATAACTCTAATGAGACTCTCAACCTTTTCCCTTCTTATTAATGGGATACTATCATTATATTTCACTAATTTTTTTAATAATCATATCTTCATAGTCATGTATATAAATATCACCATATAAATAATAATTTTAATTTCACCTTATTTAATATCAACCACAGTACACATTTTAATATTTTTTCTCCCAAATGAATCAAATACCATCTTTATATCATGTTATTAAACATCCATAATATTTTAGAAAATATTCTACATGATTTCCATTATTCACTAAAATATATTTTGTCCATGATATGAAATAATCAATAGGATGTTAACTTGAAGTTGAATTATGCATACTAGTTTTCCCACATTGAAGAATGTAAAATGTCTAGATTATTAAGACTCTAAAACTATCAAAATAACAAAAATAGTAAATGATGCTTCAGAAAAATAAATATTATAATAAAAACTAAAATAAATATAATAAATAATGTGAATTATAAAAATAGAAAAAAAGAAATTGTGTTCAATAAAACGGCCCAAAATCCACCTTAATAAATATAATAAAATATATAATCTAGAACCTATTTAAGGAACACATTATATTTAATAAAATTAGTAGGATGATCAGTATCTCAAACCAAGGGATACATGTTGTGATTCCATCAACATAACAGTTCCATGAAATAAGAATATACAAGTTTTTAACTCTAGAACAGATCAGTCAAAACATCAGCAATAATAATATCTATCTCCATGATTATCCTCCATAAACACAATTTGTAGTAACTCTATCCACAGACATCATCAAACTAATTGTAAAAAATATTTAGATTCATTTCCATAAAATCTCATAAATAAGGATTAAATATAAGAAAAGAAATAAATAATAAAATTATTGATATTGTATATTAATAATATGAAACATTAAATATATTTTGAACAAAAAAAATATTATAGACATAATTTTTAAACATTTAGATTTTGAAAATTTTCATGTAATTTGATTAAATATCATTCATTCAATTAAGATCAATATAAATTTATAGGAATAATTTTAGAGAACATCACATTCTTCATCATTATTGTTATAAAAAATAATTAACATTTACTATCTTCAATTCATTATAGTTTAATTCAACATCACTATTTAAAAAAATAAATAAATCAAACATAGATTGATAACACATATATTATTTTATATTAAAACATTAAAAAATTATATGATACAATAATGTTATCCTAAAAATAATGTAATTTTATTTATTATTTTTTAAATAGAGGAGACATAAGATATCAGTTAGAAAATTTTTCAATAATATCCACATTTTGGTTATAAGAAGACCCTAATAAAAGGTATTTACAATATGAATTTAAAAGAAAAATCATCCAAAATCATCTAAAAATATTACTCCCATGTTGTGTATGGTATGAACAATTATATTCCACTATTTAATAAATGTTGCACTTAAAATATCAGTATAAGAAATTCACCCATAAAATAAAAAGGATTACTTTTGAGACTCTAACAATTCCTGAATGCACTAATTTCTCACCATTCTCCACCTTATTAGTTTTTAAAATTATAAATTAAAAATAACATAGATATTAGGGTTTTTTATAATATAAAAATGAGGTTAAAATAATCATATATAAAAAAAATTAGTCAATAACAATTTTGTTACAGAACAATTATTGTTAAATATTTATAGTGACACCAATATTCATCTTTAGGAAAATTTATGTCATCAAAAATATAATCATGAAGAAATAATATAAATTCCAATAGTATTTTTAAGAAAAATTTATTTTTTAAACATATTATTTCATTCATCAATTGATTACCATGTCATCATGTTTCTTCAAACTCTTATCCTAGTCGACTATCTTCTAATATGGTCTCTCCATCCTCTATTTCATTTTCATAATCTTATATATGTATACTTTGTAATATTTGTTAAACATGAACAATATGCTCTTCCAAAATAACAATATGACCATGATGAAATATGTTTCTAAAAATATTTTTAAAATATAATTCTCTATACCTAATAAATTAAAAAAAATTTAAATTCATCCATAAATTAGAATAAATTTGTATTTAACTTATCATCTTGGTCTATAATTTTTTTCTATGACCATGAGATTTTAAAATCAATACATCATTATTTACTAATATTTTTATTGGAATTAATATTTGGTAAAGTGTATAAAAAATTATATACGCTCAAAAACTTTACCAACATCAATTCTAGTTGATTTTCCATTCGGTTCATCATTGACCTTCCAAGAATGCATTATTTAAAAACATTTTCAGACATTGATTCTGAAACTCGCAAATCTTCAATGTGTTAATTATTAATAATATAAAAATTATTATCCAATTATAAATATTCATTGTTAAAATCTTTATGATTTCATAAAATAATTATGAAATTTTTATTTTTCCTATATCTTTGATGTTCAATATTCATTTCATAGTCAGGATAATCATTTGGTAAATATTTCTTAATTTAATCTATAATGACTCAAGTAGATCAAGTAATTATTGTTTCTTTGACAAATAATCATATTCATATGAATCTAGTTTTGATGATGATTTAGTAGATATGGATTATAAATCCTCACATGGTGTAGATTTTTTTACATGATTCTATTAATTATTTTAAAAATTGACCAAGGATTTACCCATTTTATTATAGTGGAAACTAAAAAGATTTTGAAAATGGATTATCGCCAACATTTTTATACTTTATATGTCCATTTCCTAGACATATATTTTGATAAACATATATTTTTTATCAAATTTATCTGACCTTTTTTTGGGTATCCCATGAATTACATGCATAAATATTACATCTATTTAGATGTATAATCTATAAAAAAAACTCAATAATACATAGCCCATAATAATAAATATTTACAATCCTTAATGGCTAGAATGAAATGAAACAAATTTCATGAAATATATTCAATACCTCCCATAATATTTCATCCCACCCACTACCCTTCGTAGGAAAAATTTATATAAACCATGCGTCATATTATTGGGAAATTGAAACATTTTAATGGTTGGTCTTTGATGATAAATATTTATAAACATAGGCAATTTCATCAGATGATCCTAAATAATTATATGATATAAATAAGGGAATAGTAACACATTCATAAATTTCTAAAATCATAACCAATCATCCAAATATCATTAATAATGAGTCATGTAATAAGGATATTTGATAAAATGATATATAATTCATAATAAAGTGGAATATAAATTTAATTTTGGATCCTTTATAAAATATCGTAAATATATGACATAAGTTGGTGTTATACACAAAAAAAATGAAAATAATATTCATTATCACAACACATTCTCATGAATATGATTGTGGAAATTGTCAAATGATTTATTAGGTTAACTTAATCATTTCTTCATTTCCAATTTCATGGATATATTAAATTGTTATCATTATGGATAGATTCATAGAGTTTGTTTTGTTCACAACCCATTTCCTAATTTCAATATTAAAGGGTCGCTATTAAGACTATCCAAGTGGAAGGAGTCCCTTAATGGATTTGTTTTTAATCCCATTTTTGTTATTTCATTAGTCAAATATCTCATCAAATACAACCATAGACGATATATTCCATTATTGTACTCGGTTCCCTTCTCATTCCCTTTATTTCAACAGTCAAGGCTCATTTAAAATACTATAATTATTGATAATATATCATACTGGACTAGGTTTACTCCTGATTCATGGTTATATTACCTCATTAAATATCACTCTATACCCAATTCAAAAAATGGTATATATATTTTGAGGCAGACCCATCACATAATGAAACCCACACATAAGTGTAAGATAATATAAAAACAAATCATTATTTCTTCTTAATGTAATTAACCTATGGTAAATAAAATATTTCAGGAAAATCATACTTGAAACACCATCATTAGAAGATATCCAAATAATTAAATTATATGGTATTAAATGATCATATTATAAGTAAATCACACACTTATTTAACAGACTCTAATACAGATGGAAAACATATTTCTTAATGAACAAATATCCTATCAAAATAAAGATAAATCACTTCTATTTTGGTAACTTTTAAAAAATTAATATTTCAATAATATTATAAAATATATTATCATAAAAAATAAACATATTAACTAGTAATTTAATATCACTTATGATCAAAATACTTAATTCCTGGAAAACCCATTCATGTCGTTCTTGTTATAAGAGAATATTCCATTAATACTTCCAAAAATATCAAAAAATGCATCCAATGGAAGAAAATATAAAAAATTAATTTATATTTTTTTAAAAAAATATACTGATAGAAGAAATAACCCTTCTAAAAAATTTAAAAGTAGATAATAACATCTATTCTTTGACGTGGTAATTTTAATTAAAAAAAGTGAAAATTTAACAAAATTAAGAAAAATATAAAAAAAATATTTTATAATACATTTTATGGGATTCAAAAATAAGTATCATAAAATTACACACAAGGTAAATTGTATTTAGACAATCCCAACGAGAAATGAGATTGTAACAATAACCCGTACATCTTTTTTAACTTCTGAATCATAATGCCCTTGAATAGAATACCATAATATATAAAATTAAATACCATTAATATTAATAGATTCATAATATAATAAATTAAACGTATATCAGTTAAACAACAAAATCACATGTAATTGTACAATATAGAACATGTTTGAGTCAAACAATATTGAGATGAAGAACCCTTAACACATGTCATGAGATTATTCATAGGTGTTATTAACCTCTTATATAATAAACTTATATTTATTATACATCAAAACAAGAAAAACAATCAAACGTTTAGTACAATATATCATTCATCATTAATTTCAAATTATGCATTCATTAATAAATCATCATTAAAATAAGTATTCTCGTCAAAACTACTATGTTTTCCATGAATGTTTTGGTTTCATGTTTCTTATCCTTAATCATATTTAATGATTTTATAATACCTAATTTTTAATTAATTTCAAAAATATAATATTCTTAATTATATAATCTTTTATACCCAGCCATATAGGATGTTAATGGAAAATGTATTAAATGACATTTTGAATATAGTAGTCTATACATCCACATGAGTAATACTACCATTTCAAAATGGTTAAAACTATAGGAAGATATGTAGTATTTCACATTTCTAGATTCATAATTATATCATATTTATTATATATATTCATTAATTATAATATTATAATCATCCTTATAAATCAAAAATGTAGAACGGATCACATCGCTTCATGGAGGTTGTAACTCACACATACGAACTGTCAATGTAATAATTTTACAACAAATGAGTAGGTTAGAAGTTATATACTAAATATTATTCAAATAATCATAAAAATTTCATAAAAGTCAGTTATATCCTTGAAAAGAAGATATATAACCATCCAAGATAGACGTTGATAAAAAAAGAAATACGTCACTTCATGGATATAGTATTCCAAATGAATATAGCAGAAATGTTTTAATTTCCCACTGTATGGATAGTGATATGGAAAGGATTGAGTAACATATTCATAATAAAATTTAATTATATTAAATATACTGATTAAATGAAAATTATTGTCATTTTTTCCTCATTTCATGATTTATGATATAAATAAACCCATGATATAATCATGGATGATCGAATTCCATAGTGTCATTTGAAAATTAGTTGCATATGAAATGAACATAAAATTTGAAACAATGAAATTATTAAAAAGTCATTATGTTAAGGCCACCCATGAAGAAATAAAAACATATTGTGCTCTATGTAACATCCCATTTAAAATATATTATATATCATTAGATAAATACATTAAATAATTTACTATATGGGAATATAATTATTTCCCCACTAACCACATTAATATTGTGTACATTTACATCTATTATATAAATATCATAAATCATAAGAACATATTTCGTCACATTTATCCACCACTATGAAGTAGTTTGGATTACAAATATTTAATTTCACAATAATTTAATGATAATTACATCTAGTTGAATACCATTGATTTTAAATGAGGATGGCTATTCAGTATAAAAAAATAAATGAAAAATATGTTATTAGTTTTTGTAGTGTACTAGGTGTACTAAAAGATTCATGGAATGATTGAATGATAGTTTTAAGGGGACAATAATTATTTAAAAATAAAAAAAATAAAATGTATATGTAAAAACATATTCCAACCTGATTAATTTAAAATAAAAAATGAATATTTACAAGGATGTTCCTCAATAAATAGGGGGTGGGGAGATTTTACCGTGATATGGAACATCTAAATGCATGGGAGAAGATTATTACAATCTTGGGAACACCATATGAAATATTGAGGGAGGGGGAGAGAGTAACATCTTTCTTAAGGGATTTTGAGTGAATTGGATTGGGGGATAGTTGTGTGTTTATTGTAAAAAAATGTTAATTTATTATTAAACTATAAAATTAGATTTTGGTTTCTACATAATACAATAATCAAAAGATCAATCATTCCCATTATAATGAACAGACCTAGTAGTGTATGACCCATGACTAACCCAATCCATCCTCTAATAGGCAAGGGGATAGATACCAGCACTGTGTAGGAATATATAATAATTGGGAGTAATTACTATAATGTACCTATACACGAAAAAAAGAAATCTATAATCCCATACAATGCTAAAAATATAAAAATAACAAAAACAAATTCATGCATAAAGCTGTAATCGTGCGACCATTGTATGATAGTAAATTTATGATATAAAAAAATGTGAAAAATATGATCCCAAAAAAAACTATAAAGATTCCAACATGCTACATGTGAGAGTAAAATAATCAAATGAAAACTATTAGAATAATCTTTGATTTTTGAAGCTCATTATTGGCTCTACATACTCCACATATTCCTATCACACCCTTAAATAGTTCATCTTATGCATAATACATGACACATGTTGGTAGATCCAAAGTATATGTGAGTATAACAATACAATGGTGGAAACCTCAAAAACACTAAACACATATCAACATGTACAAATAGATAAAATCAATGTATAACATAAAAACCCTGAAACACTAAAGAATGAAATCATGCCACAAGGAGGTCACAACCCAATGTCATCCAAAATATTATCCTCGATGTAATACTTGTTCTAGGACAATCCACCCCATAAGCCGTGTATTTAGTGGAGACACCAAATCTATAGTTTAGGAAAATAGGTCCCTAATCAAGAAAGCTCTCTGGTCTCAAAAAACCATGATACTCATGTTGGGTGGTATCTCCTAGAACCATTGGGTGAACTAAGAACACAATCTATATCAACCCACTACATAGGGGATCATATATTGATGATATCATGAATGATACTAATATTTCCTACTAGATGTTGGGGAAACACTTCACTCAAACAGGTCATGATAATTCCACAAACCCCAATTAGGTTATAAATATGATAGAATATCTCACTACGCACTCGTTGAGGGATTCCAAAAACTCTATCTGGTATTCACCTATAGAGTCACCACAATCCTAATATGTTGCTGTATTACAACACTATACCTTCATGTTAAATGACAATGGGGAAAATCAGTCAACATAAATAGGTATAAACTGAAGAGACAAAAATCTCAAGGCTCTCTCTAAGCGAGTACATGGTGTGAATGTAGAGAACATGGAATTCCTTTCTCATCCAAGATATTCCCATGGTGTTCTTATTCACCTAGTATGTAAACCTCAACATACATTTATTATGATTGAAACCCATATAATCCAAAGTTATCTTTAAACCTATCCTTTATCATCTGTCCAATTATGTGTACCTTCTCATGTGCACCTTGCTTTGTTCTTTCCCTAGTACACATCGTTCCCATTCCCATATACTGTTGGTCATGTCCACTTACCCTCCAAGTTACACACTAATCCATCATGGAGGGATCATACATTGTGTGACCATGTCACGTGGAATGTGATATCTAACTATATTTGAAACCCTATGGACATGGATAAGGGGTCCCACAGAACATGTAATCCTGAAAAAACATGTCATGTTTATCATAATTTTTTTGGACCTGTCTGGATATCTTATGCATCATATTTTACATCTCCAGGACCATATCCATACCTAGAACCATTATATCAAGAACCATCCAAGACTCTAGTCACCACATATCCTGATTCCATGCTTCAAATCTTCTTGTAAAACTTCGTCTCATGCATTCTATAGCTTCCACGATGAAATAAGTTTGAATGGATACAAATAAATCTATCCAATTAGCCTCTAATATTCTAAATCCATTATTGATCCTCGATCACTATGTGGCTCATAATTTTCCCTTGTAGTTTATGTCCATTATAGTGAAGAATATTCATGCAGTGATTATATACCAGGTATTCATTAAAGAAGATCCCAAATGAGATTCCTATAATTCATGTTCAATGAACTATAAATAAATATATAATCCATAAACTCTATGGACCAATCCATGACCTTTGTTATTTTTCCTTGGTTTATTGTCATATAAATGGAAAAAATGAAGATGAAAAGATAAAAAATGAACAATAATGCATGAATTTTTTTCAAATGATGATGAATTTACCATTTATGTTCATAGAAAAGATCTATGTTTGTCCGAGATTAAACAAAGAGATGAAAAACACAAATCAACATCTTAAAAATATATTGGATCAATCATTGAAAATGACGAATTCTGTGTTTCCATCATTAATGATTTCAATAAAATACATTGGTGAAATGATCCATTATCTAGTCTCAAGTTGTCATCATTCTACAAAAATGATCTCCAACGGTCATCTAGATCATTATGGTTTAAGTGGCCAATCATGAGAAATTTATCAAAACTATAAATATAAGGTAGATCTATTTGATTCATAAAATAAAATAAATTTATTCATATATTATTTTATTTCTACTATTTTGATGATTTTTTCATAAATGCCCCATGTCGGCAATGATTATGTCTTGCCTATGGTAAAATATTTTCTGGGAATCAATAGTATGCTCAGATTGCAGATATAGGTCCCCCTTCAGGAGTTATTCTATTTTTTCATGACAAATACCTATGCATATTATTTGATATATTTAATATAATTCAATCATATATTCCAAGAACACCAAACCATGGATATAAACATCGTCTCAGTACCTATAATTTAAAATTGTACATATAATATTCAGAAATAATAACTAGAAATTATAATTCATTACATTCCCCACACATATTGTATAATCATCCCAAAAATAGAATCTTACTAATAAAAATGATTTCTCTATTGGGCTTACATATGGGTCTCTCAACCCCATGTTCTCTCTTGAATTTTTTTTTATTTCATAGAAGACACACTAGGGGAATCAATAAATTTTTACGGATCCTCTCCAACCAATACTGTATCTCCACTAGGTAATTAGAAATGTTCTCTACCTCCCCAATGTATATATCACAACAGCAAATAACATGAAAAGAATCTTTCACATATATCCTTTGACACGACATATGGAAGATGATGTGTATTCAGTCCAACTTAATTAGTAGAGTAATGTACTGTGACACCAATCCAAATTTATAAAGAATCGAAACAAATAAATATAAGAGATATAATTAATCCCCATCCAAATATCTATAATCCACATTATGGTGGGACCCTCAGAAAAAACATAGCCTTCTTCATTTAACTCTATTAGTATATGTCATCAGTCTATATAAGTCTTTTAATGAATATGAGTAATTCTTATACAATCTTATATAATTTTCAGATTTTAATTTGTATCTCACACCAAATTCAAGCCATTCAGTGTTGACTCTCTAAAACAAGTCCAAATAATCGTCCTCCTATAGGGCCGCCCATTGAAATCCTAGACTAGTTCCATACCAATTGAGTCATGGTTGTAATTATTGAATAAAAAATACATCAATGGTATATAATCCTAACAAATATATCCAATTTCCAACATTAAATCATGATGCATTTCCTCCATGATTGGAGAAGACTACTCAATTTTTCTCTCTGTCTCGAGTTGTATAATTATGCTCATGTGTCGTAGATTTTTGAAGGACACTATGATTCCTCCCAATAATTGTACATTGATGTGATTTTCATGGTCTGAGAGGATCTTCGAGGGAAAACCAAGGAGTCATACTATCTCTTTCACATGGAGTCATCCCATGCTTACTAATGTACTCTACTCTCAATTATTTATGAATTGGGATGACATGGTGACTTATAATATGATCACCCAAATATCATCATGTCTCATTAAAATATAGGGTAACCCAGTCATTATATCCATGAATATCCCATCCCACATTCAATATGAAACCCTAAAGTGTTCAGGAAACCACACTAGAACCCGGTTTTCAACCATCAATTTTTGATAATAAAGGAATCATGAGACAATATATGACACTCCCGAAATCATATAAGGCCTCCAATCCATAAATTTGGGGTCTCTATATATGTTTCCCACAACTGGATGTACTACCAAAGGATATATATGAAAATCCAACATCACCTCCTCCAACAACGTCAATTATATCATTTTTAATCCTATGAAATGGATTGCATGACACCCAAATTTAGAATATCAATCAAGAGGATGTCTAGTGGATATATTACTATGTACGGTTAGTAGTCAGTATCTCCACACTGACCATCCATTACACATTGAAAGAGTGGTGGGGAAAAACAATTGACTGAAGACATGATGAACCACCCCTATCCACTTAGTAAAACTACAACAAGGTTAACTCCTCCAATTCCATGACCAAAAATTGAGAATAATATATCATGATGAGAGAATCTTCCACCATTATCCACTTCCTAGTAGTTTAGAAAATCCAAAAGTCATATTCCTAGTGGAATACTACCCATATCCACTATCTTGGGTTAAAATCCTTCTATGAAAAAATATATGTGAGACTATCATGGTTGAAGAAGATGATAAAATTCTCCCCCATCAGATTGTGTCTCCACATATTCAATGCACATACAACCACTATAAGTTTCAAATAATGGGTCATATATTTTTTCCCATTTTTTCTCAATTATCTTGAAACATAGGGAATCTATTTCTACCTCTACATCAAAACATAACAATGTATAGTACATGATGGATCCTAGAACACTACATACTTGACACCCTCTTTTAGAAAATATCATGATTGGAGTGCTCATAATCCTCTACCTCTACTCATAATGAAACTGTTGATACCATTCATTCAACATAAAAAAAGTCTCACACTCTTATTCAATGTTTTAAAGGGTTCTTCCACTATGTTGAAATTTAGTTTAAACCTATGATAGTAACCTTCCAACACAATGATACTCCACACCATTGTAAAACTCTTTGGTGGTTCCCGAGAAACCACTACCTTTAAAAGTTACACTTCTAATCCAACCTATGATATGTCTCTCTTTGGATGTGGACCTCTAAAATCCAAAACATGCACTTCATGATAATAACATAAAGTTGGTTCTCTTAGAGTGTGTCCAAGACTAACCATAAGTGTCTTGCATCCTCCACCTCAGACACCGAGTACTCTAGGATATCATTGACAAAGACCACCAAAAACTAATATATGAAAGGATTAATGATATGGTTTGTGATACCCATGTACACTTATATGGTATTTTTCATGATGAATATAATAAAAAATTATTTATAGTGGTCACTATGGAAGATAAATTCAATATTAACTATATCCTCTTCTAACATTCACATATGTTGATAGCCTAATATGAGGTAAATAATTGAAATCCATCCTGACCCTCTCAGGTAGTCAAAGAGGCCATATATTCTTATCATTGGATACTTATTTTTCACTTTCACCTAGATCAAGGACCTTTAGTCCACACATAACCTCATGATCACATCTTCCTTTTTGAAAAAAAACACTGCAACTGCCTTAGGGGAAACAATAGGTCTCAAAAAAACCTTATAATAAAAGTTCCATATCTACACCCTCATCTCATGATGCATTTTTTTATTTAATATGATGGTTATCATATCGTAGTTATCCTAGTGAAAAAATCAATGAATAATTATAACTCAATATGTAGACGTAATCTTAGCATGCCCTATGAATAGGTGTGATATTACTTTACCATAATTATAAGAAAACAAATTCCATATTATCCATTACTCCATTATTCAGGCTATAATAATAGTGGTTAATCAGTCACACATTCCTATGAATGAGCCCATCCTAATCTATGATGTTTTCATTTTTCAACCATAAAAGAAAACCACATTTTGTCACTACGGACACACCACATCCTAAGCCTAAAACTATCCATCTTTGTATTAACTATGTATATCTGGTATATTCCATATTTGATTATATATATCCCCCACTATAGTACAATGTGATCCCATAAAAAACACAATCATCAATAATCATATCATAATGATTTCATAAGTGTGCATTTGTTTAGTCATCACCTATTAGAGTCTCCAACTACAAGGATCAAGCCAATGTCTCAACTAAAATATCCATGTATTGAACTAGACTAGCGGAAAGGTATGAATGACTCCTAACCTTGACAATAAATACATCATTTAAATTTTAAAGGACATATATCGTACCTCATATAATCCCATGAGCCTTAGGGTCATAGGCCTCCATACCCTACAACTGGACTCATCCCTTACCACAATCTCCCTGAGACTGGTGTGAACTATCTTGGGAGGAGGTGGTAATATGTCAAACCTTTTAAAACCTCTATCTTCTCTTGTAGGTCCTTTTCCATATGCACTACCCTTAATACCACCTCTATTTTTCCCTTACCACTTTCTCAGTGTTCATTCTTCCATCTAATGATATTCTCTACAATGGGTCAAAAAATCATTGTCCAAATGATACTAAATTTCGTAGGATAATAAACTCCCCACCCTTGACTAATTGAAGCCATCTATTTACCCATAAACCACTGACCATGTGTCCAGTGATTATCTCATTATGTTTCCTTTGTTCTTGAATTGATGTGACTACCATCGACTTTCAATTTCAACAGTCTCAACTACTGGGATCCCACAACCTGCACTCAATGTTGATTCCATCTCTTCCGAGAGGCTTTTCACCCCAGCATACTAGTCAATCACCACATCATAAGGTGTAATTAAATTGAATATCATTGAATTCCAAATTTACCTTCATTATAAAATTTAAATGGTATTTTCTATGATGAACTGATTCTAAACCATATATAAGGGGTATTGTGAGAGATCAATTACTATTATTTAATATACACCATGGCTTAACAACACTTGTGTCAATGTGTAATATCATATATTTGAACTTTTAAAAAATATCCAAATAGGAAAATCCATAAAAGAGGCTCTCAATATATAACTAGGAGAGAGTTGTCTCACTATATGACTGATTCAATAAGCTCCACCAATTCCTAGGAGATCATTGATGAAGACTCACCATGAGGACATCCATATGACTTGTCAGCATTCTCACAAAGTGGAAAACTTAAGTGAACAACTATAGCTTGTCCTCAGACATATAGGGGTCTTGATCACACTAAATCATGGGAGCTATATTACAAAAAAAATCATTTTTCACACTCATTTTTTGTGAAATATCTATTGTAACTTCATTTGATAGTTTCATGTACTATGTGGAATGGGAGGTGATCAAAACCCTAGTGTTTCTATAGGTCAACCATTTCACCCTCACTCATGTACTTAGACAAAAATACAAACTCTATAAACTGATATTTTTTTCCAATCCAATCTAAAAAACACTAGGCCTAGGCCTGAATCGAAATATTTAATACCACATTGTCAAAACCCAACCCACTGGGGTCTGACCCATCAATACACCAGTCCTACCTCCAATAGGCTAGGGGATGTCTCCTAGGACTGAGTATGAATACTCCATAAACGGGAGGCATTAACCTAATGTACAATTACACACAAACACATCTCCAAGAATATAAAATGCAAAAAGGATAAAAAACTTAAACCAATGCATGCTTACATCTATAATACTATAAGTAGTGTATGATATTAAAGAACTAGATATGAAAATAATATGAATATAAGTCCTATATAAAACTATAAAGAGTCCAACTGTAACACCCCAAGTAAATAATGAATATGGAATTTTCACATTTATCCATATTTGTGAATAAAATATTAATATTACTCTAAAGGGGACGCTATTCTTGATAGCGATCCCAAAACGCAACAACGAGTTTCTTGAGAATCATACGTTGCACCCTAATAATAAAATAATATTATTTTAAATGGTAGTTAACGCCTAGCCATTTTAATGGAAGGAATGAACAGAACTAACTAAAAAATGATTATATATGTTTGTCAAATATTTTTACTGTTTATAATAAATTTTAGAGGATTAAAAATGCGAAGGAATCCAATTTTAAGCGTAAACATTCTAATATTCTTTAAAAGGTAGATTAACTGCCTTTTGATGGAGAACCTCTTTTAAATCCACATTTTGACAATTTTATGTGTTATATTTGACAAAATGAAATTATTCTTTAGAATTGGGACATCAAAATTTACTTTGTGTAAATTTTTGGTATTTTTCCGATAAAATTAATTTTTTAATGAATAGTGAAAATTGTTGTATTTTAATTCCAAACCTCTTTTTAATATTATTTATTTATATGATTAGATTATCTTTTGAATTGTTTTTAAAGTGAAATTAGAATATATTGTTACCATTTAAACCAATAGTGGTCATTGGAATTAATTTCACTTTGAAATTAGACTTAAACTAGTGTCAATCTTTTAATAGATATTGTTTCTTAAACACGCTATTTGATTTGACAGCGAGAATTATTTATTAAATTAATTAATGAAACTTATATTTTTTTGAATTTTTTAACATAGACATCATTTTTGAATTTATAATATCAAATATAGCTTTGAGTGAATTTTTGGTATTTTTCGGAAAAACTTCAATTTTTGATGAATAGTGAAACCGCTAAGTGGTAGTTTAAAAACTGATTTTTCGTTTAAATGAAACATTACCACTTCTATGATTTTAATTTAAAAAATCCAACATACATGGCTGTCATTAGGATGTTAAATGTGGTTCAATGGGATTAAAATAATTTTTGTTGAATAGTAACTCTTATGTTTTTAATCACAATTAGAGGTAATTAGTGTAATTTAAGGTAAAGATAATGTTATAATAATATGAAATAACTTTGACACATTTCCTACCCTTATTGGATGAGTCATGGCCGACCAATACAATCCATGGGTCACGTTGGGGACCCCATGGAGCCACTTTGGTTGGAAAATGACATTAATAACTTTTTATTTAAACTTAAAATTAAAATTTCACAAACTTGTATTGTTTTACTAAAATAATTTTTACATGGGGTTATACAAGTCATATTTTTGACTATAAATAATAATTAGAAACATAAAAATATTTCCTACATCATGATATTTTTTTATATATTTTTTAGACATTAAATAAATTCATTTAGTTATGACACCGTGATGATATAGTGATTACCTCATAAATGAACGATTTAAATAAAATGAGACGATAGGGTGAAATATAAGTCTTACACTTGTCCCAAACCTATTGGATTGGTCGATTTCGAAAAATTATCACCTTATCCTCGAAATATATCCTTTTAGGACCTTTAAAATCCGAAAATCATTTTATAATAAAGTAATAATTTATAACGTTCCAAGAGTGCCCCTCCTCTCCTCTAATAAAAGGCCCCCACCTCTACCACCTTACCCACACCTCTCAAGCCATTGGATCGGACAACCCCTGCCCATTTTGTCTCTCCACATCTATATATTACTTCTAGAATCGTCACATTGGGAATAATCCTTTCCAATGAAGCCTTTGATCTCAAATCAAAAAGAGTTACCCGATTTTAAGGCAATGGCTTCACTTGTGTTATTTTGTTTTATTTTGCTTCTCCAGCCCCTAATATATTTTTATTACATTTTTTTGTAACAAAACTAGTATCTAAAATATATTAGGATATTTTTATATGAATTATTCGAGATACACTTTCACACACCTCCATATAATTGTTAAAGTACATACTGTTTCTGTGGATGGCGAATTACGGCCTCACGAAACGATAATTGTTCAATATTCTTTTAACACCTTCAAAGGTGTCCAGTAAGATGTCACTATATTTATATATGATATATAATATGGTTATGTTTTCCTTAGACTTATATATATCTTTCATTTATGGTATACATTTATGGTTTCCATTATGGGTAAATGCGATATCTTCATTTTAGGAAGTGCGGACTACCGCCCCCTCAAAGTGATTTGATTCATTAATTCCGTATGTTGGATTTATAAAGGATGGAATTAATGGTATTTCATATGATATCCTACTGGAATTATAATATATCTATATATCATTATTATTTAATTCCATTTAATACAAAAAAAGAAATGAAAGTAGCGTTCATGCGTACGTACGGCTTACCGTCTCCATGAACGGTACATTTCATTTCTTATCTCCAAATGTTATGTACTATTATAAGTACATATATATAATGGATATGTCTGTCATATATTACATCTAATTGATGGATATCATTCTGGAATTATAATATATATATATATCTTTCATTTAGTTTTAATTCCATTAATATGACAATGAAACGAAAGTAGTGTTCATGCATACGTACGGCCTACCGTCTCCATGAACGGTGCATTTCATTTTTTGTCTCAAAATGTTATGGAATAGAATAAAATGAATATATACTGGATATATATGATATTTAAATCATTTATAATATTCTGGAGATGATGTAACTCTAACTTCATGGAAAATTCTTTTCCAACAAGTTCATTTTTGACTCATGTACCAAACAATGGCAAAAACGTCTGATATGAACTAACATTATTAAACAATTATTATAAAATTATAATATGTGATATGAACTGAATAATAATCTTTATAGAGTTCCTTAGGCAATTATAAATTGACAAAATTTTATTATTCAGGAATATAATGAAACGAACAAGACAAGTCAGACACGAGGTAAGGGATCATACCCCTCTCTTTCTTTTTAAGTACACTCTTTTATGCCAATCCTTTTAAGCTCATATTTCTTATGATTGTGATGTAATTTTATATTACTCTTACATTAATTTTTATGTTCATATGATTAGAGACCCTATTTTCTCTAATCAATCCATTTTGGATGTTTTGATTGGCGCTGTTAGGCTGCCGAATTTTCGTAAGAGATCCAACCTCTCTCTTTCTTTTTTAAGTACTCTCTATTATGTCACTTATTTTAATATCCTCTTTTTTATGTTGGGGGATGTTATTTTATATTCATCTTTCTGTAAATTTATGTTAATTTTTATGAAAGACCCTATTTTATCTCATCAATCCATTTTTGGAAGTTTTAAGTGGCGTTGTTAGGCTGTGGAGTTTTCGTAAGGTATTTTTCATCTCACTTTTATTCCCGTGACATTTATGCTACATTTGAAACCATTTACTTTGAGTGTAATATGTAATTCACATTATTATACTCTTTGTGTAATATAATTTTATTTATGATCATTTACAAAAATATTGTATTGTCCTTCTTTCATGGGGTGTATGTTTTGAATGATACCCAAGTCGGTAATGAAACCTTTCACCCTCCTATTTTTAAAAGGATTCTTTTTATGGGTCTTTTAATTAACATATTGTAATGTTGGGATATGTTCTTCTATATCCTTATTGAATTAAATTTAATGTACAAGTGATGAGAGACCCTTTTTTCTCTCATCAACTCATTTTCTATATTTTGGAGTGACGTTGTTAGGCTGTCGATTTTTTCCAAGGGAACTTCATAACCCAATTTTGATTCTTTGAGATATACTTGTACTCCTTGAATATGTAGTTCTATGAACATGTGTGAATAACCTATGAATTTTTTACACTTAATATACACTTATATTTTTTGTATTCGTTTGTCACACATAATTATGTAATGGATTTATCCTTAATCCAAGGATACCGACTTTGTATGGGACTTCGTCTCAATATCCTTTCATTGAGGCATATTTTTTCTTATACACAAATTTTGTTTATACGGTGTATAAAACCCTTTGACTTTTACATTTATTCAAAAGGAATATTTTTTATACGAATCATTTACTGAATGATAAAAGGGAATGTTTTTTTGTCCTATGTATGCGGTAACAACAACTTCTCCGCCGCCGTGACCCTTATTTGAGTTTCGGCATCCTCTACAAGCCATAACTTTTTTTAAATGAAAAATAAATACAATGTTTTACTTTTCATTTATTTTGGTATTGAAAATGTTTTTCATTATGTTTTTATCATATCAATGTCTTGTATTGATATCTTGTTATTGAAATGTGAAAATGATATGTTTCCTTTATGCATGTTTTATGTGATACGATTATGTTATGGTTCTTGGGGATTGTTATGAAGAAGGGTGGTTCCATGATAAACTAAGGGCGGGTGATGCCGATATAGCTCTCCAATGCATTGGGTAATGAGAAGGAGTTAAACGTTAGGGTTTCTCCGAATAGATTTAGGGAATATACTGTGATGGGTATTCCAAACATAACCATGTGGGTTAATCCCTACGTAAGAATGTTATGAAAGCCTAAAGTTATCTTTATCTCTTATGATTTCTATGATTTATTCATGATTTGATGAGGTATGTTAAAATTCTAATGTTTTATGAGAAAAGTATGATTTCATACATGGACTAATGTTTTATTTTCGTACTTTCCCTTACTGAGCTTATTATGCTCATCCTAAGTTTTTGAAATTTTTTTCACCGGTCAAGGGAATGGTGCATGATATGTTGACAGAGTCAAGGAATTTTCAAGAAAGAATCCATGTTTTATTTTAAATATGTTTCTGTTGGTAGGAAAAAACCAATACAATCTTTTATGTAACCACTATGTTTAAATGTGAAATGTAATTCATGATTTATGATCTAATTATCTAAAACTCTAAACCTAAAAAAGATCCTCAATGTGAATTATTCATTTCTTTCAATATTAAGTAAGGTTTAAGGTCATGTCCTTATATTTGGTATCATAGGTCGGTTTAGATTACTTTAGTGGTTAGGGTATTCTCTAAGCATAAGTGACATTACCATAATGGTTAGGATTTCAGATAGAGTCCTAGTTTTATATAAAGTGAATGAGTAAGTATATATTAGTGTTTATATTCCTCATTAGTACATGATGGTTTTTTTGATATACTCACAATGAAATTTCTATTTTTAGTGAATAGATGGATCTAGCAGGCACCAAAGTGACAATGGGTTTGAAGGAAACTGTGGTGGTTCTCCGATTAAGAGACTGGATGAATTGGGGGATTCAATGAGGAAACTCGTGGTTGTTCTAAACCAACAATCAAGGAGTCATGATCAACCACTTGAACCTTGGTACGTTCTCTAATACATCATTTACGAGATGACCAATCGATGTGGAAGTTCAAGTAATAATTATAAACGTAACCATTAGGGTTTATATGATCCTTACTTTTGAGGTAATTATGGGTTATTATATGTTATGATGGAAAATGAAAGGCATGAGATAAAGTTGAGGTTTAAATATGTTATGATTATTTTTGAATATCATATCTCGTTTTGGGGAATTTTGTAAAAATTATATAGTTTTGGAAAAAGGGCAACAAACAGACCGTGTGACAACTTTTCGCGTCGGACAAAGCTGCGAGAATCGTACCCACAACCAATGTGCGATTTGTATTTATCACCTGCCACTGGACTATGTGAATTCTCTGGTTAGTTTGACTAATTCTTTTTAGTTAGATGATTTTAGGCATCAAGAGTAAGTATATTTAGGTTTATCTATGGAAATGATTAACCTATCATGGAGGATATGTGATTAGGTTAATTAATTTTTAATATGAGAATTTAAGAGCAACTGATGTTATTTGGAGATAAAAATTAATTTTTACCTTGGAAGACTATGTGATTAAAACCTTGAAATATTTGGGTTTCAATCTTAGTTTGGTTTACTTTGAGGAATTTTATGGACAATTGTTTATCGAATGGACTTTGTTGAACATTGGGTTTTTTTGGACAAATTTTAAAGATTAAGAATAGATTTTATTTTTATAAAGGATTATACTTTTGTTGATTATCTAATCTCGTACAAAAAATTTTTGGTTTTGGTTTTTACTTAAAGACATGGGAAATATATAGTTCTCTTTTTTTGATTAGTTGATTCTCTAGACGTCGATTATAGCACTCTTAATATGAACAAGTCATCCAAAATACTTGTCTTTTGGAGAAAATATGAGTTTCTGTAAGAAATCTAGTATTAGATGAGAGTCTACACGACATGTAAGTATGTTTCCTTAAGAATTTGTTAAGCTCATAAATAAATTCCTCAATGAAAAATAACTTAAAAACAAAAATGTTGTCTGTTAAAGTTTCCTACTGGAGAATCAAATACCATTTAACCCATCACCAGTTTGTGATTTTCTGGTGGTTAACTTTCTCCTAAACATGTTTTCTATCACTCTCCCTCAGAACATGACCCTTTGTTTTTTCCTCCATATACATGTTTTCCTACATGGAATACTAGTATGGGTTAACTTGGGTGACCTTTGTACTTCTCTTTCTTTATTTTAATGTGATTGTTTTACGGACTCTTGTTCCGATTTGTGATTTTAAATGAAGTTTCCAAGCCCAATTTTAAAATTGCGAGGACACAATTCCCAAAAGGGGGGAAGGATGTAACACCCCAGGTAAATAAAGAATATGAAATTTTCACATTTATCCATATTTGTGAATAAAATATTAATATTACTTTAATGGGGACTCTATTCTCGACGGCGAACCCAATACGCAACAACGAGTTTCTTGAGAATCTTATGTTGTACTCTAATAATAAAATAATATTATTTTAAATGGTAGTTAACGCCTAGTTGTTGTAATTGTAGAAATGAACAGAACTAACTAAAAAATGATTATATATGTTTGTCAAATATTTTTACTTTTTACAATAAATGTTAGAGGTTTAAAAATGCCAATGAATCCAATTTTAAGCGTAAACATTCTAATATTCTTTTAAAGGTCGATTAACAACCTTTTGATGGAGAACCTCTTTAAAATCCACTTTTTGAAAATTTTATGTGTTATATTTGACAAAATAAAATTCTTCTTTAGAATCGGGATATCAAAATTTACTTTGTGTAAATTTTTGCTATTTTCCCGATAAAGTTCAATTTTTAATGAATAGTGAAAAATGTTGTATTTTAATTCAAAACCTCTTTTTAATATAATTTATTTATATGATTAGATTATATTTTGAATTGTTTTTAAATTTAAATTAGAATATATTTTTACCATTTAATCCAATTGTTATCGTTGGAATTAATTTCACTTTGAAATTGGACTTAAACTAGTGTCAATCTTTTAATAGATATAATTTCATAAAAACACGCTATTTGTTTTGACAGCGGAAATTAATTATTAAATTAATTAAAGAAACTTATATGTTTTGAATTATATATAATAGACATCATTTTTTAATTTGGAATATCAAATATATATTAGGGTGAATTTTTGGTATTTTTCTAAAAAACTTCAATTTTTGATGAATAGTGAAACCACTAAGTGGTAGTTTAAAAACTGATTTTTCGTTTAAATGAATCTTTACCACTTCTGTTATTTGAATTTAAAAAATCCAACATACATGGTTGTAATTAGGATGTTAAATTCGGTTCAATGGGATTAAAATAATTTTTTTGGAGAATAGTAACACTTATGTTTATAATCGCAATTAGAGGTAATTATTGTAATTTAAGGTAAAGATAATGTTATAATAATATGAAATGACCTTGAAACATTTACTACCCTTATTGGATGAGTCATGGACGACCAATAAAATCCATGGGTTAACTAGGGGACCCCATGGAGCCACTTTGGTTGGAGAATTACATTAATATATTTTTATTTAAAGTTAAAATTAAAATGTCACAAACATGTGTTATTTTACTAAATAAAAATTTACATGGGGTTATACAAGTCATATTTTTGACTATAAATATTCATTAGAAATATAATAATATTTTCTACATCATGATATTTTTTTTATAATTTTTAGACATTAAATAAATTAATTTATTTATGACACCTTGATGATGCAGTGATTACCTCATAAATGAACGATTTAAATTAAATGAGAAGATAGGGTGAAATATAAGTCTTACACTTATAAAAATCCTAATGGATGGGTGGATTTCGAAACCTTATCACCTTATCCGAGAAATATATCCTTTTGGGACCTTTAAAATCTGAAAATAATTTTATAATAATGTAATATTTTATAACATTCCAAGAGTGCCCCTCCTCTCCTCTTATAAAAGGCCCTCACCTCTACCACCTTACCCACACCTATCAAGCCCTTGGCTCGGCCAACCCCTTCCCATTTTGCCTCTACACATCCCTATATTACTCCTAGAATCATCACTTTGGGCATAATCCTTTCCAAGGAAGCCATTGATCTCAAATCAAAATGAGTTACCCGATTTTAAGGTAATATCTTCAGTTGTGTTCTTTTGTTTTATTTTTCCTCTCCAACCCCCTAAAATCTTTTTATTATATTTGCTTGTAAAAAACCAGTATCTTAAATATAATATGAATTTTTTATAATATGTATTCAAGATATACTTTCACACACCTCCATCTAATGGTTAAAGGATATACTGTTTCTGGGAATGTCGAATTACTGCCTCACGAAACGATTATTGTTCGATATTATTTTAACACCTTCAAAGGTGTCCATTAAGATGTCACTATATTTATATATGATATATAATTTTTTTATGTTTTCCTTATGATTATGTATTTTTCATTTATGGAATACCTTTATGGTTTCCATTATGGGTAAACGTGATATCTTCATTTTAGGAAGTGCAGACTACCAACCCCTCAAAGTGATTTGATTCGTTAATGCCATATGTGGGATGTATAAAGGATGGAATTAATGGTATTGCATATGAAATCCTACTGTAATTATAATGTATCATTATATCATTATTATTTCATTCCATTTAATACAAAAAATAAATAAATGAATGTAGCGTTCAAGCGTACGTACGACTTACCGTCTCCATGAACGGTTCATTTCATTTATTATCTCCAATTGTTATGTACTATTATAAGTACATATATAAAATGGATATTTATGACATATATTACATCTAAATTATGTATATCATTCTGGAATTATAATATATATATCTTTCATTTTGTTTTAATTCCATTAATATGATAAATAAATGAAAGTAGTGTTCATGCGTACGTACGGCCTACCGTCTCCATGAACGGTGCATTTCATTTTTTATATCCAAATGTTATGGAATAGAATAAAATGAATATATACTATATATTTATGATATTTATATCATTTATAATATTTTGGAGATGATGTACCTATAACTTCATGGAAATGTTTTTTCCAATAAGTTCATTTTTGACTCATGTACCAAACATCGACAAAAACGTCTGATATGAACTAAAATTATTAAACAATTATTATAAAATTATAATATGTGATATGAACTGAATAATATTATTTAAAGTTATCCTTATGAAATTATAAATTGAACAAAGTTTATTATTCAGGAATATAATGAAACGAACAAGACAATTCAGACACGAGGTAAGGGATCATACCCCTCTCTTTCTTTTTAAGTACACTCTTTTATGTCATTCCTTTTAATCTCCCATTTATTATGATTGGGATGTACTTTTATATTAATATTACTGTAATTTTTATGTACACAAGATGAGATACCCTATTTTCCCTCATCAATCCATTTTGGATGTTTTGATTGGCGCTGTTAGGCTGCCGAATTTTCGTAAGAGATCCAACCTCTCTCTTTCCTTTTTAAGTACTCTCCTTTATGTCACTTCTTTTAATCTCCTCTTTTTTATGTTGGGGGATTTTATTTTATATTCATCTTGCTGTAAATTTTATGTTAATATGATTAGATACCCTATTTGATCTCATCAATCCATTTTTGGATGTTTTAAGTGGTGTTGTTAGGCTGCCGAGTTTTCGTAAGGGATTTTAGATCTCACATTTATTCCCATGATATTAATGCTACATTTGCCACCATTTCTTTTGAGTGGTATATGTACTTCCAATTATTCTACTCTTTGTGTAATATAATTTCGTTTATGAGTATTTACATCAATTTTTTATTCTCCTTCTTTCTTGGGATGTATGTTTTGAAAGATTCCCAAGTCGGTAAGGGAAACATTCACCCTCCTCTTTTTAAACGACTTCTTTTGTTGGGTCTTTTAATTTACATATTTTAATGTTGGGATATGTTATTAAATATCATTATTGAAGTAAATTTAATGTACAAGTGATGAGATACCTTTTTATCTCTCATCAACTCATATTTTTATTTTTGAAGTGACGCCGTTAGGCTGTCGAATTTTTGCAAGGGAACTTCTTAACCCATTTTTGATTCTTTGGGATAAACTTGAACTCCATGAATATGTCGTTATATGAACATGATTGAATAACCACTAAATGTTTTACACTTAATATCCACTTATATATGGTGTATTCATTTTTCACACATAATTATATAATTGATTTATCCTTAATCCAAGGATACCGATGTTGTATGGGACTTCATATCAATCTCCTTTCATTGAGGCATATTTTGTTTTATACACAACATTCATTTATATTATGTATAAAAACCTTTGACTTTTACATTTATTCAAAAGGAATATTTTTTATACTAAGTGTTTACTAAACGACAAAAGGGAATGTTTTTTTGTCGTACTTATGTGGAGACAACGACTTCTCCGCCACCGTGACCATTATTTGAGTTTCAGTTTCCTCTACAAGACATAACATTTTTTAAAAATGAAAAATAAATACCATGTTTTAATTTTCATTTATTTTGGTATTGAAAATGGTTTTCATAATGTTTTTATCATATCAATGTGTTTTATTGATATCTTGTGATTGAAATTTGGAAATGTTATGTTTCTTTTATGCATGTTTTATGTGACACGATTATGTTATGGTTCTTGGGAATTGTTATGAAGATGGGTGGTTCTGTGATAAACTAAGGGTGGGTGAGACCTATATAGCTCTCCAATGCATTGGGTAACGTGACGGAGTTAACATTAGGGTTTCTCCGAAAAGATTTAGGGAATATACTGTGATGGGTATTCCAAACGTAACCATGAGGGTTACTCCCTACGTAAGAATGTTATCAATGCCTCAAGTTACCTTTATGCCTTATTATTTCTATGATTTATTCATGATTTGATGAGGTATGTTAAAAGGATTATGTTTTATGAGTAATTTATGATTTCATACATGGGCTAATGTTTTCTTTTCGTACTTTTATATCCATTACTGAGCTTTTTATGCTCATCCCATGTTTTTGAAATGTTTTTCATAGGTCAAGGAAATGGTGCACGATATGATGATAGTGTCAAGGAAGTGTCAAGAAAGAATCCATGTTTTATTTTAAATATTTTTCCATTGATGGGAAAAAATGAATACTATCTTTTATGTAACCACATTGTTTAAATGTGGAATGTAATTCATGATTTATGATCTAATTCTCTAAAACACTAAACCTGAAAATATCCTCAATGTGAATTATTCATTTAATTCAATATTAAGTAAGGTTTAAGGCCAGGGCCTTATAACAACCTTCTATAATGTAGAGGTCTACAATCAAATGTATACCCCTAGAGGACACTGTGGTTTTCGTATATCTAGATATACTCCACATGCTCCGTGAACATTGAGGAATTGGTCCTGTGGGTATTCATATGAATAAGACATGGCACATGCGAGAAGTTCCTATGAAAGGGTGAGTAAAAAAATACACACCTTAAAAACACGAAAGAAAATACACCAATTATATTTAGATCCATAAAAGATATTAAAATATATTTATAATACATAACACGAAGATTTACTCATAAAGGACGATGCAACACTGAGAGGAAAAGACCAAATTCCTTCCACAATATTACACTTGATGAAATTATCAATCTTAGAGAATCTACTCCATGTTCCATGAAATCAAAGTAGTCCCTCATTCAAGATGTCATGATAATTGGTCCCTACCCATGAAAGCTCACTGGTGTTAGAATACCCTAATACTCTTATAGGGGTTCATGTCCAAAACTAATTGGGGGCACAAAAAACCCATACTAGAATAACCCACTATATATGGGATCATCATCCAGGGATAACACAAACAAAAATGATACAAATTTCAATATGGTTGATCAATTCCCTGTCCAAGGAGGTCGAAACGATTTCAGAAACACCACATAGTTTATAAATATGATAAAATATATCACTCCAATATCGTGGAGGGTCTCCATGAACTCTATCTAGTATTTATCCACTATATATGACAATAATCATGAGATTTGGATGCAATAACACAATTTACACTCAAGGTAAATGAAAAAGTGGAAAACCACCCAACTAAAACTAGTCTAAACCGAAGTGATGAAGTGCTCCATGCTCTCTCTATGGGAGTACAATGTATGTTTTTTGACTACACAGAATTCCTTGCTCAAACAGGATATTCCCATGTGGTTATGCCTCATATGGCATGTAAAAATCATGATAGAAATCATGTGAGTGAAATAAACTACACGTAGAGGCCAGTTGACACACCGATCATCTCTCATGGTTGTGTCTATGTACCCAAACATGTACACATAGATGTGTTTATTCCCATGTACAATACATGACCATGCTTTTGTACATGTGGCCATAACATTTACCCTGTATGGTACATGATGATCCATCATAGATAGGTTTCATTGGTGTGTGACCTTTTCACATTGAGTATGATATTTAAATCCAACCAAAATCCTAATCTTGCAACCATGGGGTCCCTGCATGTGTGTAACCCCCAAATAAATTCCATGTTGATACGTTTTTCAAAATCAACTGGGATACAATATGTCTCGTCCTACAGGTATACATAGCCATATCCCTCACTAAAACATAATGATTTGGGGCTTTCCAAATATCTAGTAATTAGTTACCTAAATTCCAAGTATCGAATCTCCTAGAAAAACATCCTCTTACACCATCTTCAGCCACCTTTTCTAAACCAGTATTAAATGATACCACAATTCCTTCTAATCAACCTCTAATCAGATCACACAAAATATCATGAATCACCATTGAGATATCTATCCATTGTTCCAAATAAATTGTTACACAATAATCACATTCCTGATATTCATCTAGAAATGGACACAATGAAGTACTTGTGGTGAATGTGTGAAGTACAGGGGAATAACTACATAATTCATTAACTGTGACTAACAACCCTAATTGTATTCACATTCAATAATCATTTCGTTATAATATAAATAAATAAATAGAACATTAATTGGTAAAAACATAAAAATAATTCATTAATTTAAATCTACTCACGATATGTGTATCATATCAATTCATTGAATTGATCTATTTTCTTCTTAGATGAAAGAAATAGATGGTAAAAAAATATCAACATCCTACCTAGAGTTTTGATTTAAAATTGATGTATATTGTTTAATCACATCCATAAATGATTATATATATCATCCCTATTAGGGAAACGATACATGTTCTGGTCCAGATTTATCATCGTTCTCAAAAAATGATCCCTAATAGTTGTCTGGATCTCCAAGTTTTAAGAGGCTAAACCTGAGGAATCTCACATGACCTTATATTAAATAGATATTTTGTCATAGTTTCATATAAAATAAATTAAATAAATTTCATAAATTTCATTATTTATTTAATTGAATATAGTGAATTTTTCATAAGTTCCCTTCCATCATGATAATATCACCACTCAAACGAAAAAAAATGACACCATTTCATGGTGAAACCATTTCCATGTTAGACTATTTCTATATAGACTATGACACCATTCATTAATATGTTTTTTTATTTTCAATTAAATTTTTACGGTCATATTTGATTCATTTTAAGGAAAAAAAGTAATTAATGTTTCTTTATAGACATGTCACCTGACAATAAGAGGAACAAGGTGTAGAATACATGCATCCTATTGGTCCCAACGTGTGAAAAAACAACTAAAACAGAATATAAGATGATATTCTAAAATATAGGGAAGTAGAGAAGCATATGCTAGAGCATTTTTAGAAGAGTTAACAGATATATGCTATATGATACAACTAAAGAACCCAAGATGATCTTCCGATCCAAATGCTGGACTAATATTGATCAAAATCAAAATCATCGTCACAGTAACAACTCCAGGAAGAACTAAAGTTGGATATAATTAGAAACTAGAGCACCAGACTTGTGATACTCTAATTCTTACAGGAGAACGTGAAACTTGAATCTACTTCGACCTACATGTCTATAGATACATAGATTAAAAATAAGAAGAATTCTACCCTTATCCCATAATCTTTTCTATATTGCGTACTATTTTTAGATTTTGAACAATGTGTGTGTGTGCCTGTATTAAAACAAATTATATCTCTAGCACTAAATTGAAGGATACAATATATCCATCCTCCCATATAGCTTTATAGTTGTTTACTCCCATGGATTAGTGTGTATGCGGTCATTGTGTGACCTGGTAGTTTATACACATGAAGAACTATAGATAAGGTCATGTGACCTAGACCGTCCTATTCACTATTGGTTACCCCGATATAGGGTGTGGATCAATTTTATTAATATAAACTTCTTGGGGGAAAGTGATCACCAAGTGGCATGGATTGAGAATGAACCACTTTTTTATCCTTTGGGTCTTTAAAATTATATTTTATTTTTATTACAGAATATTTTAGAAAATAGTAGATTTTACTTTTATTGTTAGTTGTGGGTAGAAGTCGTAATTGTTTTTCCTTATCAGAATAGATTCAAATGAATTATCAATAACACACATTGATATTTCTGAGAATTAATCAATCTTCTTAAGGGTTATTTGAAAATTCAAACATTTATAACTTTATTACGTTGATTGACTAGGCTGTATTATATTTTACTAGAAAAAATTTTTACGAAAAAATTCTAAGAGATATTTTTAATAGATATTAAATTCACCCCCCCCCCCTCTTGAGAACTCTTATATTACCAACATTTGGTATTAGAGGTGTTTTTATTCCTATTAATACTCTGTTTAAAAAATCTATTCAACTGTGATTTATGTTGTACTTTAATGATATGTAAATTTCTATCATTTCTAAATTTCTAGCTCTTTAAATGTATATTTTTTATAGACAATATAATGGATGGTGTGACATCAAACATATCACCATTCGTTAATGGAACTAATTATTCCCAATGGAAAATTAAAATGAAAATACATTTAGAAATAATGGGATTTGAGATTTGGTCTTCAAATTTAGATGAGTATAAAATTCCTACTACAGATAGAATTACATGGGATGACCCAACCAGAACTACCTACAATAAAAATTGAAATTCAATGAATTATTTATAATCCACTTTATGTGATGAAGAATTTAACATAATATCTACTTGTAAAACCACCCATGAAATTTGAGATACATTGATAAATTCACATGAAGGAACTACTAGTTTAAAAGAAATGAGACTCAATAATTTTATTATTAGATATGAAAACTATAAAATGAATCATTATGAGCATATTTCTGACATATATCTCATGTTCAACGAAAATTTCAACAAAATGACTTTTCTTATAAGGGAATTCACTACCAATGAACAAATCAAGAGGATTATCATATGCATAATTGATAGATGGAGAGGAACCACTATCTCTATTAGTGTGTCACATGGCATCAGAAAATTATATTTTGAAGAACTAATTGGGAAACAAATGATGTATGAAGAGGAGATGATAGTCAATAAGGAAGATGAGAATACACCCAAAATAAAATCTATGGAATTCAAGACCACCACCTCTAAGATAAATGAAATGGATAAACTAGAATCCTATATATAATGTTCCAATAGTGAACAATCATCAACTGATAGTAATGAAGAGATAGATCAATTCGTTAGAAGGTTTAAGAAATTTTAGAGGAAGAAGAAATTTTTCAAAAAAGCCTAACATCAATGGAATATATGATCAAAAGGGAATTTGGAAGAATGATTTTAATGAAGTGATAAGTCTAATGAGATATAATTCTATGAATGTAAGTGAAAGGGACATATAATGGATGGAAATCCCAATATAAAGTAAAAAAAATACAAGGAATACGATATAAATTATTAAAAAACAATGAAATAAACTTGGAGTGATTTTGAGGATAGTTCATGTGATTCATTATCATCACATGTTGAAGATGCTAAAAAACCGAATATGTGTTTCAGGACAAACACCTCTGAGGTAACACTAGAATCTATTGTACACAATTCCTATTATCTTAGAGAAGAATGTGATTCAGAAAATATTTCTAATAAAGAAATTTTTGAGTATTGAAATATTCTTGAAGAGATATGTAATGAACCAAAAGGTAAATAAAAGTTTATAAATAAACAATATTCTATTACCTCAACCGTTGAATATGAACATACTATAGAAAGATATAAAAATGTTCCACTACTCAATGAAAACAATGAACTAAATATATCTAATGATCAATTGAAAAAGGATTTTTAATTGTTTACTAATGGTAAAGATAACATTGTACAAATTCTAGGTAAAAATATTTCCCCTAAATACACTATTGGTATTGGCTATTAACCTGGCCATTGAAATTTTGGAAGAACCAATTTTGTTTCTAAATATAGAACACATATTTATTCACCACATTCTTGATAACATTCTACTATTTCAAATCATGATACACTCTCTGTTTCTGCATGATTTCCAGGAACAAATAGAGTTTATTTTTCAAGCACATTACATAATTCATATAGGAACCCTATGAGGTAGATGTGGGTTCCTAAATCAATAGTAATTAATAATACTGGAACCAAACAAATATGGGTACCAAAGTCTATTTTTATTTAACTATTTTTTAGGAAAATTGTTTAAAGAGATTCTGTAAAAGTTATTGTAATTGAATAGTGGGTGTTGAAGAAACATGATAGGAGACTATTAATGCTTCAAGAACATAATAAATATTGATTCTAGATATCTCACCTTTGGTGAGAATGCCAATGGAAAAATCATTGGCCTTGGCCAAATCAGAAACTCTAACATAGTTTTATTTTAAAAAGTACTTTTTGTTCATGGAATAAAATATAATATTCTTAGAATTTCATAATTATGTGATAATGGATTTTATGTTAAATTTGCATATGTTGCCTGAAATGTTTTTAATTCTAAAAATTAATTATTATTTTTTTCATTTTGAAATGAAAATGTGTACTATATTATTTTATATTCATTAGTTTCTCAAAATGATTCATATTTAAGTGTATTTAACAAAGAATTGTGGCTTTGTTATAGAAGACTAGGAAACTGTAATATTCACCCCATTAAAAACCTAACTAGAAAAAAGATTAGTCAATTCCATACACATACTTGAGTTTACAAATGATATGGTGTGTAATCCTTGTCAAAATGGAAAGCAACACAAAACTGCCTTCAATCCAAATAAACAAGGGTCAGCTTTTCAACATCTCAATTTTGTTCTAATGGATTTTTTGGGACAATAGTGATTTTCTATTTTAAATGGGAAGAACAAAGTTTATGTTCTAGTAGATAAATTTTCTAGATATACTTGGACTTTATTTATGGCTCGCAAAAGTAAATCATGCTCTTATTTTACCAAATATACTAAAATTGTAGAGATCCTTAATGAACATAGAATTAAATTATTAAAAAGTGATCATGACCATGAGTATGAAATTCAAAATATTGGATCATTTTCTCCCAACATTTCAATAATAATAATTTCTCTTCCCCTAGACCACCTCAACTAAATGAGTTGCATAAAAAAGAAATTTATCATCGCAAGAAATTTATAGAACCATGACTTGTGAATATGACTTATCAATTTATTTCTAGGATGAATCTATAAATATAGAATGATATATTATCAATAGAGTGTTGATTAGACCAATTAGTAAAAGAAGCCCATCTGGTTTATGGAAAAATAGAAAACCCAATGTATGCTACTTTAATGTTTTTGGATGAAAAGTAAATATCCTTAATACTATGAAAAATCCTGACACGTTTTCATACAAGAGTGGGGAAGGATTTTTTCTAGGATTTTAAATCTCTAGAAAAGCCTTTAGAATTTTTAACAAAAGATCTAAATGTGTGGAAGAATCTATCCATGTCATGTTGTTGAGATAGATCCACATGAGCCTATGACCTCTCAAGAGAACCTAGAGGATGATATGACAAATCTAGACATTGATATAAAAAAATCTAACCATACAATAAAGGAATCTGTGAAAACTTTAAGTTCTGGAAATTCTATAGATTCAAATCCAATTGATCCTAAACCTTTTGACGAACCTGAAATCACTAGCCCCACTTTTTCTAGAGCAGTTATAACCCTTAAAAACCATCAATTAGATGTTATTGTAGGAGATTTAGTTAATGAAACTCAAACTATATATTCTCATAGAAATCATGTTGGACGTCAATTTTTCTTTCCACAACATAAACCTAAAAAAATTAATGATTCTATCAATGATGAATTTTGGGTGATGGTTTTGCATGAAAAACTAATTCAGTTTTAAAGAAACTGTTAAACCCTCTGGAAAATTAGTTGAACTCATATTTTGATAATCCCAATTATGGTCAATCATATTTTGAAAATCCCAATTATGATCAATTATAGTTTGATAATCCCTATATTGATTAATGATTAATTACTTATTTCAGTATATCTGTACACCAATTATGCTCAATCATATTTTGATAATCCCAATTATGCTCAATTATATTTCGATAATCCCTATATTTATTAATGATTAATTACTTATTTTAGTATTTCTGTACACAAATTATGCTCAATCATATTTTGATAATCCCAATTATGCCCAATTATAGTTTGATAATCCCTATATTGATTAATGATTAATTACTTATTTCAGAATTTCTGTACACCATGCACATATTCATATATTACAATATTTATATTATCTTTAGAGAATTTTGTTACTGAATGGATATATATTCTAAATTAACCCATTATGACCATAGAATGCTTAAACAGACAAGTGGTCACCATTACAGAACAAAGCTACCGATGTGTAAAGTCCACCGGTACAACAAGTCTACCGTTACGTGAAGGTCACCGATACAGACAAGTCACCGCTATGCAAGCCTACTGATACAGACATGTCACTGTTATGCAAGCCTACTGATACAAACAAGTCACCGTTATGCAAGCCTACCAATACAAAAAAGTCACCATTATTCAAGCCTACCGTTACAGACAAGTTACCGAAGGAAGTCTACTGATACACTAAGGAAGCTACCGGTACATGAAGGCTACCATTACACGAAAGGTCACCTGTACATTAAGTCTACCTCTACCAATCAATTATACCGACAGACATGAAGTCTACCGATAGAAAGGCTACCGTTATACAAGAGGTTACCGATACAAAGACTTACCGATACACAAGGCTACCAATATCCAAAGCTACAGTTCCAGAGAATCTGACGCTGCCTTAATTTCTTTATATTTGTTTAATCTAACCAATGGTAATATCAGGTATATTTTAAGGCTCTTTCATTTATTTAATTAAGGTTGTTGGATGTCAGGTAACCGTACCTCGTACCTGCAAAAAGAAATCATTTCTTTTGCCGGAGCTCGTGCCATAAATATAAGAAGTCCCTTTTGCTCCAAAAACAAGAGAGGGGAAATACAGAAGTGATCTACAAGCAAAATACACAAGAATAGCTCATACAGATATACATGCACGACCAAGAAGACACAGAAGCTCATACACACTCACGCTTACTCAAGAAGAGTAGTGCACTTTCACGAGGATTTTGAAGAAATTCACCGACTACATATTCACTATATCTGAACCTGAATGTCAAGAAAATAACACTCTGTTTTTCCAGACAAAAACCAGAAGAGGACTCAGAACCATATTTGAACAATCCGACGGAGTCCAGAGCTATACTGCAATCACTAGAGCCATTATAAACTCTATATCATGCTCAGTGATTTATTGTTTACATTACGAGCAATGTGTGTCATCAGTTTTAATTTCCACATACACTGTCTCCGGAACCTTAACTGGAGGATCTGTAAATCCTCATTCAAACTCCTTATATCTTCTATTTCCCACTGTGTATAGTGGTAGAGGTTGTATGTGACCTGGACAGTGGTATTTTCTGTTGTTTTTATTTCCCACGAATAATTGTGGTAGAGGTCTTTGACCAGGATAGTTGTAAACTGTTGTGACCCTTGATCTAGGGTGTGGATCAAATTTATATAAATTTTTTAGAGGACTAATTCTAGGCTTGAGACTGAACCTCTTGGTTATATTTGCTATGATTTATTTAGTTTTATCTAAAACTTTTTATTCCGTTTCATAGTGCTTTAAAACATAAACTGTTTTTCAAAGTTACTCTGATAATTGAAATAGCAAGTGTTTGCATTATTTTTAAATCATTAGGTTAGTTTCAAAAGATAATCTGATCTTCTGATTAGATTAATTGGGAATTTATCAATCCCTTGAGAACCTAACTGAAAGTTTTCTTTAGTTCAATTTCACTACAATTTAATTAGTATTTTAAATTGGGGGATTTCAGTGAAAGATTTTAAAATAGAAACTTTAATTGGAACTCAATTCACCCCACCCCACTCTTGAGTGTCCACTCTGACCAACATTCTATATCATAGGATAAAATATTTTTTGAAGTACTCTATTTTTCAATTGAGATTTTAGTTGTATTTTAAAGTTCTTAAAATTTCTGTTATTTCTAAATTTGTATCTCCTTAAAAAAATATTTAACCTAGTTATCCTGGATAACAGACTTGAAGGTGTTTCTACTAACAGACCACCATTTTTCAATGGAAACAACTATGCTTAGTGGAAGATTAAGATGAAAAATCATTTAGAAAGCATGGGTTTTGATATTTGGACTGCCATATAATCAGAATATAAAATTCCTACTACTGTTAGATCTACTTGGAATGAAGCTACTAAGTTAACTTACAATAATAATTACAAGGCTATGAATGCTCTGTATTTTGACTTAGGAGATGAGTAATTTAATAGAATATCTTCTTATAAGATTGCATATGAAATTTGGGATACTATAAGTTTTTCTCTTAAAGGAACAACTAATGTTATGGAAATGAGATTGAACACCTATACTATTAAATATGATAATTTTAAGATGAAGCCCGATGAACCCATTTCTGGTATGTATCTCAGGTTTAACGAAATTTTCAATACAATGATCTCACTGGGAAATGATGTTCCATCAAATTAGCATATCATGAGAATATTGAGATGACTACCTGAATGATGGAGGGGCACGTCTGTTTCAATCAGAGAATCTTGTGAAATAGGTAAACTGCCAGTTAAGGATCTTATTGGTAGTTGATGATGTATAAAGAAGAACTTAAGGTAAACAAAGAAGAAGAAGATGAACCAAAAAGGAAGTAAGTTGCCTTCAAGATATCAAATTCAAAGAATAAGGATAAGGAGAATCTTCAAGCTGTAAGTGATAGCTCAAGCTGTGAAGAAAGTGAAAGTGTATCTAACAGTGATGCAGAAATGGCTCACATAGCTAGAAGATTTTAGAAGTTTTATAGGAAGAAGAAGTTTTTCAGAAAATCAAATTACAAATGTAAGTATGACAACAATGGTCACTGGAAAAAGGACTGGAAGAAATCTAACATATCAGATGAAGTTGTCTTCTATGAAGGAAAAAGAAAAGGACATATAAAAGCAGACTGTGCACAGCTGAAATACAAGTAGAAGTATGAGTATAAGGAAATAAGTATAAGAAAGACATGAAGGCAACGTGGAGTGCTTCTGAGGATAGCTCTAGTGAATCTGAAGCTTCTGAGACTAAAAACAGAAATAAGGAAAACATGTGTTTTTGACAAACACTTCTGAGGTACCATCTGAAACTCATGCTTTAAATTCTTATTAATCAAGAGATGATTCTGATTCTGAAAATATGTCAAAATGTGAATGGTTTGAATACTGTGATATGTTGGAAGAAACCTGTAATGAGTTGAAAGACAAACACAATGGTTTAAAGAAATAGTATGCTTCAACTATTATACATAAATCTGATCTTGACATAGAAATGTAAAAGAATGCTCAGTTTCATAAAGAAAATACTGAACTAAAATTGTCAAATGAGAAACTTAGGGAGGATTTAGAAAAATTCACAAATGGTAAAGATACTCTTACTCAAATGCTAGGTATGAAGATTGAACCTAGATATACAACTAGTATAGGATACCAACCTGGACAAAGAAAAATTACCAAAACTAGATTCATTTCTAAATCTGGACATAATGTAGATAGTTATAGTTCTGGAAGTTCATATGCTTCAACTAGTTATATTCATAGTGACAGATCCAACAAGGTTTATCATTCAAAATCTGTTGATTCTACAATCATTATGAGACCCATAAGATAAATTTGGGTACCTAAGGTTTTATTAGTTAACCTATCTGGACCTCAGAAAATATGTGTACCAAAATCATTTCCTATCTAAATCTATTTTGTAGGGAACTTTCTTAAAGAGCTCCTGTAGAAAGATTTGGTACTTGGATAGTGGATGTTCAAGACATATGTCAGGAAACTTCTCATGCTTTAAAAGTTTAGTCAGAGTTGATGGTGGTTTTTTCACTCTTGGTGATAATTATAAAGGGAAAATAATTGGCTTAGGCCAGATTGGTAACGCTAACTCAGTATTAATTTCTAAAGTTCTCTTTGTTGATGGAAATAAGTATAATTTACTATGTATTTCACAGCTATGTGATGATGGCTTTAATATTATATTTTAAAATGATTCCTGCAATGTTTTTAATTCTAAAAATGCTTTAGTATTTTCTGCTTTGTGAAATGAAAATGTCTATGCTGTTTCTTTAAATTCTTTAGCAATGAAAAATATTACTTGTTTAAATGCTTTTGATAAAGAGTCCTGGCTTTGGCACAGAAGATTAGAACACTGCAACTTACATTAACTTAGAAAACTTACTAGGAATAACTTAGTTAGAGACCTACCAAAACTTGAATTCCCAGGAGATAAAGTTTGTAATCCCTGTCAAAAGGGAAACAAACATAAAGTTTCTTTCAAATCAAAGAAATAAGTGTCAACTTCTCAACCTCTCAAGTTGGTTCACATGGATTTGTTTGGACCTTCTAGAGTTTCTAGTTTAAATGGGAAACCCTATGTCTATGTTCTAGTAGATGGCTATTCTTCATATACTTGGGTATATTTTCTAGCTCACAAAAGTGAATCTTGTTCTTACTTTGTTAAATATTCCAAGTCTGTAGAGAAGCTTAGTGGACTTAAGATTAAAACCTTGAGAATTGATCATGTCCAGGAGTTTTGAGAATCGTGAGTTTCAATCCTACTGCTCACACAATGGCTATAGTCAAAATTTCTCTGCCCCTAGGACACCTCAGCAAAACGGTGTAGTAGAAAGGAGGAATAGAACCCTTCAAGAAATTTCTAGAACAATTCTCCATGAGTACGACCTACCTGTTTATTTTTGGGCTGAAGCTGTCAATACAACTTGTTATATTATCAATAGAGTCTTGATCAGACCTATTCTTAAGAAGACCCCTTATGAGTTGTTGAACCATAGGAATCCTGAGGTTAACTACTTCAGAGTTTTTAGTTGCAAAGTCATTATTCTTAATACCAATGATAATCTTGAAATGTTTTCATCCAAGAGTGATGAAGGAATTTTCCTAGGTAACTCTATTTCTAGTAAATCCTATTGAGTATTCAATAAGAGAACCAAATGTGTGGAGGAATATGTTCACATAAAATATGATGAAACTGATCCACATGAACCTAAAACCTCTCTTGAAAATCTGGAAGATGATCTCTCTATTTTGAACCTTAATGATAAAGACAGTGGACCTTTAGTTAAAACATCCATTTCTGGAAATTTTCCAGATCCTGCATGTGTTGATTCCCAACCTATTGATGAACATGAAATCTCTAGCCCTACCTTTTCGAGACCAACTAGGATTCTAAAAACCATCCTTTAGATGTTTTTATAGGTAATCTAGATAGAGGAACACAGACTAGAGCTTCTCTAAGAAATCAGGTTGAACATCAAGCCTTTCTTTCACAGTTAGAACATAAAAATATCAATGATTCTACCAATGATGAATTTTGGGTAATGGCTATGCAAAAAAAATTAATCAATTCGAAATAAATAAAGTCTGGGAATTAGTAGAAAGACCAAAAGACACTTTAACCATAGGCACCAAGTGGGTGTTTAGAAACAAAGTTGATGAATATCGAAATATCATTAGAAACAAATCTATACTCGTTGCACAAAGTTACAATCAAGAAGAAGGAATTGACTATGAGGAAACCTTTGCAGTTGTAGCTATGTTAGAGGTAATTAGGATCTTACTTTCCTTTTCATCACATCTGAATTTCAAGTTTTATCAAAAGGATGTGAAAATTGATTTTCTAAATGTTTTTATTGTTGAAGATGTTTTTGTAGAACAACCACCTTGTTTCTCAAATCCTCACATTCAAAATCATGTTTTTAAACATTATAAAGCATTATATGGTTTAAAACAATCTCCAAGAGCTTGGTATGAAAGACTTACAAATTTTATTACTTCAAAAGGATTTACAAAATGAATTTCTGATCCCACTCTTTTTATAAAAAGAATTTCAAAAGATGTTTTAACAGTACAAATCTATGTTGATGATATAATTTTTGGATCTTCTAAAAATTCTTTATGTACAGATTTTTCAAAGGTTATGAAAAATGAGTTTGAAATGAGCTTAATGGGAGAGCTAAAGTACTTTATTGGATTTCAAATCTTTCAAACTAAATATGGTATTATTTTAAATCAAAGTAAATATAATAAGGATTTATTAAAACGTTTTGGTTTGGATAGTATGAACGGAAGTGATACACCTATGAGTACCCACTATAAATTAGATATTGATGAAACTGGGAAACCAGTAGATCAAACTAATTACAGAGGTATGATTGGGAGTTTACTTTATCTTAATTCTAGTCGACCTGATATTACTTTTAGTGTATGTATGTGTGCTAGATTTCAAGCTAACCCTAAAGAGTCACACTTACTTGTTGTTAAAAGGATTTTTAAATATCTTAAATATACTGCAAATTTGGGACTGATTTACCCAAAAGGACAATCATTTGATTTAATAAGTTATTCAGATGCTGACTTTGCTGGATGAAAGTTAGACAGAAAGAGAACATCTGGAACATGTCATTTACTTGGAAAGTCCCTAGTATCATGGTGTAGTAAGAAACAGAACTCGGTTGTGTTATCTACTGCTGAAGCAGAGTATATAGCTACTGGTAGTTGTTGTGCACAGATTCTGTGGATGAAACACACTTCATTGATCTATGGATTTGATTTTAAACAAGTTTCATTTAACAGTGATAACACTAGTGCGATCAACATCTCGAAGAACCCTGTGTCTCACTCTAGAACCAAACACATTGATGTTAAACACCACTTTCTAAGTGATCATTATCAAAGAGGTGATATAACTCTTGAATTTATAGGCACTGAACTCCAATTAGCTAATATTTTCACTAAGACTTTATGTTCAGAAAGATTAAGTTTCATTATACACGAATTAGGAATGATAACTTACTCTTAAACTATTAGGATAATCCTCACTGTTAGGATAAACCTCACCATTAGGATAAACGTCACCGTTAGGATAAACCTCACCGTTAGGATAAACTCCACCATTAGGAAAAACCTCACCCTTAGGATAAACCTCACCGTTAGGATAAACATCACCATTAGGACAAACCTCACCGTTAGGATAAACCTCACCGTTAGGATAAACCTCGCCGTTAGGATAAACCTCACCCTTAGGATAAACCTCACCGTTAGGAAAAACCTCACCGTTAGAAAAAACCTCACCGTTACGATAAACCTCACCGTTAGATAAACCTCACCGTTAGGATAGACCTCACCGTTTAAGGACACCTCACCGGTACATCTCTCGCGGTGTTTTAAATTTTCATATTAAGGTCGAGACATCGATTTTTTTTAATATGAGATTTATTTTATATCTAAATCCAAAATGATATTAAACCCAACTCTAGACATCACTCAATCATCGAGAACCCGTCTGTTCGAATCCCTCCTACCTAAAACCTCTCAAGCTCGCAAAACCCTAGGCCTCAGAATCTGAAATGGCCCGTGTGAAGAGACCCTTAGTGGATGAAGGGAGTGATGAGCCGTAAGTTAAGAAGCATAATGTAACCAATGATGGTGATAGTGGAAGAAGTAGAGGTGTTGTTTGAAGGAATCCTGTGAATCCACCTTTTTCTAAGCGATAAATTGAAGTAGAAAAGGAGTTATGTGCGGAATGGATGTTGGAAAGAAAGTCCTTGATTCTGAAGATTTTACAAGAGCAAGGATGGGTCGAATGATTCATGAACAATAATGGACCGTTCTATCCAGTACTGGTAAAAGAGTTTTATGAGTTTGTCTGTTTTGAGACATTAGAAGAGGAGAATATGATGATTTCCTTTTTGAATGGTCAAAAGTTTTCATTTTCATCAGTTGAATGGGATGATAACCTTAGTGTTCCTCATAGTGGTGATTATGGATTTTATTCAAAATCCATACCTACTACTAGTGACTTTTTTGATTATGAGGATGCCTTGTTAGAATGGACATGAAATGCAACTCCTAGAAAGGTCATTGCTGCAGAAATGGCAAGGGAGGATCAACTAATTTTCAAGTTCATTCAGCATATGATTATTCCAAGGAGAGGAGATTTTTCTACTCTCAGATTTCAGGATATTTATTTGTTGTATTTTTTAAATCATGGAGTAAAGGTGAATTTGTGCATATTGCTAATGATTCAGATTGACGATATGACTAGACCGAATTCTAAGTCCAATGCACTTTTCTTTTCTAAGTCGATTCATATTATGTTGAATGCAAAGGAGGTAGCTGGACCTCAAGATGAAATTCTTGTGGTTAAGGATAACTTTTGCATCACCAGGACTGTTTGTATGTTTATGAAAGTTAGCTGGAAACCTTGGAAGAAATAATGGGTTAATGATGAAGGTAAAATCTATGACAAGTACACTCCTGTGGACAATCCTTCTAGACCAAAGGATGTGAGGGATCCTGGTCCTAGACCAGATGAGCCAGAACCGGTCTACAATGATAATTAAGCTGAAACTGAGGAGGAAGAGACATCAGTTGAGGAAGGAGGAGACCCAGATTTTCCTCCTAGTGTTGTGCATCAAAATATTTCTTATGGAGCAGCTAGCCCTCTAAAATAACTACTATGGAGAGAATCTGTTTTAAATGATAGTGATACTGAGACCACATAAGAAGAAGAAGAAGCATATCAGTATGTTGTTACAGACACCTTTGAATAGGAATAGGCAACCGAATCTGATCATTTTGTTAATAGAGAAAAGGAGGCTGATGATGAAGTAGATGATGAGGAAAATGAAGAAGAAGAGCTCAGTTTGAGCCCTCTGATAGACAGTACAATCAAGATAGTGCCTGATGAAGAAGCAGAAGTAGAATCTGTTGATGAGATAGTCATTGAAATATCAGAGCAAATGGTTATTGAATCTACTGATGTAGTAGAGGAGGTTGTGGAGTTACCACGAGCAGAACAGTTGGAGGAGACTCCTCAGGTGAATGCTTTATGTGAGGGGGAGCATCTTGGTTCAGTTTCTGTGTTGTATGACATTGTAGGTTGGACATCAGATCGACGATATATGGTTCTTGGACTTAATTATGGATATTATGATGAGGAAGACCATCCACAAAGGGAATCAGTTATCCTACCTATTGTGGCCGAAAATATGGCAACCAAGGAGGACCTTGAGTCCTTAAAGGCTGAAATTAAAGAAGCACTGAGAGAATCAGTGACAAATTTGAAGAAAATCCTGGTTGATGAAATGAGGAGTGTGGAGAAATATCTGGAGCTATCACTGGGATGTGCTGTGTCTAGTCCAGTGAGGGAAATTATGGATGAAGTTAATGAATGCCATACTCAAATTGAGAGTTGGACAGGAGCTATGGTTGCTCTAAGGAATTTGATTGCTTCATTGATTTCCATGAACAGTTCTCAAACCCAAGTGAATACTGATATCAGATATATCAAAGAAGTATTCAAGAAGTTTGTGGACATTTTTGAGGCTTTTAAGAATTCAGTCAAAGAACATTTGAATAGTCAAGATGATATTGTTCAGAAGGTGGTTTGCAATCTGACTCAATCTTTCAAGGAGAAATTAGCTTTCTCAGTTAAACCCCTTCCTTCATCAAGCGTCACTGTGAACCTTGACCAGATCAGAACTATTATCCAGGAGGATTTGGCTAAGGCCAGTACTAGTGGAACCTCAGATACTCAGATCCTTGCTACCACAAGGGAAGTTAGTAGTTTTGTTCGTGATCACCTATGGGCAGCTACTGCTTCTCAACAGGCAATTAAGAATAAGGTGGATGCTTACTTTGAGAAGGTCTATACCAAGAATCAAATGAACAATAATTTCAAGATCTTGATGGAGAATATGAAGTTGCCTCCAGTGACTCAAGCTTTCAGAGAACAGGTAAGTAAGCTCTGGGAGCTTACTCCTGCCTTGGATATATTCATTGAAAATCGAGATGATTCTATGTCTGCAATGCAGAGAGGAGGTAGTATTGTTATGGATTTCAGGAACCAGTTTCTCCCATTCAGGCATGTGAATGCCTGAACTGTGATTGTACCTCCTGCCCTTCCTACCTCTGCCTCTGCCTCTGGGAGTACACCTCAGTTGACTCCAGTTCTGGCTATTCGAAGCATGACACCTATGATCCCATATAAGAGCACAAATTTTAGATCTGGTACAGTTTTAGTGGCTGGACCTCCAGTTGTTCCTTCAGCTATTCCCAATCCATCTACCCAATCTGAACCTGCATCCTCTTCTATTCCTAAGGTAAAGACACCTATTCAAGAAGAAGATTGAGTGATTCTGGATGTTTTTTATAGGATTCATTTTTTTGTAATACTGACTTTATCAGTTTGTACCTTTTGTGATTAATGAAAATTTACTCTTACATTCTCTAATTTACTATGTTTATGTGTAATATGTTCTCTATTAGTCTCTAAATTTATCTGATTCTACCCTTTCTTTTGTTAATCACAAAGGGGGATAAAATGAAACTAATGAGAACTAGGAGTGCAATTGAAAGGGGGAGAAAAATGAGAACATTGTTTTAATGTTTTTTTAGGAAATTTTTCCACTGACACCATGTTATTTTTCATAATATTTTGGCATAAGTTGTGATTATCAAAAAAGGGTAGATTGTTGAACCCTATGGAGAATTAGTTGAACTCATATTTTGATAATCCCAATTATTCTCAATCATATTTTGATAATCCAAATTATGCTCAATTATAGTTTGATAATCCCTATATTGATTAATGATTAATTACTTATTTCATTATTTCTGTACACCAATTATGCTCAATCATATTTTGATAATCCCAATTATGCTCAATTATAGTTTGATAATCCCTATATTGATTAATTATTAATTACTTATTTCAGTATTTTTGTACACCAATTATGCTCAATCATATTTTGATAATACCAATTATTCTCAATTATTGTTTGATAATCCCTATATTGATTAATGATTAATTACTTATTTCAGTATTTCTGTACACCATGCACATATTCATATATTAAAATATTTATATTATCTTCAGATAAATCGGTTACTGAATGGATATATATTCTAACTTAACCCATTCTTCTAATAGAATGCTTAAACAGACAAGTGGTCACCGTTACAGAACAAAGCTACCAATGTATAAAGTCCACCGATACAACAAGTATACCGTTACGTGAAGGTCACCGATACAAAGAAGTCACCATTATGCAAGCCTACTGATACATACAAGTCACCGTTATGAAAGCCTACTGATACAAACAATTCACTGTTATGGAAGCCTACTGATACAGACATGTCACCATTATTCAAGCTTACTGTTACAGACAAGTTACCGAAGGAAGTATACCGATACACTAAGGAAGCTATCAGTACCTGAAGGCTAACTTTACATGAAAGGTCACCGGTACATTAAGTCTACCGCTACCAATCAAGTGTACCGACAGACATGAATTCTACTGATAGAAAGGCTATTGTTATACAAGAGGTTACCGATACAAAGACTTACCGATACACAAGGCTACCGATATCCAAAGCTACCGTTCCAGAGAATCTGACGCTGCCTTAATTTCATTATCTTTGTTTAATCTAACCAATAGTCATATCAGGTATATTTTAATTCCCTGACATTTATTTAATAAAGGTTGTTGGATGTCAGGGAACCATACCACGTACCTGCAAAAAGAAATATTTTTTTTTCCGGAGCTCATGCCATAAATATAAGAAGCCCATGTTGCTGCAAAAAAAGAGAAGGGAAATACAGAAGTGATATACAAGTGACATACAGAAGAAGAGATCATACAGATATACATGCACGACAAAGAAGACATAGAATCTCATACACACTCACGCTTACTCAAGAAGAGTTGTTCACTTTGACAAGGATTTTGAAGAACTTCATTGACTACATATTCACTATCTTTGAACTTGGATCTCAAGAAAACGACACATTGTTTTCTAGAAAAAAACCAAAAGAGGACTCAGAACCATTTCTGAACAATCCGAAGGAGTCCAGAGATACACTACAATCACTAGAGCCATTCTAAACTCTATATCTTGCTAAATGATTTGTTGTTTACATTACGAGTAGTGTGTGTCATCAGTTTTAATTTACATATACACTGTCTCCAGAACCCTAACTGGAGGATTTGTAAATCCTCACTCAAACTCCTTATATCTTCTATTTCCCACTGTGGATAGTGGTAGAGGTCGTATGTGACCTGGACAACTGTATTTGCTGTTATTTTTATTTCCCATGAAGAACTGTGGTAGAGGTCTTTGACCTGGACAGTTGTAAACTGTTGTGAACCTTGATCCAGGGTGTGGATCAAATTTATATAAATGTTTTTGAGGACTATGTCTTTGCATGAGACCTAACCTCTTGGTTATATCTGCTGTACTTTATTTAGTTTTATCTAAAACCTTTTATTCCGCTACTAAGTGCTTTAAAACATAAACTATTTTTCAAAGTTACTATGATAATTGAATTAGCAAGTGTTTGCATTATTTGTAAATCATTAGGTTAGATTCAAAAGAAAATCTGATCTTCTGATTAGATTAACTGGGAATTAATCAATCTCATGAGAACCTAACTGAATGTTTTCTTTATTTAAAATTCACTACAATTCAATTAGTATTTTTAATTGGGGGATTTCAGTGAAAGATTTTAAAACAGAAATTTTAATTGGAACTCAAATCACCCCCCCTCTTGAGTGTCCACTCTGACCAACAGAAACAATTTTTGGAGACTTGTTGAAAAAACCAAAGTCATATTTACCATAGGTAATAAATGGGTGTTGAGAAATAATGAATAAAAAGTTGGTAAAATAGGTTGAAACAAGGATAGATTAGTTTCATAAGGCTATAGTCATGAAGAAGGAATTGACTATGAGGAGACATTTCCACCTATTTCCAGACTTGAAGCCTTCAGAATCTTGTGTGCTTATACTACCCATATGGATTTCAAACTATATCAAATTGAGGTCATGAGTGAATTACTGAATGGGTATATAACTAATGATGTTTTTGTTGAATGACCTCATAGTTTCATAAATCACCACATTCCAAATCATGTTTTCAAATTATCAAATGCATTGTATGGTTTAACACTAGCTCCAAGATGTTGGTATGATAGATTTTGTAGTATTCTAATTTCCAAATATTTTACAAAAGGTATAGTTGATCCTACACTTTTTATAAAACATGTTTTCAATAATTTTTTAGTAGTTCAAATTTATATAGATGGTATTAGTTTTGGATCATTAGAAAGTTCTTTATTTATTGTACTTTCAAAAATGATGCAGAATAAATTTGAACGGAGTTTAATGGGTGAACTAAAATTCTTTAATGTATTTCAAATCCTTCAAAATAAATATGGTCTGATTTTAAATCAATGAAAATATTCTAAGGATATTCTAAAACATTTGGGTTTGGATAGAACTAAATGTAGTGATACTCCAATAAGTATTACTTTTAAGTTGTATGTTGATAATGATGGAAACCCTATTGATCAAACCACAAACACATGAATGATTGGAAGCTTACTATGCATAACTACTAGCTGACCAGAAATTATGTTTAGTGTATGTATGTGTGATTGTTTTCTTGAAAAGCCTATGGAATCTCATTTAAATGATGTAAAAATGATTTTCAAATTCAACAAAAAAGAATCCAATCTAAGACTATTCTAACCCAGAGGACAAAAATTTGAGTCATTTAGTTATGATGATAAAAATTTTGGTAGTTGTTAGTTAGATAGAATAATCACCCCTGGAACATGTCAATTTTTAGGCAAGTCTCTTGCATCATGGTGTAGTAAGAAACAAATCTATGTTCAACTATCTACATCTGAAGAATAATATATAGCTACTGGTAGTTGTTTTGAAAAAATCATGTCAATGGAACAGACATTACTAGATTATGGATTACAATTTAAGAATGTACCAATAAATTGTGGTAATAAAAGTGCAATTATTATCTCAAAAAATCATGTTTCACACTCTAGGAAAAAAACATATTGATGTAAGACATCACTTTTTGAGAGATAATTATCAAAAATTTGATATCAGTTTGAAATTCATTAAAATTTATTGTCAACATGCTGAAATAATCTCCAAACCAATAAATTCTTAAATGATATATTACATCATATTTGAATTAAAAATGATAAATCTTATGTTGAAAGTGTACTGTCTCACTATATACTATTTCACAGTTAATTGTTCCACAAGTCGCTGTCTTGAGATTTCTGTCTCACTCTCAAATTTCTATAGTTTACTGTCTTGAAGATTCTATTTCATGTTTTCAGTCACATGGTTAATGTCTCTTAGTTACTATCTTATACATACTGTCTCAAGTATTATGGTTGCACAGTGTAGAGACACACCGTAAATGTCAAACCATAAAAACTTGTTCCGTTCTCACTATGAATACCTATTCTGGTCTCACCGTAATGAAACTTTTTCGATTTATTTGAATTTTAATACAAATATAGTTATGTTTATTATTTTACTATATTCTTCCATCGCCTTTAAATTCATGACGCATGATATCATTAAATAAAAAAACAAAATAGGATTCACTCTTTTTATTACTCGAGATCTCTTTTCTCAAAACCTAAACCATTCTCTCTCAAACCATAATACTTCCTTGATATTATTATCTCTCTTGAAAAACTTGTTGAATGCCCAGAATGAAGCACCCAACGTCTTGAAATCATTAGAAGGTCATATCTATGAATAAAGTGAAAAGATCATTGATGTTAGTGCTAGAAGGACCACTGAACCCAAACCTCGTTAGTAGAATAGTGGTAATAGAAAAGGAAATATTCCCTAAATGGTTGCTGTCAGTTAAGACATTAATGATGAATGTATTGAAAGAGTAGGGATCGATGGATTGGGTCAAAAAGGATATAAGGCCAATTTATCCAAATATTATTGCTTAGTTCTATCAGTTTGTAATGTTTTAATTTGATACAGGATATGATTTTGTTGGGAGAAGATGGATTAATGGACAAAGATATACCTTTTCCTAGTGATTTTTGGATTCCCGCATAGGGATATCTCATGAATGTTTTTTAGGACTACTAGAGAGGTCCTCCTCCACATAGTGATATCTTTGTTTTGGAAGAATTTTTGGGAAGCATGACTAAAAACAATAATAAAATAAGTGTTATTATTGCTGAGTTAGATGGTGAAACCATATTGGTGTTTATGATTATTAAGATTCTGATTAGTCCTAGAAAATAATATGATGCTACCCTTAAATATTAGGCTGTATTTTTTATACATCTTATGAGTAATGGACAAAATATTACCCTGTTCAAGTATTTTATACGTCATATGTGTGAGTTTGTTAAGACAACTTCAAAGTATACCTCCATATTCTACTCTAAGTTAATCATTGCTATGTTATTTTCAAAATTAATGGTTGGACCAAATTAAGAATCCATCATGGGATTTCAATTCAATGCCTAAAAGGATACAGTCAAAATCATAATAAAATAGTTCGATTCCATGGAAAAAATCATGGTTAGAGGATAAAAAATGTTATATGAAAATTTTAATCTAGCTGAGCGTCCTTAAAAACCTTAGAGCATATCTAATCCCGGTTTTGAACTAGATGAAATTGTTGAATATCGTATTTATGAGGAAGAAGAGGTAGTTATTGCACCTCTAGAAGAAACTATCTTGGATAATGAAGATAATGAACTTGTTCTTCAAAACATTGTAGAGAAGGAAGAAACTGTTATTGAAAGAAGTATTGATTTAGAAGATAAACCTGCTTCTAGAAAAAATTATGTTGTTAAAAAAAGGGAATACATCTTCTTGATGAGCATTTAGAAGAATAAATTTCTCTTAATAAAGAAATTTTTTTTGAAGTACATTTGGAAGAAAATTTTAATCCTGAAATTATCCATTATGTTGAGGAACGAATGGAACAAGACTTCTATCTAGCTAGAAATGAAATGGGAGAGTTTTGGAGTTGATATTTTTAAACTGGGTAAGGGAAGTAAATATCTTGGTCCATTATGTGATGAAAATGTTGAGGGGGATATGATCTATATTATAGAAAGTGTTAAAATTATTGATCCAGTTTATCAAAATAACGTGGATACCTTGTATAAGTTCCCTTGCTACTTTGATGTGAATGATACCCAAGAAGCCTCTATTAAAGGAAAATACCTATCTATTTTTTTCAATTGAATCCTATTTCATCTGTAGATATAATATCTATAAAGGAAACTAAGCCTTTATCAACTCATGTTGTTTTACCTTCTTAACAATCTCTTACTTTTGTGAGATAGGGTGATTTCAAAGCCCTTGGAGCTACTTTATTTGATGGAGTTGAAAAGCTCATGAACACCCAACCGGCTCCTATAACAAACCTATGTGACATAGATGATTCATTTCTATTAGAGAAGTTCATATGGGAGATTCATCCAAAATTATTCAAGAAATTCAAGAGTTATGAATTGAGAACAGATGGATAAGTGATGATGTGGAGTATCTCCAAGATATGGTTGAAAATATGAAAAAAGTCTTCTAATCATGGAAAGAACTTCTTTCTCATCCTGTTGAGGATGTTAGTGGTCAAATTATACACCATGTTGTCTCTATAATTCAACTAAACATGAATCCATTAGCTCAAATTGTGGCTAATAGAAATAAGAATATAGTTCAAGAGATGTCTGACCTTGTTATCCGTCTCAAAGAACTGACTATTGAGTATAAGGGATGTCTACAGAAATTTTTGAATCAACTAAAGTCCCTCAAATCAACAGTTACATCCTCTAGTTCCTATTGATAGTCATATCAATTCGTTGATAGTGATCTGCTCAGAACTATAGTAATGGAAGAAAATCATTCAGTTTTCAGTGGTTTTGACATGTAGAGTCAATAAAATGTTGTCAAGAATTGTGATACAGTTCTTGATTTGGTGTGGATTCATTAAAATATTGCACATGATGATTAGGAAGAAATTACTAAGAAATTGGATTTCTAATTTAATTGGAATTTCTCTAAGCATTATTTGACCAATAATTTAAAATATCTTATAGAGAATTTGAAAATCCCACCTATCACTCAAGAATTCAAGAATAAATTTCAAAATATGAACTATTTCACTCCCCTATTGGACAAGTTCATGGAGTAAAAAGATGATTTCAAGAAGGAATTGCAGTATGGTGGTGAGATTGATACTGACTTCATTCAGTTGTTGAAACTGAATATTCATGTGTAGAGAACTGCAATTTTGGCTCCTGTATTTTCACACTTGTGGGCTATACTCCACATGTTTTAATGTTGTTTTAATGATCAAAAATCATGTACATTTTTTTCATATTGTTAATATTATTTAATTTGATTCAAATCATGTGTAGATATTGTTTGTTTATTTATGTTTAAATAATCATCAACTAAATCCTGTTAATTCTAATTCATTTTTGATTATTGTGAACTATAATTATCATTGTTAAATAATTAATTCTTATATGAATGATTAAGACTAATTCATTCTTTGAATATTACTTCTTAAGTCAGTTTACAAATATTTGGCTTGGTCTGAGATATCATGAGTTTTTACTTGGTTCTAGTTTTCTTACAAAGGAACTAGACCCCGTGACCCAGACACCATGACCCAGACACCATGACCAAGACACCCTGACCCAGACACTATGACAAGGTTCAGATCTCATGATGTCTGTGACACAAATTCCATGATACCATCATTAAGACACCATTTGATGTTTTTGAAAATAACTAGACACTGTGATTCTAACACCACATCTGTGCTAATAGTTCCTAATATTAACACAACTACGCCATCATGATAATCTCTGCTCTCAATGGAAAAGAAGAATACACCATTTTGTGGTGGCACTGTTTCCATGTGACACCGTCTCTAGAAAGACTATGACACCATTCCATAATCTGTTTTTTCATTTTCAATATAACATCTAATGGTCATATTTGAGTCCAATAAAGGCATTGACATAATTAATGATTTTTTTAGACATGTCACCTGACTGTGTAATGTACCAGGTGTAGGATACATGCATCATGTTAGCCCAAATGCGTGCACCCGCAATTAAAAATGAATATAAACTGAGATGCAAAAATACCGAGAAGAAGATCAGAAGATTCATGAATATTTTTAGAAGAGTGAACAAATACATGCAACAAGATATAGGTGAAGAACACACGAAGAACTCTCGATCTAAAGGATCAACCACTATAGATCAAAATCAAAATCATATTCATAGTACCATATCCATGAAAAACATGTTCTAGATCGAACTAGAATCCATAGCACTAGACTTGCGATACTCTATTTCTTACAAGTGTACTCGATACTTGTATCAACATCATCCTACAAGTCTAAAGCTTCATATAATGACAATCATAGAACTTTTAACCTTATCGCATCATATTTTATCAATTTTTTATTGTTTTTATCTTTTGAGAAGTTTGTGTGTGTCTGTATTAAAACACACACTGTCTATTGCACTAAACTGATGGATACAAGATATCCTTACACTAATTTTTATTTATATTTTTTTAATCCCACAAATAAATGTGGAAGAGGTCATTGTGTGACCTGGTAGTATATACCCATGAAGAACTGTGCAAGAGGTCATTTGACCAGGACAATCATGTGCACTATTGTTTACCCCGATCTAGGGTGTGGATCACGTTTATTAATATAAACTACCTAGTTTCAGGTGATCACCAAGTGGATTAGATTATGTCTCATCTTGACACTAAACCACTTGGTTTATCTGCTATGTATTCGAATTTAGTTTTTCTTCACATTACTATATATTTTAAAAAAACTACATTTTACTTCGATTGTTCGTCTTGGATAGAAGTTATAACTGATTTTAATTATCATAATAGCTTCAAAAGAAGTATTAATAACTCATATTGATGTTACTGAGAATTAATCAATCTTATAAGAGGTTATTTGAATAATAAAACCTTTATAAACATATTACCTTGATTAAATGGGATGTAATCAATTTTATTGGGGAAACTTTTTATGGAAAAAATTTTAATATAAAATTTTAATAAATACTCAATTCACCCCCCCCCCCTCTTGAGTACTCTACTCTGACCAACATGAATAATAACACTATTGTTGTGGAAGTTATTCATGAACATAATATATTTCTATTAAAACATTGAAATTTAATATATATTTTTGTGGATTCAATAAATTTTTATAGAATTAATTAATTGACATATGAATCACATTATTTTCAAGGGTGAACATCAATTTGGTCATGTACACAACATAAAAAATTTAATAAATATGTTTTGTGAATTTATAATTTCATAAAAAATTAAATATATTTCATCAATATTTAATTTTAGAAAAAGAAAAATAATTCATAACTAAAAATTATGAAAATATATCCATTGGATAATTTCTACCATATGATTTCAAAAATGATATATATATTCACAAAATAATTTCCTTAAAATCTAAAATTTTAATAAAAAAATCATATTTTTTGAAAAAAAATACTCGTTTTTATGACACTAACACTTTCTAGAGATTAAAATAATTATTTTGGACAAAATAGGACTATATAATCATTAAAATTCAAATTTAAATTATTTAATAAGAATATATCATTAAAATAAAATAAAATTTAATAAATTATTTAAATAATCAAAAAAGGGTGATTTAATTGTAACTACGTATATATAACAAAAATTCCATTTTTATTTCATCATATAAAATATATTTTTTATCAAACTCATTAATTATTTATAATGTTATAATAAAAGCGAAAAAATATAATTATTAATTTCTCTAAAAGAAAATATAAAAATTATTGAAAATTGGTTCTTGATACATAACCCCTTATTAATCCAGACAAATCTCTAAGGGTTAGCATTGTGATGGTAACACCTTCTTGGGATTGTTCATCAAATATTGATTTGGACATCATCTTTATATGATTGAACATATCCTATAAATAGGGTTCAATAATGTAACATTTTTGTATTCCTATATTGGTATTGGCCATGGGAAAATCCCAATGATGTCATCACACGCTAAATATTTAATTAATGGGAGTTATAGGGTATGATCCTACTGTTCAAGGACATTTCTTCTTTTTTATGTGTCAATTGGATTTAATCATAAATAATAATATATACTAATCATAATGGTAACTCTGAAATAAATATATTATCATTTGTTATGATTCATAATGGTGTTCCAAATCTAATAGTTCGTAACAATCTAAATGATCCAATTTTTTGAAATTATTTTCTATAACAACATTAACTAATACGGTCCTAATTGATTGAAAATGTGATTTTATTTTATGAATGTTTTGATAATCACATTCTTCCCTAAAAAATAAATTCAATATTTCAAAATACATTAACATACCCTAACTTATATATGGTTATATTTGTTTCAACAGTAATTCAGTTACCCATGTTTCTTCTTGTAACATGTTGTTCTTTCATAGAAATATGACCAAAATATATTACTTTTTTTATTGAAATATATCTCTATAATCTAATATCTTCATCAGATACTCCTCATATAATGATCATTCTCCAAGGGTAAAACTTATGGGTTCACTGTATGTGATAGTTCTGGTATGTATTTCATCAAGTGGGATAAATTAAACACATTATGTACTTAAGATAGGTTATGTCGGTGTGATGTTTATAAGAAAAGAACCTATTTTAAACTAATGTTAACAAAGGTTTTTTTATATATAGGAATCTGTTTTCCCCTATTACCAAACATCATGAATTCCTTACATATCAGTATAAAAAAGAAGAAATTATCTCTAACCTCAAATGATAGGTTATGTAAATTATTTCATGTATATATTCTCTATTAAATATTTGATGTTTTCATATGTCATTTAATTATTTGAACCTTCTATATCATCTCTTTTTTAAGATCAATTATCATCATTTTCCACTCTCAAACATCATTACAATATGTTATATTACAAAACCTATTCCCAAAATGATTCTCCAAAGGTAATATTTAAATTCTAGAAACAAATAATAATAATAATAATAAATCCACTTGTGGAATTTTTTGATCTCAATATGATAGGAAGTCCTTCGAACATGATCTAATATTATATTAGTGTTTGATTATATCTCTCAGACTATACATCTATAACAACCTATGATTTTTTGAATTATTGTTTTTTTCAAATTAATTTATTTGTTTTAATATTCTCCATTTAACATAACGCTATATATATATATATATGAAAACACTAAGTCAAACATTCCTTTCACCCGATATGAACATGGATTTTTCTACACACAACACTTACATGTATTTTTCTAAATGGAACACAGACTTGGATTTGGATACAAGAGATAAGAAATTGGTATTTTCTATAGGCAACACCGACTTGGCCAACACTACACACAATATTGAGTATCTACAAAACATCATATTGTTGTTATAACTATCTCGATGAGGTAGTTAAAACCTTTATGTTAAAAAAATTGTGATATGAATAGTAATAACCAATTCTTGAATATTTTTAAAACGGATATATGTATAATATATTTATGAGGAAAAATATAATTTTTTTGTAAAGTCTTCATATGTTTAATAATAGTATTTTCTAAAATAAACTACTTTTCATGTCCTTATAATAATGAAAAGAATTAATTTTAGACACATATATAAATTTAATTTTATAAAATGAAATTGTTTTTTGATTTTATAATACCAAATTATCTTATGATAAATTTTTGTATTTTTCTGATAAAAGTCATTATTTGATGAATAGTTATGTATAATACATTTTTGTTAGTAATAGCATTTTTCATAATAAATTTTTAATGTTAAAATATAAATTCATTTTTAAGTCAAAATTGATAAATTATACAATTTGTAATACAATTTATTTCATTATAGTCAATTTCACATAGAAATTGAATATAAAAAAATAGCAATATTTTGAACATTTTCTACATTGAAAAACTGTAATTTCATCCCTTCTTTGGGATTTGCTGCAATATAAATTTTTCAACATGAAATAATTAAATTTTGAAAAAACGACATAAAACGTTGTAATTAGTATTGTATTTAGATTCTAGTTATATAATTTTATCTTTTAAAAAAAACTATTAGTATAAGTGATTAAAATTAATCAAAAAAATTTAGGTCAAATTAAAATTAATTTGCGACTAAACCATAATACTAGGGTCCCAAATGACCCAACCACATGACAAACGTACATTTTATGATGATATTATTTCCATAAAACTTATATTTTTGTTTCAGTTTTTATTTTGTTTTTTATTGTAAGAACATGTTTAAACCTAACATGTTTTCGAACAATCCAAGGGAGTCTTTTTCCTCCACTATAAAAGGTCCTCACCTCTACCTATTCATCACTCCTATAAAACCCATTAGGTATATCTAATAAAATTCCAATAAACTTATCAAAACACTTCTTTTACTCCAATAAGCATCTCCTTTGGTAGAAAGAAATTCATTGAATCCTTTTGGAAAAATCCAAAAGAAGATACCCAATTATATGGTAACATCTTTTCTCAAGATCCATTATTTTATTTTCATTTTCCACCAAATATATTATATTTATTCCTAGCTTGAATAAAAACACCAATATCATAAATATACTTCTATTTTGTTGTTGTAATATTTCTACATACGCTTACACAAACATCAATCTAGTGGCCAACGAACTTACTATTTATGGGAATGGTGATCTACCACCTCACTAAACAATGTTCTTCCTTTACTACCTGTCATGGTGGAAATTATTATGGAAAATATATTTATATATATATAATATTATTTATTATGTCTTGATGACTATTTATTCATTTTAAAACACATATCATTTTTACATTCAATTTTGTGTAAATATGATAATTTCTTTGAGGAAGGGTGTACTACTACCCCCTCGAAGTGATTTCATTAGTTCTCACACTACATGGAATGTATTATTTATGGGATTAGTAAAATTATATTATATATATGATATTATAATTTTATTGGAATAATATATATATATATATATTTCATGTACTTTTTTCTTTAAATACGACAATAAAAAATGGAAACAGTGTAAATTGGTATGCATGGATTACCATCTCCACGAATGGTGTATTCCATTTCATATATCTATTATATATATATTGTTATAATACAAATATAATTAATATAAATGAAAATTATTTATTTTTTTATATTTTTTAAATCATTATATAAGTATAAGGACCCATGATATAATAAATTAAGACCCAAGTGAAAAAATATGAATAATACTGGAAGCGTAACATTAACATGAAATAGAAAAAAAGAGGGTAATATAAAGTAATAATAAATAAATATATGGTATTAGATATAACAATAATATTTTTTAAAATACATTAAATAAATTTATATTTTTTGTAGAGAAGTTTTGAATGAGTATGAGGGGAGTAAAGACACAATATTTGGGGATTTCATCCCACTTTTTATTTTAATGGATAGTGGATGTTCCAGGCATATGACTGGTTATAAAGTTTTTTTGAAAATATTATCAAGACAAAAGGAGGAAAATTAACTTTCGGAGATAATGCTCAGGGATAAATTATTTGTATTTGTAACATTGTTCTTCTTGAAAAAAAATTGATTTAAAATGTTTTATTTGTTAAGGGTCCTAGGCATAACCTCATTAGCATAAGTCAATTATGTGATAAAGGCTACCTTGTGTCTCCACTGCGGAAGATGAATTTGTAGTAGCTAGAAGTTGTTGTGCTCATGTCTTGTGGATGCAACACACACTCACAGACTATGGCCTGAGTTTTACTAAGACTCAAATTTTGTGTGATAACACAAGTGCCATTGCTATCAGTAAAAACCATGCACACCACTCTTGTGCAAAGCACATAGACATTAGGCATCACTTTCTTAGGGATCACAAACAAAAATGAGATATCATTCTTCAATCATCTGAACTCAAAATCAACTTGATGATATTTTCACAAAATCATTACCTACTAATAAATTTAAATACTTTAAACATAAGTTAGGAATGAAAATCATGAGGTATTCTTCCTCCATTAACATTATGTTGAACCAATCTCCTTACAGTAATAAACTACTTTTCATAGGGGGAGTACATATGTCAATAATGTTTTTCAAATTTTTTTAATGAAAGTTTATGTAGCTAGTTTTTCAAATTATCATAATGAATGTTTTTGTAACTAGATTTTCAAATCATTGTAATGAATGTTTTTGTAGTTAGTTTTTCAAATGATTAGTAATGATATTTTTTTCTCTTTTTGAAATTTTCGTAAAGGAAATTTTTCTTAAAGGAAATTTTCGGAATATAAATTTTCGTAATTGAAATTTTCGTACTGCAAATTTTAGTACTGAAAATTTTCGTAATGTAAATTTTCACAATGGAAATTTTCGTAATGGGAATTTTTGTTATGAATATTTTCGTAATCATGTTTTTTTCTCAAACTCTTTGCAATAAAACTTTTATATTTTAAGTTTTTTCTAGTGAGTTTTTTGTAGTATGTTTTTCGTAGTGAGTTTTTCGTAGTCAAATTTCCTTCAAGAAGAACATCACCTATTATGAATAAACTTCCTAGACAATCTGAAAGGTAGGATTTCCTTACTTATGTTTTCGTAGTCACATTACTTGATGTTAGTTTTATTTTCTATAAAAATTTTTCAGATTCGTTTTTCCTTAAATCCATATGTTTTTCTTAAATCCTCAAATGATCAGATTCAAGATTTCTTTGTGGGAATGTTCAAAACTGCTAGATCACATCAAAGAGTTTTTAACCATTAGATTGGTTTTGGAAGATGAAATTTCACCGCCATGGCCTATATAAAGGGGATAACCAATGGTTTCCCACATTGATTTTCGAAGCTCTCACGTCTCAAATCTGTACATCAGTTCTTAAGCCAGTTCTGAATCTCTCAAAGTTCCTCGAGTCTGAATGTCTGAAGATGCACCTTCTCAGGATATGTCTTTATTCAAGCCAATCCCAGAGTGGAAATTTTATAGGGAGAGGTTTGTACACCCAAATATCTTCAATAAGCATGACTCACTTATTTCCAAGAATATCAGGCTAAATGGTTGGGAAAGTATATCTATTTACAAGACAGTAGCCCAAGATGTAGTCTATCCAGATCTTCTCATCGAATTCTATGAATCAAGTTTCTTCTTCAAGGAAGAGGGTAGAGAAAAATATTCCATTAACAGTTATGGGAAGAGTTACAAACTTTCATACACCAAGGCTGCAAACATGTTGGGGCTAGAATACGAATGAGAAGCTGAGTTTTTCTCACACAAACACCCCTAGGTTCTGGAATGTTTTGTTAAGGAAAAGGTTATAGAGTGCCTTGGTCTTTATGGTATCAAGACTACAATGAAGATTGACCATCGTTCAACAAATAATCAGATTCTACAACTCTAGGTACAGGGCTTAATTATTCAAAGGAAGGGTGACAATGACACCCTAAAGATGAGTGATATGTATATCCTAGATTTCATGGTAAATATAAGGAAGGTGAATCTAAGGATACATATCCTCATTAGGATCTAGAAGATCAAGAATGGAAAACATAGAGCCTAGATCATCATATATATTGATTTGCATTCAAAGTTTATTGTTCGGACTCTTGAATCTTTCAAGATTCCATGTAGCTATAATCCAAGAAACTATAAGGTTATAATAATCAGTGATGACACTCTGAAGAAAATGAATGTTGGTTTCTCAAAACATTAAGGAGAGTTCAATGATCTTCTAGAGGAGGAGGTAGAAGCCAATCCGGAAAAGATTGAAAAAATTGAGCCATCGAAGAAGGTTGGAAAGAAAAGGAAACTGAAAGAAGTGGAAGCCGAAGATAAAACCCCTAAAGCTGAGGAAGCGCAATCCGCATCTCGCAAACCGAAGAAACAAAAAAAAATCATATCTGGATGAAGTGGTTGCAAAATGGAGGTAAGATAAGGAAAAAATGAAAGAAGGGGAACCACAATTCATCTTGGACCCTGCTGGGGCTAAGGCCTTAAGAGAAACAGCTACTGAAGAGCATGAGAGGCAAGAAAAGGAGAATAATATGAAGAAGAAAATGTTTGAGGCTTAGTTTTTACAATCTCTTTTAAAAGGCACAAACGTAGCTTTCGAAAATATTCTAGTACCAGAAACATTCCTTGTCGATCCATTACCTAAGTCTCCGGGGAAGAATTTCTTCACTCCAGAAAAATCTAAAGAGAAAGAAGTTGTTGAAAGAGTAGTAGAAGAAGAAGAAGTAGAAGAAGAAGAAAAAGAAGAAGAAGTAGAAGAATAATGTGTCGATTTAGATGATCAGATTAAAAAAGTTGAAGAATATCAAGATAAGGAAAATCCATCAGAAAAATTACCACTCCGAACATCTGAGGTTGAGTCCTCAAAGCTTGTTACTCCTGTAATGGAAGAAGGGAATCATGGAAAGAAAGATGAATACAAGGAAGAAGAGGATGTAAATGAATTATCTGAGGAAGAATGCTATGAAAAGCACTTCATTGAGGAAGGATCAGAGAAGGAGAAACCTGATGAGGACAAGATTGTACAGCTATCCAAGAGTGAACAGGAATCCCCTGATGAAGAGGCCGTTCTGAAAATCAGCAATGGTAAACCACTTTTTATTAACACACCAATGAAAGATATAACAAGGAAGAAGGAATTTGGAGATTCTTCTAAGAAGAAACTGGTGGAAATAGAAGAAGAACAATCTCTTAGCATAGTGTCCAATTCGGAAACATCTGCATTGGGACGTGTTTTTGTTGTTGAGTCCCTGAAAAAGTAGGTGGATACAATTCCGATCTTTCCTACAATATACTCCAGATGCCAGATGCTTCATCACATCATGAATTAGAATTCAGAATCCATATCCATGGTGATGGATAAATGTGTGAAGATTGAGGGAGAACATAAAAATTTTCTTATCAATTATGATGTCCACGGAAAATTTTGTAGCAAAATGACTCTATAGTCAATGAAAATCGATGAAGATTTGGCAGATCTTGATCAATTTCAGAATGATGTAAAAGATTCATTTGATACCGAAGATGCCAAGATGAAAAATCTTCATGAAAAGCTGACCCTTGAGAAAAATTCTCAGAATCAACAGGTGAAGGATCTGAATGGGGAGCATAACTCTGTTGCTCAATGCTAGAAAAGGGAAAGAGATCTCCTAATTGAGATCAAAGAGAAGCTTGTAAAGTAGGATAAAGTTCATAAGTCTTAGTCGGAGGCTCTGAAGACTGAAGATGATAGGATTAAATCCTTTGAAAAGAAAGTTTAGGAGGACTATAAAGAGTTAAAGAAGCTAAAAATCCTTCTGAAGAAGCTAATCCCCAAGGAAAAAGAAGGCAAATAGACCAATCCGATCATTTGTTGTAATGTCTTTCCTTGTAAAAATCCTTTCAATATTAATGAAAAATCTCGTTTCTTGTGTTGTTTACTAATGATTCACAATGGGTGAGAAGGGAAAAGAACACAAAAGAGTAAAGAAGAACTATCCATAAGTAAGAGTGAGTTTATTCAAGGGGGAGTTCTCATTACAAAGATTTCCTCATTCTAGAAATCAAGAATGTGATTCGTAGAGGTCCAAATCCTAAGGGGAAGTTAGTCGTATTCACCATTGTCCATAAAAAAAGGGAGATATGCTTTAATTTCAATGTCTAGAAATATTTTTCTATGTCCTTACACTCTTTTTCGTAAGGATGTTTGTGCTTTCCAAAAAGGGGGAGATTTTTGTGTCAATAAGGTTTTCCTTATGACTTTTTTATTCCTTCATATAATGGGGAGATTGATAAGTCATCAAGGTTTCTTTATGACTTGATCATTCCTTTTGTTTTGAAAATCACAAACACCTTATTTTAAGGAAAAACTCATTTTACCCTTGTTTTACTTCCATAAGGAATATTTCCATCCCAAAAGAAAATTTACCCCTACCATGCTTTTTCATTGTCCATTAATTTTCCTAAGTATAAAATTCAGTCTCATGTCTAAAACCTCAGAATCACTTAAAACATAGATATGAAGCATTATATTTTCTGATCTAGAATTTTCATTACGAAATCTAGTGTAGAATTCTCATTACAAATTCTAGTGCATAATTCTCATTACGAATTCTAGAGCAGAATTCTCATTTTGAATTCTAGTGTAGAATTATCATTACGAATTCTAGTGCAGAATTCTCATTATGAATTATAGTGAAGAATTCCCATTAATAATTATAGAAAGGAATTATCATTTTGAATTTCAGTGCAGAATTCTCATTACGAATCTTGGTGCAGAATTCTCATTACAAATTCTCGTGTAGAATTCTCATTACGAATTCTGGTGCATAATTGTCATTACGAATTCTAGTCCAGAATTCTCATTACAAATTCTAGAGCAGAATTCTCATTAAAAATTCTTGTGTAGAATTCTCATTACGAATTCAGGTTCAGAATTCTAATTACAAATTCCAGTGCAGAAATCTCATTATGAATTTTGAAGAAGAATTATCAATACGAATTATAGTGAAGAATTCTCATTACGAATTATAGAACAGAATTCTCAATAAGAATTCTAGTACTGAATTCTCATTATGAATTCTAGTGCAGAATTCTCATTACGAATTCTAGAGCAGAATTCTCATTACGAATTCTAGTGCAGAATTCTTATTATGAATTCTGGTGCAGAATTCTCATTACAAATTCTCATGCAAAATATTCAGTACAAATTCTAGTTTATAATACTCATTACGAATTCAATTGAAAAACAGAATCTGAATATCCTTTTATTATAGGCTCTGAATACATTTTTCATTAGAATCTGAAATTTCATTTAATTACATTCCAAACTTTCATTTTCTCCATTCCGAATATAAGTTTTAGTTATTCTTACACTTGTTCTATTATAAAACGATGATGTGCCTTCAGTTATAAACTAACCGTTGTTTGACTGACAAGTTTTCAAGTCCCTCCTAAATTCGAGAAAAAATATGACCATTGGAGGAGGGAGTTGACCGTTGGATCCAAGCCTATAAATAGGTTCTCATTTGAGAAGAGATAACAACTTTGATTCAACTTTGAAATATATGTCTACATATTATTGAAGTGATTTATAGAGATAGAGCTTCTTATCAACTCTCATGGATCGGGTAGAATGTTTGAATAGCTTGTCCAAACTTTGCCTTGTGAAGATTTTCTTCATGCGACTATGATTTTTGTTTTGTACAATCGAGGGATTTTAGGGATATGAAGATAGAGGTTCCAACACCATGAAGTTGAGGGCTTTCTTGCTGAGAAAGATAGAGGTACCGACTACCTGATAGTTGAGGGCTTGTGAGGATAGCAAGACAGACTCCAAATATCGTATCGAGGGATTACCATGGTGTGGGTATGACAGAAATTCTTGAAAGTATAAATCAAGGGACCTTTGTACAAGGTTGTTGGATACCCATATCTTTGGGTTAAAAGACTTATTAGTTGTTACTTGTTTTTGTTACATGTTTTTTCACTACATTTTTTATTATTGAGGAAAGTATAATTTCTTATACTTCTTCACCCTCGTACTCTAATATAGTTAGATTCAATATGCTTTAAGGTAGAATCATAATCTTTGTAACTTTACTTATGTTCCATTTTTTGGAATAACTTTTCCTGAATCATGCAAGCCATTAGAACTCATAGAGGTCATGTGAATTATCCTATTTAACCTTGTTAAACCTAACAATACTAAAAAATTTCTAAAGGAATTTTTAAAACGTATAATTCACCCCCCCCCCCTCTTGTATCTAAGAATCTCATTCTGACTTCATTCCTACGCTTGGAATAATAGAGTATATCATACTCAGACATACCATCCTATCAATTTTAATCAACAGATGATGAATGGATTTCTAAACCTTGTGGAGATCCTATAATCGTGATCATATACAATAGAGAATGGTAATATATTATGTATTACAACTTAAATTTTCTATATCTTATTTTGTTGGTCAAGAGATAAATATTCCATTATGATAATGAAAAGGGATTAATTTTTGAGGTGATTGAATATCACTAAGATGGAGTTATTTCCATTTTATGTATGGGTTAATCCTATGATAAAATCTATTTCCATGTTTCCCCTTTCCATACTAGTATCATAAATGGATTCATTGTACCCTTAAACATCTATCATAAAACCAAGACATGTTCACATATCATGCATCGATATAAAAATTCTAAAACATCACTCTTTATGTAATCAAAGAAGAGTTTTTTCATTATCAATATATAAGAATATAGTATTTCCTTAATGGATACAGAATGTGAGATATGTGTGTCACCAAGAAGTTCCCTCTTCAGTTCTGGATATTATAGGGCACAAATTTGGGATCCCAAACTTATAAATCCATAATTTGAAATATTGAACTACATAATGATAGATAATATTTTCTATATATATAATTATAATTTGCTTCTCCCATGACCGAAAAAATAATGTATGGATGAGAAGTTATTCAAGAAAGGTAGTATTGAGGTAAACTTATTATTCTCATTTCCACACATGGCATGTCTGGGATGATTTTTTCCCTTCCAATCAATATCATGGATAGTGTAGTATGATCTATTCAACATAGATAAACTACATCTTTCTTCATCTTCATAATATTGTATTGGATTGATCAATTATAACACATAATAATTTATATCCAACATCATTTGTGCACATTGATCAATATTTCGTGGGAGTATATATTTGGGATCTTACAATCTGTATATATATCACACCTCTCCCAAAAAAAGATAATTTTTTCAAATATTTATTATGATAATCACTACATAAATTTATAAATCAAGTGTTGAGTAGTACTAATCATTTATTATTAATTTCTGGGTGTCATTATATATCAGTTTGTTGTATTTCATGATTAAACAACATAATACCCTCCTGCACATATCATTTCTATCAAAAAAATACTTCATTATTGGGGGGGGGGGTAATGTGTGAAAAGTTAAATGATTGGCCTCTTAATTAACACATTAATTCCCTCCTCACATTTATTTTTCTAGAACAACATTATTCTATTCTAAGTTAAATTGGTTTTTGAGAATAAAAATCCGGATAATTTTACCACAATTTGATGATAGTTCTATGAAAACCCCATGAAATAATGATTCTTCATCATAGATGTGGGTCTACGTCACCCTTCAATTTCCTATATTTTAGAAGGATATATATATATATATAAAAATTTTCTAGTTATAATGTGAACTATGGATTTTATTTTCTCTATCGTAATATCTTATTTTCTATAAATAGAATAAAATCGATATTTTGACACGGTCATCAATAAAAAATTAAAATTACCATCATATTCTTCTTTTATTATTAGTAAGAAATATTATAATATATATAAACAACAAAAAATTTATTATGTTATTCACTAAATACAATATTTATTTTTTTATGAACATAACTAGATAATTAGTGTGAAAAAATGTAATCATTGATAATTCATAGTGTCCATAACATGTAAGAAATGTAGTCAAAGCCATATCCATTTTGATTACCATTATGTGATAATATCCTGATTGATGATAACCAATATAGTAGTACAAGGTTCCACATATCAAAATTAAAAATTTCCACATAAAATTAATATGATAGTTATTCTTTATCATGATCTTGTAACTCTCATTATAATCTATATAGGGTGTATGTCCTCATCCATCTTCTTATTGAAAATGTCATGTCAACCATAAGGTGAAGCACTTCGGAATATAATCCTTTTTTCACAAAACACCTATGGTTTCTTCTTAATCTCTTCAAGTTAAATAATATGAATTTTATATAGTGAATTGGTTATTAGAAAAATAAATGAATTAGTTCAATCAAGAACTCAACCTCTTGTCTTTGAGGAAGACTAGATAAGTCTTCAGGAGACAAAATAGTGAATTTCCACACAATGGGAATTTCCCCAAAGTTGACCATTTTCATAGTCCTGGTCATTTTAACATGTTATTATTACTCATTATGAAATAATATAAATTCATTATATATTTAATCCAATGGAGATTCATCATCCTCTTTTCACATGTATAGGATCTGATTGATATTTGTGATATATAGGGTGATTTACATCTCTTAATTATTTATGTTGGATAAATATAATGGAAGAAAAACAATTCCCATAATTTCACGTAATTAAACTAAATAAAATATCATATGTATCAATAGATAATTCACCAAATAATTTTTCACATGGCACAATTTATATTCATGGGATAATATTATTGAACAGATTTTCATCTTCCCGAAAAACATAACTACAATATTTTGTTATGGTGTTTGAGATGTTTAAATAAAACATTATGATTTTAAATAATTCATATAATCAAAATCTAATAATACATTCATTATCCTTGAATTAATAACTATCATAGCAATCAACACAAATTTTTAATGATCAAACATAGTAGGTGCAGAGTCATAATCTCACCCTCTCTTTTTAGGTCTAAGAGTTTTATATCATTAATTTATGTCGATAACGCATGGATTATTAAACTTATTCTAATAGTGTATTTATTCATTATTGGTGAATCATTGTATTGCAGGATGAGGGTTTAATTTATTATTACTTTCTTCCATCACATTTTTTGGTTTATCCGATGAATATTCAATCGATAGGTTTCTTTCCTTCCCACAACTAACGAATTTTTTATCCACTTCAAGCAATTTATTGGATGCTTATTCAAAAAATTGATTGTTTAGATCATATAATTTCCTTCCACCATGAAATTTCACCAACACACATACACAATTTATATCCATTCTCCATATAATATCTATTACCCCATGACACCATTAAAATTAACTTATCTATATTTAATATTTTATAGTACATCATAAAAAATCTTCATAAAAATCAAAATCTCAAATCACTGAGGAATTTTAAAGATCAACATTATCACACTAAAGAATGATACACCTATATATTTTTCCCTTGAAATAGGTGGATTCGTATTAGGCATGAATTTTAATTTTCGACTCATACACACTGGCGTCTTCATTTAATTTTTTTCTTCAGGTTAATGAAATACATCCCCATTTTTTGTTGGAGAGTGTGAGTAAGATATTTATTGAATAATATTTTACTTAATTCATTCCTCTATTTTGTTATTATATCTTACCCATACTTAATATTTTGGATCAATGTCCCCAATTTATTGGCTTCTCCGATCATATTTGAAAAATTCAGAATGACCATCTCTTTTTCAGTTTATTAGATGGTGGAAGATATTGCATCAATATAGTTGATCGATTTTTCCTCAATTATGGGTTATTAATATACACTAAAATTTATAGGCCTTTATCACATAATTATCTCCTTTTAATGATTAACTCTCTTGGGGGATGTGGGTGTTCCTCCTGAATCAAGTTTTTATACAAAAGATGAGTTAATTGGGAGATTATTATTTGCAATTTATAGACTCTTTTTCTCATCATATTGGAAATCTCATTTGACAAGTCATCACATTTCCCCTCCAATTGGTTTTTCACTCAGTTCCTACTAATTCAGTCTATTAATTAAAATAAATTAAAACTGATGGATGATAACTGTTTATATATTAAAAAGATAAATGGAAAACATTGAACTTTAAATAGATAATTCATAGATGAAATTTCTTTCATATTTTACGAATTTATAGGTTTTATCCTATACTATAAATATTCAATTTCATAACATGAAATTTTTCAAGAATTATTTCCCATCATAATGATTCATAAGAAGCTTTTGAATTTGTAAAATCATATAACTATGGAGAGTGACAATAAATGTGTAGTAATTACAATTTTTAGTGAACTAGGTTATGATTTTGTTAATACCCATTGAATCCTTTTCAGGGTAATTTCCCATATGTACAAATATGTTAGAACCACATCCCCTTTAGTATCCAGACATAAATTTTTTTATATGGAAACCACTAACTCATTATTTTATCTAAATTCAGTGTTTTTTTTAATGTTTAGTCTAATTAATAAGTGTTTCCCAATGTATTTATATTCATAAGTCCAATAAATAAGTTGACCTTCCTCAGATTCCAACAATGAAAAATAATAACTCTTATATGGTTTATTTTATGATTTAATAAAATATTGTACACATAAAATAATCCCCAAATATCTAGTGGATTGTTTTATTTGTTAAATATTGTAAGTATAGTGATAAGAAAAAACATGGAAGCATAAAAATTATTTAATAATCTTTATCATTCATATAAAATTCTATCACCCATCTAAAAGTATATAGGGTAATAGGGGGATATACATAATATTGGAAAGACATTGAAATCCTTCGATGTGATTAATTAATTAATAATAAGGTAAATTTAATAAATAATAGTAAATAATCTTAACATGGTGTTATAAAATGGGTGATAATAATAATCATGAACATCAGAGGACAATATAAGGTGATAAAATAAAGGAAACATAAGAATATTTGTTGAACATAAAACCCAAAATTATAAGCACAATTCTTGTCTAACCTTGGGTACATCATAATAAAGTGTTCTTAGGATAACTTCTAATGTGCAATATATTAGATTTTATGAGATAAAAACATCACACATTGTATTATAAGGAAATATAATTTTGGGCCCACCTGTTGTATTCATAAAAAGTCCATGGATTTGTGTGCGCATGGGTCATAAAATATAAGATCATATTTCACCACCAACAACTCCATGATTATGAAGTGTGTGCTACATAAATATATGTAACCAATATAATAATGATAGTAACATCATGGTGATGATATGTCAATTTTACACAAATATTTTGAATGGAAAATAATAGTATTGTTTTTGGCTGCATAATGTATGTACATAACGATTCATGGAATAGTATAATGAGAGTGTAAGGGTTTCAATAATATCATGGAACTAATAAACATAATAAGAGGGATGTGTAAAAACATATTCCAACATGAATATTTGGAAATAAAATAGGCCTAATAAAATGAATGTTGTTGAATGATGAGGGGGAACCGAAGATCCTATATCCTTAGAGAGAGAATATAAAACATTTTGAGGATCTTTTTAAGAGCACAAGAATAAAATTAGAATTATTTAGATTGGTAAAATTTTGGTAAAATCATGTTAAATGAGTTTTGAGTTAATAATAGTGATAGGTTGTGTGGGTATTCACAGAACAATAGGGTTATTATTTCTTAATTTATAATCATTGGATTAAGGCTCTATATAATAAAATAATCTAAATGAAAAACATCCAATTTTTTGGCATATGAAATCTATCAAACATGATTTTTTAAAATATTTAATATTTATATGAGTTGAGCTAATTAAAATAATACCATTGGTGATGTATATTTGAGTCATGTTCGTAAATAATTTACTATATTAACATGAAATATAATTTTTTTAGAATTTATTGAATGTTTAATAAAAAAATAATTTAAAAACAAAAATAATATTTATTAAAGGGGAATCATAATTTAACTCTCCATTTGTCCTAAATGAATTTGTTACATCAATTTTGGGCTTTAATGTTGTAATAATTCATACTATATTTTATACAGTAAATTATTTTTTTCTAAAAAATCAAAATATATTCAAAAATTATAAAATTAATTATATCTTCTAATTTAATATGTTGTCCTCAAATATGTAATTTATATAAAAAAATTGTAATCAAATTTATACATTTAAATTAAATCCTAATTTTCTGTAAAATACGCTTTTTATGACAATAACTAATTTAATGCCCTTAAAAACATTTTTTTGGAAAACATTAGATTATATTTCGATTTATAATTAAATACAAATTATTTATTTAGAACATTTAATTAAAATAAGATTTCCATAAAAATATTTATATTTTAAAAAAACTTATCATCATTGAAATTACATATATATATACCAAAATACAAAATTTTAGTATCTTCACCTCAAAATATAATTTTTAGCAAACACATTAATTAAAAATATATTAATAATAAAAAGGATAAGTTAAAATTTATTTAATTTAAAATAATATATTGATACTAATTATTATTCACTCTCGATGGATAACCCATTTTTACATCAGTTTATTCCATAAGGGAGTGGTGTGATTTTATAATCCTTTATTTGGGTGGTTTTAAGAACAATATTTTGGATTAGATATTGATTAGAATGAACATGTCAGGTAAATGTTTCACCCATGTTTCAATTTTAGAATCTAAACATTAGATTGGTCATCGGAAAATCCAAGTTATCTCAAGTCCCTAAAAAGATTGGTTAAATGGGATTTATTGGGTAAAATCATACATATAGAGGCTTTCACTTATTCTAACTATTTCTGTTGAAAATATAAAACCACTGATTGTATACTAAACACAATTTCCACTATAACGTTTCTATATTATCAATAGTTATAATCCATAGTGGTCAATGAAATATGATTCAATATAACATTCTAAAGTAACCAAAGTAATGGATGAGTTTCATATAAATAAATTTCCAAAAAAAAATAAATTTATTTTATTTAAAATGGTGTTAAATTTATGAATATTTGGTTTGTTATATGTTTTATTATAAATCATGGTTATGATAGTTTATAAGAGTTTTAAGGATAAATAAGCATGAATGAACATGGTTATATTTATTATTTAAGAAACCCCATTTGGATTACAACTTAATACAACTAGGTTGTATTTTTAGGAGAACATGACTAATAGGTCATGTTAAGAAAGTTAGAATGGTTATTATGAATATATTAGCCATGAATAATGGATCATTTTGTATTAAAAACTAAGAGGTGGAGGATTAATTTAATAACTAATTTTAGTGACACACATGTAATTATACATTAATTTTAAATATTATAAGCATATTAATAATGGCTAAGTGGAACTAAAATAATTAAAATTATAGTACAAAGTGATGATATTAGAAATCAACTAATTTAATATGAAATAAAATTAGATTTTATGACCTTATTACAAGGATAAAACCATAATTAACATGTTTACCCTTTTACCATAGTAATTTTTTTTAAAATGATGATATTAATAATGGATAAATATGAAATAAAGATTAGTACTATATATAAACATTATAATTAAAAAAACATCCATTTTTACATATATAATTTGTAGAAGTGAAATAAATTAATTTTAATATAAGTGTTAAAAATAAAAAAACATGTTTTAGAAAATATTGTTTTTATAAATAAAAAACATTTTAAAAAATAAAGGATAATTAGGTATATTCTATCATTAATTTTAATGGGAGTAATCTTAAGATAATTTTAAATAAAATATTCTCTATAATTATACTTTTATATTTATTATTTTAAAAAAGAATTGTTTTTAAAAAATACATTTTAATAAATATTTACACAGATAAGAAATTCAAAGATAACTAAATACCTAAATCAATGGTACTTTTTAATGATAATTTCAAAAATAATATTCTTTTTTAAAATAAAATATACATATTGAAAAATGAATAATAATATACTTACATAAAATGATTACAAATCCTATTTTGATGGAAATATATGTTTGAAGAAATAAAATTACATTATTTTCATTCCTTAAATAATAAACCCAAAAAAATAATCTCAATTAATTTCACTATATATTGGATTAACTAAATTCATTATAATAATTTTACAATGTTTTTTATTTTGATCGATTTTGATAAAAATATATTGTTAAAATAAAAAACACTATTGTGATAAATATTTATTTACCTTCAGTAGATTTTATCATAATTTGAAACCAATTGTTAATAAATGTATATTTTATTATTAATTTACTAGAAAATATAGACATATATTTCAATAGAATATTTTGGTTCTTCTAAACATTGTGTTACATGTGATGAATTATATCAAAAACTACAAATTTTATCATGAAAAATTTATATTTTAAATCAAATGTTTTTACATTATAGACCATTATAATAAAATATCCCTCAAAACCTTTGTAATATAATAGAAAAAATGAGGGAACATCGGTTCCATCATATCCTTGAGTTCCCATTTAGCATCTATAAATTTATGGTTTCTCTATAGAATAATGACAAGGTGAGTGGTCTTGTTCAAAAACACTTAATATCGTCAATCATGAATTTCTAAAATTATTTCCTCATACAAATGATAATTCCCAAGTTGTGAAAGATATATTTTTCATATACGTGATGGATCAAGTATGAATGTCATAAAAAAAGATTCATGGTACACATAATATACATGTGAGATATTTAGCGAAAGAACTATATAGAAATATACCACTCTGATATGACCATTGATCTCAAAATGATTGATATATATATATATATATGGATTATGATTCCCTTATTTCCAAATCCCACTACAATTATTGATATATATATTTCAAAAATAATAATCTATACTATTTTATCACATTAGTTCTAACTAATTATAGTTATCATAACTATTTTCTTGACATTGATCTATAACCTTTTTCTATTTAATTTATATAAATTTCTCTATCATTTTTTAATATGTTTGATGCCCCAATAGATTTTGTACTCTAACATCAACCCAACATGTTTTATTTTTTTCACATCTGATAACTAGGTCTCCATAAGGTGACTTTTTAATACTCAATTTAATGATTTTAATTGAAAAATATTTAACCATCGATATTTTTTAACCCAAATACCATATATATATATATTGAAAGCATTAAAAATTTATTATCTTTAAATAGATATCTTAGGAAAAGAAACATCATGGGGTTTGTAAGAAGTTCTAAAGTTCAACTCTATATTAAAGGAATGCCCAAGAATTCTCCTAATCCTCAAAGAAAACATTGGATCTAATTCGAAAACAATTTAATGTGGTACTCTAAAAAACCTAAAAAATTTCATAATGTGTATCTTTGTAAGATCATAAAGAGATAAAATATTATCAAGTAACAAAAAAATGATGATACTTTATAAGGAGATCAACTATAACAAAAATGTTGTTATGGCCTATAATTGTATTGGAGAGTGCAATCCTAAAATCAATGGTTATTTTTATCCATTTCTATTATAGTATGGTTAGTTTGTAGGGTATCATCATAGACTTATGATGTTAATAATTTACTTTATAACATACAAGTCATCAAGGCACATACGATTCAATATTTCTTTTCTTTTAATCCCAATAGAAAATATCATTTATATCTCTATACAAAATCTAATTTTTATAAGAATAATGAATGATAAACTGTGATATTAATAAAACATATCTTTCTTCATGTCTAGTTTTACTTGAACACATAAGCATTTTCTGAATAAAATAATTCCACTGTCGTCAAATATGAACTTCAGAATAATCCATACCTTATTTTATAACACCACATCTTCATTCTATACCTCCTGAATCTTCAATATAATTAATAGTAGATAATTCCTATGATATGTCTATGATAATAACCCTTTATATATGATTTCATTGACTATCATATGAAAATCCAGATGTATTGGATCTCTTTCAATAGTCATTATGGACAAACATTTATGGTCCCCTCAACCAAAGCATCAATACTACTATTCTTCTTCCCAGGGTAGTAACGTATAGGGTATCCATAATCAATAATAAACTACAACCATCTTAATTAATTCATATTAAAATATTTATATATGAATATATACATCATTTTTTTATTATCATTATATATATCAGACCATTTACCATATTGAAAATTCCATTATATCTTTAATATTAACTTTCTCAATAACAATTTGAGATAAATACCCCTAATGAATATTTAATAAATCCCATATAACTAATGTAACCTCTAATAGATTTTTAATTTCATACACACACCTATTCACCATCATTTCTTTATTCATAATATTAAATTTTAATTCCACTCCACATAAATTGATATCGGTTCTATATAAAGAGGTCCAATCCAGGCCAAATATCAAATAAAATTTGACGATTATGGTGATAAAAATATGTATAGGAATTATATCCCCCAAAACACATATCATAGATGAGATATATACGTGAGATTTAATCATTTTACCACTAGATGTTTGGTACTCAAAATTCATAATCTTGTCAACGGGGTAGTGATTTAATATTAATATAAAAAATATTTTTTGTAAATGATTCTGGTGAAAATCAACTAAAATTAATTCTAATTGTTCTTGAGTAGATGAACAAATTATTTTACTCTATTTCATTTTTAGACCCACTTTAGTAGTGGTGACTACATAAAAATTTTATTTGTTTTTTTTATTTTCTTCATCCATGATGTCACATATATTATAGTGTTTACTTAAATAGTGTCTTTCTTTGAACATTTATGACTACGAACTATGAATGGTACATTCATTAGAAAAATATTTCATATCATCCCATAAACAAGACTCTTCATTTTATATCCGAAATTTTATTCATTATTCCCTCCTATTCCACAAAGTAATATCTGATGTTTCAATGGAGAAATTTATCATGTTTTTCCTTCTTAAATATTTTACATGTATGAAATTTAATTTTAATACTTTCATGGTATTTATCAAATAAAATTTGTATAATGTTTAATTTTCTATTTTTCAGAATTTATACTATTTATAATTTGTTAATAATAATACAAGATACTTTATTAGTCATTACTAAATTATTTTACATTATAGTTCTCATTCAATTTGGTTACACAAGAGGATGATCATTTCATCAGTGAACTCACTCATTATTCACATGATAACATTTAATTGCATCTATAGAGTGAAATATAAATGACTCATGTCAGTATAAAAAAATAATCTGAGTAAGAAATTATATAATAATGAATTTTATTTCTATGATGTCCTAAATTATGGTACCTTACAATAAAACCAAAAAAATTAATTTAATATTATATGTCATTCATTTATCATAGAGTTTCATATGTTGTAACATATTATTGTTCATGATGGTTCATAAAATATAACAAGAATTATGTAAATATTATCCCATGTGGGTTTCAATCCTTGTTTAAATTATTCCTCTTTTTTGAACTAGATGAGGAACTTATTAATAATCATATGATGTTTTTGTGTTATTACTATAATAGAATATCATCTATAACCAACATCCAGTTTTTTATAACCTTACTAGGTTTTCATTTTTATGAAATGAAACATTTTATATATATCCTAAACATCCAGATATTATCAAATTGAAAGACATATACCCAAGGATTTCAATAATGTTTAAAAAAACTAACCACAAAAATACAAAACCCTTATCTAAAACAAAAATAAATTATAGGATCCTATCATTAATCAATATTAAATCATTTTATATGAATATTCAATAATAAATATGAAAATGAAAAACCGATAACCATAGTAGATTAGTGTTTTTGGAGGATAGATAAATAATAAAATTGTATCATGAATTATCATAATCATATCCCAACAATAAATCCTCACATTATATCTTTCTTTGAAAACTTCTATTTAATACCTTTAATTAAAAAATTGTCAAATAGAAACATAATAAATAGTTGTCTAAATTCCTCGGTAATGGTAAACAAATGATATATCAATCATTTGTCATAATTGAGCATAATATAGGAATAATGTTTGATATAATTACCATAAATTATAAAAATAGTACTCAATCATTCAAATACCATCAACCATAATAAATGGAATAATCCTTTTCATAATGAAAGAAATATTCCATAAGTGTATGGAATCATAAAAAATAAGTCATGATCCATGAGAATATATACTATGAATATGACATAATATTTTATCCTGATAATAAAAATAAAAAATCAGTTCTCCAATCAAATCTCACTACGAAGAAAATAATAGTGTGGGAAACGTCCCATAGTGGATCAGGTACACTAGTCATTAATGTAATTTCCTTTTCAAGGATATATAAAAAAGAGTATCATAGTGGACAGTGTCCCATAGTATATTTTATTCAATTCCCTATCCTTTATTACCATTATCATAACTCACTAATAAGACTATCAAAGTTTTAAAATTCCTTCAATGGATGGGTTTCACTTTCCCTAACCAACATTTAATCTATTAAATCTCAATTTCAATAAAGTTATAGTAGATATAATTCCTTATGTAATGGTTTCAATTACAATTATAATCATTTATTTAGTCAAGTAATATATCCAATAATATAATAATGGATGGATTCCCTTAATTTAATGTATTTCCTCAATATCATTTTTTATACTATCGCATGAAATAAAATTAATTTCCTAATACATTAGTTGTATATTTAACTATCGCACCACCTGTTTTATAATGAAAACCATAAATAAGTTTGTGAAAAAATCATAAATACATTCATTGTTTTATCCTAATGTAATTAAACCATGGGAATGAAAATGTTATAATTAAATCATTATTACATCATAATCCTAAAAAACCATCCAAAGAGAGAAAGTATATGGTATCATTATATCATAAACATATTAAAGAATAAAATTCATTAATGGACACTGAAATGGATTAAAAATATCATTTATGAATTAAATTAAATTGATTTTTAAAATCAATAGAAAACAGCACTTTTTGTTAGTATATATTCAAAATATAATATTCACAGAATGGTGAGAAAAGTATGCTATTTTGAAATTACCATGTAATCTTATCATGGATGATTCATTATGAATAAATGAACTTATTGAGGTAAAAAATTTCTATGTATTATAAGTTTGATGAAAAAAATATCACTTTTATACAAAATCAACAATAATTCATTAAAAAAATATTCAAATATATCCATACTAATTATTTGTAAACAAACTCAATGATGATAAAAAAACACTATAAAAACATATTTATAGATAAAAATATTCTTCACAATTTTTTAAAAATATTTGTATATAATATAATTATTTAAACCCAAAAATAATAAACAATATATACATTTCATAAAATATTTACTCGAACATATTAATTAAAACTAGAGGAATATGTAGGAAGACATGAAAATATCATAAATTAAATGAGGTGAGGAAAATATATGTTTTTTAAAAATATGGACATATAATTTCACTCAATAGAAATTTAATATAAAAAATCACAAAAAGATAATATATTGTAATACAATCCCTTACCGCATTTATAATAATTGATTCATAAACACCTGGGATGATGTAACCTCAAATAAAAAATTTGATTAAATTATTATGAATATATTCATAACATGCTATATAAAATATTTATTATATACCCCATATAATTAGAAATTATGGTATAACACGAAACATGTCTCAATGAAATAATATTGAGATGAACAACCCTTTCCACAAGTTCGGACATTCTTCAAACGTACTCTTAAAAATGGTATAATAAATATAGATTTATTATAAATCTATAACATAAAAATATAAATTCTTATATATATATATAACTCCATTTTAATTTCTAACTACCCATCCATTAACAATTCATCATTGAAATAATTATTTTGGTGAGAACCGATCAATTTTTTGTGATTTCTTTCATTCAATAGTTACGGTCCTTACACTAATATAATTGTTTCATAATCCCAAAAATTTCATTATTTTAAAAAATATTATAATTTTTATTCTAATAACTTTTATATCCATCAATATATGATGGTGATAAAAAATTAATTACATAACTTTGTTGAGATAGCAGTTTAAATGCCCACATGAGTCATGTTTCCATTTCAGAATGGTTAAAATGAAAAAGGAAAATAATAATTCACAATAATATATTCATATTAATAAAATAAATATACTATATATTAGATAAATATATATTTATGAACAACCCTATCAATATTAAACCAAATATGAATAATTTCATTTCCTGGATCTTATTGTCCACATGTACACACAAGGTGTGTTATCATTTTCCAAAAGATGAGTGGATATGAAGGTATATAACAATTTAACTTAATATAATCATATATATGTTATAAAAATCATATATATTCATTAACTCCACTTATATAAACTTCAAAATTCATTGTTGATGAAAAATGATACACATCACATCGTGGAAATGGTAGTCCACTAGTACGCTTCTGTGATATTTTCATTTCGAATAAGTAATAAAGGGAAATAAAAATAGTGGGTATAACATAATGATAATAATATTTAATTCAATTTTTTATAAATAATTTATTATGAAATCATATTTATTAAAGGTTTCAATGAGGCAGAATAAAAAATAAACATGAAATACATCGGTTAACAGTAATACCTCATCATTGAAGAACCACATTTGGATTACACCATTTGATTTTTTGGACAGTCTTTTGGTGAGACCAAGACATATTGGTCATGGGTAAAAAGGTTATAATGATACTTGGGAAGATATTAAATGATATAATGGCCTCAAATTCATTGAAAAGTGATTAGATAAAGTTCCCTAGTATAATTGAGGGGAGTAGAGAACTTGTAATTATTATTAACATTATAATTTGATATGCATCTTACTCAGGGTCATGAGAAAATAAAAGAATTTAAATTTAAAAAAATAAGGTTATATTGATTTAAATAAAATAATACCATAATAATTCATATGATTTTTTTACCTTGTCACCAAATTTTGGCCCTAATTAACCCATTTTAATATTTTTCCATGGTGATAACATTTTTATCAAGGATAATACTCAAAAGGACAAAAATATAAATTGAACTCAAAAAAAATAAATAACTCTTTGATCAATATATTAAATCCATTTTTAGGAATTTAATTTTTTATAATTGGTGGAAATTAATATTTATATAAGTGTTCCAAATGTAATCAATATTGTTTTTAGAAAAATATGTATTTATACATAAAAAATAACTTATAGAAAAAGAAAAAATTATTGTGATTACTATAGAATTTGTTAGATTATTTTAAAAAAATGGTATCTTATGTTATGTTAAAACAAATCCCATAATATAATTATTAATATATGTTTTGTAATTAATGAAATAAAAAAAATTTGTTGTAGAAATCATTATTTTTCAATATTTTATTAAAAATTAATCATTTGAAAAAATTCTAAAAAACATATCTCTTATATAACTTTTACAATATGATTGGAAAATTATTTCCATTTTTTTTAAAAAATATGTTTGAAATTATCTATAATATTTATGTGAAAATGTAGTAAAAACGAATTTTGAAGAAAATATATTTTTAAGCATATAAATATATTTGTTTCATTCCATTTATAATAAATAAATTTAAATTAATGTTATTTATTTTTAATGGATATATAATCTACTCATTTAATTATTTTCATTTATCAATATTGGATAAGTTAATATAATAAGATAAAAGCACATTATCCTCATAATGGAAATATTTACAAAATATATATAATTTTTTCTTTTAAAATATTTTCTTCATATTTATAAATAATTGATAATAAATGTATAATTAATTATTCATTTTTATGGAATAAAATTTGGCATATATTCTAATATTAAAATTTGGTTGTTCAAAAAATGGTGTATAATGTAATGAAATATATCAGACACACCAAATTTAATAAAATAAAATTTAAATGAAAAAAATTTAATGGTTTTATAGTATACCCTTTATAATAATTTATCAATTTATTTTTGTACTCTGATATAAAAAAATAACGATTCTTTCCCTTTATTACATCCTTAGGTTCCCATTTACCTTCTACAAATTTTTATTTTAACCACATAATCATGAGTAGGTGAGTTCTCTTATTCTAAAACTCATGATATATTTGATCCATAATTTCTAATGGCTTTTCATCAAGTGAAATATCATTTACCATTGGTACAAGAATGATGTTTTGTATATATACTAGATCATGTTTGTACATCCTCAATATTGATACATGTAATTCATAATAAATAAGGAATATGTTTAGTGGATGCACCATGTGAAATTTTACCTCTCTAATATGATTAATTATCATTAAGGGGCCAATATATCTATGGATTAGCTATCATTTAATTCATAATCACATACCCATTTTTAATAAAGTTATTTAATAGAATACCATATTTCCAATTTTTATTTCTAAATCACATCAATGATTGTATGCTTAAAAATTCTATTAAATCATGGATTGAAACATGTTCTATTCAATTACTCTGGCATACACTATCATTACATCAACTATATTATGTTTCAAAAATAATTAGTTCTATAAATTCATCCTAACATGTTGTATTTATATATTTTTAACTGTCGAGGGATTCATAATGATCCAACTAAATTCATGAGTAAAAGGCATTACTGTATATGATATAAACTAGAGGAATGTGTCGATCGCAACGACATTTAAAATCCATAGATAACTCCATAAATATATGTAATATTTTTTAAATTATTCTTCCAATCTAACTGTCTATTTAATGATTCAATATAGGGCTATCAGTGAACTATGTATAAAATGACTATTTAATAAATATCTCAAACATGGAAGGAAATAGGGATCATGATCAGAAAATATATAATTTTGTACTCTATAAATCAATTCCATTTTCTTAATGAATAACCTAAAAATTGGATCAAGGGAGAAGTCATATATGATGAAAACAAAATAACATTACATTGTATGATAATCTACTATAATCCAAATGTGGTAACATATTTAAAATTTGTTATGGAGTATAACATTAAAAAACATGAGGATGCTTTCCCATTTCCATTTTGATGTGGTTAATATTTAAATCATTTTCTTAGGATTAAGATATTTTTTCCTTACTTTTTAGAATTTAGGGAATCGAGATATATACTCTACATTTTTTTGATATCATTCCACTAGAAATGATCTATGATAGATATATATATTTCTAGGATAAATAATGAACTATGAACAATGATATTCATCAAATTGATCCATCTTCATGTACTGTACATATGAGGCCAATACATTGTTCGAAAATCATATCATTCCATTATGGTCAATGTTGAACTCTGAAATAATCCATTCCTTTTTTTCATCACAAAATCTTTTTTTGTACCTCCTTAATCATTATATGAATAAATTATTTAAAATTATGTGATTTTGATTTGATATATCAAAAATATTTATTATATTTTTAGTCTTTTCTCTGCAAATCAATATGTATTCAGTCTCTTCTAATTTACATTATCATTAAAATACTATGGTTTTTTTCACTCAGAGCATTATCCAACTCTTTTATCTTCCAAGGGTGGTAATTTTTTGAGAATTCATAATCATTAATAAACTCCATTAAGATCTATTTGTTCAAATTCCAAAATATCTGTTATAATATTTACTTCATCATTTTATTATTAGTATATATGCCACACATTTCACCATATATGTAAAGGATCTATATCTTAATTGTTGAGTTTCTCCACCAACAATTTTACATGAAGAAGGACAATGAATATATAGTAATACCCATATGAATATTCTAATTTCATGTGGATATTTATGTTCATAATAACACCTATATATTTTCTTAGGTATAACTGAAATATCTAATCTAACACACCTTCCTTGGAAATTGTTATGGGTTCTATATAAAGAGATCCAATTAAATACCAATATCATGTAAAATTATACTGTAGGGAAAATAATAATACTTATATGAATTGTATTCAAAATAATTTCTATCAAGTAAGATATACATACTTTTGATGAAATCATTGTACTAGTATAAAAGTTTTAAATATAATTAAACATATTTTAATCAATTAATGATTTGATGTTATTGTCAATTTTTTTTTGTGTAAATGAGTGGGGAAATAAGAAGAAAATACAATACCCATATTTATCTAGTGAATGATCAAATTATTTTACTCATATTCATTTTGGAAACCTAGGTTATTAGTTGTGACTGCGTTAGTTTTCCCTTATTCAATTGTTCATGATATAATCTAATTTTATTCATCCTTCTTTATCCATGGATTATAGTATTAAATTTTATTGTTCACTATTTTCCCAAATTTATAATATTAAACGATTAATGGTACTTTATAAGGAACTTTATTTCCAATCATTGAATAAAAAATACTATTTAATTTTCATCATAAATTTTTGTCATTATTCCCTTTGTTTCACAAACAGAAAATCATCCATTACCATTGACACATTTCACGTGGTTTTTCATCCCATATATTTTAAATGTATAAAATTTAATATTATTTCTATAAGGGTTTATCACTAAAAAATCATGAATCTATATTATTTTACTTATTTATATATAACATTGTTTCAGTTTCATATTCACAATTTATTATATACGATTAGCGGTAACCATAATATTTTACATCCCATAAAAAATTCTATTTTATTTCCAATGATGAGGTGATTTATATTGGCTTTCACAATCACTGTTAACACCATTACTCATACTTATCTCCATTAGCTACATCTATATAATTCAATGTGAACATAAATAAAAATAAATCATAGTAACCCATTATATGATAAAGAAAATTAATTATCATATTTGATAAATTTTGTCACCTTTTAATAAACCCATTAAAATTATGTTAATACTATCATAGGTTGCCATTAGTTATATGTTATAATTTATCATTACTGTTCATAATTATATTTTTAATAAAATATATAAAATCATTATAGCGTGTTAAAATAGTAGTTAAATTAGGTATCTAGATTTTTTACTAGGTAAAGATCAGTTTAACACTCAACTAGCCTTTTTAAGGGTTTCAACTTAGGGGAATATATATCTGATCCATATTACCCATATTTCTAAAAAAAATAATGATATCATTTCTCAAAAACCACATAATCTCTTATTTTGAATAACTGAAGGATACTATCATACATTTAAATTTATCACATGGGTTTTCACATATTTCATTCTAATAATAACCACCAAAAATAACTAATCTATACACTAATATAAGCTATAATGACTTAATATTTTCATATATAAATATATCCACATTTGAAATAAATATTCAATATAACATTAAAAAATAAACGCCCCATTAAAATATAGGTTTAGTTTGTTTGGAGTCTAAATACCAAAAAAACATGTTTCATCAAACATATTAAACATCTCCCATAATATTCTCCATTATTAGAACACATCTTCAGAAAAAACAACTATTTATTAAAAATTCAAAACCAATGAAAATGGAAAAATATTTATGGGAGTTCTCAAAAACACAATAATAGTAAACATATTACTTTAAAATGAATGATAATGAGTGAACATAATATAAAAATAATGTATAGGTAACATGATAATGATAGATGAAAATAATACCCACTCAGTTAAATGTCATTAATTATGTGTCATGGAATTAGGATTCCCCAAAAAATCATAAGTCCAAATATTTAGCAATCATTAATAATATTCCATGATCTATGGGAACATATTATAATTATAAGACATAATTTTCAGTAATAAACATAAATCTAGATAAATAATTACCTTTTTCAACGATCACTTCCCATTCTATCATATTTTATAGAGTCCCGTAGTATATTAGGTGTAATTATTATTTCCATCATACCATTTTTCAAGACACATAGAAAATACTATCATTAGTTTTAGAGTCTTAGTGTGGATACTGTTTATTCCACATTTTATCATTACCATACTCAAAGCACACTTCCAATACTATTATATTTGAAAAAAATCCCATTATACACTTGGTTCATTTACCATTCCTATAATTTTCCAAGCTATGGTTCAGTTCCATGAATATCATAGTTGATATATTCCAATATTAGATTGGGTTCACTCTGTATTCCCCCTTTTCCTCAGTCAAATATCTCTTCAATGACGATCATAGATGAAAGTCCCATATCAGACTATGTTCACATCCCATTATAGTAAATATTTAGTAATCAGACATTATTCATTACCCAATGAATTTTATGGCATTAAAATATTGGCCCAAACCATTATAAAATTACAACCATTAATAAAAATGTTACAATATCATTAAATCATTCATCATTTCATCATAAAGTAATTATCTCATTAGAGAGAAATGGGTTTCAATAAATCATCTTTAAAAACCCATCATTTATATCCATCCATAGAAAGAAATAATATTTAATCATTTGATAATATCCCTAGTAAAAAATACTAATCATTAAATGATTCTCACATAGAGTAAAAATATCATTTTAAAATCATTTAAATTCCATTTGAAAATAATGAAAAAAATATGTAATTTCCTTTTGTAGATTTTTTAAAACAAAAAATCACTGAATATTGAGAAAAAATATTCCATTAAAATAAAAATAGAAACATGTAAAATAATATTTGTGATGAATGTAATAACCCAGATCTTCATTTTAGTTATAGATCTTTATTTTTGTTGTTTTTGAGAAAAAGAGGAGTCTCTGTAAATTTTTGGAGTAAAGGTCACGTGCATTAGAGTACATACCATGTTTTGGGTTTCTGTGGGTATCTGTGTCCTGTTAGTGTAAAGGCTAAGTACATGGTCTTGTCGGGTGACCTGGAGGCCTCTAAAATTTGAGTCTAGTAAAGTCATATACATGCCATATATCTTTTAAGAACACACTATGTATTTTTATTTTTATTTGTTAAATCAGATCAAGGTTTCTTCTCATTTAGAAAAAGGTCCCCTTATAGTGTTATCCCATCCCGGAATGACATATATCATTGATTATTCTCTGATAACCTGGTTGACCATCTGTTCTTTGAATTTAACATCGTCGATGGTGTTGGATTCACATCGGTGATTCCTTCCTTCTTTTGGAGCCTATTCTCTTGTTTTATCCTCATTTTTGAGATATACTTGGTTTAGCATTCATGAATTTTTTGTAGATCTACAATGTTATAGGTCGATTCAAAGGATGAGGTTCTACTTTATCAATTATACAACTTTGAGATAGGTGGTTTGTGTCATTCCTTAGTTTACATTGATTAATATGTGAAAAAAGATTCAAATACCCTAGTATAAGGTATTTCATGTTTAGGGAATTTAACCTTATTAATGCCTACTATGATTTTTTTTCTTGAGTAGGATTTTTTTATTAGGAATAGGGTTCATTACCTTGCTATGGATATATTTCCACATGTTTTTTTATATTGGCCATTTGGTCTAGAATTTTATATTTGGATGTCTTTAATTCCAAGCCTCATGTTGTTAGGATGAAGTGATTATTATATGACATGCTTGATATATGAATTCTAGTTGTTTAGCCACGTAGTATTTGTGATTTACTTTAGCTACTAGATATCAGTTATGTATTTTTTTTTACATGGCTTTGAAAACATGGTGTAGTAAGACCATAAGGGGAATGGACGTTAAGGGAATCCCTAGAGTGTCAATTTTACTTTTCACGTTGTGAGACCATAGGGGGTGGATGTGAGTTCTCCCTCATAGTGTATGTAGTTCCACATTGTGAGAACACATGGGGAATTGTACATCGATCGGTTCCTCATATAGATTATAGTTTTCATTTATGATACCAAACGGGAATTAACGACGTGTTCTTCCTCATAGAGTCTTTATCTTATTTGAACTAGAGTGGTTAGTCTATGAGAACATTCATATATGGTTTCTTATGTTTGTTTTTTTGAATAATTTATATATGTAAATGAATGTATATTGAAATATATGAATGGTTAATTTTTAGTACTTTATTTTTTACTAATTCTTTTTTCATATTTACAGCTATATATATTCACTGACAGTTAGCCACAGATGATTGGGTGGTTTCCTACTAGGAGTCATCTCACAATGTGTTTGGGTTATGCTTTAGACCCCAAGAGATTATAATGTTTTACGTATAGATAATGGAATGTGACCTTCTAATTCTTCTACTTGATTTATATAAATAAAGAGATCATGGGACCAAGATGTGGCATGAGATGTTGTGGGAGTTGTTTACTTGGTTTACTTTCTACATTGGTTTAGTACTGTATGCCAGCATTGTGACTTCTTCGACTGCTTTCCTAGATACTTGTGACATGCATCATGATTTATATATATGATGCATTTTTTTATTTATTTTTGGTCATTAGTTTTTTACTTATTACATGGTATTACTGTTTCTGCTACTCTTATCCTTTTTTTCATTGTGTTATTCTTCCAATGAGGGAATATTTTCCCCGTTATCACGCCTATGTCCCTCGCATCTAGTCAGAAACCAATAGCATTTGGGGAAATGCACTTGAGGCCATGTGACAAACATGGTACGGGGAATCTCTGTGTGGTAACCAGAACCGAGATGTTACAAAGTGGAATAATAGGGAATTATTTTCTTATTGACATACTATTGGAGGCCTATAGCTAGGGATATGGAGGAATAGGTAGTTGGAAATAATTTGTGCATGTGATTAGCTAACTCTTATATAAGGAAAATATAATTTAACTTGATTAATGTAATTTTTATTTTTTTCAATTATTATAGTTGAATTGATTTCACCATTGGGTGGTTCGCATGTTTTGTGTTGTTATCACTGAAATTATTGAGGTTCAATTTCAATTGGTATCTGATGAGATGAGGGTATTCAATATCGTGCACCATATATGTATTTTCTAGAGATCACATGGAATGCATTATTGTCATTCCATTTAAGGTTCATTACCGATTGCATGTTATTGTGATAGATGTTGTGCTATATATTTATGTTGTTTTGATAGATGCCTTGATAGAATACTTACTAATTTAAAGGGTAATTCTAATATGTAATGTTCTTTTGGATGAACACAAAACATTTTCCCCTAAGGTATTATGGGTTTTCATGGATCATAATTTGGTGGATAATGTGATTTATTACACTGTTATTCCTCGTAATATATGTGAATAAGATGCCAAGATTGGTGTAGTGGGGAGTATGGGCATCACCGATCATAATCTGGCACATTAATGTTTGTTTCATTGTTTTTATGGGTTTTGGAGTAGATAATGAAGCTTAATATCAATAAAAACACAAAATACGTAGTGTGTATTGTTGAATATATGCCATGAATCCTTCTATTCAAGAAGGAACAACATCTCTTAAGTTCACACTGTGTACTTTGAGTACACGCCGTGTAATATTTAACAGTGTGACTGTGTGTGTGGGAAGAGACATGGGGTTGATAAATCATTGAGGGAACACACCATGTATAATACAGACACATCGTGTATTGTAAACCATGTATCCAGCCATGTGACTATGGACACAGGTCGGTGAAATCCTTCTAGTACACGCCGTGTCTGGCATAAACACACCATGTAGAGTCAATTGTGTCTATGATCGTGTGACTAACAACAGGGGCAGCTGAAACTAAAGTGCTACACATCATGTCTATAACAAATACGTAGTGTATTATTGTTCTATGAATACCATGTTGTTTAACGATGTGGAGGAACTCATATAGTGGAATGTAATTTAAGTACATGTTTTTTCTTTAGGAGGAACACATTGTGTGTATGGGGGTTACACAAATAGTGTTAGCAGAAGTACACAGCCATGGGAATTCTTAAAGAAACATGATGTGTAGGGGGAATACATGCTATGTATCCATATTTTGAAAAACTAGAATATTTTATTTCTCTTTTTACATTATTTCACATACATGTTTTATTCCTTGGTAATATTGAACTATGTTTTTCTCTTGGACTTATAGATTAATTACACCAAGACATCCTTTGGTTGTATGTTAGATATAGGGCAGCAACCAGACACTGAACATGGTAGATCAGGGTCTACCATAAGATCCTTCAATCATACACATCTTGTAACCAACCATATTTCCAGATAGAAGTTCTTATTCAATGTTCCGAGAAGGCTTCATGAGGTTAATGCAGACCCTCAAGGGAGTACCACATCCTGTCCCATGTATGGAAGAGTTGACATTGGTCTTTCAGTAATATCATCCTCCCACTTTCTCAGAGGAAGGAAGACCATTGACTGCAGAGTCATGGTTAAGATACATTCTATCTATCATCAAGCATTTGTATATGCCTCTAGATAGGGTGGTGAAACTCACTATGTACCAACTTTAGGATTCAGAAAATAGATGGTGGGATGTGATATCAGAGGCAGGGCACCAGATGGGTATGTCTTGGGATGTGTTCCAGGGCGCCTTTTATAATTACTTCTACTTGGAGACTTTGAGGGCTGACCAAGCCTGAGAATTCATGATCTTGGAGCAGGGTACTCTCTCAGTCATGGAGCATTCTTCTCACTTCACAGAGATGCAGCACTTCTAACCCATTCCAGGAAGTGATGAGTTATTCCTGGCAAGGAAGTTCGAGGATGGACTCATGCATGACATCTGATCTCAGGTGAATGTATTCAGGTTGACTTCCTTAACTTCTTTAGTCAACCATGCCCTCATCACAGAGTGAAACATAGGGGATTATAGGGATTTGTTCCCAGGAAGCTAGATATATAGAGTTAGAATCCCTCTGACTGATAAAAGTAAAAACCATAGGGATTCTATGTGCCAATATCCGAGTAGGAAAAATACATCTTCAGGTAGACAAGTGGTATGCTACTAGTGCGGGAAGTTCCAGAATACGGGGCCACACTGCCTGAGAGACCTAGTGGAGTGTTGATATTGCATCTAGATGGGTCATCTTAAATGGTTATGTTAGATTTTTTCACCAGCAGTTGGTGATAGGAGTTATTCTATGATTCCATGATCATGATAAGGACCACCAGTTTCTCTTCAGTCTGGGAACTAGAGTTCATCCGAATATTCAGGCTGAGGTGGAAGAGTTGTACACGGTTGTCAGAGATAGGGTTTTCGACAGCTAAATGCTGGATCACCTTAGGGATCACAGACATCTTCACAGGGCCATGGCGCAGTTCGTGATTTTTCTATATAGAAAACCCATCAGAATCAGGTTCTTAGACCCTCAATATTTAGTGGTACAATTCATGTTTCCTCAATTTTATCTTTTACACTTTTTGATAATGGGGCTTCCCATAGTTTTATCCTTGTGTCTATTGTGTAGAGCCTTGGGCTCTATATCTTTACATCTACTAATATCGTGATGCTAGACACTCTTTTGGGAACTAGACCAAAATGTGTATGTCAGTGCTAGTAGTTCCTTCTTGAGGTCAGTAGGTCTCACTTCATATGGGACCATTATGTTTTATAGATGACGAGATATGACATCATTCATTAAATTCATAGTATAGTTCCATTCTAGGATGTTTTTGACTTATATTTTCATATGTTGAGTTTCACATCACCATCGGACGGTGTGTTTCTATATAAGGGTTAATGGGATGTACAGGAAAGAAGAGTGGGACCCGAGCATCATGGGTTTGGAGGAGTTACAGCCCGAATTGCTAGTCAATACCTGGATGACCAGGGGAATTAACATATGTAATTTCCTCTAGTGGTGGATCTTTTCATGGATATCCATTTAGAGGACATTTGAGTATTTCCTCTCGAGTGGGAGATTGGATTTTCTATTGAACTTGTGCTAGGAGCGGCACTGGGGTCCATTCCTTTTTATAGGATGGATACACTAGAGTTACAGTAGCTCAAGAAACAGTGAGACGAATTATAAGAATAGGGTTTCATCTGACCTGATACTTCTCCTTGGGGTTCTCTTGTCCTGTTTTATAAGAATCCTAATGTTATCCTCAGACTTTTTGTGGATTATCGGAAACCTAAACAGTTGACATCCACAAACCAATATATATTACCAAGGATTTATGATCTCTTTGATCATCTTTGAAGAGACCAGGTGTGCTTGAATATTGACTTGATATCTAGTTAACAACGTCTTCATGGTAGACCATCAGAAATACTTCTTACATACTTTTGGATCATGTATGGTCTATATGAGTATGTGGTTATGTTGTTGGGTATCACGAATGAAGCTGTAGTTTTTAAGGAACTGATTAACCGAGTGTTCCATCCACACTTGGATTCCATTATGATGGTTTACATGGATAATATGTTGGTGTAATCTAAAAATCTACACAACCACTCTACCCATCCTAAGATCATTTTTCATAAACTAAAAGAACATTAGTTATATGATAAGCTCTCAGAATGACACTTTATGATGGGCCAGATTCACTTCCTAGGTTATGTTATATCATGGATATGATAATTAGTAGACCCCAATAAAGTGAGAGCTGTAGTTTCCTATGAATATCCAAAGAATGTCTTTGAGGTATAATTTTTTATAGGGAAGGCTAGTTAGTACAAAAATTTAATACAGGTCTTCTTCATGCTTAGTATCACTACTGACAGGTCTGAAAATGAAAGGTCTGATGAACCTGTTGATAGATTCCTACGATTCATCCATTCAGGAGCTGAAAAATCTATTTAATTCTACACTGATACTTATTTTTTCATATTAGTAAAGAGATATACAGTCTACTATGATTCTTCATGTATCGGGATAAGAGTAGTTCTTATGCAGGGGGAGGAACAATTGCATACAAGTCATGGAATTTGAGACAACATGAGAGGAATTACCTGACACACGATCTTGAGTTGTCTGTAAATGTTCATCTTTTAAGATGTTGGGGACATTATCTGTTGGGAGAGAATTTTTTGGTTTTCACTGACCACAAAAGCATCAACTATATATTCAAATAGAACAATCTGAATTTGAGGCAGTGAAGGTGGGTTAAGTACCTTCAGTCCTTTTATTTTGAGCTTGATTACACATCTGGGAAAGGAAACCTAGTGGCTGATGCAGTGAGTATGATGACTCAGTTACATGAATTTTAGGAGGCTAGTAGTGAGTGGTAGATCATGTATCTGTTTTCTGATATGCATTTTGAGGTTAATTAAAGACAGAAAAAAAAATTATTTCATCTATAGTTGTTACCTCTACCCTGCATGAGCGAGTGCGAATGTGGAAGGTATTATATGATAAATGCCTAATCCTATGAGAGAGTGTGTCTGAAGTGGGCCCTATTCCTAGTGGGACCGTGGGTGAGGGTGAGAAATTTCTCTTCCATGGATGCGTGTGGGTGTAAACAGATATATCTGAGGACCTGATGAATGATTTCTATTCTTCAGTTTTAGAAGTTCATCCTGGTCTCACCAAGAGTTATACGGATCTACACTTTCGGTATTGGTGGCCTAGTATAATGAGTGATGTTGCAGATTTTTTATAAGATGTTCAACCTGTGAGTAGGTAAAAATAGAGCATCAATGACCCATTGGGCTTTTGCAGCTGTTACCCATTCCCTAGAAGTAATGGAATGTTGTCACTATGGACTTCATGATAGTAATACCAAGTTCATCATGAGGGAACGATGTAGTTTGAGTTGTTATTGATATAATCACGAAGGTTGCACATTTCTTAACAATAAAATAAACTTTCTGTGTTGATGAATGAAGAAGGTTGTACATCTGGGAGAATGTACAATTACACGGGGTTCCTCACTCCATCATTTGAGATAGGGATTCTCATTTTGCATCTCGAGTCTGGTAGGGACTACCGATGGTGTTGGGTACACAAGTACTTCTGTGTACAAATTACCATCCTTAGACAGATAGCCAGTCCGAGCATATAATTCAAGTGCTGTAAAACATGCTACAACCATGCATATTATATTTTGGAGGTTTATGGGAGAATAACATAACTCTGGTGTCGTTTTCCAACAATAATAGCTTTCAAGAAACTATTAATAAGACACCTTATCAGTATTTGTATGGCAGGTCTTGTCAATCACCCCTATGTTGGCTGGAAGCTGGTGAGGCAGCTATGCTGGGACCTTATCTTGCCCAAAAGACCACAGAGTATGTGGATTTGATTCAGAAAAGGATGAGTATTTCTCAATCATGGAATAAGTATTATGCGGCTAGATGAAGACAACCTATGGAGTTTGAGGTTAGAGATCATTTTTTCTTTTCTATCACATTGAGGTTGGGACACAGGTGGATTAGGAGACAATGTAAGCATTCACCAAGATATGTTGCTCAATTTGAGGTTTTAGAGTGAGTCATGATGGTTTCATATAAGTTGTAGTTACCTCAGAGGTATTGGGCTATGAATGTCATCCTCCATGTTTCTCATCTACGAACTTACTTCATAGACCCGTATCATATTTTTAAAACTATGGAGGTTGAGTTTGAGGTGGATGGATCATTCAAAGTGCATCATATCTGAATTGTTGATTACAACACGAAGGTTCTCCATGCACAGTCTGTTTCTTTAGTACATGTGTCTTGGAGTCATGGGTGAGTACAGGATTAGACATAGGATAGGGAGATCGATGCATGATCATAGTGTCCGAAGATGTTTAAGGATTATTCTTCTTTTTTTTCTACATTTTTTGGGAACTTTGGGGAGGAATTTCCTTAAGGGGGTAATATTTTATGAACATGGATCTTTATTGAAGGTATGGATCTTTATTTCTGGTGTTTCTGAGAAAAAAAGGGTTTCTTAAAATATTTGGAGTACGTGCCATGTACTAGGTTCCAGCGGGTAACTGTGTACTGGTCATGTAACGACCGAGTACATGGAAATGTGGGGTGACTTGGAGGCCACCAAAAGTGGGGCTCGGTAAAGGCATATACACACCACGTATCTTTTAAGAACATGATGTGAAATATTATTTTTATTTTTTAAATTAGACTGAGGTCACGTCTTATTCACAAAAACGTCTTCTTCTAGTGTTGTCCCATCCAGGAGCATCAAATAACACTAATTCTTCTTTGAGCCCTCAATCGATTGTCTGTGCTCTGAATTGATCACTTTCAATTGTGTTGGAATTGCATCAATGGTTTATTAATTCGTTTAGAGACTCTTCTCTTTTTTTCCTCTGTGACGAGATATCCTTTGTTAAGTTATCTTGATGTTATTGTAGATATTCTTCATTCTAGGTCGATTCAAAGGTTGAGGTTCAACTATATCAATAGTACAGTGTCGAGGTAGGTGGTTTGTGCCTTATCATAGTTGTCTTTGATTTGTGTGTGCAAAAGGTGTTGAATAACCTTGTTTAGGGTATTGCGTGATTAGGGAGTTTAACCCAATTATTCCATGATATGATTTATTTCTTGATTAGTGGTGTTTGATTATTTATAGGGTTTATTACCTTTCTATGGATGTGTTTTCCCTTGTTTTTCTAATATTGGGAATTTTTTCTTGGTTTTATTTCACAGGTATGTGGGAACCTAGTGTAGTTTTAACATAGAGGGAATGGAATCTAAGGGCTTGCCTATAGTGTCTGTTATACATTTCATGTTGCCAGACCATATGGGGGGGCGTGAGAGGTCCCTCAGTGTTTTTGTAGTTCTAAGTGTCGAGACCACGGGGTGAATTGGATTTTTAGTGCTTCATCATAGAGTATATGGTTTACCATTACGTGACCGTAGAGGGAATTGACAGTGAGTTCTTCTTCAAAGAGTCTTTGTCTATGTTGAACCAGAGGTCTTAGACTATGCGAACTTTCCAAGAGGGTTTCTTTTTTCTAGTTGAATTATTTATAAATGTATATGAATGTATATTGAACTGTAGGATTGGTTACTTTTTATCACTTCCTTGTTTATTAAATATTTTTTCATATTGCCTACTATATATATTCACTGACTGTTAGGCACGGATCTTTGGGTGATTTTCTACTGGGATTTATCTCACACAATGTTTGGGTCATGCTTTTGGGCCCAAACAGATTACAATGTTGAAAGTATAGATAAGGGAAAGCACCCTTCTAATTTACGTACCTAACTGTTATGGAGCTGGAGAGCGTGAGACAAAGCTGAGTCTTACTATGCTGTAGGAGTTTTTATCTTTTTTTTCACTGTACATTGGTTTAAAAATGTTTTCTAGTAATGTGACTTGTTTGGATGCTTTCTTAGATACTTGTGACATGCATCATTATTTATATATAGGTTGTAGATGTTTATTTTTTTAGTCTTCTGTAGTTTAATTATTGAGTGGTATTACTATTTCCACTATTTTTATCTATTTGTTTCTGTTGTGTTACTCTACCAATGAGGTCATAGTTTCCCCGCTACCACACCCATGGCCCTCGCTTCAGTTGGAAGCCTCTGGTGTTCAGGGAAATGAGCATGAGGCCATGTGACCAACCAGATATGGGGAACCTATTTGCGGAACCCGGAACCGGGATGTTACAATGAAGGATATACCTTTTCATTATAGAAACTATTCCTATTATATATGTTGAAAAACAACATTCAATTCAAATATTTTAACCATATAAATGTTGGTCATACAGGAAACATTAGAAAAAAATCAAATAATTATGTATTAAAAAATATAATAGGGAACAAAAATATCATCTCTAAAATATTTATGTAAATATAAAAACATCTTTAAAAAATTTTTAAAAACACATGGATATTGAAGACAATTATTTCTCAACAAATAATAATAAATAACATCAATTTTTCTTTAAAAACATTTCTCAATCATTTTATTTACAAAATCTTCAAAATTTTACAAAAACTATAAAAACCAATAAATAAATACTGGATAAAAATAAACATAGATTAATATATAGGTATAATATCATTTCACTTATAATAAATTGGAAATATAAAATCTAAAAAAAATAAAACCTTAACATAAAACTATACGGAATTGGTAACATTTTTACCATAATCCCTTATAATAAATACAATCAAATAGAACATTAAATACAATTATCATGAATATAGTCCATAAATATTTTATCAAATTGGTATTATATAAACCATATAATCCCAAATTATTGTATAACATGAAATGCGTATCAGGGAAAAAATATAGAGATAGAGAAACCTTACCTCAAGATCTGAATTTCTCAATATAATCTATTATCCTCATGTAAAATAATTACTAATTTACTATAAATATATATAATAACCACGATCATATGTATCTTACTATATATCATTCCTTTATAATTTTCTTTTACCCAAAAATAATACATTCATTATTAAAATTATTATTGGGGTGAAAATTGTTCCATTTTTCAATTATGATTTATTTAAATGGTTTTAGTAATTTCACCATGGTCAGTATTTCATCATTTCTATAATTTCAATAAATAATATAATATTTCATTTTTTAATTATGAATTGATTTTGGTCCATCCAATTAGGTTGTTGATAAAAATTAATTATATCTCTTCATGGATTTTGTAGTTTTTACATATGAATGATTAATTTTTTCATATTTAAACAGTATTAATAGATGTAATGTAAAAAAATTATCAATTACAGAATCATAATAACATACTAAATATATTATCTATTAAGTATTTGAAATTTGAAAAATTATTCACAACACTTCATAGTGGTTGGTGGACTACACAAACATAGGTGCAATGTTGTAATTTTATAAAGGTTTTGTGGGTAATATGGTGGATAAAAATTTAACATATAAATATTATAAATATTTTATAATATTCATATATATTAACAAAATATAACTATATAATCATAAAATCAAATATAAAAGTTGATTAATAAAACATATCACTTTGTAGAGGTGGTAGTCCACAAATATGCATGAGTGATGTTTCATTTCCAATATGAAGGATAAGGAGATAAAAATGGGTATACAATATTAATAATAATAAAATTTAAATATGTTTTATATAAAGTGTTTATTATTCTATCATGTATATGATATGTCATACCGAGATAGAAAATCAAATGAATATGAAAGAACACGTTTAATATAAGTAACTAGAGATGTAGGGTATCATGGACATTACCAAAATAAACCACATTCCCCCTTCCATGAATGATCCCAACTATATCAACCAACTCATCTCATCTTCTACCAACACTAGTTTACTATTGACTTCTGGGCATCACAATATAAAAATATCAAACTCACCTAGAAGAGAGTGCTAAGAATAAGGGGAAGGCTTCCATCTTTCTTCACCACCTGAATGTTGGGAAATAAAACCACCGAAAATTCGGATTTCACCACCCGATGCTTGTCATAGGTAGTATCTATATAGACATAATATAAAATATACTAAATATGTAAACAGAGCCACAAAAAATCAAATCCTATAGTATCAAATGATGAGTACTATCCCAAATTACTAAATAACCACAAATTCTCACAATGCCCAATAATTTTCTTGTCACCACTAATTGCATAACCCAACCCAAGAAACCAAAAATCACAAACCTCATTCTTCAATAAATTTTGTGTTAAATAAATTTATATATTTTCTATCTCTAACCATTTTCATTAATTAATACCATTAATTTCATATTAAAAAAAACTATGTTAACTACACTTATAATTCTAATTTAATAATTAATTATCCATTTTACACCATTCAATTTAAATTAATAATTAACACTACATTCTATTACTATGTAACAAACAAGAACAAAAAATCACATCACAAAAACCATTCTCCTTGTTCCAATAAACCCCCTTTTTCCATTATTTAATATTAATTTCCACATCTTCATTATAATATCAATATTATATGAATAAAAAACAACACATCCACCTCAAACATCACTAAAAAACATCACCACCATAAATCACATACACAAATCTCCACCACAAAATGCAACCTTACATTAACATAAAAAATATTATTTTAGATAATTCAAGAGTATTTTATCAAATTCCACATTAAATTTCACAGGAATTTGGAAATAACTTGTAGTTTCACAATATAATCAATTATTTATTTAAATATAATTCATTATACACATTCAATCAATGTGATGTCAACTAATCACACAGTAAGCGTTCCAAAAACACATCAATTTTAATAAAAAAGGCTCCCAATGGGTATAATTTTCAGTGGTATATCAAGAATTCATAATCTCAATAAAAATATAAATTGCTATAAAACAGGTGATTTCATTCCATTTTATCATCATTTTTTATTAAAACAATTATTTTTATTTATTATGTCAATTCATAATATATTTATAATGATATTATTGGCAATGATCCCTTCCATATGTATATTTAGAAGATTTATGTAGGATCCCCTACCTCAGACAAGAATTCTGAACTGATATGAATGGTTGAAAAAGGATGAAGATAACCATCAAGAACCTCATTAAATGAAATAAACCATGATCATTCTAAAAACCAACTCACATCATTACCCTATCATTAAACCATTTTATCCATGGATTTCCTAGTAGTAGTGGTTCCCATATAAGGAAATTTTAGAAAAGCGGGGAATGTGATGATGTAATCATATATAAAATCGTTATAGATTAATCTCCCATGGTTAGGTTAAAAATTAAAAAAAATATTTCTTAAATCACCTAAAAATGATACACTCCAGTCGCCCATGAAATAAGATTAAATTCAGAAACAGTGAAGGGTTTGGAGGGGCCTGGTGTTTTATCATCAGCCTATAGAAAATAAGAACACAGTGCATTCGACTTCACCTAATTGTAGAACTACTGAAAAGTTCCATGCCATTGTATAGTGCATGAGACCATGCTCTATTCATCATAGTGAAAGGTTGTCATATATAAAGTACCATCACTACAAGATTTTTTACTACTTTCAACAGGATATATTCAATGGGATCCCATTGCAACAAATCTTTTGTGATTGGTTCTCATCGTAAATAGCCCATTGCAGAAAACGATGTCGCAACTAGTACTTTTTGCGACCGACCCATCGTAAAAGAGTACTATTTGTGACGGGAATACATCATGTTGAAAATTGACCCAAAATTAAAAACATTATATATAAATAACATGTTTTGATGGCCCTTCCACAAAAATTAGTTGTGACGGTCCCATTGTTTAGTCGCAAATAGTTCACCATTTATATATGTAATATGTGCCAAAAACATTTCCTACGGGCCCATCGTAAAAAATTATTTGCGATGGGAGATTTTATTGTAAATAAAAAGTTTTAAAAAATATATTATCTATTTCTGATAGGGCCCCATTACAAAAGGCCCTATCACAATTACTAAATAAAATAAATTAATTTATTTTAATAAAATTAAGATTGATGAAAAAATAATATTAATATTATTAAAAAAATTTAAAAAATTAAAAAATTAAAATTCTCAATATTCCAAAAAAATATAATAAACAAAAAATTATTATTATTATTATTAGTAAAATAAAAAAATTAAAAATATAATACTATTAATAAATATTAAAATATTAAAAAATAAAAAATAAAAAAATATAAAAAAATATTCCATATTGCCACCAATATAAAACACAAATAACTATAAATAGTTAATATTACTACAAATGTTGAATTTAAATTTTTTTAACATAAAAAAATCACAGGGGGGATAGTCTTATAGAGAAGCTGGATGAGATGTTGGAGGAAATTCCATCCCTACACTACGAGTCAGATGGTGCATGTACTCCATCTTCTCATGCTTCTTTTGATACCATCGATGAATCTCATCCTTGTGGTGCTGTTGTTTTTGCTACCATTGATGCATACTCTCCTCGTATTGTTGTTTTTGCTGATGATGCATTTGTTCCTGCTGCTGATGCATCTCTTCCTACTGCTTATACAAACTCTCTATAAGCTCTGTTTGAACACTCAACTGCTCCTGATACTGTGATCCATGAAGATGATGCCTCTCCATGATCTCCTCTTGAGATAAACACTGTCATCAAACTAGTACCATAATATGTCCCAAGAGTCAAATGAGAGCCAATACCAACTACTCGTCCATTCTTGAATGCATACTAGGTCTCTTGCATCCATGCCGCCTCATCGAAATGGTTTGCACTAGTCTAATTAGTTGTCTTGGCCTGACTCTAATCCCGTGTCTAAATTGTCACGACCCCATATGAAACCTTCATTTCCAATTTGAAATAAAAATAATTAACATATTATATGTAGTAAATTTTGAAACTGGAAAAGAAATAATACTGACCACAATCTAATGAAGACGATCACCTCTAATCTCTCTAGTGTTTGGATCACTGTACATCCTCCGATGTTGTACCCCATAATATTGGGATGCTCGACATCCTATATTAATATAAAATAAACTGTTTATATTTAATGTTGTATAAAATATTTTAAAAATATACTTACCAGATGATCTCTATGTGTACTGAATGTATGACTACCAGCTCGATGTGTCACCTCCTGTCTCCCCTGATTCTGCTGGCACAATGGAGATCTCCTACGAAATCCAATACTCAACATGTTTGAACATAATCCATCCCAAATGTCAGAATAAATGTGCTCTGTTCAGTGGGCCTTACATGACTCATAATATACGGCCACTCCAACTTTATTAATGGTCTTCCTTCCCAAATTGTGCAAAAATTTACAGAAACATTAATGCATAGTCACCTCCCATGCCTCATGGATAGCGTCATGCATGCTATCATCGATGGGATACCATAAACCCAACAAAAAATATATAATATCAAGTTATTAATGAAATAAATTTAAAAATAAATATTATTTATTTACATACTATCCAATGATTGAAAACTCTGAGTTGCACATCAACGGAAATCTATTACCAAACAATCATGGGCTGAGATTCAGTTTATAGAACTAATGGACCTACAACATCATGAACTGAATTTTGAAATTGTGATGGTTATGGAATCATGTTATTATTAGATTATCTATAACTACATTCACCGTGTTGATAACAAAAAATATAATATGGTTGAAAACCAAACCACAAGAGTTATCCCCCAACCTTGTCAAATTTGTCAAACATTCTCAGAGCACATTTTTTTACAAGGATACTTAATTGTGTCTTCTAAAAAAATTCTGATTTTGATTATGAAAATAATAAGAAATATTCAACACCCTCAATATAAATAGGATTTAAACCAGAACTAGTCTGATTTATGCGCTGATTTATCCAACTGCGATAATATAATAATGACTGTCATCGATTTCCGTGTTCTATATTTTTCAACAAAATATAAAATCATTATTGTTTTTGAAAAATTTGAAATTATTAAAACATTATCCCAAAAAACAATATAAATAATTACAAATACTTCTTAATAACAACAATTAATTATGGGAGACATAATTTTTAGTGGATTGACTTCTAATCTTTTTTCTGACAACTTATTTACTTGTCACATTCTCACACTAAAATCACAATGAACAATCTACTAGTAGGTACGCATATCCATTCTCGTGCATATGATAATTTATAAGCGTACCTCCAACCATATTCTTCATTGTTATTTCAGTGTGGGAATGATGCAAGTAAATAAGTCATTAAACAAAAGATCCACCTTTTCATTGATGAATCATCTTCTTGAATCATTCATCACCAGAAAAAAATTATGAAAAATGTCTTCCTGAGAATCTATAATTAATCATGTGCATATGATATTGTATATGCACTCATAAAAGCATACGTTTCATAATTTTTTGAGTCTATGAGAGTTGAAGGGAGAAGTATCATCGTACAAAAGGAGTGACACCACTCCACTCGAAATAATACCAATTTACTACAATTTATTACAATTTATTTTATTCTTATTTATTCTAAATGATTCTTAATTGATCTTAATTGATCTTAATTATTCCTAATTATTCCTACTTATTCATAATTATTCCAAATTATTCATAATTATTTCTAATTATTTTTAATTGTTACTAATTATCCCTAATTAATCCTAATTAATCCTAATTAATCCTAATTAATCCTAATTAATACTTATTATTTCTAATTATTGCTAATTATTTATAATTATTGATAATTATTGATAATTATTACTAATTATTTCTAATTAATTCTAATTAATGCTAATTAATTCAAATTAGTTCTAATTATTGCTAATTATTTTTAATTATGGCAACTATTTCTAATTATTACGAACTATTTCTAATTATTATTAATTATTTCTAACTATTCCTAATTATTCGTAATCATTCTTAATTATTCATAATTATTAAAAATTATCTCTAATTATTTCTAATTACACTTAATTATTGCTAATTATTGCTAATTATTTATAATTATCTATAATTATTCCTAATTATTGCTAATTATTCATAATTATTGCTAATTATTCCTAATTATTGGTAACTATTCCTATTTATTCTTAATTATTCTTCATTATTGCTTATTATTTCTAATTACTGCTAATTATTGCTAATTATTCCTAATTATTGCGAATTATTCTTAAATATTTCTTATTATTCTTAATTATTCATAATTATTCATAATTATTTTTAATTATTTTTAATTATTCATCATTATTATAAAATATTGCTAATTATTGCTAATTATTGTTAATTATTGCTAATTATACCTAATTACTACTAATTATTTCTCGTTATTATGAATTATTGCTATTTATTTCTAATTATTGCTAATTATTCCGATTTATTGCTAATTATTCTTATTAAATGCTATTTATTACTATTTATTGTTATTTATTACTATTTATTACTATTTATTACTATTTATTACTATTTATTACTATTTATTACTAATTATTTCTAATTGTTGCTAACTATTAATATAATTAATATTTATTACTAATTTATAGTATTAATTACTATTTGTTACAAATTATTACTAATTACTAGTATTTATTACTATTTATTAGTAATTATTACTATTTATTAGTCATTATTAGTATTTAATACCAATTATTACTATTTATTACTGTTTATTACTATTTGTTAGTATTTATTACTATTTATAAGTATTTATTACTAATTATTACTATTTATTTCTAATCATTGCTAATTATTACTATTTATTACTAATTATTTCTAATTATTAAAATTTATTACTAAGTATTACTATTTATCAGTATTTATTACTATTTATTACAATTTATTACAATTTATTACTATTTATTACTATTTATTACTATTTATTACTATTTATTACTATTTATTAGTAATTATTACTAATTATTACAATTGAATAATAAGTATTACTATTTATTACTATTTATTACTAGTTATTAGTATTTATTACTAATACTTAGTATTTGTTACTAATTATTTGTATTTATTACAAATTATTTGTATTTATTACAAATTATTAGTATCTATTAATAATTATTAGTATTTATTACTAATTATTACTAATTATTACTAATTGTTTTTATTTATTACTATTTATTAATATTTATTAAAATTTACTACTATTTATTAGCATTTATTACTATTTATTACTAGTTATTACTATTTATTACTAATTATTAATATTTATTTGTATTTATTACAATTTTTTATTATTTATTACTATTTATTACTATTTATTACTATTTTTTACAAATTATTACTCCTTATTACTAATTATTACTAATTATTTCTATTTATTACTAATTATTACTATTTATTACTAATTATTACCAATTGTTAGTATTTATTACTAATTATTAGTATTTATTACTATTTATTCCTAATTATTAGTATTTATTAATAATTATTATTATTTATTACAAATTAATAGTATTTATTACTAATTATTAATATTTTGTACTTTTTATTACTATTTATAACTTTTTATTAGTAATTATTTCTATTTATAACCAATTTTACTATTTATTACTAATTATTACTATAGAATAGTACTTATTACTATTTATTAGTATTTATTTGTATTTATAACTAATTATTAGTATTTATTTCTAATTATTACTAATTATTAATATTTATTATCATTTATTAGTATTTATTAATAATTATTAGTATTTATTTCTAATTATTTGTATTTTAACTAATTATTTTCATTTATTACTAGTTATTATAATTTATTACTAATTGTAAATATTTATTACTATTTTTTCTTAATTATTACTATTTTTACCTAATTATTACTAATTAGCGTTAACTACTATTAATTACTTTAAAATATAGCTAGTAATTACTAATTGCCTCTAATTATTTATATACATTACTAATTATCGTTAATAATTATTAATTATTACAAATTACCGAGAGTCGGTACTAATAATTTCATTTTATTATTAAAAATAAATACTAATGACAAAAAAATTTAATTCTATCTTAATTACAACTAATCAATAATAAATAAAATTAATTTAAAAAAATGAAATAATTACTAAAATAAATAAAACGTAAATACCTTTAAACATGATCTCTTATAATTGTATATGGCTTCACAACATTATAAAATAACTAACGAGGGAAAATTTTCACTTCAAAATTACTGTTTAGAGAAGCAGAGAAAGTAGGAATTGAGGGGGAGGAAAGAAAGAATGGATGGGGGTATATATAGGTTAGATTAGTTGCGACGATAATATTTGTGATGGGAATCCCGTCGGAAATAGTACTTTTTTGCGATATGTCCCATCGCAAATACCTTCAGCTGTATTAATTAGTGTCACTGGTTAAAAGGTTATTTGCGACAGGTTCGGTCCCAAAAAAGAGACCTGCCGACATAGAATTTGTGACGGGACAACATAGAATCAAAAATTGGTCTTTCTTCCACTGTGTATTTGGGACAGGTCCCGTCGCAAATACCCTTCACCGGACGCACTAGTTGGGACAGGGAATCCCCCGTCACAACTAGTGTTTACCGCCTCCTAGTATTTTGTGATGGGAGGTGCCCACTCCTCATAACAAATACCTACTGACGGACACACTAGTTGCGACGGAGAATCCCCTATTGCTACTAGTGTTTACTGCCTCTCGGTATTTGTGACGGGAGGTGCCTCCCCCCCACAAATAGCCTTCTGCACGGTTTGGCACGCAAAACACGCCAAAACATGGTAATGTTTTTACGACAATACCTCTAGTCTAGTTGCAAATAATTAGTTACGTGTGATCGGTTGATTCTCTGATCCCAAATAACCTCTTCGACAGACTATATTTGACAAGATTTATTCCCATCGCAAATAATTCATTGCGAAAATCATTTTTTTTTGTAGTGAATCTCAATGCCCTATATCTAAAAAATAAGGAAGGTATTGGGAGAGAAGAGGAAACACAACACTATAGCCCTTAGTAATTGAGAAGGGGCTATGATGTAGCCCTGATCCATGGTAATACTATTTAAAAAACAATAAAAAATTTGAAACTCATTTTCTTGGATTCTATTCAATAGCCTGATGGCTACACTACAACCAATCGCAAAATGATGTTTTGGTAAAAACTCACCTCTGATCCCTTAAGCTACATTAGGACTCTCCAAATTACCGAACTCAAAGGCCAACACTACAACCATTCAAAAAATAATAGAACCTCACAATATATCTCTTCTAATATTTTACACCATATCTAGCCTCTTGACACTATATCTACTCTCCTCTTTGGTGGATCTTAATCATCTATAATGTATAATCCTTCACAGAAAAATATTCGTAATACAACCACTTTTTTCTCTCTAAATACATCAAAGCATCATATTGACACCTCCACCACTAGAAATACAAAAAAGTAATTTTTATTGTAATCTGTTTTGTTATAAAACCGTTTACTTATAACATCATACCAATATTTTTATATAAATGGATCCTCCCATTGGTATTACTTTATAATTATTTCAGTTCTATTATTTCATTCAATTTTACCTCTAGTTTTATTTTTATAATGGCTAAGTAGATGACATATTTTTAGTAAAATTGTAACCCACACGTTATAAATAAAAATATATGTTCATAATGAAATATACCATTGGTAAGAACTGTAAGATCATTAAATATTCTAGTTTTGAAATTTGATCAACAACAAGACTCTTACATCCATTTTTTCATTAATATCTACATGAAAATAATAGATGTAATAAAAATAATGTCATCATTTAAATACAATAATTATTTACAATAGGAATTTCAAATAAGAGTTTCATGTACACACAATCCAATTTTTCTAATGGGATGTGGACTAAATTAAATTATAAATTAAAAACTACTACGATATCTTTCTCTTTTGTGGAAAAAATAATTTATTCATCATTTAATGAATTTTATCAAATTACATGGCATATATATTCTAATATATTTTATTCCCAATCATATCATCCTTATAAAATTTAGACAAATAACATATTAATTTAAAATTATACTCCCACTAGGTGTAAGAATGATAGGTTTTTAAAAAATCCTTCTTTAAGGAATAAAATAGTTCCATGAATCTTGTTTCAAAATATATTTTAGAATCCTTTTCAAATTGGTGGAATATATTTTACATATTGTTGAGATTTCCATTAGGATTATTCTATAAAACTAACAGGTTTAAGTAAAATTCTCACTACATTCACTTATTTTGGTAAATGCAGCAACAAAATCACATTGATTTTAGATTGTTCTACTACAACTAATTCCTTCGATATCCTAATACCTAATCAAATCGATCTTTCTTCATGAATGGTTATTTATTTTAATTTAGTACCAAATATTTCACTTCACATGTTTTGAATAACTTTTAATGATTATCCAAATAGTCATAAAGTGTAATATAATTAAAAATAATAGATTTGGGAAAACATAAATGGTTTTTTGATACATATATATGAAATTTTACATCAAGAATATTTTAAATATAAATTGTTCAATGCATATTCAAAAAGGAAATCATTGTTTTGAAAATATTCATGGAGGTTATGTACAAGATTTATTTTCATAGTCAATAAGATCAACGTTCCCTAGGTTGTAAATTGAATAGTGAGCCAAAAATAAAAAAATTTAGTTCCCTATAATCCTATTCTATGTATAAATTGTCAAAGGTGAATGAAAATATTCTTTCTTTGTGAAATTTTCCATATTCTTAATGTATATACGAAATTTCTACCCAGTGATAGTTCATTTTTATATTTTCCAATCATTTCCCCTTATAATAACAACCAAACAACTCTTATTGGGTACAACATGCAATGGATCAAACAAGAACGATTAAAAATGGGGTAGATTATCATTGTATCTTGTAACTAGATTATTTGTCCTAACAACTACCAATATATTTGGTTGGGTCTTATTTTATGCTATATATTATGAATAACCTCATCCACAAAAGGGAATTTTGTTCATATAAATTGTAGGAATAATCCATTTTATGTTTGATATGGTCGAATTCGTTTCTATTTTTTACACATTAAAAACATCGTATTGTTTTTCTTCTTGTTTATCCATTAACAATACTTTGAAAACAAACAATAGTGACTCTTTTTTACCCAAAATATAGATTTTTTCATAACAATTAATATCTTAATTTTTTTATTAGGATTAGTTTTCACATATAGTGGAAATACAATACTATGAATACCTAAATCCTCTAGAATGATTACATATAAATAAATATAATATCACTCATTACTACGTATATTATATTCCACATGATCTATTGTTCAGTCTTCCTTCTTTTTAGATGACCCCTTTGGATTATCTAATTCACAATTAGTTTGAATTTTAAACATTTTATGACCTCCATGTCCCTTATATCCACCATAAATAAAAAACCCATACTATATGAATTTTACATAACCTAAAATATTTTAATGATTTATTTTTATTCTCTTATTTGAAAATATTTTTTCCTTGAAAATGAGTTATCAATGAACCTATATAGTTCGAAAATGGTTTTCTAAATATAAATCAAACCTATTTAATGATTTTAATGTGTAATACCAATATCCTCTGGTAGGATATTAATTATTTATCTAATAAATAAATATTAAATAATTCAGGATGGGTAGGTCATCTATATTCTTACAAATTTCAATGAATCCATTATGGGATTTTGTTTTTCGTTTTATATGTTCTTTATATACTACTCATTGAATCAAATTGAAACATTATCCAAAATCAAATAATAATTTGAATGTCACTTCATGTTTATATTTATATGAAATATTGAAGATTCTAAAATACTTGATATCTGTTATAATCAACCACTAAATGCCTGAAATACACTCTTCAGTGATTGAAACAATAGAAAAAATGACAAGACATCATTTTTTTCGATGATATTCATATATAATTTTTTAGGATTTAATTTACCCATGAGACTATACAAATGGAAAATAAACTATAATATCTTCAACCATTTGGATAATCATTTTAAAATACATGTCTCATAGATCTTACAACTCTCTGTCTCTTTAAATGAATAATTCGTTTTTGGATTTTAATCCATTACACTATTATCTGTAAGCTTAAACTGCACTCTCAATGTAAAAACTATTATTTTTTAGGTCATTCATTGGGATATTATATGGTTTATTTTCAAATCTATAAATTGAGATGAGATGAGATTTAAAATCTATTGATCCTGAAATAAAATTTTGAAATATATTATATATATTATGTATCATGCTTGCAAAATTTTTATTAAAAACTAATATAAACTCTAAATGGAACATAAAATAATAAATTTGTTTCCATAGTTGAGCTTCAAGTATGGTTTTTACCCATTATATGACGTAACTTGTTAGAACTTCACATGCTCGAGTTAGGTACAGTTGTTAGAAAAAACATAAATAAATTAATTGTTTAAAATAAATAATTTTATTTAAATATTACATGGGATATTTTTCATATAAACATATTGTTATTATTAAATACCAAGGTTTTTTCACATAACTCACATTAAATTGGAGAAAGTGTTGGAGGATTGATCCCAAGAAAATGTTATTGGATAATTGAACCTCGATTTGTTTGAAACAATATACGATGATCATTCCAACATCAATAGTTATTTCTCATTGTTCGTAATAATTATATCAATATATATTTATGAAATTAGTATTATGTGTATTTTTCCTATCATCTTATCCTATTTTGAAAAAAAAATAAATTTACTAATAAATTATTTCATACTTCCATGGTATTGAGGGTGTGGGATTAACATGGAGTATTTTATGGAGAAATGTTTTATTGGATTATGCATCTTTGTTCATTGTTATAATGGAAATAGATCGAGTCCAACTATAGAAAGGTATAGGTTGGATCCACTTTTCATATTTGTAGATTATTGACCATCATTTGTTTTGTTCATAGCTATAATTTATTTTTTCTTGTGATTAGAAAAATTATAGATAATCCATCATTTCCACCCACTTTTTACAAAATTTTATTGATTTTTCAGATCCATGTTCTGCTCGATGAAATGATTGGATTTTTATCATATAGATGATGGATTTAGGATGGATTTGAGATCCCTAGTATGGGTGAGGCATGTGATGATTATGGGAACAAAGATAAACTATTTTCTAATGTGTGTTTGTGGCTAAATTATTATGAGTAATGATGGAGCGGTCCACTAAAACTACAGTCTCGATATCTATAAAGGATATATAGAAGAATCATATATGATGGAATTGTGAGTGTACATACAAGAAATAACCTCTATTTCTGTGAACTATTTTAGTACATGGTGTGTATTCTTGAGTTATACACAGTGTGGAAATCCACAATGTTGTGGTAGAGTTTCCATGAGATGATAAGTATCAAATGGTGTTTGAAAAATACTTGGAAACTCATTATGTAACTAATAGGGCACACAAACTCATCCAAAAATAAAAACTCTAAAAAACACAGTGTAATAATTCATTGAAATTTATAGGACATGTTTAAATGAGAAAATACACATACATGGACACGACCATAAATACCCAAACTCATATATGTTTTATAATCATACACATACACATGAATCTCCATAGTCCATGATACAAAAAAAAGACATAGTGAAAGTGGGACTTGTCTTGTACTATCAGTAAACACAATGTACTACTTCAACAATAACCTAGATCCTTTGTACACTTCATTTTGGACAAGCTTCATCGATGTACATTCCCATAATCCATTTACCTTTGTGTTTAGTATGAAGTCACATCCTATGAATAGGATAGTGATCCCCTATGGGGATACACTATCATGGATAGAGTTGTGGGAATCCCTCCATGAGGCTATGATTGAGATATTCTATCATCATATTTTCTATAGGTTAGGTTTATGGTATTTTCATAACCAACACTATGTGAGAATCCCTACGTAATGGATTAATAAATATTATGATATTAGTATACCAAATTTCTATAGTTTTGATCTTCATATGTGTATCGATATCTTGATAATTATAGAGAGTAAGTTATTTAGTGAGACCTTAAGGCCATGAATTCATAGATGAGTTCTAACGGTGCTATCTAACTCATGGATGGTGTTCTCCCAAACGAATGATAAGAAAAACCATTGATAATGATTCCTATGATATAATTTTTGTTTCAAAAACACCATGAGATTGTGTTCCTATGTTTATTATATATGGATGATCAATTTATATATATTGTTTTCAAATATTGATGATTAGATAAAAAATATTGTTCCTAATTTTATATGCATAGTTATTTTAGGGTTTTCCACCTAGTATTGTTATACACACCAATACATGTTTTTTCCCACACATGATATATCTTATAAAGATGAAACAACTTTTTGCATAGTCCTAAAGGGGCCTGGACCTAGTGAATCTTAGTGATCTTGATTGAACGAGGAGTGTTCCTCGCAATAATTTGACAGCATTCCTTAACAGAATTATAGGATGCACTTGATTTTATATTCTTTATGGGGGGATAGTGTTTGGACCTTTTACTTTCCAATAATATTTTTTGGACTATGATTGTGGTATTTTAGATATATGATTGGGTACTTATAAGTATTTTTAAAACATCATAACTATAGAGGCATGGAGATGTGTGCATTTGTTTTGGTTAATTAGGATAAGGGAAAAATTTTGGTTAATTTTCATACAAAATTTTGGTTTCAATCACCTATACTATTAGATTCGATCTTGGTGTAGTCACGGTTTAGGAACCATAGGGTCGAGTTAGGATAGAGTGGTATCAACAGTAGTCATTTCTATAGTTTTAACAGAGTCTATGAGTTGGATTTTGGGAAACAATATTTAGTGTTTTGATTTTGGATCTCACGCCAGGGTCTCCAGTTATAATATATGGGCCTATATATTTATTCACCAGGACATAAAAAACAATGTTGACATATTACATGATTAAAATGGTTTCCTATAAAATATTGGTAAATAAATAATATTTGAATGAAATGTGGTTTCCATTTATCTTTTGAGTCAGCTCTTTATATATAATCATTGACCATTGTATATCATGTAAACTTATGGACTCCTTCGTGTTGATTTTCAACTATGATTCAGAATCAGGATCATGATGATGATCCCATTAGTGATGACGCATCAATGTGGGGACATGTTTAGTATGTGTTACATCCTTATGATGTACTATTTACACCACCAACTATTGATTAGTAGATGGTACCAAATGTACCAGCAGATGTGGTGCATCGGCTAAGAATAATTTATGAGGTTCATTTATAGACACCCCTCAGGTTCTAAGGAACATTAGAGCCACAGGTGGATGAGCACTGGCTTGTGGATGTGATGTGATACTTCCATATTTCTAGAAAACCATCAGACATTGTGGTGATCGTGATAGAATACGTTCTTTATGTATTTGTAGTATGATAGAGGTTCTTAGTTAATATGTTGTACAATGAGGGGACTCCATAAATTTCATGGATTTAGAATATTCTCACAAACGAATCATATCTAGTAGCATTGATCAATGTGTGTATTGAGGATATTCTACATCTTCAACAGTACAGTATGATTTCAATTGGGTACTCATTTAGGATTACAAAGTACAAACATTACTATATGGATATAACTCGGGGTCAGTTACTTCAGATTGATACCTTAGAGGTAGGATTATGAAGATACATATAAGACAACGTGAAACCTCTATACATTCTTACATATGATGTGGTGCTGGAGCATCTTTTGGTGGTCAATATTTTTTTAGAAGAGAAGACACATATAGTTGGAGTTGGTAGTGGGAACACATGAGCGGTGTCTTTTGTAGTAGGTTTTTGACATCTATATAAAGGTACATACATGTACTATAAAATTTTTCACTCTATCCAATGATAAATTTTCTATGTTTTAGGCTTCATATGATCGATCTACTCATAATACGTAGTGGTATTGATACTCTTGATATGGTGGGGAAATCACATGATAGAATATATGTCCATACATGTAGCTAATAGGGAGATAGTGGATGGGTTGCCTTGGAATAGGGATTGGTATAAACAAAATATTATATGAAGAAGCAGACATGTTAGTGGAGTTAGAATAGAAGATGGATGTGGATGGCACTAAATTTTTTTCCACCACCACTCCCAGGTTGTCCGTACCAAGATCAGATAGTTAGGGGAAAATGTAGAGGGTAGTTGTAGGTAGTCAAATATTATGAACTAGAGTATCTAGGTATGATAAAAAGTATGGTTTCTGTCTTCTATACCTTATATTGAGTACATATATGAATACATGTGAGTTATATATTTTCTTTCCCTTCCCTAGTTCAAGACATAGAGATTCCAGTTGAGAATTTACATCAACCATTGTTCCTGGAGACTCCAAAAAAGGTGACAAAATTATAACAAACTTTTTTTGATGGTGTGACTTAACTCATTTAGATGAATGATTGTTTTTCTATATATCTATAGCATCGATTGTGCTTTACATATCATATTATAAGTACAATAGTTATCTAAAACTCATGAACAGATAGACTGCTTCGAGAGGAGGATGCAGTGTGTTTGCATTGATGGGAAAGGATCTCTTTTTGGGTGATGAGGAAACCTTATTAAAGAATTATGGACTCATTCATTGGATGATATAGCTAATTACCCATCAGTTAGAAAGAAAACATGGACATCCCATAGTAACATGAATCTTTTCATAACATTATGCCATCTATGAAATTTCTAACACTAAATCTCAAGATCCGACCATCGTACCTATAGACTATAAATAGTAACTAGACATAATACATTCATATAGTAGTTTGAGAATATGTATAAATAAATAAAAATATCCATTTCAAACCAATTTTTAACAAACTAACCCAAATCAACTAAAAATGTAACCTGAATTGGCCCACCACAAGGCCCGAAGAAAAATCTCGATCTCTATGGGATGCAAAGAATAATAATTGTATTATATAAAGAAATAAAAGAAAAAACTACCTCCACACACATGTGATAAGTTATAAACAAACAGATTTTCATAGGAGATCTATAATATAAATCATATTTCAAAAATAACCAAACCATAAATTGAAACATTCAAAAATAGGATAATGTGGTCTAAATGAACAAAACAATATACCATAAATATGAAATCTATAATGACCTATGTGACTATCTACCTGTGACTGTATGTCACTACAAACCAAACATGTTCTATGTAATGATTCTCCAATATTTTCATCATCAATATGATTCACTTCCCATTACATGTATCGTGTACGCCAAATGCTATAACCCCCCAATGGAAAACGATAGGATGTGAGTGCTAAAATTACGTTCTATACCTACAAAAAATAAATGTAATATCTACCAACATACATATATTAGTTATTTAATAAAATAATTTTTAAAAAATTTAAGGAGAATTTATTTTCCATATAAAATCATCATTTATTTTTCTTTTAAGAAACATTCCATGTTCAAATAAACAAACTAGTATGGAATAAAATTGATCCATGTAGAATAGGATTATTAAATAAATAGGATTTAATAATCCTCATCCATATAATGTGATAAAATTATAAAATCAATTGATCATCCATTTAATGAATCTATATACTAGAAATATCAAAATCACAATATAATGGTGTACACAACTATGACGAATTGGACAACTTGTTAGAATAATGGACTACTAATGTCTATGAACCTTGTCCCACTAAAAAGGATAACACTAGAAATCATAAAATCATAGAAAACTCCCATATAGTTAGGTAACTCTAAAAGGGATCACATATTTCTAGTTTACCCCTTTTCTAATATATTCACATTCCATCAAACAAACAATATCCATGTTTCACAAAAAAATAAAATTAAATTCCATTTAATTGTATTACATAAAAAAACAATCATAAAACATAATTCCTATAGAATAAGCACAACACATCCCTTCATAAAATCATATTTTATTTTTAAAACCCTAATTTAGGAATATAAAAAATACATCATATTTATCAAATTGATTTCAAAGAAACACAATTTTAAAAAACATTTTTATGGCTGTAAAACATCAGTAAGCCTATAATGGGTTTGAAATTGTAAATTTCCAATATCAAAAGAAAAGGGAATCACTTGAACATATGTCTTGCTAAGGGATGGACCATAGATTATAAACACCTACAATAAAGTTTTACAAAACTGATTTCATTCCAAACTAGATTAGGAAAGATAAGAGATCTGGTCTTCATGATCCTATATATATATATACCATCATAAAGTATCCATCGAAAACCTTAGATATGAAAATAACTACACAGTTGGATTTTAACAGATCAATAGTTTGATATAACGAGGAAAAATATTGGGAAAAGAGGAAAAATCAAGAGATAATTCAATCATACATTGATTTGATCCACCTAAAATTATCAAGGCTCAGTAAAGAATAAATTGGAGAGTTCTTTAGAGCATCATGAAGGGGATGGTTGTAGGTCATAACGTATTTGAAAGACATTGGAGATAAAGATAAATAATGGAATCAAGGTTAAATTCTATTATAATATGTTCTGATAGGGTCTCATGATTTGGATAGATAATTATAAAAATGAATGCTTATAGAGCAATAACCATTATCTCTTGAAAATAAATGATCTTAATTTTAACGAAATAATAAAATTATTAGAAAAATTAGTACTAATATTTGTGAAATACTCTCAAACCAAATCCAAACATCCACATGTGAATTGTTAAAGAAATTGTAAAATTATCCACTTGAATTCAAAGATCTATATCACATAGTTTCATCGCTGATAGCACTAACTGTGTTCTTATACTATCTTCCTATCTTCTTTTCCATGAAACTATACATTTTAATCAATCAAATCCTGAAATCCTTGTATAACCAAAATTTTTATAAAAAACTCATGGAGTTATGTATACCTATATCTGATAGTTTCTCAAACTATTTTCCTCAAAATATCATGGAAGATTTTTTTTGAAGAATACGAAGTAAATGTCATTCCATGTATCTCATATAAGTCAAACAAAACATTCTTGTATATCCCAATAGTTTTTATATTTTCACTAGAGTATATATGATTCTTGAATCACCAATTTCCTTGTTGTAATCTTGATCAGAAGATAAATATCACCTATATTGACTGTATCTAGTACTCCACTATCAACGTTCCAAATTCACTCTAGAACAAAGAAGTATTCAATGACTATAACTACATATTTAGTTATTACATGGATAGATCAACGTTATAGAATAATCTATCTATACACTAGATAAATCACATTATTCACACCATAGGATAATCATCGAACCAATTACCCAAAAACACTATTCATTGTAGTTATTTTTCAACCTCACAGCCTCAATTTATGGCTTAGGCTCACCTCATCCCTCAGGGCCACAATCGAAGCATGCTTTAATTGCCCAATATATCCTCCCTCATAAGGATAATAACCTATTTTTTATACATTTATTCCCACTGAAAACCATATATGACACCAAATATAGATACAACACCAAATATTGTAAATAATGAACGTTGTAACAAACAATGACACCCATTATACAATAAACATCCCTACCACACAATATACTAATATAATACCACATCAAATCCCCATCTACCATTTTTGTGATCAATTACTAAACAATCATTAAGAATATAGGATCAATATATATAATCATACACATAATTAAATATCAGTTTTAGGTGAGTATAATCCCACCATGAATCTATATGGAAAAAATCACTTATTAGTTGTTGCTAAAATGTTACAAAGATAAACCCCTTTATATAAAAAAACCATAATGGAAATAAGATGAAACAAATCACATCACTTATGAGACCCACAAGACACAAATGATTAATGAGTTCCAAATATTTTCTATTAGATCCAAGATACTTAATTAGGAATTAATTAAAATAAACACCAATTTATCCAGATCAAATAAATTAAATTTATCCATGAAAACAAAAACAAAAAACCTAGTTTCTCTACTAATATGGTGAGATGATTATAATTGTGTTATCCATGATATAATCACTCTATCGTAACTTGATCAATGTTTCTCAAGACCATTTTTGTCCTCCATATATTCCAATGTTTACCGACTAGTATTGAAGATCTATGTTGAGATAGTAATGAGAATATAGCATATAAATAAAAATAATTACAACAAAAAACAATATATGTGTCTATAAATAGTTGTAAATGATAAAAATATATATATAAATTTTTGAATATGAGAAGAGATCTAAACATATAAAATTTTATGGTAGTAAGAAAATTTAAAAAAAATATTTTATATGTTGATAACATATTTGTAACAAGTAGATAAAAAAATAAATACCTATTTTAATAACATGGAACCACCCAGACCATCTACTAAAATACATATTCTTAGTTTTTCATGACCTACACTTTCATCCACACTAAACAGCTCGTGACAATCCATTAAATTTTCCAAATCTATTATTTATCAAACAAATAAAATTATTTTACATATTATATTATTTATTTCTTATCATTTTTTCATTTATACTATTTTTTATTTGAATCCCCATTAATTTTAATGTTTTTAATGTTTTAATATTGGGTGCACAGTTTGTTCTTGATGAAGTGAAACCAATTGGAAACAATGAAAATTAATCTACATCTTATTAGAGGTATTTCTGATAGTTAAAAAAAATCAATCTATGTGGCCAAAAATGATGTGTGTATAGGGGATTCCAATTAGTATTTCATGATTATTTTACAGTTTAGTAAAAAATACAACCATAAAATTCATAGATCTAGGTCATCAATAAAGTTAATTACCTAAATTACCCTCCTATGGATTTAAAAAAAATCCATCCTCCTTCTCCATTAACCAAATTTTAGGATTCAAGGATTCCCTCCCGTTTCGGTTCCCAATAATATGAAGCATCTCAAATAGACTACATAATTATTTGGGGCTACATTACTCAGGGTACTTCATATAAACCCACTCATAAAATTTCATTGTATTTCCACTTTTATTATTTCAATAATGAGGTCCCATGGGAGTTGGGTTCCATATTGTAATGATTTAATTGAGTTTTTTTATATTTTTTAATATTAATAATGTTGCATCCCTCTCCTAGTGCCTCTGAAAACATACCCCAAGATGGTGGTCCACAAGTCCTCAACCACATCTCCCCAACACCATAGGCTACCAACTAGTAATGAGGGCCTTTGGTAAGTATGTGGGAAGTCTATTCCATCATACTAAAAAGGTGTATCATGGTGGATGGTAATAATATTAATGATCAAGTATCATAAGAAATATGAAATGAAATAGACAATAGAAGAATATGATAAATGAACTAATAGAAAAACATATAATAAATATGGAAGGTGATATGTCATAAATAATATCACGATGATTTCAATGTATGATTCCAAATTTGAATAAATAAAATTATAGGTGTATGAGGTACACTCATAGACTAAATTATAAAAAAGACTCAAAATACCAAACAAAAACATCCAAATGGAATAACGAGCCTTTCTTTTTCCACTACCCCCAAAGCTCCATCTAAAATAGAAAAGCAATCATGCATTAAAAATGGAACACTCTCATGTATCCATACCTATGAACATAATGTCCACTCGTGTAAAAAATGGTACCCGAGAAGGTTGTGAGATAAAATATCACAAGTATAGAACCCAAAGTATCTCGACCATTCAATTTCATGTATTAAACAAATAGTAATGTGCTTGTTTGTAATAGACATAGCCAAATAAAATAATAAAATATAACTATAACATGGTCCAGTTTCCAAAAAGGAAACTCATCCCATACCACCAGCTTAAGACTATGTCTGTTGTCTTAATGAGATACCAGTTAAAGTTGAATATATACAAAAGGCCTATGTAACATGACAACTGATGGAAAAGTTCATACCACCAAGCATGTTCTTTGGCTTAGGGTCTAAAACATATATCAAAACTAGGAACACAAAATGCACAAGAGAGGATAAAAATTAATATGTAAATAATATATGTTGTCTCAATAAATTAATTTGAAGCATTTTTTAAAGTTGAAAAGTATAGAGGTAGAGATTGAGCCCATCCTGAAGGTATTTCTATGGTACATCCAATCAATTATCAAATTCCACCATACCCATCCAAGGTGATCAATTTCAGAATCCATGTATCCATTGTGTTGTGGTAACCATGAGTATGTACCATGTATCACAAATAAGGGATCGAGTCCCAACCGAGTATTGGCATTGACATCATGCCAATGTGTCTCTATTAAACATACCCTTTGGGAACCATTGTCACTCTATAGAATATGAAATTCTCTGAGGATCCAATGCCGGAAGATCCTAAAACATCGCTTCTGTCGTGCATCTTGTTGTATCATATTGAGCACGGTTAGTCCATTTGTGGGTTATTAATACAGTACCCATGTTTTCACACTGGCCTGACTAACTGCAACTAAAAATAGATGAACATATATATATATATATATATATATATATATATATATATCCAATATAAATCATCCATAATTTCAACAATTTAGTTAACCAATCAATTCCAACATCATAACAAATGTTAAACAGAAAGTGGCATTTATCAGTGTATGTAGAGGAAACTGAATTTAAATAAAATCATGGCACAACAATACTTTTAAAAGAACTATTTAGGAAAACAAATCACCATAAATTATTTTATTCAAATTAAACATCAAAAAAATGTATCAAAAAAACACACATAATTGATAATTTAAAGAATCAAGGATAAAGGTAAAAACTAGATGATTATGTTGAAACACCTGAAAGAGTGTCCAATCACTTGGTAATAACCGAGAAAGGGTTATCATTAATCAATTTTTACATGTATCAAGGCTAAGCAGTTTAATCAAATTAGTAGGCTTTAATTTAGACTCTCTAGTAGGCATCGACGAGTGGCACAACTGTGTGAATTGAATAATGAAAAAATGATGGGAAATATCATCAAATCCAAACTTCTTAGTCAAAACATTTCCCACATCCAACAATATCCATGGATTTGATCTAAAAAGGAATAAATTATGTTATTTTAGAAAAACACAAATTTCAGGTAAAAGGCATCTATGGAATATTGTGTGATGGTGAGTGGGTGAAATCCAGTAATTTATTATGTAGAAGAGTATTTGAATAGAGTTTTTCATTATGATTCCTAAGGAATTGAATACGGTGGATATAAAAAGGTGAAACAATATTCATAAATGCTGTAAGTGGAGAATACACCACCAAGCTATGGGGAGTGACACACAGAGATGGAGAGGTCTGAGAGGAGGAAAGAAAAAGAGAGAGAGAGAGAGAAAAAAGAATGAAATAATGAAAGTAGAAAAAAAGAAAAAGAATATTGACGATAAGTAATAGAAAAAAATAATTAATGGGGAGATAAGGGAAGATAAAAGATTAAATGTGGTTAACCACATTTTTAAGTATTTGTCAACTTCTCATTTATAATTATAATTTAAATATTTGTCTTCTTTCCTTTTCCATCACATTAAATTTCATTAAATCTCTTTTTAATATTTTTAATCCTATTTAATAGTTATAACCTCAACATTGCACTAGGTCACGATGTATTATTTTACATAAATCCCATGAAACTATTAAAATAATTTAATAGCTGCTCAATATCTGTAATAGGCTTTATAGGTGCCCTCCATTGGTCTCTTTAAGGATTTGAAAAAAAAATTAAATGGTATACACCATTATTCATGATAGGATGTTACAACCTTCCCACATTAAGAAAAATATGCACTGATTTTCCCTTCTGAGGTCAGTGCAACGTCCTCTATGAATATTTTTTTCCACTGCACACATACACCCATCTCTCACTCCTAGGTATCATCTTAAACATGTCCCAATTTCCATGACACCAGAACCAAGGGAACTCACCTTCTATAAAGAACCTTCAATCTTCTATCAATGATATTGATGAAACACTCTTGAATGGATGTATCCCCCTAAAACATATTGATTTTACGATCAAATTAATGGGATAGTTTTGGATGATAATTTTGAAGCTCAGATATAAGGAAGACATTGTTCATGGCATGGTACCTCTTAGGTAAGAAAAACTTTTAGGATACTGGTCAAACTTACTCCACTATATCAAATTGCCCAATATATCTCGATGATAGATTTCAATGTCTTCTGATTTTCCTATGACCCAACGACAATGAAACATGTAGAAAGATTCAATGTCCCACCTCAGACACTAGTGGTCGGCGATGACAGTAGGTATAAGACTTCTATATTGATAGAGATACAACCATACGATTATGATTTTTTTTGTACGAACTCTGATGTCTCTTGAATATGATGAGAACACAAAAGGGCTCCCCCATTCCTCTTTGATCCATCATAGTGGTGAAAGTCATGGTCTTCCATAGATGGCCTCATATGGATCCATTCAAATTGTGTCTAGGAAGCTATTAATATAGGAAAACTCTACTAGAGAAATATGTTTCTCCTAAGAGAAATCAAAATCAAAGATATAGGCTAGCAATATATCCTCTTACACCAGAATTGTCTGCTTGGACTACCAATCAGTCTGGGGGTCATATTCAGTACTCAAAAGTATATCTGAACCTATTTGCTTCTAAAACCCTTTCCATAATCATTATGTGAAACAAGAATCTTGGTCTAATACTATATAATGGGGAATTCCATGAATTCGAACTCTCTCCCGAATATAAAGGCTCCACAACTCATCAAAAGAGTATGTATCATCAATAGATATGACGTGAACAACATTGTTCCACATATCGATGATCACCCATACTATATCATTGCCTAAATGATATCATGGAAAAAACATAACGAAATATATGTTGATTTCATTCCATTTTTAAATTAGAATAGACAAAGAATGTAAGAGTCTAGCAAGTCACTGGTGCTCTACCATCACCTGTTGACAGGTGGAGCACAGAGTAATGAATCCTTATATTGGCATTTTCATACCTATCTAGCAGTACAGATGATTCATGTCCTATTACATCTAGGTAAGTCCAGGATGAACTGCCTAAATAGAGACATGAAACTCCCTCATCATCTCTTCTCAAAATTGATAATCTAACCATACTCAACCACAATAGGTAAGAGTTTCGCTACCATCAACAACCAACCATGGTGGCAGATTTTATCATAGGATAGTTTCCCTCAAAACAAGCCCCTCCGGATCAGATAAATGTTACATGAAACTCACTACAGAAGAGAGTACATCACTACAAGATCTGTACAAACTTGTTGTCTTCAAAGTTCCTTAACCACTAGATGCATCTCATTAAACAAATCCCCCATCTTTTACTCAATACAGGCTAACTGGAGAACTTGTTTCTGCATCTCTGTGCTCAATGAATCAACCCTGACATTACTATTACCAGGGGTATAAGAATGATCAATGTAAAACCACTATAGGCATTCATCCCAACTACTCTACTTCAAATTCATTTCTCACTGTATGGATATATATTTGAGGCTTTTCTGATCCATGTAGACAATGAAATATTCTCCCAAAAAGTATTCTATCCAACATAATATTGTATGAACGGAAACTCCTAATTTGAGGTCATTCATTAGAATGTTTCACTCCTAAGGCCTTAGTTAGATGGATCTATAAGCCTCAAATCAATCACCTTTCATCAGGACTACTCCCATTTTGATTCATAAAGCATCACTGTATATAGTTTAACTTATGCATTTCTCAAGAAGAGTTAGGATCAGAGCTTACACGAGTCTTACATTTAACTCCTAAGAATTTTTATCATAATATAATGCCTAGATAATCTACACAACATTATTATCCAAGGCCATAGAAGGAAATTATAGGTGGTAGAAGTCCTAGATGATTCTTCGATAAAAGCCAGCAAGCCCTAATAAAATACATATGTCAAAAACATTATTGGGATTCTCCCGAGAAACCATTATGCTCATCTTCTCTGGGTCGATTGATAATCCTTCCCTTGATATGATATGATCCATGAAGTGAACCTTATTGATCCAAAAGTCACATTTAATGAGTTCCAGGTATAGTTTGTTTCCTCACAGTGTGTTGAGCACAATATCAAGATGGGTTTCATGGTCGGGTTTGGTGTATGAATACACCAAGAATTAATCTTTGAAGACTACAACAAAGGATTCAAGGTAGGGATGAAAAATGTGATTCTTCCAAGACCTAAAAATAGATGGAACATTTATCATAATGAACTACATAACCAAAATATCATACAAGTCATACCTACTTGGGAACATGATACATGGTATATCTGATGTTCTCACATGCACATGATGATATCCAAACTTCAGATTGATCAAATAGAAAATAGTTCCTCCTTGAAGATGGTCAAATAGGTCATCTATATGAGAAAAAAGATGACAATTCATTACCATAATATGGTTGGGTTTATGGTAATATATGCACAATCTGAGGGTATATTTTTTCTTCATAGTCAAAAGGAATGGTGAACCCCATGGTAATGTAATGTATCTAATAATAACCATCACCTCATGATATTCAAGCTACATCCTGGGCATGTGTAGCTCAGTTGGGGTCATCCTGTAAAGGTGAATGGACACAGGAGCCGCACCTGGCACTAGCTCGACAGTAAACTCAACATCCCCCATATGTGGTGAGATAGATAAAACGCCATGGAATACATCCCTAAAATGATCCATAATTGTAGTAAACTCCACTGACTATATATCCTGATCGCTCATAGAGAGACAATCTAGCTGGGATGTCACCCTACCCAACCTAGAATAATAGGGTCCTTCTTGGTCTACCTAGATATCCCATTCTAACTTGTATATGAAATTGATTTTGTTGGGTGTTGTGAAGGAGAATTGATGGATATAGAAATACATATGGTCATGATAAATGATGATTAATTTTATACTGAAAATGTCAATGAATCCAACCATATCGAGGACATTGAATTTCTAAAAGAAACAATACCTTCCTATCTCAAGGGGTCACTCTAAACACTGGTGTATACCCTTGGTTCTTATCCCCGAAGGAGTGTTGATAAACATAAATCTATAGATGTTATTGGTGGGAATTCCCAAACTCTGGGAATTTGTAGCATATAAGAAAGTGTGTGAACCACCAATATTAATGAGGGTAGAAACTAATATATAATTCACAAGGATTGTACCTCTAACCATATACTGCCTTTTAAAATTATCCACTAGCACCGGTTGCACTACATTCATATGGAATGATCCTCATCCTTGTGATGCCACCAAACTAGTCTGTGCAACTCCATTCTATTGACATTGATGTTCTGGTACTTGAATTCCTTGGATGTGGCCTCCACTACCACAACCTGATTTTTTGGGTAAAATGAATTCAAAGCCTAAAGTGGAGCCATAGATCCCATACCTGATAGAGGTGCTAGAATGAATCCTTATCCACTATATTCTGATGGAAAATACAATTTGAAACGCTGATATTGTACCATCATGCCACAATATCGACACTCCAATAGGATTCTCAGGCAATGATTCTTCTTGTGGTCATTCTTGCAATACAAATTACTCATAATAGTTATTTCAATACATTCAATCTAGATAGAATTTCCCCACATTCACCCTTAATGTGGAGCTTCTTAGTTTCTAAATAACCATCACCCGACTTCGAAACCGAACCACCCTAGCTTATATGACCATATTCTCTTCGATTTCATTCCACAATAAGATCCTAACTCATCATATCGATAATGTTTGTAAAATAGAGTATGTTCAACTATGAGATGATACTTTATCCCAGATTTTCCTCCATTAATATCAAAGTCGTGTATGTCACTGGTTAGAGATCGAGAAAAATTCTTCATCTCATTGAAATGATTAGAATACACTAACACTAAAATATAGCCCTCCTAAATATTTCATGAACTCCCTCTAATGATCATATCACATAGTATAGAGGAAGATTTAATGAAATAAATTTGTTTCTAAGTCTTCCAAACCCTAACTTTGGGTTTCTATGACATAGAAATTATGGCCCTCAAATCTTAGCATAGTACCGAAGCATAAAAAAATGTTTTATACTCCTCTCTAGAAGATTATTAGGATAGTGGAAGATGAATTTTAGAGCTTTAATCCATGACTATAAAGTGTTTAGACCACCACCCCTAAAGAAGGATGGAAGATTCTTCCATTGAAAATCATTTGTAATTTCTTCTATAGTTAGGTAACGACTTGGGACATTCTAAACTGACTACATAATCCTAATAAGACTATCCATAAAGTATGCATCATCTCTAAATGGATGACCAGGAGGAGGTGCCTCATGAGGAACTATATGAAGCACTACAAGAGGCACTATAGGAGGCACTACGGGTGGTATCATACCTACCAACACTAGAATGTTCTCATCACTACTCACTGGATGTAAAAACAAGAATATATCATAGATTCATTAATCTATAATTGGTAAATTTAATCCTTAGATGATATTCTATGGAATATGTGCTAAGCATGTAAAGGAGTAGTAAGAAATGAGAAGGTTCAAGGCCTCCTAGGTAATGTCAAGTCAATGTCTAATATTTTCACTTATTGTGACCATATAAACATTAAATATGGTACACACATTATATATATGTGCATAATTTACTATAAAACATTTCAAAAAAACACAAAAACACTCACATGCAATAGAATATGAATGTTGAAAGAAGATATGGAAAAGAAATATAAATGTCATTTTAATCCTTATGGTGCCTAATATGATGCATGTAAATGAATTTCCCTCATTTCATTGATATGGAATAGTTAAAATCATTATTTCAATAATACCAATACCAGAAAAAACATAAAATAGGTGCATCACCAAATGTTCAAGTCGTGTCAATACTAAATGGTATAATTAATAGCTGAGATCCCAACCCAGGAAATTTTGGTTCCTCATGATCTTGGCCTACCTATGACCAAGTACATGTTACGTTCCAAATCCATATATAATAGTCTCATATTTATCCCAAAAATTAATATAAATGAAAATTAACCCTTTGATACCATATTGTAGCCCCCCCTCGTGTGCCTCTTAAAACAAGCCCTAAGTCATTGCGCCACATCACCTCAAGGGAATCTCCCCAATGCCAGAGGCGTCTGACTAGAAAATATATCATTCAGTAACTCTACTGGGAGAAAATTCCATAATAGGAAATATTTATATCTTGGAAGATGGTAATAATATTGTCATGAAATTAGCATGAGCAATAATAAATGAAAAAAATAGTAGGGGAAGTAGATAAATGACCCAACATAAAAATATATAATAAATGTGGAAGATGAAATTTCATAAAAAATTTCATGATTATGTAAATGTATGATTCCAAATGTGAATAAATAAAAGTATAGGGGTATGGGGTACAAAAATATGCTACATTATAACAATGACTCAAATGAACAAAAAAACTACCACATGGCATCTCGGGCACGGCTCGGTACTCTTCCCTCAAAGCACTATAAAAACTGCATGGAAATGAAGCATCAGAAGGGCACACTTCCCTATATCCATACCAGTGAACATAAAGTCTACTCGAGTAACAAACAATGTCTAAGCATTGTGTGACATATAATCTTAGTAGGCTAGCACCAAGGTATCTAGAACATTCAATTTCATGTAGTAAACAAATAGTAGTGGGATGATGTATATTAGAATAAGGGAACTCAAATAATACAATATAACTATAATTTGTACCTCATTCCCAATAGGACACATATCCCATTCCACCTACTTCATATTATTCCCTTAGTTTGAATGATATACTTGGTAAAGCATAATATATATAACAAGGCTAACGTAACATGATAAATAAAGGAAAAGTTCATACCACCACGCTTCAGATTTATCATAGGGTATAAACCATATATCAAAACTAGGCACACTATAGTCACATCGGAGGAAAATAAATCATAAATAAAAAATCTATGTTGTTTTAATAATATCATCTCAAGAATTTATTAAAACTGATAATTATAGAGGTGTAGTCTAAGGTCATCATAATGGTATACCTATAGTACATCTAATCAATTATCCAATTCCACCAATCCCATCAATAGTTACTCATTTTGGAATCCCATGTATCACTTGTGGTGTGGTAAACATGAGTCCCTACCAACTATCGCACATAAGGGACTGAGTCTCAACCGATGCCTGGCATAACCATCATTCCAATGAGTTTGTTCTCTATTTTAACTTAGTGAATTGATGTCACTTTATAGTATATAAAAATATTAAGAGATCCAATTCCTGGTAAAAAAACATCGCTTCCCCAGAACATTGGGATTTAACCGATCGAGCAAAAGGAGTCTTTTTGGGTTTTAATAGGGAAACCACATTCTATCTCTGGCCCAATTACCTACAACCAACAAGAGAGGGACATGTGTATATATATCTCTCTCTCTCGAGCATTCATTCTTAATTGTGACCTTTTAGGTAACCAATCAATTCCAACATCATAACTCAAGTTAAATAGAACATGGAATTTACCAGCGTAAGTAGAGGAAACAACATTTAAATAATGGAAAGGCACAACAATCCTTATAGAAAAATTATTTAGGAAAAAATTAATTGAAATAAGTTTTTTCCATTTAGTCATAAACCAAATGTATAACAAAAACACACATCCCTAATAATTTAAATAATCAAGGATAACAGTGAAACAAAGAATATTATTTTGGCACACCAAAAGGGGTGTCGTATGGAGACATCCTTGGAAGAGATCATATTAAGAAAAGGTTTCAAGTATCAAGGCTAGGTAGTTTAATCTTAATAATAGTCTTTAAAAGAGATTCACCGGTAAGCACTGACGAGTGGCACAACTGTGAAAAATTAATAATATAACGAAATGACAGTAAAGATCATATGATCCATACATCATAATCATAGAATCTCCCATGTTCGGCAACATACATTTATTTGACATAAAAAGGAAGAAATTGAGTATTTTTATAAACACTCCAATTTTCGGTAAAAACCATCTATATCAGATTTCATGATAGTGAATGTGTGAAATCCAATGATTCTTGGGGTAGAAGATTAGCCTTACAGGGGAATTCACTTCTCTTCTGATGGTTTTGAATGTAAAAGACAGATACAGGTTTATCGGTCTTCTGATGTAGTGGAGGGGGTGTGAAACACCCTTCTAGTGTGTGTGACACACAAAGAGGGAGAAGGAGGAGGGTAAGAAAGAAAAAAATAAAAAGGAATGAAAAAAGGAAAGGAGAAAAAATTTTAAGAATGAAAATGAAAAGAATAAAATAAATTAAAAATTGAATAAATGGGATGATAAGGGAAAAATAAAAAAATAAAAAAATGGATAAACCCATTTTTAATTATTTTTATTCTACAATTTTACGCTTTCTATTTTATTATTTATCATCATTACTTTTTCATATCATTTAATTTATTTGAAATAATTTTTATTCCTTTTAATCTATTTTAATAATTATTACCTAAACATTGAACTAGGTCACGATGTATTATTTTACATAAATCTTGTATAACTATTTAAATAATTTAATATATACTCGTGAACCACAATGGGCTTCAAAGGTGTCCACCGTAGGTTCATAGTAAGGATTTTAATAAAAAGGGTATGCACCATGATTTAAGAAAAGACCTTACAACCTCCCCACCTTATGATAACTCATCCCTGAGATACGCTTCCGAGGGTAGTGGAACATCGTCTGAGAAACATTCTAGCCACTACACAGGTACATTAGTATCTCACTTCTATGTCTCATCTTGAATGCATCTTTGTGGAAATAACACCTAGACCAGAAGAAACATATTTCCTCACGGAACCTTTTGTATACTATCTATGATACAAATTGGATGATCCTGAAAGGATGCATTTGAATCAAGACCGATGTCGTTAGGATAAAATGAATGAGATTTTACTGGATTTTCATTTTGAAGCTGATATACATGGATGACAACATGTCTGGATTAATAACTCTAAGGTAACACCAAACGATAGGCTACCAGACCAACCCTATTCACTGTCTCAAATTCCACCTCATATATCAGTGATAGCATTCCTTGTATCCTGATTCACCTATGACCCAACATTAGTGAAACATGCAGAATGACCCGTTGTCCCACCTCAAACCCCAAAGGTCTATAAAGATGGTCGTTATATGATTTATTTCTCAAAAAATCTATAACCATATGATTTTGAATTTTCCAGACATGCTCTGAGGTCTCTTGAATGAGTTGAGGACCCAGAATATCTTCACCACCTACATCGATCAAGCATAGAGGTGAACAACATGGTCTTCCATTTGGGGCCTAATGTTGAGCCATTTTAATTTTTTCATGGAAATTGTTATTAGAGGAAAACTAATCTATAAGAATATTTTTCTCCCAAGAGCCACCAAAATCAATGATATATGACCACAACATATCCTATAACACCTGAATGGATTACTCAGATTTCACATCAGTCTAGGGTGTCATGAAGTACTCAAAAGTACCTATGAATCAAGTTCCATATGAAATCATTTCCAGAAATGCTGGTGAAATCAATTTCTATGTATAAAAAGACATTATGGTGAACTCAATGATGTAAAACTGTCTCTTGAATATAAATCGTACCTAACTCATCCATAGAGAAGGTATTGCAGAGTGGTAGGAAGTGTTTGAATTTGTTAAAGCTATTGATGGTCACCCATAATAAACTGATTACACAAGGAGGTCATGGTAATATTGAAATTAAAACCAAGGTGAATTTGTTCCCATTCAACATGAGAATGGAAAGAGGCTGTTGGAGTCTTGTAGATTGCTGGTTCTTTGCCTTCATTTACTAAAAGGTGGAGCATTGAGTAATAAAACCTTTGATCTTACTTTTCATTCCTAGACACCAGTACTTATGATTAATATCCTTGTACCTCGTGGTATGTGCCTGATGAACTAACATGACATAGGAAAGAGAATCCCTTATTAGCTCTTCCTGAATATCAGAAGGTACCCATACTGAGCTATGGTATAGAAGGGGTTTACTACTGTCATCAACCCAGCCAGGGGGAGGGTTTTCTCCATTGACACCTTCCCTCAAAATTACCACCTCTATATAATATAACTGTCTCATGAAGTGTCACTCCAAAAGAGAGGTTGTCGATGTAATACATTCTAGAACTAGTTGTTTTCCCTTATCCTTATCCTCTTGATGCATCTCATAAAGAAAAGCCATCAATGTGTACTCGCTAATGGCTACTTGGAATGTACGTGTCTACATCTTGAAGCTCAAAGAATCTTCCATGACATTACCCTTACCAGGAGTGTATTCAAGCTCAATTTCAAATGAATTTAAGTATTTGACCAACCTATACTATCTCAAATTCATGTCTCACTGTTTAGAGATATATTTCAAGCTTTTATAATCTGTGTAAACAATGAACCATCCACCAAACAAGTAGTGTATCCAATAGTGTAGATCAGGAAATATAAATGCAAATTCTAGGAAATTTTAATGATAGTTTATCTCATGAAGCCTCGTCGGGCATGATCCGAATTCCATGAAAATATCACCTTGTATTTGGAATACACCCCAACCCATTCCTAAAGCATCATAGTAAGCTGTGTAACTTATTCATGGCTTAGGAAGAATCAGGATCAGAGATGACATGATTATTCCCTTTAACTCCTAGAAAGATTCCTAAAAATCATGTTACCAGATAAGTTGCACAAACATCTTAGTAAAGGTGATAAGTGACTCTAATAAGTGGAAGAAGTCCTTGATGAATTTTCTTTAAAATAATGAAAACCCTAAGAATCTATGTGTGTTAAAAAATTTATTGGACTTCTCCCAATAAACAATTGTGCTCACCATCTCTTTGTCGATTGATACACATGCCTCCGATATGTTATAACCAATGAAGGTAACCTTATCGATAGAAACGGGGGATTTAATGAGCTTTGATTATAGTTTGTGCTCTATTAGTGTTCTCAAAACAATATCAATATGGGATTCAAGTTTGTGTCTGGATTGTGAATACAACATGATTTCATAGATGAAGACTACCAAAAACGAATCATGGTATGATTGGAAAACCCAATTCCTCCTATCCATGAAAACAAATGGTGTATTCTTCAGACCAAATGACAAAACAAAAAACTCATACAATTTTAACATGCTCCGGAAAGTGTTACGTGGTATATCTGATGTTTAAACATTCTCTCGATGATTCCCTAATGTCCAGTGAAACTTAGTTATACAGTTTTTCTTTAGAGTGGGTCAATGATGCCTTCTATACTAGAAAACATATATTGATTCATTACCATAATATTGTTTAGTCGATATTAATCCATACAAAAACATAGGGCACCATATGTCTTCCTATAAAAAATGACTACTGAAACCCACATTGATGTACTTGTTCTAATGAAATCCTTCACCTCAACATCCTTAATAAGAATCTTGAATTTGTGTAGCTCTGTTGGTTATGTCCTACAAAGAAGAACGGAAACTCGTGATGTACCTCTCACTATCTTGATAATGAAATAAATATAACACATCAGAGGTAATCCAAAGAAAAACTAAATAAATACATCCCTGAAATGATTAACACATTGGATGAAAATCAACTGGCTATAGTTCCATATCTATCACAAATAGACTTGGTTGTTTACCTTTCATCGTACCCATCCCAGAATGCTTCAGCCCTACTCGATCATCCTGGATATCCAATTATCCATTCTGTATTAATGTATTTCCCTTATTTGTTTTTAATAATAGTTGATGGTGATAGAAATACATATTGGAATGATAAATAACTATCCTACCCATATAGATAATGACCTCAAACGTGGTTATCTTTAGGACACAAAAATTACAGAAGAATCTATACCCACGTATTTCAAGGCCGGGAACACTTCAAACATGCCTATTCCCTCTGTTCTTCCCATAAAAGGAGTGTGGAGAGTCATACCATCATATATTTTATTGATTGAAATAGCCAAACTCCCAATATATGTAGTAAATAAGAAATATTGCAATGCAACTACATAAAATAGGGGAGAATCTAATGTAGAGGCCACATTGATAGTACCTATAATCATAAATGTCCCTAGACTCTTCTCCAATAGCACTTGATGCACTACATACATATGGACTGATTCTCTAACATGGGAATTGCTTGAAAAGACTCATTAGGTCCACTTTTTAATGTAGATGTTCGAGAACATGATTACCTAAAACATGGAATCCACTACCATGGATTGATTGGCCAAAGGAAAAAAATCCCAGCCTGATGTGGAGCCATAGATACCATATCTAATGAAGGTAAAAGCACGAATACTTTAACAATATATTATTTAGGAAAAGAACTATAAAAATTCATATGGTGGCCCATCTTGGTGCATGCTCGACACACCAACATCTTTCATGGGAACTGATGCATATTTTGGTCATTCCTACCACACTGATAACATTTGATATGTCTGTTAGTACGTGTCATATGGATGGAATTTCCCCTACATTCACATTCAATGTGTAACTTCTTACATTATAAAGAACCATCACCTTACTTTGGAACTAAACTGACCAGGATGACAGGATCCTCTTTACAATGATTATGTTCCATTATTAGGGAATGATTCACGGTCTCTTTAACAGTTTTCAAGAGAAATACATTCACCTACAAGAAGATGTTATATCATATTCCATCTTCAAATAATATCATAGTCATATGTTTTTCCCTGGTAATATATGGAGAAAAATGAAGGAGCTCAGTGAAATGAATAAAATACTCCAAAACATTCATATAACTCTTTTTAATATGCAAGAACTCCCGGGCACGATCTTATCTCAGAGTCTGAAGAAATAAGTGATCATAGAATGTTGCCAGGAAGACTATCCAAACTATATCACCTAGTTATTATAACTATGAAATTATATCCCACCAATTCTTGGTAGATTCAGGAAGCATAAATAATACAATTTTTACCCTCCACTGTGGGTGTGTCTCAAGAAGATCAAAGTAGGATTTAAAATAATTAATCCATGACTCTATAGCATTGGGACCTCCATCCGCCGAGAAAGTTAGAGGATTCAATCATAGAAATGAATAATAAATTCTACCATTGTCGAGGAACACTTGGGTCCAATATATATTGATTACAGAAACCATAGAAAACAATCCATAAACTAAGAATTAGTGTCGAGTGGAAGATTAGGGGGAGGTTCCACATGAAGCACCACATGAGGCACTACGGGTGGTTCGTAGTGAACCGATGCTAGAATGTGATCATCACTATAGTACATGCATACTGTAAGAAGAAGTCACGACTAAATTACTCTATAATTGAAAAACACACAACAAATATGAGATTCTATAAAATTTTTGGTAAACAAGTCATGGAGTAGTAACAAAAGGGAAGGATCATGGCCTCCAAAGTAAATTCCGGTCAATGTATATTATTTCAACTTCTGTTGACCATTTCAACCTAACAAATTGTACACACATTATATTTATAACAAGAATGTACTTTATAACATTACAACTAAACAATAAACCCTAACATTCCAAAGGATGAATCACACTGAAAGTAGATATGGAAAGTCAATATGCATGTCATTTTCATCCCTTTGGTTCTTCATCTAATGCAGGTAATGGAATTTCCCTCATGTCATTGGGATGAAATTTTAAAAATAAATATTTCAATAATACCAATATTAGAAATATCATAAAAAAAGTGGGTCACATATCACATATGTCATATCAACAATAAATGTTATAATCAATAACTCATTTCTAAACCAAGGAAATTTGGGGTTCCCCTGTAGATGGGTTAGCTATGTTCAAGCACTGGGTAACTTCCAAATCCCTATACCTATGTCACTTTTCTAACCCTAATAGTAATAGTAAATGAATATGAACCCTTTGATAGATCTTTATAGCTTCCCTCTATGCGATCCTTTAATAATGTTCCCCAAGATGGTGGGTCAAAAGACCTCAAGGGCATCTCCCCATTGTGAGAGGGTTTGACTATTAAAAAGGCCTTGGTTATATATATGGGGTTTTTATTACATCACATGAAAAATTTTAATCATGGAGGAAATTAATAATACAGTCAAGAAATTAGTGGAAGCAATAACGAAAGATACCGAGTGCAGGACAACCAGAAAAATGACCAAATAGAAAAATATATAATAAATGTGTATGCTAAAATTTCATAACTAATATTATGATGATGTTAATTTATGATGCCAATTGTGAATATCTAAATGTTCTGTAGTGTGGGGTATAAAAAAAGGCTATATGAGAACAAAGTCTCAAAAGTCCAAACAAAAACTACGACATGATATATCGCACATGGCCCAGTCCTATGCACCCAATGCTCCACCCAAAAAGGAAAATAAATCAATCATCAGAAGTGGAATAATTATCTATATTCATACTATCAAACATAATTTAAACATGGATACCTAATGCTTCCCAATAAGTGTCTAAGATATATTCTAAATAGGCCGACACCCAAGGTATAGTGACCCTTCAATTTAGTTCAGAAACAAATTATAGTGTTCTGTTTAATAATAGAAGTAGGAAAATGAAAAATGAAAATATAATTGTAACATGTCCTAGGTTCCCAATTGGAGACTTTTCCCATACCAAATACTTCGGCCTATACCAAATGTCTAAACAAGATACCTCATAAAGAAGAATATATGTAGAGTGGCCTACGTAACATGTCAACTAAAGAAAAAGGGCGTACCCACAAGCTTGTGATTTTACTCAGGGTCTAAAACGTATATAAAAACTAGTCACACTAAAATAACAATAGATGATAAAAAATAATAAGGACAAAATATTTACTACATCAATAAAATAAAATCAAGAATTTATTAAAATTGACAAGTACATATGTGGAGTCTGATCCCATATAAAATGTATCTCTACAGTACATCCAATTCATTATTCCATGCCACCAACACTATCCAAGGAGATTTCTTTTGGATTCATAGGTATCACTTGTGGTTTTTTGACTCTATGTTTGTACCATATATCGCAAATAAGTGACCGAGTCTCAATCGAGGCATGGAATTTCCATCATTCCAGTGATTCCTTCCCCAGTTTCCTCTTAGGGGACTTGTTTCACTCTATAGTATATGAAAAGCAAAGGGGGCTTGACTAGAGAGCCTAAAACATTGCTTCCATGGTTTGTTAGATAGTAATTTATCAATCATAGTGAGTCCATATGTTGTTTAATAATAGAAAAGCATATTTTATCATTGGTCCAATTCACTGCAACTAAAATGTGGTAAACATTACATGTCACATACCAAGAATTCATAGTTGCATCCATTTAGGTAACGAATAAATTACAACATCATAACTCTAGTTAAATGGAACATTTAATTTATCATTGTATGTAGAGGCTACAAAATATAAATAATAGCAGGGCACAACAAAAATTATAACCAATATATTTAGGAATACAATTCACACTAAATAATTTTATTCAGTTTAAACATCAACCAAATATTTCACGAAAACCCATGTTGCTGATAATTTAATGAATATATCATAATGGAAAAAATAAGCTAATTATGTCAAAAACAATCGAAGGGGTGTCCAATGGAATGGTGATAACCTAGGATGGGTTTTCATTAATTAATGTTCACAATGTTCAAGGATAAGAAGTTTAAACTAATTAATATGGTTTATTGGGAATCACCGGTAGGCACCGACGAGTGGCGTAGTTGTGAAAATTGAATAAATCAACAAAATGACAAGAAATTTCATAAATCTCATACCTCGATGTCAAATTATATATAATATAATGTGAAATCCTTTTATTTGACATAATAATTCTGAAATATTGTCATTCAGAATGACCCCAATTTTGTTTAAAATAAATACGCAAAATACTACGTGATGGATATCGAGTGAAATCTAGTGATTCTATGTGTGGAAGAGTGGACTTAATGATATCTTTACTACACATCTGACGTTGTTGAAAATGGATTAGTGATATAGGTGAAACGGTCTTCTGATGCATAAGATGGTGCGTACACACCACCTGGACAGGGGGTACAGTGCATAGAGAGGGAGTTGGTGAAGAGGAGGAATGTAAGAAAATAATGGAATGGAAATAAATAAGGAAATGTGAAAAAAATAAACAAAATGAAAAAGGAAAATAGTATAATAAAATAAATATATAATAAAATTGAAGATAAGGGAAAATAAAATATAATAATAATGGATAAACCCATTTAAAATTATTTTTACTCCTCCCATGTCTTCTATTTATTTTATTATTTATATTCATTTATTTTTCACCTACATTAATTTATTTAAATATATATGTATTACTTTTAATCCATTTTAATTATTATAAACCAATCATTGCACTTGTGTGAGATGTATTATTTTATATAAATCTCTAGAAACTATTTAAAAAGTTTAATAGCTTCCCCCGATTCGCAACAGGCTTCATGGGTACAAGCCCTGGTTTGGTTTTAGGATTTGGACTAAAAATATAAATGGTCAGCACCTTGATTTATGTTAGAATGTTAGACATAATTAATTTATTCTTTCATTAATACCCATATGATTTTACTCAACACTATAGATATTGAAAATAATAATTCTATTCGAGGAGTGATCCATTTCACATTTCATTTTATTTATTTTAATGACTCTCACTCCAGTATCCTATAGTTAGATGTAACATTATTACATTGGAACTATATATAAGTGATCGCATCCAAAATGATATAATATTTTAGTAGTCCCAGTAAAACTACATTCAAACATTAATAATACATATTTTTAGAACATAAATTAAAAAAAATTCATTGAGATCATATTTATTCACACTATCGGGCCACCTTTAAGGCCATCAAGCCAACTCAAGGCCTTCGGGCCACATGTAGTTGCCTCAGAAAGACTCTACAAAAAAGCTGCTGCTCTAGAAGAGGATTCAGAGCTGGTGCACTCACCAGTGTAGAGCCAAATAAATTTTTCAGAATGAGAGGGTATGGCTATTCCATCGGGACTAGCCTGTTCTTGCACGGGAAGTCTAGCCAGATGGCCATGAAAAGGTGGAGAGATACTACCACGATGCAGATTTTGAGGAGGGTCAATCCTTGTAGACAGTCTGGTTGAATTTCCTAAGACCTAGGGTCATGTAATCTCCTAAAGCCTACGGTCCATGTAATCTCTGAGCCTACGGGATTTGTAAGGGTTCCCCCTCATCCCTTGAAAGGGGGTTATCAAAAATCAATAAAAATAAAGTCCCTCGGGCCATTTGGGTAATAAAATCATTAGAGGAATTAATGATGACCAAATAATTCTATATAAGTAATCAAATGATTTGGAATCTTATAAATTGATATTATAACTAATCTAATAATAGTTTTGAATATGAATAACTAATCTCATAATGAGAAATTACACAATTATGTACATCATAAAAATTTGATAAAGGCTATTTCCTAAACCATATGACATAAGTTGTTAGGATGTCAGCAAAAAACTCAAATTAGTTTTCCTCATGAGACCTACTAATGCATTGAGAGTCTATAGTGGGCCCCAAATATTAATTACAAAGTCAAATAAATTCATTATATTAATGGGTTGAAACATAATAAATATAATCATTAGTAATAAAAACTATAATATGAGATTTTAATAAATTCACCAATTAAGAAGCATAAAAATAAAGCATTTAGAGTAATATGAAGAGTAGTAATGTAATAGTACATCCTGGTAAACTGATCCTAAACCTTCTAGAAAAATACTGATGACTTCATCATTACATTAAATTCCCAATTTAACATAATTTTGATTAATGGTTTTTATTTTTTATGAATATAAATACCATTAAAATTCCATTAAAATAATTTCAACAAAAATATAGTTTTCACATTGATAACATCTTTTGAGAAATTAAAATTTAGGGAATATTAGGAAAAAATATTATTCAAAATTAATGTAAAATTTTAATGAATTATTTAATGAAAAAGTGTTCATGATGGTAGGAAATTACATACCTACTTATTTGGATAAAATAATGATTCCTTTCACATTTTTGGTAAAACGTAAAAAATTGCACAATTTAAAAATTGATGGGAAGATTAATCTTATGCCATTTTGTTGAAATATAATCAATGAAAAAATTTCTTTATTTAATCATATTAATAATTTTATAAATAATTTATGGAAACATTTTTACAAAATAGGAACATGGAAGAGAAAATAATTTTCAACCGAAAAGAGAAATAAATTTAGTTATTTTTTAAAACAAATCAATAATTTCATGTATAAAAGAGAAACCGATGAAATAGAAAATACATAGTTAATGAATAAAATTTTTAAAATAAATTTCATGAGTTTCATGAGAGATATGTGATATCATTTTATCATAGTAAATGTAATGATAAATAGTCTTGATAAATAATTATATTGTAAAATAAACACTAACCACTTCCTAAACAATTGAATCCCAATCCTCATGAATGAAATAAACAAAAATTTGACATTAAATACCATTAGTATAAATTAAATTATTACATAACATTTCAATGGGGCATTATAGACACCAAATATAAGGAATATGTTTCGAATATGGAAAATGTCTCATGGATGTAAAAGTGAGACAATAAACCCTTACCATGGATGTGATTTCATTTTTAAAAGTGTGTACCTCCAATGTAATAAATATAAATTTATTATAAATCCATGAAAAATCATAAATAATATATTTCATACCACATATTATTTAATTTTATTCTATTTTGACCCATTTATTAACAATTCATTAATAATGTCACTCTTTTGGGTGATAATTGTAATGTTTTTCATATATGTTTTGGTTTTTTATAATTGGTACCTTTTATTTTATCATGGTTACATAATCTAAAAAATTTATTAAATTATATTTATATTATATGTTTTTTTTATATGTATTTATAGAATTCTGTAAAATTTAATGATAGAAAATGCATTACATCATTTCGGGAGATAGCTGGTTGTAATATTCATGCACGCTTTTCCATTTAATCATCAGGGGGAATGAAATGAAAAAATATATTTCTTCCCCATTATTTAATATCAATATGTTATAAATATAATTCATATTAATAAAATCATCCTTCATACAATCAATGTAATAAAAAATAAAAAGAATTTCACATCACTATATGGAGTCCCTATTCTAAACATACGTATAACTGATGTTATTATTTAAATGTGGATTTCAAGGTAAGAAGTTAAATATTATATTATATTTAATTTTTTTAGTTCATAAATATAACATATATTCATTAAATTTACCCTAAATAACTTCTTTGTAAAGCGTAACTGAAGAAATCACATCGCTTCGTGAGGTGGTAGTCTGTCGTACACACGAGAAACATTATCACATACCACCATGGAATGGAATGTAAGTAGTTTTGTTTGATATTATTTTTCCATAAGAATACTAAATTAAAATAATTAAAATAATTATGTTAAATTATTTATTATATAATTCATTTATTGTTTGTTATGGAAAACAAATAGCACTATTTCAAGAGCCGGTAGTCCACTATTTATACGATATATAGTTTTGTTTCATATTTGATGAAATTTTTTAAAGACATTAGTTATAAAATAAAATAATTATTTATCATTATATTGGATTCTATTTTTAATTATATAATTAAATTTCAAGAATATTTTATAGGAGTGGTAGTAGAAATAATACAACTATGCACAAAACTAATTTTACTTCTTCATAATGAAACCAGTTTATGATTTTAACTAAATCATTCTCAGAAGATTTTAATATTAATAGTAATAATTATAGAATATTTGGATGGATTAATAGAATGAAAATTTTCAGGTATTAGATGAAAAAAAGTAATTTTTATGTGTTAATAGGGGAGGAGTGGGGTGGATTTATATAACTGTGGGAGAGGACACATTTAGAATTTTGGAGAAGAAAAATTAATTACCATAGTTTTCTCATTCCAAATTATATAAAATTGAGTCACTATTGATCATTGACTACATATTGGCTAAATAGGAGAAATATTAGTACTTTGATAAGTTTTAATAAAATTTGTGACCAATAATATTTTAGTTTAACACCAAGCTAAATGTACCACCGTGAGATTTCTGTGAATTATTTTTTTCGAATTAATTTTCACAATTTTCTATTTACCATTTCATGCCAAACTAAAAATTATATATTTTATACTCAAGATCTATATTATTTCTTCATTATATGAAACACCAAGTTAATTATACACTACATACAATATAAATATTAATGTTCTCCATAAAGAACACTATGGTTAGAATTTCGTACACACATGAATGACATTCAACGATGGCAGGTGCATCAAGCATTACCAAGGATCACCGAACAATAATATATTATTATTATTATTTAAAAATATTAATAATATATAACCTAAATATTAAATTATAAATTATTAATTCAATTAACAAATTTATGAAAATACATTGTTTAAAAAAATATCATATGAATTCATTGGTTTCCAATTAATTAAAAATGAATATGAAAACTGACTGAATATATAGGAAAGTATCATAATTTTTATAGTTATAATGAAATTTTTCCCTAACAAATTAAATTAATTAGTGAGTTATATTATTGTAAAAAATTTTTAAATATTAAATAAAATATTTTTTATTCTCATCCAATAGACTAGATAGACAGAAGATACGAACAAAACTAATTTTATACTTAAAACCCTGTGTTTTTAATGTAAATTTACCTCATTTTATTTAGGAACCCATTTAAAATAAAATATTTGGAACTTTAATAGATTTAATATTTCAAAATAAAATTCTCATTTTAAATCATAACATATGTATTAGGTTAGGTATTTGTTTGTATATTTTTGTAATGATTTTTATATTATTGAACAGTAAAAAATACATAATTTTAGTTACAAACATCTTAATTATATAATATATTAATATTGGTAAAAGAAATTTTAAATTGGTTTAAAAGTTTAATTAGATAATATTTTTTCGAATTAATTCAATTTATTACATTGGAATCAATTTCACAGTGATATTGGAGATAACCAAATGGGTTCATTCCTCTAATATCCTCACACTACATAGGCCCTTGGGAACAACAAATATCTTTGAAAATAGCCCACAAAATTACATAATTTCAACCTTGAACCCTCTACTTTTGAATAAATCATTCCAAATAATCCCTTATGTGCAAACCAAAATGATTTGACTGATTAAGAGGATACCCCTTCCCTCAAATTCCTTTCATTTATTTTCATTATCCACTCCCTCAAATCATATAATTCCATTATTATATAACAACACTTTTATCCTAAATATACTAGTATGATTTTATGATTTAGATTCAACATATAGTTACACACACATCCATATAATGGGTAATAATATTTCTTTTTATGATTAAGTCGAACTACTGCCTCACTAAACGATGATTATTCATTTTTCTATTACCACCTCTCTTGGGAGACATTATAATGGAAAATCTATAAATATATGTTATATATTAAATTTATTATTTATTTATTCATATTTAATAATATTAAAAAATTTATCTTTATAGTTTCCACTTGGTGTAAATACGATAATTTCGATTGAGGAAGTGGGGACTACTGCCCCCTCAAAGTGATGTATTCATTCACACACATTATGGAATATACTAAGGATGATTTTAGTGAAGTTCTATTATATATATGAAAAAATAATTCTACTATAATCATAGTATATATAAATATAAATATAAATATATTTCTTTCCTTTCTTTATATTTATATGAAAATAGAAAATGAAACATCATTCATGCGTACGTATGGATTAATGTCTCCCCGAACAGTGTATTACATTTCATACTTCTATATTTTATATATTATTTTCATAGAAATATAATTAATATACATGATATTTATATAATGGTTTATATAATGGAAATCATGATATAATTATATGAAAAATTATATGACAAATTAAGAAACATGTAAAGGATAAAGTGAATATTTTCTAAAATGAATCTGTAACATAGGATTATTACCATGAGGGTAATATAAGGTTGTAATCATACCATATATGGTATAAGATAAAATAGTAATGTTCTATAAAATATATATAATAAATTTATATTAATTATAAATGTGTTTTTTATGATTACTAATAATTTCAATACACGAGGTAAGGGAATTTCATCTCACTTTTGATTTATGTGAGATAAATTCTTTATTCACCACCCATTAATTTTTCATTGTGTGTATAATTCACTAAGATGAATTATATTTCAGTTATTAATAGAATTATTTGTATTTACTTGTCAACTTTTTGATCATTATTTCATTGGATTTATGTTTCATATGTTACGAAATCGGAAAACAAAATATTGTTTAACTTCCCTACTTGGAGACAATAGTCGTGTTATGCACCTATACTTTTTGATTAGGTATATATACTAACTTTTAAATGTTATATCATGAATATAATTATGTAAATGATATTTTAAGATTAATTTATTTTAATTTTCGTATATGTGGAGTGTGTTTCATAGGTACCAAGTAGAAAGAGTTTATTAAAACAATCACATCAATTTTTGAGATTATTTATCCTGAAGCTTCGTTTAATGATACCTAATGATCGATCTCTCTTGAAAATTCTTGACATTTCATATCCTCTAGTTATTACTGATTTATTAATTTATTGTTATTTTCTACTATTCGGTATATAAGATAGTTAAGAATGTGTTCCTATGAATTCCCGACATTACCCTCTCTTCGGTCGGAAATTTGTGTTCCTTCAAAACCCTATCTCCAAAAAATGGTTTCCAAGAACATTCTATTATTATCATATAATTGTTAAAAAAATATTTCCCTTTTTTCCTTTTACCAATTTATCTTTATTTAATCTATAGAATTCTTTGAACCTTGTTACCAAGATTTGGTGCATTGTTTTATTAAATTTGCGTGATCACAAGAAATCAAATCCAGAAAGAGTGATTAGTATAGTAGTCTTAGAGGAACTATATGCCAACCTATGTTTTACATTACATAATGAAATGAAAAACTACATATTTAATCATTTTAAAACACCAATATTCCTAATACTATCCCATCACGATTGTTATAATATACATCATCTCATCAAGGGAAAAAAGTGAATAAAATTACAGGGGTGAGCTCAAATGATCAATAAGGGTAAAAAATATAGAATATTCTATAATAAATATAAATAAACTATTATAGTAGGGTATAAAACGTAAATTAAGGCCTTTTAAATCAATCTTCATAATAATATGGAAATAATAAATCAAATAATTGCATTTTAACATTCACATTTATATTCTACTGGTCAAATAATCACATGTAATATCAATAAGTAATCTAATAATGAGCGAATTCATAATTCCATACATCAAAACCACATCGTCATGTAATTATTCCAAGACCATACATAAACTTGTAGAAACCAAAAAATGGTTAACTCATGATAGCTACTAAAGAAACAAGAGGGCTATAGTGGCTCCTGCTAATTACTTACTAAGTCCAATGCATTTTTCATATGAAATGGGTGAAACATAACATAAAAATTCATATTAAAACTAACATAATAAATGTTAATATATTGACCATAATCCATGAATGGAATCAAAATAGTACATCTAATGAAAAAAATATAATGAAACCATCATTTATATATGGAAGACTGTATAATAAATCAACCTCAATTAAAAATAAAATAAAACAAAGGATGTTAATATAGATGAAAATAATCCAACAAAATCAATAAAACTCTTTGACAGAAATATATGTTTTTATATTGAAATAATTTAAAACTAGTTCAATTATAAAAAAATTCTTTTGAATATAATATTTTATCTTAGATGGGATTCTTTATATTGTTAAGGTTTCATAATGGTAAAAAATAGCCTCTTGCACCATATAATCTAAAAAATTATTATTTCGTTAATTTGTTGAAAAGTTCATAAAGTACCTCATTTGGAAAATTACTGAAAAAATCATTTCAAATTTTTTTATTAATTTTTATCTGTGTTAAAATTAGTATAAAAAATGTTAAATAATATTTTGAATTTCATTTTAATAAAACATGGACATGGATTATAAAGAGATCTCAATATATACTAACATATAAACAACTTTAGATAATAAAGAGATTGGGAAACTAATGCTTGCCTAATAAATTTATTTAGTCATGGGTGAATTAAAATCGTATAAAGGGCTAAAAAATGTTATTAAATTATACCAGTACCATATACCTATTTAATATATCTTATATGATCCTCTTAAAAAATTTTGTTAATAATATTTCATTATTACCATTGTTTTGGATGTTACCTGCTTCGTTTTCTTATGTACGTTTTGTTATGTAAGTAATGTTTCATATGAATAGTATGTATTTTATTAACATCAAAAATTTTATTTTGTTTATAATTATTATATTTTCCCATCCTTCAAATTTTATAATAACTCTTGAATGGTTATCATGGAAAATTAAACTCAATTCATCGTGGAGATGGTTGATCGTACGTATGCAGAAGCGACGATATCATTACCTTAATGGTTAAATAGTTTGGAATTGGATGTTATATTAATTATAACTAATAATTATAATGTTATATTAATTATTTATATCCATTATACCCATATTTATACCCATACAAACATTTAGTTTTGAATAACAAAATACACAACGATATGGAGACAGTAGGTCATACGTACACACACATGGTGATATTGTTATTTATTGGATGCATAAAGGGAAGAATATATTTATTAAATTATTACAATAATATATCAGAATGTTTATGATGTTTATTTTTTATATTTTTTGTATAAAACATCGAATGAGGAGTTAGAAAAAGAAATGAACTTTGATTGATTTGATAGAACAATTACCTCTTTTCCAGGGATATCCATTTTATTTGGACAAAAGGACTCATTAGGATCGATTTATAACCAAATTATAAACTCTATGGTGAATTTAGGGATATTTGGAGGTTAATTGGGTAGGTTTTTGATGATGTATAGGGCTTTATAGTTGTGAATAAAAGAGGAAAAAAGGTTCCCTTATATAATAGACTGGAGGGAAAATATTAGAAACTACAAAACTATTGATTTATTATAAATTAATTCTCATTTTAAAATATCTCTAATATGAGTTATTTGAAGGATAATATTTGAATGAATAAAAAAAATATTCAATTTTTTTTTTAAATTTTTTAGGTCAAAGAATCAACCTTATGTTTTGGCTTAAACCCTTAGGCAAACAGTTTAACTCTTATCGTGTCTACATGTCATTTTATACTATATGGATAATATAGTTACTATAAAACTAAAAATGAATTCCTAATTGTATAATTCAAGAAATATATATTTTTATCATATTTAGTTGTCTAATCCTTATATTTTGACAAATATTAGAAAATTCAATAAATTATTATTTATTTTAATGTATCATTTTTTTTAATTTTTATGCTATTCAATATTTCATTTTTAAAAATATCATTCCAGGGTGATGAATTTGAAAAAATACTTAAAATAATTTATTAACATGACTATGTTATCTATAAAATTCTGGGATATCATTAATTAAGTAAAATAATATATATTTTAATATTTTAATAACATTTATTTTTGTAGATCAATTAGTAAAAAAATTATTTCACTATTGTGTTATCATTAATGGTAATTATATAATCAAAATAAATTGTATATAAATTTTTATGAATTATATAATTAATTTATCTTTCTAAATATTATTTATATTATAAAATATCACTTATATAACCTAATATTTAAAATAATATTTTTGTTAAAAATTGAATATGACATTTTCAACTATTCTTTAAATTAAATATAATAAACGTCCTAATCATAAAAAATACTCGTAAAAGGATAATATTTTCTAAATAAGGAGGATTTTGGTTTAAAAACACTTATATAGGTAAATTAGGATATATTACATGGTTGTTTTATGTTATTATAAATTTATTTCTACCTTTAATTACCCTATTTACCTCTAATTGTGGTAAATAAAATTCAAAATTTACCATTTAACAAAAATTATTTTCATCCTATTAGTCAAAAATTTTCATACTAATTAAAACCATATATGTCTTTTTTTCAACTTTCATTAACCAAAGACATCAAATTACATTTAATGATAATCTGTAAATATGGTTAAAAGGTAGGTAAAATTTGCGCTCAAAAGTTCAAAAACATTTTATAAATAAATATATTATAAAAAATGATTCCAATTACCTATATTGGGTTAATAAATTTATTCATTGTCTTTTGTGATGTTAAAATAAATGTAATGTAATTTTTTTTAAAGGTAAATGTCCGTTTTTAACAACAATGCTATATATTTTTTTACTATTCATCCAAAATTTTATACTGTCAAAAAATTCCAAAATTTCACCATTATCTAATCATGATATTCCAAATCAATGAAATTATTTTTTAAAAACAGTTATAAATTATGTAATTTGGTTAAAACTATTCATTACTAAATTTTAAATTACTATTTGGATATGTAATAGTGAACTCGAACTCAGTGTTGCGTGCAACAATAGAATTTTTTTAAAACAAAAGTACTATGGATGATTGGGGTCATAAATTTTTCCATCCTTCAAATAATATCATTCTAAAAATTTCTAGAATATTATTTCATAAAAATATTCAAGAGGTTCTTCATCATATATTCCTCAGGTTCTAACATCTCTTCTCCCATTTTATGGTTTCTTTAAAGAAAATTCTCTAGATGAGTCGTCTGATTTCTGAAAAATTGTTCTCTAATGTCAATAATCAAGGTACTGAACTTCATAGTAAGACACATCATGTTCCTATTCAATTTCTTCATAGGTGAGTACATGTGTTTGGTGTGGAAGGTATTTCCTTATTAGTTATAGATGGAAAACATCATGAACATTGGAAAGACTTGGTGGAATTTCCAAATGGTAAGCTACAGGCCCAATTTATTCTGTAATCTCAAATGGTCCGATGTACGTGGGACTTAATTTACCCTTCTGAAAAAATATTATAACACCATTCCATGTATATATCTTCCTTAAAATTTTATCTCAAACTTGAAATTCCAAATCCTTATTTCTGTTATCGACATAGATCTATTTTATACTTTGATCTATTTTGATATAGGATTGAATAATATTCAAATATATCAGGGATTACTCAACTTGTTCTGGAACAAATTGTTTTCATTCACCTAAATCATCCCAAAAAGATGGTGTGTGACATCTCTTTCTATATAACTCATCATATGGTTCCATATAAATACTTGAATGGAAGCTATTGTTATGTTAAAATTATATTAGTGGTAAATACTGATCCTACATATATTTAATGTCAAGTGAGAAATATATCAATATGTCTTGTAATGTTTTAATACTCTATTATTATTTTCTACCAGTTTAAGGGTGGACGGTAGTTCTCAAACAAAGCTTATTATCTTGGTCCTTCTCAATAATTTTCTATAATTATGATATAAAACATGAATTATGATGAGAAACAATAAATAGGGGTACAATATGAAGTCTTAAAACATAATTAAAATATATTCTTGTTTAATGTTCATGTGTAAAATCTTCTCTTATAGAAGGAAAATGTGCTAATTTGGTAATATTATAAAAATAACCAATATCAAATCATTTCTACTAAGATTATTTGGTATCCACATGAGAAATTCCATCGTAATATCATCCCATTTTACAAGGGTATTGGAAGTGGTCACATGACACATATAAGACATATTCTTCCATTATTAACCTATTAAAAATAAAACTTCTTAACACGAAATCAGAAAAATCCATCATCTGGTTGTCCCACCAAAAAATGATCATTCATATATCTACGAATCTTATTTCCATCAAGGCATATAGAGAAATTTTATCTTTCAGAATCATCCAGTAATTACCTTTTTAGAACATGTACTAGGAAACAATTCCTCTTCATAAATCTCAAAATACCATCTTCAAATAAAATGTTTATCAATAACCCATCATTTAAAGAATTAATTTTCTTTTGAAACTCCTCATCAATAGTATGCGACCATTTTATCCTTTCTAGTAAAGATGGTTGGAAACCATTTGATAAAGTAGTGTATTTCCAAATTCAATGATAATTCCCATATCCATGTTGACTTGATCCATGAACATATGATCTTTTTAAACTCTTATTTTTATAACTCAATGGTCTTCTCTAGTCATGGAATCTTCCACATTATTTCACTTCCATAGAATAAATTGTATTATGTAATCAAAATCATTGAGTAGCTCAAGCCATATCCTTTTTATCATTTTGAGTTCATTCTATTAGAAAATATATTTCCAAATCTTGTGAACAATATATATCATACATCATTCATAGAATAGATAGTGCCTCTATATCTTCAAAGAAATGTTTACTTCAATAAGCTCAAGATCATGAGTTGAGTAGTTTTGTTCATGAGTTTTTAATTTCCTTGATTCATAAGTAATAAATCTATCATTTTTCATTAGAACACAACATAATCCTTTGATTGATGCATCACTAAAAGTAAAAAAACCCATCATTTATAGATGATAATGTCATGATAGAATGTTTGACTAATATTCTCTTCAATTATTCAAATCATTCATCACTTTCTTTCATCCAAATGAATTTAACCCCCTTATGTGGGAGCTTGGATAACAAGTTATGTAATGGTCATTAATTATTGAGAAAAAAAATATTATAACCAGGTAATCAAATAAAACTATGTACCATGGTTATTCTCATTAGTTCTAGTTATTCATGGATTTCCTTTTCATTTCAGGATCAATAGATATTCCATCCTCCAAGAGATCATTCCCTAAAAACTTTTTGGGGATATAATCCACACATGTTATCCTTCCCAATATAGCTCATTTCATCTAAGAGTCTTCATAATACCCCTCAAATTGTATTGATGGTCTTTGTAGCTTTTTGAGTATACTAATATGTCATCAATATATACTAAAAAAATCAAAAATGTATTCCATGAACGCTTGGTTCATTAGATACAAGAAAATAGAGGTGTATTATTCAGTATGAATGGAATTACTATAAACTCATAATGCCTATACCAAATTGGAAATGTTTTATTTCGAATATCTTTCTTCTTTACACCCAATATATGATATCCAAAATGAAGGTTAATATATGAAAAATATTTATCTACAAGAATTAGATCAAGAAATAATAAATGTGAGGCAGGGTTTACTTTTTCATTATTGTAATGGCATTGATTTATCTATAGTCCATGCATTACCTCATTGATCAATCAATTATCCTTACAAAAAGAACTACGGATCCACATGGAGAATCAATAGGGAGAATAAATTCATTATTACTCAACTCCCCTAGTATTTATTTCTCTCTATTAATTCCGCAGTGGCCATTCTATAAAGATTCTTTGATATTGTCCTTTCATCAGGGAGTAAATCAATATAAAACTCAAAATTACACGCTCTGGGTGGATTTTGATATGAATAATGTGATGAAGTTTATCCTTTAAAGATATGATATTTTTTTTCTTCCTCATAGATTGTAATTTCCTTCTTCTTGCAAAGAACTTTTGCATAATATTTTGATATAAAGTACATACAAAGGATTATGTCAAATTTTACCATAGGTATGACGGTAAATTCAGCAGATATTAAATTTTTATATGCCATAATGGGAACTTCTAGACACATATTTGATTCGGTGAGACTTCCCTTAGAGGTTTTGACCAGAAAATCCATTGTTAATATGAATTGGAAATATATAATTTTTAAATAAAACTAAGATTTTATAAAGGAATAAAAAGATCCAGAATAAAATAAATCTTTTGTTAAATTTAAAGAAATGAATGAAGTACACAATACCTCTCCATTAGGAACATTAACCTCATTAATCATGATGAAAAATGCATGGCCTTTCTCCATTAAACATTTCTGGGGAAAACACTCTTGACTAATAAAACAATCATTAGAGTAATTTCCCATATCATTACAGTTTTTCAGTGAATATTTTTAGCTTCTTTCTTCCGTTGTAATCATGAGTTTTGTGGCCTTTTTACCCATACATGTATCAAAAATTCATTCCCTTAAGGAATGTACCTGGTTTTTTCATCCCAAAATTATTATAGTGTCTAAATTCTATATTTACCTTCTTCCCATTACTTACTTTTACTTATTTTTCAGGAAAAAGTCTTCTTATATTTCTTTACATTAAATTCCTAAGACATAGAGAAATACTTTTCCATCGTGATAGAATATGGGACAATATCATCGTGTGATGAGAATGATTATGAAACCAGTGCCCATTAGAGGGATGGTTTTAACCCATTAAATAATAAATCAATATTACTTCCTAGGTTACGAATGTAGTATTTAACATTCCATGAAAACATTGTGATGTTATCCTCATACAATGGAATATTCTCATCCACCTTTTTCCACATACTCAGAAATTTACATTGAAAATCAACTCGTTGTCCACACAGAATGTATTTTTCTAGGAAATATTCTTTAAACTACCTCTATTCCATTTTTTATACTTCATAATCCCCATTATTCTTTTGAATTAATTACCACCATTGATCCTAATCTCTTAAGAGATAATAATGTATCATGGAATCTTCTTCCCTTTTTTAGCCCAAAAGGAGAAAATATTTTCTCAAAGGAAAATATACACTTATCAGCTATAAAATAATCTTTAGAACCACTGAATGTTGGTTTTTGTTTTCTCATGAAGCAGTATAATATTGATCCTCTGTCTTATGGTTCGGGAAGAACCATATGTGTAAGGATATTATTTATAACCTGAGTTAGTTTTACCAGTATAGTTATATGTTTTTGAGCACCAGTTACAACTCTTGATCCATCATCATTATGTTTTATAAGAGTTCAATCCCTACATAGATTAACTTAGTTGATATGATTTCCATTTCTTCCACTATGAATCATGTCTAAACAATGGAATTAAATAGGTTAGGTTATGAATCATAATGCGTAATTTCAAAATACGTAACATAAATTTAAATTTTTTGCATATATAATCACATAATCATAAAAATGGGTCCCTTGGAAATATATTTACTTTCAAATCCTTCATAATGGTTTGAAAATAAAATTTAAATTATTTTTAAAAATGTCTTCTAGGAGTGTCAAATCATAGGCATAGTTAGGCCCACTGTTGTGTACTAGGTTACCCTGAGTCAAGCTTGGAACATATAGTCAAAGTTATTACTCCCTAGTACATATGTACCACAACCACCTCCAATTATAGTATCCATATTGGGGTTTATTTTATATGAATACCCAATAAATATCTATTTTACTAAACTTTTATGACATTCTTCTATACATATCCTCAATGTATATGATAGGTTAATATTCCCTAATCAAGGTTTTTCTGAATCTAATTTTAATGGATTGTAATAAACCTCTCAAATAACAAATTTAACGCCCAATCCCAAATTACCTATAATGGGTGAATTATTTTATTACATTTTAATGAGAAGAAGATATCAAGTCATGATGGACTGATCAGTTTAGTATTCTTGGGAAAACTAGATATAGACATAAGTTTTACACTACATCATCAAATGAAAAACTACAATATGAATCCAATGAAAAAACACATATACCTTATACCATCCATGTTAGTCAGTCATAATATGCATCTTCTCATCCTGGGAAAAAATGAAACATAACAATGGGGTGACATTATATGCTCAGTAAGAATAAAAAATATATTGGAAGCTATCATAAATTATAGTAAAAATTTATGGAAAGGAATAAAACTAAAACAGAAGACTTTTAAACAAATATTCGGTATAACATGGAAAGAATATATCTAATAATTCCATTTAAAAATTAATATGGATATTCTACTAGTGAAATAATAACATTTAATATCATTAAATAATATCATAAAGAGTGAATGAAAAATGATGTAAATCATAACCACACCATCTAGGCCTCATGACAAGACCATATATAAATGGGTAAAACCCCAAACTAGCTTGTCTCAAGAGTCCTAATGAGGTATCGGGGGGATATAGAGGGCCCCACGCATCACATACTTTGTACAATGCATTCCTCATATTAAATGGGTGAAACATTACCTATACATTCATATTAGAACTAGCTTGTGAAATCTTAATACATTAACAATAAACCCTGAATGGTATCAAAATAGCACATCCCTAGTCAAACATATCCTAAAACATTCACTATAATATGAATTATTGTATAATAAATCAACCCCAATTTTGTATAAAATCCATCAATGGATGCTAATATAGATTTGAAAAAACTTAAAAAAAATTAAAACAGTTTAAGGGCAATATCCGTTTTTACATTGAAATCGTATAATAATCGCTCAATTACAAAAGAAAAAATTTATTTTCCAAATAACCTTGAATAATTTAAGTGTTTTTTAAAATGGTTGATGATTCGAAATGGTTATAAATATCCTCTAATTCCATATAAGTTAAAAATCAATCATTACAAAATTTGTAGAAAAGGTCATAAGGAACATCATTTGTAAAATGATGAAAAGATTCATTTAAAAAAAATTAAAAAGAAAAATTGGGTAAAATTTACTTTAAAAAATTTTCAATTATATTTATAATTACATTATAAGAAACATATAAAATGATGAAAAATATGTCCTGATAGACCCTTACGTATAACCAACCTCAGATAATAATGTGATTGTTAAATTAACCATTACCTTATACATTCATTTAGTTGAGGATGATTTAACCTCATGTATATTGGATAATACATGTTATTAATTTATTCCAAGACCATATCTATATTTATGATATCATGCATGATCCTCTTTTATAATTTTCTTATTAATATTTTTGTATTACCATTATTTTGGGTGTTAACTACTATATTTCCCTATGCATTTTATGTTGATTAAGTCTTATTTTTTATTGATTGGATGTATTTAATTAATATATATAATTATATTAAATTCATATTTCTTATTTTTACTCGTCATATAAATTTTATAACAATTTTTTAATGGTTATCATGGATGAAAAATCTCACTGTGTTGTGGAGAAGGTAAGCCGTACATACACACAAGCAATGGTTTCATTCCATTAAGGGTTAAATGGTATGGAATTGGATGGTCTATAAATTTTAATGAATAATTATAAGTTTATATGCCTTATTTATATCTATTATAATCATCATTATACCCATCCAAATAATGTAGTGTTGAATAAAAAACAATACACCACGACACAGAGATGGAAGGTTGTACGTACGCACTTAAGGTGATATTGTTATTCATAGGATGGATAAATAGTGGAATATGGTTGTTAATTAAAGAGAAGGACATTTGCCCATTTATGGAAACTATGATTATTTTATGGAATTGGGTAGGAGATGTGGGCATTTTTTTCCGAGTCAAATAGATTTAGAGGATTTATTAAAAGGGAAGGAGATGTGTCGTTTTATTATATAGGGGTGGAGATCTTTTTGAAACTCCGAAACTATTAATTTATAATAAAATTAATTACCATAGTTTTCTCATTCCAAATTATATAAAATTGAGTCACTATTGATCATTGACTACATATTGGCTAAATAGGAGAAATATTAGTACTTTGATAAGTTTTAATAAAATTTGTGACCAATAATATTTTAGTTTAACACCAAGCTAAATGTACCACCGTGAGATTTCTGTGAATTATTTTTTTCGAATTAATTTTCACAATTTTCTATTTACCATTTCATGCCAAACTAAAAATTATATATTTTATACTCAAGATCTATATTATTTCTTCATTATATGAAACACCAAGTTAATTATACACTACATACAATATAAATATTAATGTTCTCCATAAAGAACACTATGGTTAGAATTTCGTACACACATGAATGACATTCAACGATGGCAGGTGCATCAAGCATTACCAAGGATCACCGAACAATAATATATTATTATTATTATTTAAAAATATTAATAATATATAACCTAAATATTAAATTATAAATTATTAATTCAATTAACAAATTTATGAAAATACATTGTTTAAAAAAATATCATATGAATTCATTGGTTTCCAATTAATTAAAAATGAATATGAAAACTGACTGAATATATAGGAAAGTATCATAATTTTTATAGTTATAATGAAATTTTTCCCTAACAAATTAAATTAATTAGTGAGTTATATTATTGTAAAAAAATTTTAAATATTAAATAAAATATTTTTTATTCTCATCCAATAGACTAGATAGACAGAAGATACGAACAAAACTAATTTTATACTTAAAACCCTGTGTTTTTAATGTAAATTTACCTCATTTTATTTAGGAACCCATTTAAAATAAAATATTTGGAACTTTAATAGATTTAATATTTCAAAATAAAATTCTCATTTTAAATCATAACATATGTATTAGGTTAGGTATTTGTTTGTATATTTTTCTAATGATTTTTATATTATTGAACAGTAAAAAATACATAATTTTAGTTACAAACATCTTAATTATATAATATATTAATATTGGTAAAAGAAATTTTAAATTGGTTTAAAAGTTTAATTAGATAATATTTTTTCGAATTAATTCAATTTATTACATTGGAATCAATTTCACAGTGATATTGGAGATAACCAAATGGGTTCATTCCTCTAATATCCTCACACTACATAGGCCCTTGGGAACAACAAATATCTTTGAAAATAGCCCACAAAATTACATAATTTCAACCTTGAACCCTCTACTTTTGAATAAATCATTCCAAATAATCCCTTATGTGCAAACCAAAATGATTTGACTGATTAAGAGGATACCCCTTCCCTCAAATTCCTTTCATTTATTTTCATTATCCACTCCCTCAAATCATATAATTCCATTATTATATAACAACACTTTTATCCTAAATATACTAGTATGATTTTATGATTTAGATTCAACATATAGTTACACACACATCCATATAATGGGTAATAATATTTCTTTTTATGATTAAGTCGAACTACTGCCTCACTAAACGATGATTATTCATTTTTCTATTACCACCTCTCTTGGGAGACATTATAATGGAAAATCTATAAATATATGTTATATATTAAATTTATTATTTATTTATTCATATTTAATAATATTAAAAAATTTATCTTTATAGTTTCCACTTGGTGTAAATACGATAATTTCGATTGAGGAAGTGGGGACTACTGCCCCCTCAAAGTGATGTATTCATTCACACACATTATGGAATATACTAAGGATGATTTTAGTGAAGTTATATTATATATATGAAAAAATAATTCTACTATAATCATAGTATATATAAATATAAATATAAATATATTTCTTTCCTTTCTTTATATTTATATGAAAATAGAAAATGAAACATCATTCATGCGTACGTATGGATTAATGTCTCCCCGAACAGTGTATTACATTTCATACTTCTATATTTTATATATTATTTTCATAGAAATATAATTAATATACATGATATTTATATAATGGTTTATATAATGGAAATCATGATATAATTATATGAAAAATTATATGACAAATTAAGAAACATGTAAAGGATAAAGTGAATATTTTCTAAAATGAATCTGTAACATAGGATTATTACCATGAGGGTAATATAAGGTTGTAATCATACCATATATGGTATAAGATAAAATAGTAATGTTCTATAAAATATATATAATAAATTTATATTAATTATAAATGTGTTTTTTATGATTACTAATAATTTCAATACACGAGGTAAGGGAATTTCATCTCACTTTTGATTTATGTGAGATAAATTCTTTATTCACCACCCATTAATTTTTCATTGTGTGTATAATTCACTAAGATGAATTATATTTCAGTTATTAATAGAATTATTTGTATTTACTTGTCAACTTTTTGATCATTATTTCATTGGATTTATGTTTCATATGTTACGAAATCGGAAAACAAAATATTGTTTAACTTCCCTACTTGGAGACAATAGTCGTGTTATGCACCTATACTTTTTGATTAGGTATATATACTAACTTTTAAATGTTATATCATGAATATAATTATGTAAATGATATTTTAAGATTAATTTATTTTAATTTTCGTATATGTGGAGTGTGTTTCATAGGTACCAAGTAGAAAGAGTTTATTAAAACAATCACATCAATTTTTGAGATTATTTATCCTGAAGCTTCGTTTAATGATACCTAATGATCGATCTCTCTTGAAAATTCTTGACATTTCATATCCTCTAGTTATTACTGATTTATTAATTTATTGTTATTTTCTACTATTCGGTATATAAGATAGTTAAGAATGTGTTCCTATGAATTCCCGACATTACCCTCTCTTCGGTCGGAAATTTGTGTTCCTTCAAAACCCTATCTCCAAAAAATGGTTTCCAAGAACATTCTATTATTATCATATAATTGTTAAAAAAATATTTCCCTTTTTTCCTTTTACCAATTTATCTTTATTTAATCTATAGAATTCTTTGAACCTTGTTACCAAGATTTGGTGCATTGTTTTATTAAATTTGCGTGATCACAAGAAATCAAATCCAGAAAGAGTGATTAGTATAGTAGTCTTAGAGGAACTATATGCCAACCTATGTTTTACATTACATAATGAAATGAAAAACTACATATTTAATCATTTTAAAACACCAATATTCCTAATACTATCCCATCACGATTGTTATAATATACATCATCTCATCAAGGGAAAAAAGTGAATAAAATTACAGGGGTGAGCTCAAATGATCAATAAGGGTAAAAAATATAGAATATTCTATAATAAATATAAATAAACTATTATAGTAGGGTATAAAACGTAAATTAAGGCCTTTTAAATCAATCTTCATAATAATATGGAAATAATAAATCAAATAATTGCATTTTAACATTCACATTTATATTCTACTGGTCAAATAATCACATGTAATATCAATAAGTAATCTAATAATGAGGGAATTCATAATTCCATACATCAAAACCACATCGTCATGTAATTATTCCAAGACCATACATAAACTTGTAGAAACCAAAAAATGGTTAACTCATGATAGCTACTAAAGAAACAAGAGGGATATAGTGGCTCCTGCTAATTACTTACTAAGTCCAATGCATTTTTCATATGAAATGGGTGAAACATAACATAAAAATTCATATTAAAACTAACATAATAAATGTTAATATATTGACCATAATCCATGAATGGAATCAAAATAGTACATCTAATGAAAAAAATATAATGAAACCCTCATTTATATATGGAAGACTGTATAATAAATCAACCTCAATTAAAAATAAAATAAAACAAAGGATGTTAATATAGATGAAAATAATCCAACAAAATCAATAAAACTCTTTGACAGAAATATATGTTTTTATATTGAAATAATTTAAAACTAGTTCAATTATAAAAAAATTCTTTTGAATATAATATTTTATCTTAGATGGGATTCTTTATATTGTTAAGGTTTCATAATGGTAAAAAATAGCCTCTTGCACCATATAATCTAAAAAATTATTATTTCGTTAATTTGTTGAAAAGTTCATAAAGTACCTCATTTGGAAAATTACTGAAAAAATCATTTCAAATTTTTTTATTAATTTTTATCTGTGTTAAAATTAGTATAAAAAATGTTAAATAATATTTTGAATTTCATTTTAATAAAACATGGACATGGATTATAAAGAGATCTCAATATATACTAACATATAAACAACTTTAGATAATAAAGAGATTGGGAAACTAATGCTTGCCTAATAAATTTATTTAGTCATGGGTGAATTAAAATCGTATAAAGGGCTAAAAAATGTTATTAAATTATACCAGTACCATATACCTATTTAATATATCTTATATGATCCTCTTAAAAAATTTTGTTAATAATATTTCATTATTACCATTGTTTTGGATGTTACCTGCTTCGTTTTCTTATGTACGTTTTGTTATGTAAGTAATGTTTCATATGAATAGTATGTATTTTATTAACATCAAAAATTTTATTTTGTTTATAATTATTATATTTTCCCATCCTTCAAATTTTATAATAACTCTTGAATGGTTATCATGGAAAATTAAACTCAATTCATCGTGGAGATGGTTGATCGTACGTATGCAGAAGCGACGATATCATTACCTTAATGGTTAAATAGTTTGGAATTGGATGTTATATTAATTATAACTAATAATTATAATGTTATATTAATTATTTATATCCATTATACCCATATTTATACCCATACAAACATTTAGTTTTGAATAACAAAATACACAACGATATGGAGACAGTAGGTCATACGTACACACACATGGTGATATTGTTATTTATTGGATGCATAAAGGGAAGAATATATTTATTAAATTATTACAATAATATATCAGAATGTTTATGATGTTTATTTTTTATATTTTTTGTATAAAACATCGAATGAGGAGTTAGAAAAAGAAATGAACTTTGATTGATTTGATAGAACAATTACCTCTTTTCCAGGGATATCCATTTTATTTGGACAAAAGGACTCATTAGGATCGATTTATAACCAAATTATAAACTCTATGGTGAATTTAGGGATATTTGGAGGTTAATTGGGTAGGTTTTTGATGATGTATAGGGCTTTATAGTTGTGAATAAAAGAGGAAAAAAGGTTCCCTTATATAATAGACTGGAGGGAAAATATTAGAAACTACAAAACTATTGATTTATTATAAATTAATTCTCATTTTAAAATATCTCTAATATGAGTTATTTGAAGGATAATATTTGAATGAATAAAAAAAATATTCAAATTTTTTTTTAAATTTTTTAGGTCAAAGAATCAACCTTATGTTTTGGCTTAAACCCTTAGGCAAACAGTTTAACTCTTATCGTGTCTACATGTCATTTTATACTATATGGATAATATAGTTACTATAAAACTAAAAATGAATTCCTAATTGTATAATTCAAGAAATATATATTTTTATCATATTTAGTTGTCTAATCCTTATATTTTGACAAATATTAGAAAATTCAATAAATTATTATTTATTTTAATGTATCATTTTTTTTAATTTTTATGCTATTCAATATTTCATTTTTAAAAATATCATTCCAGGGTGATGAATTTGAAAAAATACTTAAAATAATTTATTAACATGACTATGTTATCTATAAAATTCTGGGATATCATTAATTAAGTAAAATAATATATATTTTAATATTTTAATAACATTTATTTTTGTAGATCAATTAGTAAAAAAATTATTTCACTATTGTGTTATCATTAATGGTAATTATATAATCAAAATAAATTGTATATAAATTTTTATGAATTATATAATTAATTTATCTTTCTAAATATTATTTATATTATAAAATATCACTTATATAACCTAATATTTAAAATAATATTTTTGTTAAAAATTGAATATGACATTTTCAACTATTCTTTAAATTAAATATAATAAACGTCCTAATCATAAAAAATACTCGTAAAAGGATAATATTTTCTAAATAAGGAGGATTTTGGTTTAAAAACACTTATATAGGTAAATTAGGATATATTACATGGTTGTTTTATGTTATTATAAATTTATTTCTACCTTTAATTACCCTATTTACCTCTAATTGTGGTAAATAAAATTCAAAATTTACCATTTAACAAAAATTATTTTCATCCTATTAGTCAAAAATTTTCATACTAATTAAAACCATATATGTCTTTTTTTCAACTTTCATTAACCAAAGACATCAAATTACATTTAATGATAATCTGTAAATATGGTTAAAAGGTAGGTAAAATTTGCGCTCAAAAGTTCAAAAACATTTTATAAATAAATATATTATAAAAAATGATTCCAATTACCTATATTGGGTTAATAAATTTATTCATTGTCTTTTGTGATGTTAAAATAAATGTAATGTAATTTTTTTTAAAGGTAAATGTCCGTTTTTAACAACAATGCTATATATTTTTTTACTATTCATCCAAAATTTTATACTGTCAAAAAATTCCAAAATTTCACCATTATCTAATCATGATATTCCAAATCAATGAAATTATTTTTTAAAAACAGTTATAAATTATGTAATTTGGTTAAAACTATTCATTACTAAATTTTAAATTACTATTTGGATATGTAATAGTGAACTCGAACTCAGTGTTGCGTGCAACAATAGAATTTTTTTAAAACAAAAGTACTATGGATGATTGGGGTCATAAATTTTTCCATCCTTCAAATAATATCATTCTAAAAATTTCTAGAATATTATTTCATAAAAATATTCAAGAGGTTCTTCATCATATATTCCTCAGGTTCTAACATCTCTTCTCCCATTTTATGGTTTCTTTAAAGAAAATTCTCTAGATGAGTCGTCTGATTTCTGAAAAATTGTTCTCTAATGTCAATAATCAAGGTACTGAACTTCATAGTAAGACACATCATGTTCCTATTCAATTTCTTCATAGGTGAGTACATGTGTTTGGTGTGGAAGGTATTTCCTTATTAGTTATAGATGGAAAACATCATGAACATTGGAAAGACTTGGTGGAATTTCCAAATGGTAAGCTACAGGCCCAATTTATTCTGTAATCTCAAATGGTCCGATGTACGTGGGACTTAATTTACCCTTCTGAAAAAATATTATAACACCCTTCCATGTATATATCTTCCTTAAAATTTTATCTCAAACTTGAAATTCCAAATCCTTATTTCTGTTATCGACATAGATCTATTTTATACTTTGATCTATTTTGATATAGGATTGAATAATATTCAAATATATCAGGGATTACTCAACTTGTTCTGGAACAAATTGTTTTCATTCACCTAAATCATCCCAAAAAGATGGTGTGTGACATCTCTTTCTATATAACTCATCATATGGTTCCATATAAATACTTGAATGGAAGCTATTGTTATGTTAAAATTATATTAGTGGTAAATACTGATCCTACATATATTTAATGTCAAGTGAGAAATATATCAATATGTCTTGTAATGTTTTAATACTCTATTATTATTTTCTACCATTTTAAGGGTGGACGGTAGTTCTCAAACAAAGCTTATTATCTTGGTCCTTCTCAATAATTTTCTATAATTATGATATAAAACATGAATTATGATGAGAAACAATAAATAGGGGTACAATATGAAGTCTTAAAACATAATTAAAATATATTCTTGTTTAATGTTCATGTGTAAAATCTTCTCTTATAGAAGGAAAATGTGCTAATTTGGTAATATTATAAAAATAACCAATATCAAATCATTTCTACTAAGATTATTTGGTATCCACATGAGAAATTCCATCGTAATATCATCCCATTTTACAAGGGTATTGGAAGTGGTCACATGACACATATAAGACATATTCTTCCATTATTAACCTATTAAAAATAAAACTTCTTAACACGAAATCAGAAAAATCCATCATCTGGTTGTCCCACCAAAAAATGATCATTCATATATCTACGAATCTTATTTCCATCAAGGCATATAGAGAAATTTTATCTTTCAGAATCATCCAGTAATTACCTTTTTAGAACATGTACTAGGAAACAATTCCTCCTCATAAATCTCAAAATACCATCTTCAAATAAAATGTTTATCAATAACCCATCATTTAAAGAATTAATTTTCTTTTGAAACTCCTCATCAATAGTATGCGACCATTTTATCCTTTCTAGTAAAGATGGTTGGAAACCATTTGATAAAGTAGTGTATTTACAAATTCAATGATAATTCCCATATCCATGTTGACTTGATCCATGAACATATGATCTTTTTAAACTCTTATTTTTATAACTCAATGGTCTTCTCTAGTCATGGAATCTTCCACATTATTTCACTTCCATAGAATAAATTGTATTATGTAATCAAAATCATTGAGTAGCTCAAGCCATATCCTTTTTATCATTTTGAGTTCATTCTATTAGAAAATATATTTCCAAATCTTGTGAACAATATATATCATACATCATTCATAGAATAGATAGTGCCTCTATATCTTCAAAGAAATGTTTACTTCAATAAGCTCAAGATCATGAGTTGAGTAGTTTTGTTCATGAGTTTTTAATTTCCTTGATTCATAAGTAATAAATCTATCATTTTTCATTAGAACACAACATAATCCTTTGATTGATGCATCACTAAAAGTAAAAAAACCCATCATTTATAGATGATAATGTCATGATAGAATGTTTGACTAATATTCTCTTCAATTATTCAAATCATTCATCACTTTCTTTCATCCAAATGAATTTAACCCCCTTATGTGGGAGCTTGGATAACAAGTTATGTAATGGTCATTAATTATTGAGAAAAAAAATATTATAACCAGGTAATCAAATAAAACTATGTACCATGGTTATTCTCATTAGTTCTAGTTATTCATGGATTTCCTTTTCATTTCAGGATCAATAGATATTCCATCCTCCAAGAGATCATTCCCTAAAAACTTTTTGGGGATATAATCCACACATGTTATCCTTCCCAATATAGCTCATTTCATCTAAGAGTCTTCATAATACCCCTCAAATTGTATTGATGGTCTTTGTAGCTTTTTGAGTATACTAATATGTCATCAATATATACTAAAAAAATCAAAAATGTATTCCATGAACGCTTGGTTCATTAGATACAAGAAAATAGAGGTGTATTATTCAGTATGAATGGAATTACTATAAACTCATAATGCCTATACCAAATTGGAAATGTTTTATTTCGAATATCTTTCTTCTTTACACCCAATATATGATATCCAAAATGAAGGTTAATATATGAAAAATATTTATCTACAAGAATTAGATCAAGAAATAATAAATGTGAGGCAGGGTTTACTTTTTCATTATTGTAATGGCATTGATTTATCTATAGTCCATGCATTACCTCATTGATCAATCAATTATCCTTACAAAAAGAACTACGGATCCACATGGAGAATCAATAGGGAGAATAAATTCATTATTACTCAACTCCCCTAGTATTTATTTCTCTCTATTAATTCCGCAGTGGCCATTCTATAAAGATTCTTTGATATTGTCCTTTCATCAGGGAGTAAATCAATATAAAACTCAAAATTACACGCTCTGGGTGGATTTTGATATGAATAATGTGATGAAGTTTATCCTTTAAAGATATGATATTTTTTTTCTTCCTCATAGATTGTAATTTCCTTCTTCTTGCAAAGAACTTTTGCATAATATTTTGATATAAAGTACATACAAAGGATTATGTCAAATTTTACCATAGGTATGACGGTAAATTCAGCAGATATTAAATTTTTATATGCCATAATGGGAACTTCTAGACACATATTTGATTCGGTGAGACTTCCCTTAGAGGTTTTGACCAGAAAATCCATTGTTAATATGAATTGGAAATATATAATTTTTAAATAAAACTAAGATTTTATAAAGGAATAAAAAGATCCAGAATAAAATAAATCTTTTGTTAAATTTAAAGAAATGAATGAAGTACACAATACCTCTCCATTAGGAACATTAACCTCATTAATCATGATGAAAAATGCATGGCCTTTCTCCATTAAACATTTCTGGGGAAAACACTCTTGACTAATAAAACAATCATTAGAGTAATTTCCCATATCATTACAGTTTTTCAGTGAATATTTTTAGCTTCTTTCTTCCGTTGTAATCATGAGTTTTGTGGCCTTTTTACCCATACATGTATCAAAAATTCATTCCCTTAAGGAATGTACCTGGTTTTTTCATCCCAAAATTATTATAGTGTCTAAATTCTATATTTACCTTCTTCCCATTACTTACTTTTACTTATTTTTCAGGAAAAAGTCTTCTTATATTTCTTTACATTAAATTCCTAAGACATAGAGAAATACTTTTCCATCGTGATAGAATATGGGACAATATCATCGTGTGATGAGAATGATTATGAAACCAGTGCCCATTAGAGGGATGGTTTTAACCCATTAAATAATAAATCAATATTACTTCCTAGGTTACGAATGTAGTATTTAACATTCCATGAAAACATTGTGATGTTATCCTCATACAATGGAATATTCTCATCCACCTTTTTCCACATACTCAGAAATTTACATTGAAAATCAACTCGTTGTCCACACAGAATGTATTTTTCTAGGAAATCTTCTTTAAACTACCTCTATTCCATTTTTTATACTTCATAATCCCCATTATTCTTTTGAATTAATTACCACCATTGATCCTAATCTCTTAAGAGATAATAATGTATCATGGAATCTTCTTCCCTTTTTTAGCCCAAAAGGAGAAAATATTTTCTCAAAGGAAAATATACACTTATCAGCTATAAAATAATCTTTAGAACCACTGAATGTTGGTTTTTGTTTTCTCATGAAGCAGTATAATATTGATCCTCTGTCTTATGGTTCGGGAAGAACCATATGTGTAAGGATATTATTTATAACCTGAGTTAGTTTTACCAGTATAGTTATATGTTTTTGAGCACCAGTTACAACTCTTGATCCATCATCATTATGTTTTATAAGAGTTCAATCCCTACATAGATTAACTTAGTTGATATGATTTCCATTTCTTCCACTATGAATCATGTCTAAACAATGGAATTAAATAGGTTAGGTTATGAATCATAATGCGTAATTTCAAAATACGTAACATAAATTTAAATTTTTTGCATATATAATCACATAATCATAAAAATGGGTCCCTTGGAAATATATTTACTTTCAAATCCTTCATAATGGTTTGAAAATAAAATTTAAATTATTTTTAAAAATGTCTTCTAGGAGTGTCAAATCATAGGCATAGTTAGGCCCACTGTTGTGTACTAGGTTACCCTGAGTCAAGCTTGGAACATATAGTCAAAGTTATTACTCCCTAGTACATATGTACCACAACCACCTCCAATTATAGTATCCATATTGGGGTTTATTTTATATGAATACCCAATAAATATCTATTTTACTAAACTTTTATGACATTCTTCTATACATATCCTCAATGTATATGATAGGTTAATATTCCCTAATCAAGGTTTTTCTGAATCTAATTTTAATGGATTGTAATAAACCTCTCAAATAACAAATTTAACGCCCAATCCCAAATTACCTATAATGGGTGAATTATTTTATTACATTTTAATGAGAAGAAGATATCAAGTCATGATGGACTGATCAGTTTAGTATTCTTGGGAAAACTAGATATAGACATAAGTTTTACACTACATCATCAAATGAAAAACTACAATATGAATCCAATGAAAAAACACATATACCTTATACCATCCATGTTAGTCAGTCATAATATGCATCTTCTCATCCTGGGAAAAAATGAAACATAACAATGGGGTGACATTATATGCTCAGTAAGAATAAAAAATATATTGGAAGCTATCATAAATTATAGTAAAAATTTATGGAAAGGAATAAAACTAAAACAGAAGACTTTTAAACAAATATTCGGTATAACATGGAAAGAATATATCTAATAATTCCATTTAAAAATTAATATGGATATTCTACTAGTGAAATAATAACATTTAATATCATTAAATAATATCATAAAGAGTGAATGAAAAATGATGTAAATCATAACCACACCATCTAGGCCTCATGACAAGACCATATATAAATGGGTAAAACCCCAAACTAGCTTGTCTCAAGAGTCCTAATGAGGTATCGGGGGGATATAGAGGGCCCCACGCATCACATACTTTGTACAATGCATTCCTCATATTAAATGGGTGAAACATTACCTATACATTCATATTAGAACTAGCTTGTGAAATCTTAATACATTAACAATAAACCCTGAATGGTATCAAAATAGCACATCCCTAGTCAAACATATCCTAAAACATTCACTATAATATGAATTATTGTATAATAAATCAACCCCAATTTTGTATAAAATCCATCAATGGATGCTAATATAGATTTGAAAAAACTTAAAAAAAATTAAAACAGTTTAAGGGCAATATCCGTTTTTACATTGAAATCGTATAATAATCGCTCAATTACAAAAGAAAAAATTTATTTTCCAAATAACCTTGAATAATTTAAGTGTTTTTTAAAATGGTTGATGATTCGAAATGGTTATAAATATCCTCTAATTCCATATAAGTTAAAAATCAATCATTACAAAATTTGTAGAAAAGGTCATAAGGAACATCATTTGTAAAATGATGAAAAGATTCATTTAAAAAAAATTAAAAAGAAAAATTGGGTAAAATTTACTTTAAAAAATTTTCAATTATATTTATAATTACATTATAAGAAACATATAAAATGATGAAAAATATGTCCTGATAGACCCTTACGTATAACCAACCTCAGATAATAATGTGATTGTTAAATTAACCATTACCTTATACATTCATTTAGTTGAGGATGATTTAACCTCATGTATATTGGATAAAACATGTTATTAATTTATTCCAAGACCATATCTATATTTATGATATCATGCATGATCCTCTTTTATAATTTTCTTATTAATATTTTTGTATTACCATTATTTTGGGTGTTAACTACTATATTTCCCTATGCATTTTATGTTGATTAAGTCTTATTTTTTATTGATTGGATGTATTTAATTAATATATATAATTATATTAAATTCATATTTCTTATTTTTACTCGTCATATAAATTTTATAACAATTTTTTAATGGTTATCATGGATGAAAAATCTCACTGTGTTGTGGAGAAGGTAAGCCGTACATACACACAAGCAATGGTTTCATTCCATTAAGGGTTAAATGGTATGGAATTGGATGGTCTATAAATTTTAATGAATAATTATAAGTTTATATGCCTTATTTATATCTATTATAATCATCATTATACCCATCCAAATAATGTAGTGTTGAATAAAAAACAATACACCACGACACAGAGATGGAAGGTTGTACGTACGCACTTAAGGTGATATTGTTATTCATAGGATGGATAAATAGTGGAATATGGTTGTTAATTAAAGAGAAGGACATTTGCCCATTTATGGAAACTATGATTATTTTATGGAATTGGGTAGGAGATGTGGGCATTTTTTTCCGAGTCAAATAGATTTAGAGGATTTATTAAAAGGGAAGGAGATGTGTCGTTTTATTATATAGGGGTGGAGATCTTTTTGAAACTCCGAAACTATTAATTTATAATAAATTTATTTTCTTTGTAAAATAGATACAATGTGAGTTATATAGTGTATAATATGTGGATGTGTCAAACTCTTCTTTTAAAATGATTTCTATACATGTTTTTTTCACAACATTAACCTTATCTTTTTGGTTTAACCCTTAGTGAAACTGTTTTACTATTACCGTGTCAACTTGTATTTTTATAATTTATGGTTAATATAGTTAATATAAAATTCCAAATGAAACGTAATTGGATTATTTATGACATATTAAACCCCATATAGTTAGTTGACAATATTTTATATTTTATAAATTTTTTAAAATTTAATAAAACATTATTTATTTTAATGTATTATTTATGTGAGTTTTGATACATTTAAATATTTAAATTTTTAAAAATACCGAATAAAATTTTTAACTAAGAACCAATACATCCAATATGTCACTATCATTTATTTGTTATCTATTAAATTATTGGAAGTTTTTAATTAATTAAAATTATATATATTTTATTATTTTTCATATCATATATTTTGTATTTCTATTAATAAAATAATTACCCTTTCACTCTTTTGTCATAATTAATGGTAAATATTTAATCTCAATGAAATATAAATAATTTTATTTGATGTAGATAAATAAATTATATTTATATAAAATATTTATTTTCGCGCCCTGACCCTCGGTCTGCCCTAGAGGCGGTGCAGTGATAAATAAAACATGGTGTGTAAATTTATTAATAAAAAAATATGAAATCACACAAATATGTTCTAATAGAGAGGATATTTTTGTTTAGTTAATGGAGAATCAGATACAATTATTACATTTCTTTCAAAACTGATAGTGAAAATAATATCATCAAAGCTTCTACCAACCAATGTATCTCAAATCTAATAAACCTATAAAATTTAAATTAAAGCATAGGTTGAGCATATGACTGCCCAATAATGGGTTTTTTATATAAAATAAGGCTGAAATTGAATCATCTTGATAACATTCCTTCAAAATTATTAATAAACCATTTTCCTAAGGAATAAATAACATAACACTTGACCAAAAAATACAAGTGAACATTACAAGGAATATCAACCGGGTTACATTGAAACATATTCCAAACATAAGCATGTTCATACAAAATATGGGGTATGCATCATATAAAGTGGGAGTCATTCTAACGTTAAGAAATGTGACATCCAAGAGTATGAATACAAAATTTACAAGTTAGAGTAATACTTTTTCTGAGTTGCACATAAAATAATAACTTCAATTTCTATCATTACTAACTGTTGTCCATAAATTCGGAAATAAATATATGAGTGATGAATAAACGTTATGACATAAAAATTTACATATTCTGATACTCATATGTACATGATCTTAAACATGAATATTATACTTTTTGAATATACACTTGGATATTTAACTACAATAAACATAATTGGGGAATGTATAATGCGGGACGACATAACCATACGATAAAGGCCTCATGCCAAGACCATAAATAATCATGTTGCCATGGCCTTGATCATAGACCATAGTTTGTCTCATGAGACATACCAATGCACAAAGGGGATACAGCATGCCCCACCCGACACTTATTATGTCCAATAAATTCCACATATGCTAGGTATGGTTATACGTTCAATGTGTCCCATACTACATTGATATTTAATTTCTCATTTCATATTATTCAAAGTGTCACATACCACATGGAATAATTTAGTACTTAATTATTTAAAAGTCCATTTGAGTTTGATTACATTCTTTAGGATTTATATATACAATGATAATCATTCATATCGGTGTTAATAACAATACAATCATCTACATGACTATGGAAATAATTTAAAAGTATGATAAGGAGATTATATTATATGTAATGACAACTATTGCACAAAAAGAAACACTTGTTTGGCTTCATAATATAATTACCCCAATCACTAAACTCATATTAATAAAATAAAAAGTGGATATTAAAGAGGGATTGGATGCATAACTAATTTAAGGGTAAAATAAATATTTCATGTGGCGTATTAAAAACATTGATATCGAAACATTTATTACTAGTATGATTATGTAAAACATATCACAAGGGTATACACAATGTTGAAAATGAATTTCAACCATAACTAATTCCAATTATTTAGGAATATTAGTGATTCATACATATGTATAAAAGGGTAGAAAACCCAAATATTATACTCATGAATTTTCCATATTTAATAAATGCATTGAAAGTAAAAAATTTGGAAAATCCAAAATTATCTAGGGTTTAGTGTTGTTTAAATCCATTTATACACAAATGGTGTACATAAATAATTTGTATAAAAACCTTTCATTTTACAAAAAAAATCATTTTCCATACATACTAAAAAATCATGGAAAATATAAATTAGATTTAGGATCCAAATATATTTATATATATATACATATATAAATGAATGACTTAATATGCATGGTGTATATATGGGACTTACACTAAAACTTTAATGTCTCTAACATGTTTTGCGTACATGGGGAACATTAGTTAAATATGGATTCATTAATTTTAAATTGTGACATATGATATAAAGTGTTCAGTAATGAAACATATTCACATATAATTTATGAGTATAACTAATTATACATAGTATATATATAATGGTCTTAAACCATGATTAGATGGCCCTTTCTTGTTTTTCAAACAACATCAATTAAAAATTGAAATTCAATTGTTAATTGACTGAAAACTAGTTATATAGGTGAGTTACATAGAACATATGACTATATATATAACCATGTATAAAATTATAAATATATGACTTTTTTTACAAAATATAATCCCTTACATTTTAAAACACTATATAAACTTTGAAACTCAATGTTTAGAAGTCTCAAAATTGAACCTAATATGGGTTTATCTAGAATTTTATGGTTATATAAATAAATATATAACAGAATATAGAATACATGTAATTCAATTATTCACATCGAATACAAGTTTTATTATCCCCTTACCATTTTTGATGATGTAGGAGGGGTTCAGAGTAGCTCGCTAGAGGCATGATTGGAGGAATATCCGAGAATTTATGGGTGAAAAATGGGGTGTCTATATACAAACTATATTATACATTATATAAAATACTTTTAATGTCACTTTCTAGAAAATAGAGACCCCTCAGTTTAAAATAAGACATAGGGTGTCATTCTTTTGAAAAACTGGTGAATGAAGGGCCACTGGTGTAACGAGTGTGGAAATACAATAGAAAAAAAGTAGAAAGGCCACTAGTGTGGCACATGCAGAGGAAGAAGATGCTACAGGAGAGGAAAACTAGGAAAACAATAGATGAATCAGATAAGTTGAGACATGATCAGATAACTATGGGAGATTCAGGGATTTATAAATGGATGGACTGTGAGGATTAGATCTCTCCCTGATCAAATAGTTGAGGCTCGATCATGGTTTAAAAAGAAATGATCGGTTGAGATTAAATTTGGACTTTATCAAACTACTACGGCGTGATGTCACATTTTAAAAAGCATGGAAGGTCATGATTAGATAGTGATTGATCAGATGGAGAGTAAATATACAGAGGATAATCCATGGTTTCTAAGGATCAAGGACTGAACTGAATGGAATGACCAAGATCACACGTAGCATGATCTGATAGTACAAATCGTGTTTCATTTTAAAATCTGCATCCCTAATCAAAACAGAGAGGCTTATGAGGATCCTTTTAAGCCTAGGGATTCCTTAATTCATCCTGAATACTCCCTCCCCCTCCCGGTACCACCCTGTACCATGTTCTAAACGGGCGTGCTCTTGCACCCACCCACACTACCATGCCACCCCACAATGTGGTATGCTCAAGCTTCCCTTGCACATGCGCATTTCTGGGTGTGCTTGGGGATTACTATTCAATCCTTTTCATTTGTGATATGGGATACACCTATTCTCACAACCCTAGGCCATTTCCAGTAGATGAGTGAGATTTCCATCAAGGACTTGAGTGTCTTCCTTAATGGTGTCCCTCAGCTAGGTGGGGTACTCACCTATATTTTATCAAAGTAAAAAATTTATTTTTTTCAAAATATAAAAATAGGTTTTCATATATATATATATATCTGTGTTTATTAAAACAAATATGAATTCCCTTATTATGACTAAAAAATGTCCTAAAACCAGTATTTTATTTAGTAATATAAATTCTAATGTTTTAAAACATAATGTGATAAATCAAATTTTAATACATCATTAATAAAATCTTATAATAGTTTTATAAAAATAAAACAAATAGTTGTAGTTATAAACATGTTTTTAAACATCAAGAGATTAAATAATTTATAAATTTTTTCCAAACATTTGAAATATACTTAATTCAATAATTATATCAAAAATATTAAATACAATAATAGTTATTATTTTCACTTGTCCAAAGAAAAATCTCAAATTCAAAATATGTTTCTTTGTAACAAAACCAATGACATACTTATTTTGGTATTTCTTTGAAAAAAAGGGTTCTCTAATAAATAAAATGAGGTTATTAAAAACATGATTATAGAGGTAACTTCACTGCACACTTTACACATAGAAACTCATTATACTGAGACACATTGAATTAATACACAAAACATACCCAACAACAATAAGGTCTTATATCCGTTAGAGACTCAACAGTCACCTAAAGGGAAATGGTTTAATTAAGGCCATATAAAACCATGTATTAGTGTGTTCCAAATTCATGATTATTTAACAAAGATGGCGTTTATCATGATAATGATTCTCAGTATAGCTATCATGGTTCTAGCCGTGATTTTTTTGGGTTCTTATTTACACGTAGGATCTTCACTATTTACTGGGTCTCGTTGTTATGTTAGGTGGACTCCTAGTGGACCTGATAGGGATTTTTGTGGGTATTTTTGGTTATTTGGAGCAATGTTACCATATCTGTGTTCATTGAATAAAATAATTATTGTGTTCATTTTCAAGTGTTGTTTGGATAGTATTGAAATTAATTAAATTAAAAACTGATATAATATTGTTATTAGATATGTAATTAGTTCAGGGTATCACACTATTCCACCTATAATGAAATGATTCCCCTCAATTCTAAAATATTCATACACAACTCACTAAAAAATCCATACTCACATCACCTCCCATATCCACACACAAAGTCATCCAACGTGGTCAATCTTCTTAATAACCCCAAGTGGATCCCTATATTGGTTTCCAGTCACATGAACCCAAACACACTGAGATCCCCAAGAGTATCTTGGATCATCCCTATAAATAAATAATTTAGGTTTCGTGGGGAAGGATTTTGTGGTGTGGATATTAGATATCTGAGAGTGCACTAAATCTATATAAATTCCTAAAACTATACCATGATTGAAAATTCGGATGTCATGGAGCATCATATACATAGAAAAACATAGGATTTGGTTCATATAGTACGCTTGATGGTCACCCTCCAAAGCAGCTTCATGAAATTTCATCAAATATTGATTGTTCTCAAATAGGGTGAAACATAAGAAAAGTCCCTCGTAATACTTTTTTGTTTTCATAAATTCGGAAAATTGAGTAGTTGCAATACGGGGGTAGATGTAGCTTTCCCCGTTGTAGGAATGAAAAATATTCAAGCTGCGGGATTGTTTATAATATCGTTTTTTAGTCAGCAATGGGTTTTCCAGAGGTCCATAGTCTTCTGAACATGCCTCAAAAATTATGTGTTCTTCTAATTTGTTATGGTGAGATATGATGTTGGTTAGTGAACACATGTCTTCTACCCAAAAATATCAAGAGATATGTTTTATTCATCAAGGCATAACCACATTGAAATAGAGACATTATTTTTAAAATCATGTTATGGTGGGAAAAAAATAACTATATTCAATTATAAAAAGTTCATAAACCCAAGGTGTTACATTATTACTCACTCCCTCTCACAAAACACAAGTATGGATTCCCTAACATCATCCTTTACCAGGTCCACCATCGTTACTGAATTTTTTAGTAGATTATTCTAGTTCGATTGATCCCCAAAACGTTCTTAAACACCGAAATTTCATTCACCCAGATACACTTCTCACAGCTCAATTCAAACTCATGCGGGCAAGAGTAGGTCCTAGAAAGGGTGGTAAGGTAGGTATAGAGTTCTGAGATATCAGAATGAATATGGTTCTGATATATCAATTGGATGACTTGGTTTTCAAAAAACCATATCTTTTAAAGCCTCTCATACCTACTATAACTCATGACTTTGAACATATAGGCTGCATTGGGATCCCTCACCTCTACAGCTTCCCAGAACATATCTAGGTCCAGAGAACACCCAGATAGGGTGAAACACAAGAAAGTCCTTCGTTGTAACTTCCTTTGTGTACATAAAAATAAAGTTACACATGACATATGAGGTAGTAAATGTGACACGACCATTGATAAAGTCAAAGGATATTTGGGTTATTTGACAGTTCATAAATGCATTTATTGGCTAGAAGATGGTTTACAAATAGAAGATATGTCTCTCAACATGACCAGAAAATAATATGTTATATAAATTCAATGGGGATAGACATAAGACTTGTTTCTCCAGTCATATGAAATTTTTTAAGAAATATTCTATTTAGTAAAATATAAACAAGTCTCTTAATGTTGTTCAAATTTTTTAGGGTTTTCTAAACTAATCATCTGATACCAACTATCATTCCTTGACCCCTAGTCTGCCATGGAGCTGGTGTCGTGATAAATAAAACATGGTGTATATATTTTTTGATAAAAAGAAATTCTGAAATTACACACACATGTTCTACTAGATAGGATATTTTTGGTTTAGGTCTTAGATAATTTGATACAATTTATACTTTTCATTCAAAACTGAAAGGGAATAGAAACTTCACAAAGCTACCACCAACCACTGTAACTCAAATCTAATATACATAAATAATTTAATTTAAAACATAGGGTGAGCATACGAATTCCCAGTAAGGGTTTTAAAATAAAATAAGGCTGAAATTGAAACAACTTGAAAACATTCCATCAAAATTATTAATAAAACATTTTCATAAGGAATGAATAACATAACAGTTGACCACAAAATAAAAGTTAACATTTCAAGGAATATCAACAGGGTTACAATGAAAATATTCCAAACATTAGCATGTTCATAAAAAATTTGATGTATGCAGTATATAAAGTGGGAGTCATTCTGACGTTAATAATCATGACACACAAGAGTATGAATACTAAATTTACAACTGAGAGTAATACATGTTTAGATTTTTTCATAAAATAATATCTTCAATTTCTATCATTACTAATGATGATCCATAAATTGGAAAATAAATCTATCAGTGCTGAATACACATTATTCCATAAAAATTTACTTCTTCTATTACTCATAAGTACAATCTCTTTACCATGAATATTCTACTCATTGAATATCGACATAGTTATATAATTATCATAAACATAATGAGGGATTGTATAAAGCAATACAACATAACCATACCGTCAAGGCCTCATACCAAGACCATAAATAATCATTTTTTCAAGGCTATATGTGAAGAAAATAGTTTGTCTCATGATACATAAGGATGAACTGAGGGGCTGTAGCAGGCCCCACCCAACACTTACTATGTCCAATACATTTTTCATATGAAATGTAAGTTTTTAAGTTCAATGTGTTCCATACCACCACCACAACAATATTGGGTTTTCGCAGTGCCACCCTTTATCAACACTTTTTTTAGAAATGTTAAAGGGGACCCCTTTATAACTGTTTTTTCTAGTAGTGTTGATTGGGGGCATTATCATATCCTTTTACTAGAGATGATAATGTTTATATTTTATAAAAAAATCATGAAAAATAATATATTGATATATAAATATATTTATTTTGATATAAATATTATATATATATATGTGTGTGTGTGTTTTAAATATGTTTTAGATAATTATAAATAAAATATTTCTTTTAATATATGAAAATTTTAGTGAAAATGGCATTGAAATATTTTAAAAAATATTATTAATCCATAATATTCTTATTATTATCAATTAATAATCATTTAATATCATTTTTAAAACAAAAAAATCAAAAAAAATTAAAAGATCTAATATAAGATGAAAATGTAACCCAAACATCAAAGGACCATAACTTTTGATTTGGGCATTTATTTGACCTCTATAGAATATAAAATAGAATATTGAAAAGATCTCTACGAGGTAGTGGACTAAGGTAAAGTTATGTCACATTTTTTGAGGCCCAAAAAGCCCATATATCCTCCAAAACTAAAATTTTATTTGATATACACAAATTTTTTAACATTGAACTAGGCATCATATTTGATCCGGATGTCCACTAGGCTTATACCACATATCATATCAAATATTGTTTCATTTCACGTATTTGACTTGTAGGGGAGTTTAAACGGACTTCTATATTAGAAGTTATTGTCATTTTAACATTCTAGGGATTTTCAAATACCCAAATATATGTATATAATCGTGTATATATATGTGTGTGTGTGTGTGTATTGTATATATGTATGTATGTATGTATTTATTTATTTACAAACACACATAAATACATATATTATATATTTATTTAAAACTAATCTTATAAATACATATTAATATACAAATAAATATATAGATAAAAAATTATAACTAAAAATTTACATATAAATAAATATAAATATAAGTTAATATATTAATAAATATATATACTAATATATGAATAAATATATTTTTATTTATATAAATAAATATAATTATATTAATATGAATCTATATTAATATACGAATAAATATCACTAAATATATAAAAAAATATAAATAAATGAATAAATATATATATATATATATATTAATATATTAATATATCAAAAAATATATATGTATTAATATAACTACATTAATTTTTACTAATATGAATCTATTTTAATATACAAATAAATATAAGTATATATATATATATCATAAATATACAAAAAACTAAATAGCTTAGTGGTAAAGGTGCATGCGCGCAAGGGGGGAGGTTTTAGATTCAAATTCAGGTGGAAACATGGAGGGGCGTGTGGGCATGTGGGGGATGCATGGGAAAGGGAAGCACAAAAGAAAGTGGGAGGGGGTCCACATATCGTTGATAAAGGGGGGTTAAGCACTATAAAGATCTCCCCATGAATTATATATTCTTTTTATTTTTTTAATTTTTTTAAAATTTATCTGTACAAAAAAATAAGAGGTGATAAAATACATTTTATCCATGCTTTTTTTGCACTGATAAAATACCACTTTTATTATTACTTTGTTAAATTTTTATAAAAGGGGCCTCTTTCAGTGATTTTCTATGCGCTAAAAAAAGTGACACCCTTGTCTTCACCTTGATTAACAACAGTTTTTTCGCATTGTTAGTCCCATTTTCTAACTTTGATAAAGGCCATATTTGTTGTAGTGCACATTGAAATTTAATTTATCATTTCATATTACTCAATGCTTCCCATATAACTTTAATAATTTAGATCCTAATTCTTTAAAAGGCCATTTTATTTTGGTTACATTCGATAGCATTTACATATACAATGTGAATCATGCATATCGGTGTTAATAACAATATTAAAATCTGCATGGATATGGAAATAATTTACATTTATGATAAGAATATTATAGAATATGTAATCACAACTAATGAAAAAAGATAAATACATGTTTTTTCAGATAAATTGATAACCCTAATCTCTATAATATTTTAAATAAAATAAAAATTATAAATTCATCTATGATTGGATGGATAACTAATTTAAGGGTAAACCAAATATTTCATGTAGGGAATTAAAAACATATATGTCCAAACATTTATTACTGGTATGATTATATAAAATATATCAGAAGTGTACACAAAATGTTAAAAATTAATTTCAACCATAACTAATACCTATTATTTATGAAAATTAGTGATTCATACAAATGAATATAAGAGTAGAAAATCCCAAAAATTATAGTCATGAATACTCTATAATTAATAAACTTATAAAAAGTATAACATTTGGAAAATCCAAAATTATATAGGGTTTAGTGTTTTGTAATTCTGTTTATACACAAGGGTGTATATAAAGAATTTTTATAAAATAGTTCATATTTCAAAAACCACATTTTCCATTTATTCTCAACAATCATGGATATTCTAAATTAGATTTGGGATCCAAATTTATATTTATATATATACATATATAAATGTAGAACTGAATATACATTGTGTATATTGCCACATCATGACTTCTTTTAAAGTATTTTTTAATTTAATTTCAATTCCTGATTTTTTGGGGGGTTTACCCTGAATTTTGGTAAAAAGGGTGAGTTTTCAAAATTTGGGCCAAATCGTAATCCCATTTCCATATTTAAAAATAAATTTTTTATTTTATAACTCTTTCTTTTTTCAACATTTTACACATATTACACTTCCCAAATGGAATCCATTGGTATATTAAAACATCCATATCAATTTGGAATCCATAGGAATCCATAATAATTACGGATTTGGATTTTTTATAAAGGTGGTTAGCCTGCTCGAAATCCCATTCCATGGATTAAAAATATATAATAATTCAATAATATCTCATTAAATTTTTATATTTTTTGGTGATTCAAATCTCACCCAATCCCACATACCTAAGGAGAGCTCACATGCTCTCCTACTACTCTTTTTAGATCATTTGCATCAAGAATTTAGGCACAAATTCACTAGATTTCTCAAATCGTCTAGATTTGAAGATGTAAATTGATCCATTCATAACATTTTCATTTCTCACTATTTCCCCCCATTCCAGTTTCTATATGATCTCATCATCCTTTTTGAAACCTCCCTTGAATAATTGGCTATTTGAAAATTCATATATTGGTGGATTTTGGGAGATTTCTCCAATATTCCATCAGGTATGTGTTCATCTTTTCCATTTCTTCCATTTCCTTAGGGTTTCATCCCACTTTATTGATTTTACAAAGTGTCCAGAAGATAGGGTTATAACCTATTATTTGATTTTGTGTATTTTTGGCGAAATTTTGTTTATTTAGTTTGGATTTATCTCCCTTTTGGTGTGGTGGTGGTGTTGTTAATATTTCACACCAAGAATTCATGTGTTTTAACTCAAAGGTAGGTGATTCCATGAGTAACCTTCTTTTGTTGTGTTAGTTTTCCTATTTTACTAATTTTTCATGTTCCTCATATGTTATTTGTTGTGTAAAAACTATTTTTTCTGGATTTGGTTAAGCATTTAATTATATAGTTGCATTTTGATTTAAATTGGGTGTATTTCAATGTGAAACTCTTGTGTAATTATTTGGGTTATTCTATAATGTAGGGATGTGGTTTATTAAATGTTTTCTGGGCTACCAATTCTGCTTTAGAAGGGTCTTGGTTTTCTTTTTGGTTTCAAATATGGTTTTTGAATGGGTTTTATGAGTGAAACCATGTAATGTCTCTTAAAAGGGTTTTATGAAGATGTGTGTTTTTCCTGTGAATATTTTGTGGTATTATATAAGGTGATTTATAATACTTTAATGTGGCCATATAAATATTTATAGGGCTGTAAATTATGTTTTTGATTGATATTGATGTGATTGTTTCTTTGAAAGATGATTTGGAAATGGGGTTTGTTGAAGAAACATAGTTATACCCCTTGGGTTGGTTTTATAAAAATTGTAAATGATTTAATGAGTGAAAAAAGGTGAGAAGAGGATGATTACATACTATTTTTTTGGTAGTATGTTATTAAAATGTATTTTTTATAGACAACATGGTCAGGTTTTATTTCAAACATTTTGGTAATGTTTTGTACTTTGTTGAGGAGATTTATGAAATTGTGATGTGGGTGCGAAACATGTTTTCAGGATATTTTATGTGTGTGATGTTAAAAATGGACTTTTTTTATGAGAATGGTATTATGTAACATGTGAGAGGGCTATTATGTGATGTTTTTCATCTTTTTAATGATTTTATAAATTTGTTAAAGGATTTTTTAAGTTGTGAAATATATGAATAATTTGTTGTGCGCTATTTTGGTGTGTGTTGGATTTCAAAAACAATTTGAATAAAAATGGTGATGATGTCACTTATGTGATATACATGGGGGAAATTTGGTTAATGTGTGTTGTGGAAGTGTTATTTTCTTGTGGAAACTATTTTTCATGGTTTGTTTAAGTTGTTTGATCCCAATAGGGAAACTCGGGTATCTAGGTTGGTGGACACGTACAAGTATGCTAGTGATCCTATGGGGTTTGGCCTTAATTTCAAGTAGCGTGATTAACACTTACAACACTAACAAATATATGATGATGATGATGATGATGGGGGACAACTAGGTTATGGGTATTTTCCTTAATAGTGTCTTGTGCATGAGAACATATATTTTGATGTTTACTTTCACTGCAATACGAGGTACCTTGTACCAAAAATGAGATAGTTTCTAGGGGTAATTTCCTATATCCTATGCTCATTAGATGATTTTTTCTTATTGTTAGTGTATGGTATGATTGGATGGAAAAATTAATTATCTTTTCCATTTCATTAAAATGTGTTGATTCATTAAATATCCCACTTGAAAACTACTTATATTTAAAGGTGAATCCTTTATAAATTATAGCTAGCATTTCACGTTTGGAAAAAATTTGAATTTTTTTACTCTAAATGAATATCACATGGAATAATTTAGTGGTGGTATCTTATTGGGATTTGGCTCACGCCCTATAAACACCTTTGGGTGTATGTATACTTTGTCATTTTGGTCACAGGTTTGGGTATAATTTTTAGTGCCAGTGGATCCAGATTCTTTTAGGTCCTTCGTGGTGTTGTGTTGTGGAGATGGATTGAGGGCAGTGCCTCTTGCCATTAGGGTTAATGTGCTATTTCGTTTTTGGTTTTATACCATTTTTATAGACTTTTTGAGTTGTTTTAAAATATATAATTCAGTACTGATTTTTTTAAATGACTACTTGTATTGAAAAATCATGATTCATTTTATTGGATTCATATTTTGTTTTAAGTTTATAAACTTGGGTAAATAGTTCAAATTTTTAAGTTTATACTACACGACCACTTTTGCCAACCCATGGGGATCAAGAATTCCCATCATGCCGTGTCGTGTGCCGGGTATGGTTTCAGTTTTGGTGGTGACCAGATTCAGTGCCTGACAAAATTTTATCAAAGGAGTTTTATGTTAACAGTTTGGGTCATGTTATTTGGGGCACAATCAGAATAGTGTAGAGTTAGGATTTTTGAGACTATGAATTTTGGTTATGGGTAGTGTTCCTGATCACCCCACCTCATGATTGGATTCAAGTCCCCATGGGAATTTAGGAATTATCTAATTCCTTTGTTTTTCTGGTTTGATGATGATTATGGGAAATGAAAAGAGAGTTGGGTAATGGTCTCAGCGAGCTCATAGTGCTGGGAAAACCATGTGGAGCCATGGATATTTCTTCAGAACACTCTCTGTGATGATGAAGTGATTGGTTTATGGCCTCTAACCATATGTGCAAGTCACCCACCAAAGCTAGTTACCAATTTAATTGTCTTGTGTCCATATTTTTTGAAATCATGGAAGTTCAATTTTAATGTAAAAATGAAAATGTATCTTTGAGGATGAAATGATTGGTGTATGGCCGCTATCCATATGTAAAATTCATAGTCTCTATGATGATTAAGTGATTGTTATAGTATTTGATGTTCCTTTCTTCTTCCACTTCATCTTTATTTGTTGTTCCCATTATAAAATAATAACTCCAATATCTTCTATATACTGTGATGTTGTTAAAAATAGGGTAAAACCATATTCAGTATTCTATCTATCCTTTGAATGAAATGTCACCATACATTCCTACGTGTTTCTTACCGTCTCCACGTCATAATGTAATTGTTATTCCATACATTATTATTTGGGTGGGTAAAATAATGATTTTTAATTGATGTAAATAAAAAATATAACATGATAATTATTCTGTGTATATGATATACCATCCATTTATATATTATTCTAATTTCAAAATAATGATATTGTCGCTCATGCGTACGTACGGATTTCCATCTCCACGAAGGGGATGAGATTCATTCCCCATCGTATCCATTCAAGACTAATTTTCATTACATGTTAAAAAACAATGTTTGAAGACTTAATATCACTCTGAATATTAATAATATACAACTTATCCATAACAAACTTTACTTATGTAACAAATCATATAAAGGAAAATGAATCAGTTAATACCCAAAACAACAATAATACGAGTATATTATTAACAAATCAATGTTAAAAGCTCATATATGATATCATATTAATGTATATGATTTTTGTAAAATTTAATAACAATTATTTCACCATTATACAGGAGGTCAACCTATCCTCGGCCAAGGAAAAGTACAAGGTAAGGGTTAATTTCATAATCTTTTCATTATCCATGGTTGTTTATATGTAATTATCTACTGAGACCTCTTTATAATCCACATCCATGATTCTTAAAAATGTATTCCAAATCATTTTTACTATATACTATAATATGGGTTAAATTCATTTATACCCTTGTTTGACTTTTTATAAATTAGTTTGAAAGTAATATTTCTGTTGTTTTCCAAAATAGGTTCGTTATGACCTTTTCGAAAAAAATTAAGGGAAGAATTTTTTTGACTTATAAGGCGGGTGTGGCTATTTTCCGCAGTTATAACATCGTCAAAGATTCCCTTAAAATATTATAAGAATATTTTAAACTATAAATGTTTCCTTTTTTAATTACGTTCATTTTAAATGATTTCAAAACAAAAAGAGACATTTCTCTAAAAAGGTTTTGTTTTCATCTATATCAACATCCATTACTGGATTTTAAGTTTGTTTAAAGTTGATTTATTATAATAAAAAACATCCATATTGTATTGAAGGTTTTATGATAGGTTTGACTGTGGTTGTGTTATTTCATACTATTTATATTGTATGGATAAATTATTGACATTTATTATGCCAGTTTCAATATGATTATTTATGTTATGTGTAATCATTTTCATATGAGGAATGAATTGGACTTAGTAAGTGATGGGTGGAGAATGATATAGCTCCTCAATGCATCGGTAGGTTTCATGAGACAAACTAGTGTCTTTGCACATGTCCTTGAAAAACACTTATTTGTTGTCTTGACACAAGGCCTTGACTACGTGATTTTGACAGTCTTGCATTATGCTTTACGTCATTATCAAAGTGGATATTGATATTGCATGTGATTATTTGACTAGTAGAATATCCATGTGAGTAAGTAAATGGAATTATTTAGATTTATATTTTCTATATTATAATGAACGTAATGTTAAAAACGCTTTTTTTAGGTCTATACATTGCCTTAATGTTTTATGCATATTTATGAAAGTCTCTGATATATTGTTATCCTTACTGGGCATCTGAGCTCACCCCTTTTTATGTCTTCTTTTTCCTAGGATGCGAAGAAGTATATTATGACTGACTTGTATGGATAGTCTATGGGATATCAGTGTTATCTATGGAAACAATGTGGTTTTAGTTTTCCATTTTATTTTGTAATGTAAACCTTATGAATGTATCTAGTACTACCATGGATACTAAACTAATCGGTCTTTCTAGAATTGATGTTTTGTGATCAGTCCAATGATATGTAATAATGCACCGACTCTAGGATTCTGCAGTCGGGGTGTTACAAATGGGATGAGATTTTTTCAAGTTCATGTTTATGAATAGAAAGTGAGCTTTCATTTGTATGATTGTGCCTTTCTGAAAAGTTTTTTAGCATTATTTGAGGTTCGATTTCATTCTTTGAGGTATTGAGAAAAGGAAGTATTGGTTGATTTTTTTGGTTTTGAAAAGTGGAAGGAGTTTTTGTTTTAGCCTTTAGTAATTTTGTGAGTGACCAAATGTAGGGGGATATATGGGATAATGGATGGTTAATGGAACGACATGATGAGTGATGGGGTGGATATGAGGAGGGTTCCCTGTGTGGCATGTAAACATGCATGTGTGAGGCCCAGGGGGTACCATTGGTGGATATGCTAACCGATGCACCGTTTTTTTCAAAGAAACGTTTTTAAAAGGAAAACTTGATGTCTCTATGAGTTTTTTGTGATGTTGTTTATTATGTATTTTTTGAAATGTTGATGTTATGGAATGTTTTGAGTCTAATAACCCATCTTGTTTGAATGGTGTTTTGGGTTTGTGATTGGTCGGTAATCTTGGTTGAAATGCTGGTTAGTGGTCTCTTCTGAGGAAAGATTGGTAAGCCTTTATGGTGGCTTCCATCATCTATTTGGATTTGGTTGCTGTATTTATTAACTAATAGACCAGTTTGGTTCGGTCCATGGTTTCTCTCATTGGATAAGGTGCTCACCCATTAAGGGTTAGTGCACAATTGAAGTGAAACCCATGTTGTTTAGCTGTTGGAAAAGACCTCTAGTTGAGAAAACTATGGAATATTTTTTTGAGATATGTAAAATCGGTCTAAAATGATTAATTTTTGGGTTTGAGGATACTCTTTGTGTGGGAGAGTGCTCGTGGAAGGTTGAAAGAGACCATAGTTTCTTAAGTTTTCTGATTCATTGAAGGTGGAAGTGTTCTGGGGTTGTTAGTATGGGTAAGTGTCTAGATGGTGTCTAAGAGAGGCACTAGGTTCTTCATAGTCTCCTTGAGGTATGATTTCACGTTAAACCCAAATTTTGGGAAATATGGTCATGAGAGGTTATTATGGGAACCTTCTAGAATAGTGTGTTGGTTGGGAACTTGGCATAATGTCACATTCAATGTATTGTTTCTATCAATCGCAATGGTCATGTTTGGTGAAGCCTTGTGATTTTTTGTGCTCATTTGACGATAATGGTGAATGTTGTGCAATCTTTTACGGTTCTTTGTTTCATTGGGAGTATCTCTTCCTTAGGGAAAACATCATATCCTTTATCTTAGGGAAAGGTGATTATATGTGCCCCCCCCCCTTATTCTATTTCTCACTTGAATAAACAAGGTGCAATGTGTGTGCATATTCTGATCCCTTGTATTAGGGAAATGTAAAGATTTCAGTAAATTCAGTTCTATTTTGTGTTACATTTTGGAGAACCTATTGGGGTATGCGGTGTAGTTGTTTATGGGACTGAATGAAGAAGTTTTATACAGGGGTTTCCAAAGCCTAACAGCGAGGCTGAATATGATTCAATCTTTTGAGCTCCATCCATAGGCCCCAGAAAGAAGTTGGCGTGTAGTCATGGGAAATCCTAGGATTGTTTAAACCTTTGTACAACTCTTTCCCATAGTATTAATGATAAGAGGAGTTTAAATATCCGGTGTCATCATCTTTCTTATGTTATTACCTTTCGATGGAAAGAGGTGGTGGTCCTCGTTCCCTTGTTTGTCTCCTAATGTCTTTCCTTCCCCCTTTGGTTTCCATTGAGCTTTTGGAGAATGGTTTAAAATTTTTCTAGAAAAGATGAATGCATGGATTTCACATGGTGAACTATAAGAATTCCCTAGAAGACCATGTGAATATAAGGATCCAAATAGTTAGCACACAGTTTCCCAAACTGTGCAGACTAACTGTGCGGTCGTCCCAACTTTTTTAGTTTTGGGGCCTTTCTGTTTTTGACCATTCTTGTCGGTAAAGATGGTTGGTTATTATGTTGAGGAGACCCACCATGGGTCTCATGTATGTTCTTTTGGAAATGTCTAACTAAATTATACCCCTTGTACTAGAGATTCTATTTCGGCCTCCCCCTGTTTGGGTCCCGATTCTATCTTGAGAAACATTTATGTTTTCTATTATGGTTGAGAGCATATTTGTGTCTCCTCATAATTGTAACTCAGTTTTGTAATTTGTCTTTTCTTGGAAGTGGGTAGTCTCATTCAGAGATATCTAACTACCTACATCTTCCTTGGGTAAATGCTGGGATTGGAGAGTGCCCAACAATTTAGTTATATCAAGGTAAGTGTAACATTGTTCGATGTTGTGGTTTGTTTGGGTAAATTGCTTGATCTTTGTTTGGATAGTGTTTGAGGAGATTTATTTTGGGATAAATCATGAATGTGGATGATCATTTCAGTAAAGTGGTTTATGTTTTATTTGTGATTTATTCCTTCTTTAATTGATCACTATAGGTGTTTTGGCCTTTGGGGGTGAAGCATGGAAAAGGATTCTAATTCGGCCATTCGGTTGGGTTGGGTTTTTTCTTTTGGCATTGCTATGGATTTCAAAGGGTGGAATATTTTATGGTGGGGGAAATTTCAAAAATCATGACTTATTTAAAGTCATTTTTCATTTAATTTCAATTCCTGATTTGTTTTGTGGGTTCACCATTCATTTTGGTGGAAATGGTGGGTTTTCGAAATTTGGGCAAAACCAGAATCCCATTTCCAGATTTTAAAATAATTTTTTGTTTAATTTATAAATACTTCTTTTTAAAACAGTTTACACATATTCCACTTCCCACGGGGAATCCCCTGGTATATTAAAATCACCATATCAATTTGGAATCCATAAGAATCAATCATAATAATGGACTTCAGTTTTATATTAAGTTGTTTGGCTAGCCCAAAACCCATTTAATTCATTAAAAACTTGTATAAATTCATTAATATCACATTCAATTTTTTTGTTTTGTCAGTAATTCGAACTCTCACACAATGGAACTTACCTAAGACGATCTCCCATTCTCTCCGACCCCACTTTAGAGGTCATTGCCATCTAGAATTTAGGCAAAACTTCTCTATATTTCTGAAATCATCCAGATTTGAAGAGATAAATTGATTCCTTCATAACTCCTCCATTTCTCACTATTTCCCCTTTCTTGTTCCTACATAATATAACAATCCTTGTCTGAACCTCTATTGAATGTTTTTCTATCTGAAAATTCAAATACTGATGGATCTATGGTGATTTCTCTACAATTCCATCATGTAAGTGTTAATCCCTTCTATTTCATCAAATTCTTCACGGTTTCATCCCACATTCTTGTGGTTCCAAACTGTCCAGAATATAGGGTTAAAAGCTATGTTTTTATTTTATGTATTTTTTCTGAAATATTGTCTATTTCTGTTGGGTTTATATCACTTTTGGGGAGGTGGTGGTGTAGTTAATTATTCGCACCAAAAATTCAAGGGTTTTAATTCAATGGTAGGTGATTTAATGTGTATTCATTTCTTTATGAGTTAGTTTTCTTGTTTTACTGATTTTTCATGTTCCTCATATGTTATGTGTGGTGAGAAAACTACTTTTTCTAGATTTGATTAAGCACTTAATTCTATAGTTCCATTTTTATTTAAATTGGGTGTATTTCCATGTGAAACTCTTGTGGTATTATTTAGGTTATTAGCTAACAAAGAAAAATGATTTAGTAAATCTTGTTTAGTCTACCAATTCTTCTCTGGTAGGGTCTTGGTGTGATTTTGGGCTTTAAAGTGGGTTTTTGATTAGTTTTATGAGTGAAACCATGTAATACCTCTTCAAAGCGATTTATGAAAATGTGTGTTTCTCATGTGATTCTTTTGTGGTATTATTTGAGGTGATTTATAATAATTGAGAGTGGATAGATTAATATCTATAGAGATGTAAAATATGTTTTTGATTTGTATTGGTGTGATTTTAGCTTTAAAAGTGTATTTGGAAATGGTTTTTGTCAGCAAAACAAATTTATACCCCTTGGGTTGGTTTTATGAAAAATGTAAATGATTTAATGTGTTACAGAAAGTGTGAGAAGGATGATTATGTACTGTTGTAGTGGTAGTATTTTCTTAAAATGTTTTTTTGAAATAAAATGAGGTTAGTTTTTATGTCAAACGTTATGGTAATGTTTTTTTTAATTTTTTGATGTGATTTGTAAAATTATGATGTGGGTGTGAAACATGTTTTCGGGATATTTTGTGTGTGTGATGTGAAAAATGGACTTTGTTTATGAAAAGGGTATTATGTAACGTTTTATATTATTTTTATGTGATTTTTATCATCTTGGGAATAATTTTATTGAATTGTTAAAAGATTTTTGGTGTTGTGAAAGATATGAAAAGTATGTTGTGGGCTATTTTGGCGTGAGTTAGATTTCAAAACAAAATTGAATAAAAATGGGATGTTGTGACTTGTGTGATATACATGGGGATTCTTGGTTAATATGTGATGTGGAATATGTTTTTTCATGTGAAATCTATTTTTCTTGGTCTACTGGACTTGTTTGAGCCCAAGAGGGAAACCTGGGTATCTATGTTGGTGGACGTGTAGTAGTATGCTTGTGATCCCATGGGGTTTGGCACCAGTTTCACGAAGCAAGATTGATACTTAAAACACTATGTAAACTAGGATGATGATGATGATTGGGGACCACTAGGTTATGGGTATGTTCCCTTCTAGTGGCTGATGCATGAGAAGAAATATTATGATGGATACTTTCACTGAGATATGCGGTACTTAAGAAAAACAACGGGCTAGTGCATAGGGGTTATTTCCTATTGAATGTGATCATTATATTTTTTGTGCTTACCATTTTTATATTGTATTATTGGATGAAAATATTTAGTAGCTTTTCCATTTCGTTCAATATAGTTTACTCTTTAAAATAGACCACTTTAAAAACACTTTTATTTAATGGTGAATCATTTAGAAATTGTTTCTAGCATTTCACATTTTGAAAAACATGCAATCTTTGGGTCTTGAAATGTTTGTCACATGGAATCTATTAGTGGGGGTATCTAACTGGGCTTTGGATCACACTATACTTACACCTTTGGGTGTAAGAAGACATGGTTATTTCAGTCACTGGTTTGGGTACAAATTTTAGTGCCATTGGTTCGGGATTCTTGCAGGTCCTTCATTGTGGTGTCTTATATAGATGGCTTAAGTGCAGTGCCTCTTTCTATGTGGAGGTTCTAGGGCTATAATTTTTGGTTTTTTACCTTTGTAATGGTCTTTTATCTTTTTTTTTTAAATTGTGTAATTCAATTCTAATATATTGTAAAAGATTATTTTTTTGAAAAATATAGATTTGTTTTATAGGACTTCTTTGTCATTGTATGTTTATAAACTCGAGTAAATCATTCCCTTTTTTCATTTTATGTTACCTGGGAACTTTTTCCATCTTGTGTAGATCGGTAATGCCCTTCGAGGTATGTCACAGTTCAGGTCTGGTGCCGGTTTGGATGGTTACCAGATTTAGTTCATGACATATATAAGGGACTTATACTAAACCATTAATGACTCTTACATGTTTTGCGTTTATGAGGAATATTATTCAAAATGGGTTCATTAGTTTCAAATTGTGCCATATGATATAAAGGGATCAATTATGAAACATATACATATATAATTTATGTGTATAACTGATTATACATAGTATATATATAAGGTACTTACAACAAGATTAGATGGCACTTACATGTTTTTCAAACAACATTAATTAAAAAATGAAATTCAATTGTAAATTTACTGAATACTACTTCGATATGTGAGTTTCATAGACTATATGCCAATATATATATATATATAACCATGTATACATTTAGAAATATAATAGTTTTATAAAATATATAATACCTTTCATTTTAAAATACTACATAAACATTGAAACTCAATGATTAGAAGTCTTAAAATTGAAACTTATAGAGGTTTATCTAAAATGTTATAGTTATATAAATAAATATACAATATAATATAAAAAACATGTAATTAAATTTTTCATAATGCGGAAAAGGTTTATTAAACCCTTACCTATTTTGAAGGAGGAAGCGGGGTTCAGAGAAGCTCGCTGGATGCTTGAGGGGAGGAAGATCTAAGATGTTTTGGGTGCAAAATAGGATGTCTAAATATAAACTATATTATACATTATATAAAATATTTTTAATGCCAATGTCTAGAAAATTGAGACCCCTTAGCTTAAAATAAGATAGAGGGTGTCGGTCTTGTGGAAAATGAGTGAAATAAGTGCCAATGGTGTCACATGGGTGGAAAAACAAAAGAAAAGAAAGTTTAAAGGCCACTGGTGCTGTGCATGTGGAGGAAGAAGACAACGCAGGAGAGGAAAACCAAGAAAACAATGGACGACTCCAATTAGATGAGACATGATTGGATGACTATGGGTGATTTGGAGATTTAACAACTGATGGTTGCCCATGATTAGATCTCTCTATGACCAAACGGTTGAGGTGAGATTACGGTTTTAAAAGAAATAATCGGTCAAGATAAAATATTGACTCGATTGAAAAGCTTCGGTGCAATGTATAATTTTAAAAATCTTTAACAATCACAATTATATCACGATAAATCAGACGGCAGGTAAAAACATAGAGGATAATCCACCACTATAGAGGATCGATGACTGAACTGAATCAGATGGTCAACATCATGTGTAGCGTGATCTGACGGTCTTGATCACATTTTTCCTTAAAATCCTCATCACACATTAGAACATAGGGACTTCTTCAACTCCTTTAGAAGCCTATGGATTGTATAATTCATCTAGAATACTCCCTCTCCCTCCAGGTACCATCTCGTACTAGGTTCTCTGCGGGCGCTTTCTTGCGCCCCCCACGCCACCAGGCCACCCCACATGGTGGTGCACTCTGGTTCCCCTGCACACATGCATGCTCAGGAACACTTGGGTCCTACCGTGAAGCCATATGCACTCATGACCTAGCACGCATCTATGCTCATATACTTGGTCCATTACCATGGGATGAGTGAGATGACGATCAGGGCATTCAGTGGCTGCCTAAAGGGTGGTCCTCGGCTAGGTGGTGTACTCACCTATATTTTAGCAAAGTAAAAATTTATTAATTTTTGATAATTATAAAAATAGGTTTTCATATACATATATAGGTTTCTTTAAACAAAGATGAATTATATTATTTTGACTAAACAAATTCCTAATATCAATATGTAGTTTTATAAATGCAAAATTATTAAAACATAAATTGATAAATTATATTATAATACGTCATTAAAAAATTCTTATACTAGTTTTAAAAAAATATAAGAGAGTATTTTAGTTGAAACCTTTTTTATACATCTAGGGATTAAAACGTTTATAAAAGTTTTCCAAAACTATTGAAATATACATAATTCAAAAAGTATTTCTAAAATATTAAAAACAACAATAGTTATTATTTTCATTTGTCCATGAATTATTTCAAATTCAAAATATGTTTCTTTTTACCAAAGCCAATTACATACCTCTCTTGGTATTTCTTATAAAACACAAGGATTATCTAATAAATAAATATATTTTATAAAAAATATTTTTTTAGTTGTAACATCAATGCACACTTTACACATGGAAACTCATTATACCGAGACAATTTGAAATAATCCCCCAAAATAACTAATGGCTATAAATTCATATATCCATTGTAGAATCAATGGTCACCTAAAGGTAAATAATCGAATTATGGACTTATAAAACCATTCATTAGTGTGTTCCAAATTTAGGACGATTTGACGAAGATGGTGCTTATCATCCCACTGATTCTCAGTACAGCTGTTGTGGTTCTGGCCATGATGTTTTTCATTCAAATTGACCAAAATGATCTTTACTATTTATTGGGTCTTGTTTTTGAGTTAGGTGGACTCCAAGTGGTTCTGATAGGGATTTTAATTTGTATTTTTTGTTAGTTGGAGCTATATAACAATTTTAGTGTTGATTGGATAAAGGAAGTATTGTATTCATTTTCAAGTGTGGTTCTGACAGTATGGAAATTAAATGAAGTAAAAACCCATAAAATATTTTTATTACATAAGAAATAAGTTTGGGGTGTCACATTTATAGTTGAACATATCACCTATATATCCTAATACAAAAAATTAGGTATTCATTAAAATTAGAATATGAAATCATTAACTCTTGTTTAAATAAAATATATTAAATTTCATACTCTAACCCAACTGCATAAAAATGATCATATTTATAAACTACTATTGATTTTGGTCTAAATAAACTTATAAAATTAAATTAGTATCCTATTATGGTAATTTTATATTATTATAATATTTTTTTGCATTTTATTACTATTATTTACTTTTAAAATGGTATGTAAACTTCCAAAGTAATATTTAATGAAAAATTATATTTATCTTATTAGAGGAAATTTTTATACTAATTACAACCATGTATGTCTCTTATTTGAAATTCTATTCACATAAATGGTAAAATTATTGTTAATGATATTCCACAAATGTGGTTAGAATGCAGGTAAAAGTGACGTTCAAAAGTACAATATATTTTTATATCTAATTATTTTATAAAATTGACTCCAATGAGAAACAACGATATAATAAATTTATTTTTAATATATTATTACATTAAAATTAATTTAATGTAAAATTATTATTTAAAAGAAAATGTTTTTATTAACAATAATGCATTATTTTTCACTGTTCATAAAAAAATCAATGTTTTTTGAAAAATACAAAAAATTAACAATAATATAATCTTGATATTCATAATTCAAAAATGAAGCCAATTCTGAAAAAAAATAATGTGGTTAATACAATTCATAACCACTTTTTAAAGGGCTATATCGATAAATAATGATACGGTCGAACTCAGCATTGTGTGTCGCGTAAGAATTATTTAAAAAGAAGGGTATTGTGGATTCAAGGGGTGTAAAAATATTCTTGTATCATTCCAAAAAAGTAAATTTTATACCTGTTTCACAATGAAAATGGAATGTTATTTTTACCATATAGGGCGTGTAAGGAATTATCCACAATCATTTATATAAAACATCCTTTGCATGTTTAAAAGGATAATTTTTTAGAATGTGTTTTTAAAATAAATTTCAATGAAAATGTTTTCAAAATATTTTGAAACTTTTTTTATTAGTTTTCATGGAAGATATTTTTAAATTTTGTTTCAGCATTATTTTAAAATTTCGACAATATATTAAAAGAATTTTTTTTTTAAAAAGTCAGTATTTATTGTTAGGTTTTCAATATATTTTCAGTGAAATGTTTTTAGAAATATTTGGAATATTTATTTATATGATTTCCATGTGTTTTAAATTAAAGATGTTTTATAATTTTTTTGAATATTAATTTATATGTTTTCAAAAATTTTTGTTTTCATAAGGTTTACATGGTTCATTTATAAGTATTCATGGATAATGGTTTTTAAAATATTTTTGAGCCCAATTTTTATGATATTTTATTATTTTCAATGAGATGGTTTTTATACCATATTCAAGATTTCCATAAAACTGATCAATTTAGATTCAATGAAATAGTTTTCAAAACGTTTCATGAATTATTTATATGTTTTCAAATTGTTTTCAAAGAAATTGGTTTTTAAAATATTATTATTATAATTTCATATGTTTTGAAGGAAAAAGTATTTTTCAAAATTTTTTCAATCTTATTTTATATGTTCTCATGGAAAACTATTATCAGAATTCATTCAATATTATATTATAACTTTACAAGGAAAATGGTTTTCAAACTGATTTTATGATTCTTTTATTAGTTTTCGAGGAAAATGTTTTTCAATATTATTCTATATATTCTTTATAAGTTCTCATGGAAATCAATAAGAAAATTATTTTTAAATGGGTTTATGTATTAAAATTCCTTTTTTCAAATATGAAATTATATTTTCTTTATGAAACTCTTTTTAGAGATATTTTTAAAATATTCTTCATCTTTGATGACATATATTGATGTTAGTCATGCATTTATTGGAAATGATCTAACAGTTCCATTCATATTATTCCTGTGAATGGGTTATGATTGATGACATGGTATTTGTAAAACCCATTTCTCTTTCACATGTTATATGTTTATGACATATCCTTCAATTTCATGGGTTATGTGTTTATGAAATCTATTTCTCTTTTATGAGTTATATGTTTATGAAACCTATTTCACTTTCACAGGTTAGGATTTTGATGAAATTATTATTAAATATGTATTATTTTCATAGGTTATGTTATGTTTCCATTTTCATGATGACCAATTCCTTACATGGGTTGTGATATGTTTTCTAATTATCATGTGGCCCATTTATGTATGATTTCATTATGAGATGGGTGGGACATATGTCTCCCTCTAATGAGTTGGGTAAAGGGTTATATCTCATGCAATAGAAATTGATAGAATAGGAAATTTACTTGGTTTAGTATTACAATGGTGGAATCAGAAATGAACTCGATTCGGTATTATAGGGATGGAATGAGGAGAGAACATAGTTCAGTAGTAGAGGGATGAAATGGGGAGTATACCTAGTTCAATAAAGGTAATCGTCCACTAATATGGCCTTTAAAGATATGCCTTAACTACTATTGAAATAATTATACATTCATTTATGTCTTCTATAATTCCATCTTACATTCTTATGTTATCCTTTCATAGAATAGGTTCATTATGTCCTTATTATTCGTGTTTTAGTAACTTCCAACATTTATTCCATTATTCATGTTTATGATCTTTGGTATGAAGGGTATGATCGTTTATTTTAATTATGATGTTTTCATATTCTTATACACATGATTATGATAAAATATCTCCCCTTTTTATCTATACTAAGCATCATAGATCACCCATTCTTATGTTTTATTCCCCCAGGTTATGATAATATGTAGTATGTTTGATGTATCTAAAATGGGTGCTTGTAATGGTGAACCAACTGGAAAATAATGTGAAACCCTTTTGAATCATTGTTATTGTTTCAAGTTTTTCAAAGGAACTATACATATACTATCTTTAAAAGTCTATTTTATAATTGATTTTGTATTCGAAAAATGTTATAAAATTCCTATATATGTAATGAAAGGGTATCTATAATATTAGATTAACATATTAGTTAACCATTATAATATATTAAGAGAAACCAATGGGTATAACCCTAAGGAAACGCCTAAAGATAAGTTTAAGTACATATATATGTATTTAATAATGTACATGAATTTTGGTGAAGCATAGAGTTAATGGTTTCCTGGAAGTACCTGCTTTCTGGATACTACAATTAGATGGCCTTTGGAAAAAATTTACCTGGGGGTGAAAACATAGACAACATGTACCTGACCTAAATTTTTTTAATATGGTACATGACAATGGGACTTGCGGCACACCTATTTTGACACTCCCATGGAATATGCTTTGGGATTTCACAATCTATTTATGAACCATAATGAAGAGTTTAAATAGAGGATGACTATGAATAACCTAGGATAAATATAAGGCTTTATAGAATAAATAAGTAAGAGACATGATTTAGGTACCCTATTGGATATTTTTTATGATTATATGGTATCCCAATATGGTAAATGTTTCTCACAATCTAGTTTTCGGTTCTAGTAAATGGATAGAACAAGAAGGAACATCGTTAACATTTAATGTTTTAGATATATAAGGTATGGTCATTATGAGAATCAATTTCCCAAGTAGAAATCATATAATGAGAATCAAAAATGTTTCATTAGTATTGGTTGTACTTCTAATGATAATGAGACGTGAAATTACATATGAATGGATTGTATGTTTTCGAGTATTTTTTACATTAAACCAAAAAATGATTAGGTTTTGGTTGAGGAACCTTAATAATGATTCGTATTTCAAATTATAAGATGTTCATATGAAGGAATGTGATGATGATACCATAATAACAGATGAACAATAATGATTTATGAATGAATTATTTTGTTTTTGGAATTCAATGCTTATGTTATATTAATACTGCAATATATATGTTTTTCATAATATTTTTTTCATTAAGGATCTAAAGGACATGTTGAATGGTGATAAAGTCATGGAATAATAATTTCAGGGAAATGTGAGATTTTTATTAGGGGAAGGTAAACCCTAATTAATTCTTGATGTTGAGATTTTGATGTTTGGATAAAGAGATGATGAATATGAATAAATTAATTTTTTTGAGAAAATATGAATAAGTTAATTGAATGTTACAAATTACCCTAGGAATGATTGTTGAAAATGAGTTCTATATCATCAATAAAAAATGTTGCAACATCATTAATTTAAATAATATATCCAGTAATCATTAAAATTTTTATTCATGTATGTTTTCCAAAATTATCTATGGTAATTAAAGTAATATACGTTGAGTGTATTCACATGTTTAGAATGTGACAACCAAGTTGTACTTTGTGTTATCTAGGCACCAAATTTAAGCCACTTTCATTATGTTATTTTCTAAATATTTTAATTTTCATCTTTTATAATGGTTATAAGGATAACCATTTATGGATATTTTAATTAAAACTATAGATGATGTCAGTAAGATTAAATATTTTTCTCTACATATGAGGATTTACGTATATTGGATCCTCTATTAAAACAACTCCTCATTGATGATAAATAATGACAAATGGTTTGGCATATCAATGATATCAATATCTGTTTATACATTAGGAATAAAATATTCACATTCTATTTTAGATAAATAGGTGAAATGGATAAATGATCAAAAAAGGGTGATGTTGTCCTGAAATCAACCATGTATAACATCTCTTGAAAATTCAAAATCTTTAAGAAAAATGATATCGAAAACAAAATTGGTTTCCTAGTAATTTTTCTTCTGATTAATAAAATTTTCCCTTAGATATACATATATTTATGGCATTTGGATTGTAATAATTATCAAGACCATGTTCTCTATCACTCTATATCAGAACATGATAGTTAGAATTCTCTTTCATATCAAATTTTTCACTTCCCATATATCTTCTCCAATTTGGATTCATGTTTATCTACTACATTGGGTTAATTTTGTGGTTACAACACTCTTTTTTTAAGGGATGATTCAGTATTTATTTTTACAATGTGGGTTTCCATGAATGAAACATCAAGTATTAAGCCTTTAATATCCTATAAAAATTATTGTGGAGAAATTCAATTTATGGGGAGTATAATTTAACACCCCCAAATTCTATGAAATATATTTTTCAAATTAATTTTACCTTTTTGATATTTTTCATTTCACGAAACACTAAAAATAGTTTATTTTATATTACATCAGAAAGTTTGAAATGCGTTATACAAAAAAAGATATCCTTAACAACATGAAACGTAAATTTTAACTTGCTATATTTATAAAACCAAGGTTACAGTAAAATAAATACAAGATTGACTTTCCTTGATATCTTACAAAAATTACAGACCAAGGTTCAACAGATGATTATATATTACTAAAATATTATTATTTAATATAATAATATATTACAGAACCATTAAATTAGAAGTTATTAATAGTAATAAATAATTTATGGTAATACTTTATTTACATAGATATATGATGAATTCCTAGGTTACCAATAAATAAGAAATAAATAAGAATCCCAATAGAAAATAAAATAAAATAGTGTAATTTTTATAGACATAAAGATATATTACCCTTATAAATTAAATGCATTAGTTAGTGATATTATTTCAATATATTTTTTACATATTCAATAAAATATTTTTTTATATTACTACAATATATTTTATATACAAAATATATGAACAAACCCAATTTTGTACTTAAAACCCTATATTTTTATCAAGGAATTTGTGCCACCTTTTAATGGTGAAAACATTTTACGTCCAATTTTTCAATCATTTATAGATTTAATATGTTAAAATATACTTCATCCTTCAAATAGGAACATAAAAATTAGGTTTGGGTAAATGTAGGTTATTTTTGGTGATGTTTGATTAATGACTACTAACAAATACTGATATTTTGTTCAACCCATATTTTTCATATAATTTATTTATAATGTAAATTTAAATTCTAAATTGGTTTGAAATTTTAATTATACATTAATTTTATCAATTAATTCAATTTATGTCATTGGAACCAATTTTACATTGAAATTGCATATTAAAACAATGTTAACTTTTTAACGTTTTTACATTAACAACCTGCTTTGTGGACTCGACTAGAAAATTAAATTTAAATTAATTTATACCAATTCTATTATTCAGATTTTGAAAATTTGATTCAATATGTAGAATCATAAAAAATAAATTGTATTTAGTAATGTCAAAGTAGTTTTTTTTTCAAAGATAACTTTGAATGTAATAAAATTAATTACATGGAATTAGGTAAAAGTATGCTCAACTAAGGGCTAAACATTAATCTTAAGGGCCTAAATGGCCTACAAAATTGTCCAAAATCAATTTTTTGGAAATATTTTAACCATATTATCAATTTTAATGACTTTTTAACACTATTGGATCCAATTTTGACATGGAACACGTGGGTGTAATTGTCTCATTTATTATTACAAAAGTGTCACACCTCCTCCACTATAAAATGGGATCCTTTTCCTCGCACTTACTCAAATGTCACAATACCATTATCACAAAAAATGGATCCAAAAATAGTTCCCCAACATCCGAAAATTATATCTTAAAGCCTCCTTTTGGACATGATGACTTCCAAGGAAGCCTTTGGGTGCACACCAAATAGATTTACCTGATTATTAGGTAACACCCTCCTTTAAACTTCTTTCTTTGATTCTCATTCTACCACCCAAAAAATATTCTTATTCTTTTATTTTATACCATAAACATAATCCAATATATAATATGTTTTTCTAATACTATTTTTTTTACTGAAACTTAAAAAAAAATCCATCTAATGGGTAATAAACATATTTTTTATGTGTATGGTGAGCTACCACCGAATGAAACGATGATTTTTCATATTTCCATTACTACCTCCCATAGGAAAAATTATAATGAAAAATATATTTATATATGTTATATGTTATATTTATTATTTATTTAATCATATTATATCATTTTAAAACTAATATATTTATACATTCAACTTTGGGTAAATATGATAATTGTATTTCAGAAATTTTGGACTACAGCCCCCTCAAAGCAACATGATTCTTTCACACTCTACACTGAATGTATTAAGGAAGAACTTAATAAAATTATAAGATATATATAAAATAATAATTCTACTTTAATTATATTATATATTTATATACATATATTCCATTTTATTTCTTTCATTTAACACGAGAATAAAAATGAAAACAATTCTCATGCATACATACATCTTACACTCTTCATGAGCGAAGTAATATATTTCATACTTCAATATAGATATATTATTATAAAAAAAACAATATTGAATTTATGTGATATGTATGTCGTGGTGTACATTATGGAAATCTTTATATATTTATATAAAAAATATATAACAAATTAGGACACATATGAAGAATAAATTGAATATTACCCGATGTGAAACCTTAAAATATGATTTTTAACAAGAGGGTAACATATAGTCAGAATAAAACCATATATGGTATTATATATAACAATATCGATCTTTAGAATACTTATAACAAATTTATATTTATTATATATTTTTTACGGGTATAAAGAGAATTAAAACACATGGTAAGGGAATTTCATCTCACTTTTTATTTCTACGTTATTAATGCTTTATTCAGTGCCTTTTCATTTTTTGTGGTGCAAATATTGATCATTAATGTATTATATAATAATTATAAATTGAATTATGGGTATTTATATATCCATTTTATAATATTTCTATAATGGAATTTATGTTTCAATTGTTACCATAATGGTAATGTAATTTTGTCTAATTTTTCCTCCATTGAGACACATGCCTTGTTATGGACTTATATTTTTCCACAAGGTATATATAATGAATTTGAAATGTTATACCATTAATCTATGTATATTCATGATATTTTAAACATCATTTATGTTCATTTTGATACATGGGTTGTATGGTTCATTATTTCCAATTAGAAAGTGTTTGTTGAAATGATATCATAACTTTTAGAGATAGTTTATGTTTATGATTCCCTTGATTAAATCATGTGATACATATCGCATGCAAATTCCAGATCATTAGTATCATGTTTTTATTCATGATTTATTCATATATTGGTACCATTTTCTACTCATTTTTACAAAAGATAGCTATGAATTTGTTTCTACGGAAGCCCGATTTTACCCTCTCTTCGGTTATACACCCATTTCACATCCAAACAATGTTTTCATAAATATGTTTTCCTAGAATATTATATTTTTATATTATAATAATTAAAAAAATCCCCTTTTCCTCTTTTACCAGTTTTTCAAAGGAAATATCATATCACTTTCAGAAAAATCAATATTTCACCACATTTTATCATGAAAAAGGAATGTTGTTTATACCACATACGACATGTATAGATTTTTCATGTGTCATTTATTTTATTCTTAACCTTCTTGTTTAAAATTTTAAATTTTATGAATGATTAATTAAAGTTATTTTAAGATAAATGAGGTTTGAATCATTTGGAGGCTTCTTTTTTAATATTTCAAGTAAAATGGTCTTTAATATGATTTCATGTGATATTTATATGATTCAAAAGTACCTAAAATGAAATGGTTTTGAAAAAAATCATGCTTTCATTATAAGTTTTAAATTTATTTTTATTTAAATGGATTGAAAATTTATTTCAAGATTTATTTATATGTTTTCAATGTGTTTTTAAATAAAACTAATTTTCAAATGTTTTAAGTCATATTTTTTATGATTTCATGGAAACATTTATTCAATACATTTTCAATATTATATATAATAATTCAAGGAAAATGGTTTTCAAAAGATTCTAAAGAATTATTTATATGTTTTTAAAATATTTTCAATGAAATTATTTTAAAAAAATATCAATATATCTTTATAAACTATCAAATTATTCTAAATGAGATGGTTCTAAAAATGATTTCAAACATTCATTATATATCTTACAAGTGTATTCAATGAAAAAATTTATTAAAATATTTTGAATATTATTTTGTATTTTTTCATGGAAAAACGTTTTAAAATGTATTTAGGATTCTTTTATATGTTTTCATGGAAAAATGTGTTTCAAAATTATTTAAACATTATTTTATAAGTTTTCAACAGTAAAGGATTAAAAAATGGTATCAATATTCTTTTATATGTTTTCATAGAAAAGGGATTAAAAATTATTTCATGTCTAATTTATAGGTTTTGATGGTATATTATAGGAAAATGAATTTCAAATGGTTTTAAGTATTAAAATTCCTTTTTTAAAGAAGAAATGATATCATCCTCAAGAAAAATTTTTGAAATATATTTCAAAATAATTCCATATAATAAATCATATTGTGACGTTTCCCATTATATTATAGGAATTTTTCTAATGGTTTCCTTGATTTTCTATCTCCGAACAGGTTATGCTAATCATATGGTCTTTATTAAAACCGTTTCTCTTTCATGGGTCATATATTTATAATATATGTTTCTCTTTCATGGGATATTGTTTTTATTAAATGATTATAAAAAATTTATTTTCCCATATTTTATGATATTATTACATTTTTTTGATACCGATTTCATTTAATAGGTTACTATATGATTATTAATGATCTTGTGGAACATGTATGCTTGATTTCATTATGATATGGGTGGGACCTATATCTCTCTCCAATGCATTGGGTAATGATTTATATCTCAAAAGATAGATATGGATGTAAAAATAAATTGAATCAATTTAGTATTACATGTATAGAAAATGAAAAGAACTCGGTTCAGTTTTATAGGGATTGAAAGAGAAGTGAAATTGGTTCAGTAATATAGGTCCTGAATAGAATGTCAACCCGATTGAGTAATGGACTTTGTCCACTAAGGTGCCAGTTATAGCGATGCCCTGAGTACTGTGAAAATAATTATATATTATTATCTGTCTTTCAAAATGACATGTTTTATTCCAATATTATGATTTCATGTATTATGTTCCTTACATACATATGATACATGTATTATGAACTTCCATGATTTATTCCATGATTCATGTTAATGATCTTTGATATGTAGGGTAAGATCTTATATTTTAATGATCATGTTCTCATACAATTACACATATGATTATGTTTATATGTCTCTCTTGATTACCCTTATTGAGAATTTTATCCCACACCTAATTATTTTTCTTTCCCCTAGGGTTGAAAACATGTATCGCGTTCGATGTGTCTAAGAAGACTGTTAGTCAAGACAAACCAAGTGATGGATAATGTTTCTCACTTTTGTACCAATGATCATGTCTCCATGTTTCCAAATGCACTAGACTAATATAATCATTGGGTCTAAATTTTTATAATGTTTTATGTTTTCCAAAAAAGTTAGGAAATTTATATGTAGGAAAATAAAGGGTCACTATAGTAACCCAATATTATATTTAACCACAAAAAATTAATTTTTTTACCAATAATTACGAAAAAATTAATTTTTACATACTACATAATATATATTATTATTTTTCCAAATATAGAATCCATTTTTTTATATTAACTTCCAATATGTTCTAGATTTCATGTTAATATTATGCCCAAAAACCCGTAGAGAAATATTTTTTCTAAAGAAAACAATCATAAGTTAAAAAGTATTTTATAATAGAATAAAATAAAAAATTGATCCTAAAGAAATAATATTAGTAAATTTTAATATAATTTACCTAATTTAAAATTAAAATATATTTATAATGCAATTCAAAATTTTATATAATTTTAACAATGTGAAAAGTATCTTTAAAAATTAAAAAAAATATTCATGAAAGCAATTAATATTTTTAGAAAACTTTCCAAAATTCATCTGAATACTATTTTTTAATTTAGATTTAAAAAATGTAGTTTTTTTCAAATATATTTTGTAACGGTTTTAAATTTTATTTTTAAATTATGTGTGTATATCATGACTAAAAATTATTTAGAAAAAAACATGAAAGTCGTTTATTTTTATTTATAATGTATATAGTTTCTTGTTAATATATTTCCATTTAATTTATTTGATAATTAATAAAACCATATAATATTCAAAATCTATTTATTAATATTCCAAAAATAAAATTTAATATCTAGGTTATAATGGTATAATAATTTTACGATTCTTGGATTTGGGGTTACGTGTATGGAAAAAATATTAATGGTATTGAATGTAATAAAATATATCAGAAAATATAGAGGAGTTACATTCACTACAAAGATAGGTGTTTCATGTTATATAATTTATTGAACACTATGTTTCTTTATTAATATCATAGGTAGTTACATTATACCCTTCTAAAATAAATTATTTCCTTATAATTTAATATTGATCTTGTTACGCAATAGTTTGACTTTTGAATATACCATTGTGGGAAACACACATTTTAAAAAGGGTTAATAAAACGTAAACATGATAAGAGATAAAGTGATGTATTAATTTAATCTAGATAAACATATTATATGGTTTCCATGAAGAACATCATTGGTGGGATGTGAAAAAATGGACATGGAGAAAAATCATAAATATATATCGCGGGTGATATAGAACATTTATCAAAAGAAAATGAATGTCAAGAGAATACTAACAACAAAAATTAATAAATGTTTGGTGTAAATGAATGTAATAGGTTACTATTTCGTTTTCAAGATCATTTTATTTATGGTGAGTTATCTTTTTAATATATTGCCTACTAATATAAGGAAATTTACAAAATTGATATATTTCAATTTCAAAGGAACAATTTCTTATTATTATTCTCCTTAAATCAATATACACATTATTTGTAACATTATGAAATGAATCTCCAAGATTTGTTTTTTATGTATTAAGAACTACAATTTACTATTAATTATTCATAAAATAATGAAATGGAATTCCCCTAGTCTATAGATATCATTGAAGGTAAAAAAGGTATAATGAGTTATCCAATAATGATTTATTTTCTAAAACAACAACAATTGACCCATTTTTAAACATAATATATTTCATAAATTGATAACATTATGGATCATAAAAAAATTATTGTCCAAATTTAATGGAAAAAAATTATAAGTAGGGTAAATAAATTTCAAAAATAAACTAAACATTAGATTCCCCAAGCAACATAATATATCTATTAACGTCATAAATCAAATATGTTAATAACATATACACTTTGATACCTTAATTAATAAATGAATATTTCAAAATATTATTTTTCTCTTTATTTATTGAATAAGATTTCAAATTATCTAATTTATAACATAATTCCAAAAATGTAGAAAACTCAATTATTTTAAACATAAACCACCCAATCACATAATAATTACAAGGTAACCAATATTATCAAATTAATATATTTCTATTACAGTTATCAATACATTGAGAATATATTATGGGTTATCTGCCCTTAATCATCTATTTTCCAAAGAGATCAACATTCCACTATATCATATTTCATTGTATTTCGATCCATTATTCATATTTCATCGAATCCTTACAAAAACTACTGAATTAAAATCCTTATTTATATTGTGATTCATATAATTATAATATTATTGATACTATTATTCTAAAACATATTTTTTGAATAAAATTACACATGAAATTTATCTCTTACACATTGGTTGTATTAGTTTCATATTCAAGACCGTGATCCCATAGATTCTTCTAAGTTATACTTTCATGATTCATAAGGAATTTTTTTTCCAAATCCTCTATCTCCTTGAAATTTAATGGATGATTTTTATAGGGATAATTCATATCCATTCATTAATGTACCAAATTTACATTCTATCTACTATCAAAGAAAACTAACATTTCTATTTATAAGTTAATAGGGTGATACTTTCCACAATCATAAGACCTGGGAAAATATTTTTTTTCCATATTCCTCTTATTAATATTCCCCTTATCAATTTTTTTATCTATCTTACTAATCTTCTATTTCATCCATTTTATGTCATATGGTTTAGATAATTATTCCTCTATGCTAATATTACATGGTATTATATCCCTAAAATATAATTATATTAAAGAAACTAGGGCCCTTCGTTGTATTATCTTCATCCCATGACATAAAAAATCAATCATTATTTTTATTTTACATGTATAGTCTATAAAATAATTTTCTAAACATTTTCAGTAGGGGTTTACCTAAGTGGTAAATATCTCGGTAATCCTGCATCGGAACTGGAATCAATTCTAGGTGAGAGATAATTTTTGCATGCAAGTAGTGATATAGGAATGATGCTTGAAAAAGGTTGGTTATGAAACAAGCATGAAATAGTAAGTATGATTCAATCATGACAATAAACTAGGCATTCATGCCAAATTATGGTCCCTATGTCTATTTTATGGGAATCATGTCCACTGGGTATTTAGACAATGTCATGAATAAATAAGGATGATGGGTGGGTTATCCATTAGGGGTGTTTGTGACCTCCCTTTCCGACCAATGTGTGTGGTTTGTGTGTTTTTAATATTATTTTACCCCTAAGAACCTAATATATATTTACTATTATCATCATACGTATAAACATTTTCATCATCCCTTTATCTTATACATGTGGATTTTCAATCCATATCCACACATTTCCCACGAGAGAAAAACATTTCCTAGAAAATACCTTAAAATCATTCCCCTCTATTTTTTTAATTTATTCTTCCTCCATATAATTTTTAATAAATGACCAATATTTATCCACATATTCTAAAAGATGATAATTATTCATGAAAAATTTCCCACATCCATTGATTCACAAACTGAGGAATATCTTCTCTATGTAACATATCTATTTCTCAGTGAAAAATGGATTTGTAATCACATTAAATGATGATTGTTATTGATGTATAAAGTGTTATAACCTGGTTACATGATTTTTTGGATTAGTATTATTCTCCATACAGAGATTTTTATTTCTCATAAACTAAGTTAGCTTCCCTAGTATGGTTATAGTTTGATTAGTTCTAATAGTAGCTGTGTATCCATATTTTTTATCTTTCTTACAAGTAAAATCCCTATATGGGGTACATCAATTTATTCTATTTCTAATCCATCCTATAGGAAAAATTTCAGAATAATGTAATACATTGTATTTGATAGTAACATTATGGAAAATATTGTGTAAAAACAAAATTAGTAAAACACTAAAAATTAAATAAAATATTTATTCATGGAAAATATGATAATCAAAAACATGGTTTCTATGGGATTGTTTTAAAATCATAAAAATATATTTAAATACTTCATAACTGTTTAAAAATAAAATGAAAATTAATCTAATAATATCAACCAGTACTGTCAAATTGGGTATATAGTAAGGCATATCATTGTGTACCACGTTACTCTTGAGGGACTCCTGACATTGATTTTTCATAGTTATGGCCCCTAGATACATCTCTTCCATATCGACATCCATATGAAGAATCCATTAAGATATTTATTTCTTTGAAATAAACATAATCTCTATAATACCAAAATGGCTGGTTGTTATCATATTCAATGAATAATTGTTAAAGTAATTAATATTGTTATATTTCATAATATATGTTTTACTAAATTTATTAACCAATATTTCAGTTAGAAATTATAGGATACGAATTGTAAAGTCTCTGTTCTTAATAACACAAAGTAAGTGGTTAATTTATTACATTTGAACTAGATACATGTGATAATATCAAAAAGAACTAGAAAATTTAGTAGACATTGAAAAATAGATTTATAAAAGAATATAACATTCATTTTTAAACATAACATGCCAAAAAATATTTTTATTAATATCATATTTAGTTCCTATATTAATTTAATGTATATCAAACCGAAATTATTTCACAGAATCATGGAGAAAGGAAATTTAATAATTAGGTGTGCTCATTAGCCCATTAATTGTATGTGTATTGTGGAATCTATCATGATTACATAATGAATATTCAATATAACAAGGTAAGTAATTAAAAAAATATTCCATTTAATCCAAATTATGATCATGAAGAATAATATGGTAAGAATAAATAATAATAATATAATTGGATATAAATAATCATATAATATTGAATCTTATCCATGAATATTATAACAATTTTAATACTCAAATTGAATAATAATAACTAATAGAAACATGATGAAATAATTAATTACATAAATGGTAACCATACATTAAGGACCTAGTTTAAGGAAATTATATATAAATTTCTAAGGAATCATCTAAAACCCCAAGCTAGTATTTCATGTGAGACATACTAAGGCATATAGGGGATATAGAAGGCCCCTCCCATTATATACTATGTATTGTTAATTCCTCATATAAATGTTATGAAACATAATATACATACACATTAATATTGTAAAACTATCATAAAAATGGAAACAATTACCCCATTCAATGAACATAGACATAAATAATTCATAGTAATATGGGGAATGGTATCAAAATAGAACATTAGGGTTGAATTGATCATAAAAATTCAAGATAAATAATAATAATTCTATCAAAAGGATATATTTAGAAGGATCCTAGTATAAAAAGAGGTGTTTTCTTATTGATGAATTGAAATAAACAAAATATCATAAAATTGATTTTGATTAAAACTTCATTTTCACTTTTAAAAACACTTTTAAATATTAAATATATATGGGAAATTGGGAAAAACATTTCATTGATAATAGCCTCTTAAAATTTTTATGGAATCTACAATGAAGTTCATTTTCATGATTGTGGTAATTTCCATACATGCCTATTATGATAAAAAAATATTCATTCTACTATTTTTGTATTGTTAAAAAATTGCCTTATTTAGAAAACAATAGGATGATTCATTTTGAAAAAAATTACAATGAATTAATGGTTTTAATATCAATTATAAATCATTTGAAAAATATTTTAATTCATTTTGGGAATCATTTTTAGAAAACATTGTCTTGAAAAATAAAATTATTTTTGACTGAAAATAGAAATAATGCTGACTCTTTTAAAACCATTTTCTCAATCATTTTAAGTAAACAATATTGGAAACATGTTATATTATTTTACGATTTTTTTTATATACATAGTATAATGAACATTATGGGTTAATGAGTTAAATATCATATGATTTCATCATTTTATATTTAATAAAACATAATCCTAAATATGAGGAGATTGTAAAATAAACCCTTGCCACATTGATACTTTTGAGTCGTCTAACCTGTGAATAAATAATGGTAAATAAAACAATAAATACAATTAATATTAATATAATAATTCTATGTATTGTAAAATGGGAATTATATGCACCATAAAATATGAATAAGTGGTTAATATGGGATATGTCTCATGGAATTAAAAGTGATTTGAGAAACCATTACCTCATATCTGTTTTCCAATACCGAAGTAAATAATGCATATATAATCATTATCTATTTTTTATAAATATATTAGGTAAACATGATCATATATTTCATACTATATATTATATACTTATTGTACATTATGACTTTTTTTTTAACAATTCATTGTTATTATCACTTTTACTAGTTATAACTGCTTTGTTTTTCATGTATGTTTTGGTTTGGTATTTCAGTCTTATTACATTGATCATTGTTACATAATCCCACAAATTTTGACCATGATACTAATATAATATATAATAATAATTTATTTATTTATAGTAATATGTTAATGTTATTGATAGGAAATATATTACACCATTTATGATGATGGTAGGTCATATGTTCATGTGAATATTGTTTACATTATATGAAAAGGCATAAATATATAAAATTAATTATTAATTAAAAATTAAAAAAAATTTATTTTATATGTATAATTTATATTAACTAAATACATCCACACTACCTTCATTGTAAAAATAAAATTTAAAATATTTCACATCGAAATGTGTAGGCAGTAGTCCACACATACGTATTAGCAGAGTTTTTGATTTCCAAAAAATTGGAAGGTTACAAGTTAAATGTGTTATTTAATTTCCAAAATTTATATTTTTATATATATATATATATATAATATTCATTATATTTAATCTTTTTTACATTCTATGTGATGAGTAACTGAAAAATGATTCACATCATTTCATGAGGTTGTATTCTAGTGCACACATTAATGACATCATCATATCCCCACATGGAATGTTAAATAAGAAATTAAATGCGATTAAATAAGTATGGAATTATAATAATTTCATTAATATCATATAAATATTTTATATCAAAAATTATATCCTTCTTTGAAACGTGGTTATGGAAAACAAATTAGATTGGTTCCTGAGGTGATTGTCTATCGTACAAACAATCTATGATTTCATTCCACATTTTATGGATCAGTTGATAGATATATTTTATTAAATTAACAATATAATATATTAGTATATATTAATTACTTTTTTATTATGTCAACATAGCTATATAATATTTTATGTCTATATAAGAAGAAATAAAAAAATTACACATGTTAATAAATTTAAAACTTCTTTATAGAACCCCATTAGGTTTTTATATAGATCATTCCTTGGTTGGTTTAATAGTAAAATTAAGTACTCCATGATGGTGGTAAGGAATTGAGGAATATATAAGTAATGATAATTGAATCACCAATGGGATTTGTAATTGTGAAAAGGGGAAGATTGGGTGTGGCAATTTATATGTGGGAGAGAGGACACACATTAGATATTTGAAAATAAAAATCGATAGACAAATTTAAAAATTCAAAAGGCCTATAAAATGAATAATTCTTGATAAAATATGATATATGTTCTATATATTTCGATAAAATAATATCTATAAATGTTATTATTTTTTTATAACCCTTTTCTTTATAGTTTCATCCCTAATAAACCCATTTTATCCTTCACCATGAAATATAAATTTTACTAATTTTTACAATGCATTATGACCATAGATTATGTTATAAAAATTATATATTATAAATTATGTTCATGAAAAATATTTCCACCAATTTAAAAAATTAAATTCATATAAATTTAATAATTCATTTTAAAATTATACATGCACACATTGAAAAAATGGGGTTTCCAATGAAAACATTGAATGTTTTGAAAATTTATTATATCCAAATACAATATTAACATGATTAAAAAGAACTAAATTATATAAAGTTTAATATATTTAGGCGAAATTTACATGAAACCCAATTTTACATAAAATTTCACATTTAAAATAATTTAAATAAACGTTCATTTCTAAATTAAAATCTATATATTTCACTATTCATGCAAAAAAAATATTATTTTCTAAAAATTAGGAAAAATTTTAAAAAAAATTTAAAATATTGATATGAATAATGATTTTTATTTTTCCAAATATTTTTTATAGAATTTTTAAAAATTAATATAAATTTATGTGTGCAAAGCATGACTGAACGACCGTTCAAAATATATAGTTTTTCTGAAAAATTTTCTTTTTCTGAAAACATTTCATTTTCTATAAAATGGAAATTATTTATAATAAATAGAAAACTCATTAATTTATTTTATTTAATTATAACAAATATAATTTTCATAATGTAGTTAATCCTAATAATACCTTCCAATTAAACAATTATGTTATAAAGGTATACTCTTTTATGGTTCTACCCAAATCAAGGTTGCGTGTATTAAATTTATCCAATATATTGAATTTAACTAAATATCTTGTAATGTATCTATATTTTACATTATAATATATGATTTTTTTTCATAGAATATATGATGTCAAACATGATGGTCCGATTTCAAAATATTAGGGTTTTATGTTGATGAAAAATGATTTTTTTCAATTTATAAACCATGTTTTAATGCATAGTGATAGTATAAAATGTAGTAGTGGAACTTTTAAGAATGGAAAAAAATATCTTAAATGTATTCCACTGAATGTTGTGGGGTTATCTATAAACTTCCATTCATTAAATTTATTTATCAATAATCGTTCAGATCATATGTTTTATAAAATTATTATATATATTTTGTTGAGTTGTTTCAAAATTACTAAATAATTTGTTCACTCTCAACTAGTTTTAATTGGAATGTTGTAAATATAAAGGTGTTATATCCATTATAAAAGGGGTGATAATTTATATTGGAAATATATTTATTATTATAAATATGTGTTTTTTATTTTTAAATTTTAGTTATAATTTAGTTTTTAAAATTTAAGAGAATTTTGTATTTTAACTTTTAAAATGGTGTAAAATTTTACCATTAATGTATTTCAATCGATTAATTATGGATTTTTAAATTCGATTATTTCTAAATTGTTTTCACTAAATATAGAATTTTTATATTTATTATCATTTTCCTTGATAGAGGAGGTTTTTTTCTAAGAATTGTTATTTCGGTGAAATTAATCATATTTTTGGATTCAATATTTTTTTCACATGTGATAATTGATTTGATAACCTTTATTTTCATGTATTGGGAATCCATGGGTAGTTACTTGAGAAATCCAAGTATACATGTTTTATTCGTTTATTATTATTATATGACAAGTGGGCCTACGTTAGAATATGTTCTACATATGGGATTGTGGCCCTAGGTTGGGCTTGTTAGAAAATTATTAGATATTAGGGTAAGATGTTTAACAATACAATATTTTTTTTAACTATAAGATGTTTTCCCATGGTTAATATAGGTAGATAATTATAAAATTGTGTGTAAAGTTGTTTTATATCATGTGTTAGTCACTTATCATATTATTTTTATAGAAATGACCTAGTATTTCCCCAATCTTCTAGGCTCTCGTCATGATTATGATTGTTCTATCAATTATCATTTTGTCATTTATTTGATCATTTTGTTTACATTATAAATTTTTTTCTATAAAATGGTTTTTAAATAGGCCAACTAAATGGTTTATAAATTGATAATAGGTGATTATAAAATTATAAAGGTGAATATTTTCAATTCAGAATAATGAAGTTGTAGTTTTCATAATATGGATTAGGAGTATTATTTTTTTAATGTTTTTATATATTAAAAGAAAATTCAATATGAATTTCAAACAAATAGTTATTGGTAATCCATTTTAATTATTATTCATGGGGTTCTATTTCCATTAATAGAAATATTGTATTTCGAAATCAAACATATTATTATTAATATTTGGATTTCGAGATCAAATATTTTTGGATTTTGAGATAAAACATATTATTATATTAATGAGCTATGTATATTTGTGTAACAATATTGGATATGGTTAGTGCAGTTATCTTACTTCTTCATGGATATGGATGGTGTTATTTTTTAATCCTTCATTATTTTGGGTAATATCAATGTATTATCTCTATCAGCTTTCTCCTCTTATTTTACATTATTGTTGGATTTAATGGTGTTAGACGTATTTATTATTTTAGTTAATTTATGTGTTATTCATGTTTGAGGTTTGGTTTAAATTATATTTATTATATGTTTATTTTCACTATATGATATCTAATATAATAAATTCACATTCTATGTTTCCATGATGAATACCATGTTTTGATTAATTTTATATGTTAATGTAAAGACCCGTAAAATTCAAGAGAAATTTTTTCTTAATTTTCTTTAGAATTTTACAAGAGCGCGGTTTCAGACGGCACCTGATTCCGAGGCCCGGAGTGCCCGGAATTAATTTCCGAAGGTTGGCTCGGGTACGTTCAGTGAACGAACGAGCGGGAATTTCTAACTTTTGATCCGGTGCTCGGAATTGAAATCCGAGGGCACCGATGAACTCGCAACGCCGTTATTCGCTTAAAGAGACCTTTTCGGGAGTTGCGTTTGTTGCGGGTTGAAAGTTAGTATTGGGGTTTTTCAGTTATGTTAAATAAAATTGAGTAAGACAAATTTTATGTTAACTTATTTTAAAAACCTACCAAAGGAGGTTGGAAATGGGACCCACACCCACTTAACCTCCCTTGGGAGGATTAAGTGTGGTGGGGCCCACACGAACCCCTTTTTCTTTTCAAATTCTCTCAACATCCTTAACCCCCCTCTTTAATGGCTTAAGTTACTTATTTAATTTTGGGGAGTTAAACTCTTTTGAATTTCAAACATTTGAAATTCTTTTGAGTTATGTGTTAATAAAATAAGATGTAATCTTATTTGTTTTTGGGTTGTTTTGTTTATTCCCTTGAGAGCTTTTTGAGAGCTCCTCTTCATCTTCAAGCTCCGACGAAGAACGACGCCTCTCTTCTTCGTCCTCGGTGTCAACAAAAGGGAACGCCGCTTCCTCCTCGGACCTTCTTCGTCGGCAAACGAAGATCCGCCAACGTCGTGTCTCTTCGGGCATAACACTTCGTCAACGGATTTGACGAACGACGACCGCGACGCCCGACCTCCGCGACACCGTCTTCCGCGGAACGTAGACGATTCTTCGAATCTTGAACCCGAGGTAGGGGTTGTTGATTTATTCTTTATTTATTCCATTTCTTGAACATGGATCTCGCATGTCTAACATGAGACTTGAATGTTTAAGTTGAGTTATTTGCTTAACGTGAGGGGGCCGGACCGCATGAACACGGCCGAACCCCCTCCATCGTTCATGTTTAATTCTTGCGATGGAAGCAAAGTGGCGTGGTGCCGTCGCACCACGCGGATTACCGTGCGTTTATTTACGCAACGCCGTCGCGCTTCGCCGAGGAGAGACTTCAAGAACGCGACGCCGTCGCGCCGCGTTGGGAGGATTCATGGCACGGCGAAAGGGGCGCGGTGCCGTCGCACCGCGCCGGACGACGAAGACCGCGGCGGGACGAGGAGACCGCGGCCGGTTCCGGGCCGCGGTGGAAGGAAAGACCGGCGGCCGGGCCGCCGGCGTCGGAAGTCGAGGGCGGGACCGGAAATTCCGGTCCCGTTGGTAAAAACCGGCCGGCCAGCGGGCCGGCCGGATGTCATAAAACCGGGGGATTAAACCCCCGGCCGGTTCTTCAAACCCCCCTCTTAATGAGGGGGGGCGGTTCAATTAAAGGAGGGGGGGGCAAAGCCCCCCCGGTTCGTCCAGCCGGCCCCCACTCGCGGGGGCCGTTTTTTGGCAAAGGCATGGCTCAAAGCCGTGCCGCCTTGATCAATCAGCGGGGGCAATCAAGCCCCCCGCGTGCTGCCACCCCGTGCGGCGCCCGCCGCCGCCGGCGCGGCCCGCCGCCGCCGCCAGCGCGGCCCGCCGCCGCCGCCGCACCGCCCCGGGGGGGGTCGGGCCGGGTCGGCCCGGACCCGGACCCCCCGTTTCGAACCTGATTTGGTTTTTGGCTCATAACTTGAGCCTCGGACCTCCGAATGACGAACCGTCTGCGGCAACGCGATCCTTGGATCGAGACGGTCGTTTCGATATATCGCACTCAAGGTTTCGGGTTACTTTGAGTTCGGCCAGGTTGGTTCGTTCACGAAACCAACCGGGCCTTCGGAGCGGAAACACTCATATCTTGAGCTACGGATGTCCGATTGACGTGCCGTCAGTCGCGTTGTGTTCCTTTTAGTGAGACGGATCTTTTGGCATACTCCGCCCGAGGTTTGGACGCAGGTGGAGTACGGTCGGGATGGTTTTTCCATAAAAAAACCAACCGGGCCCCGGAGACGAAAATGCCAATAACTCACAGACCGGGCGTCCGATTGACGCGCCGTCTGTTTCGTTGACTTCCTCTTGATGAGACGGAACTTTTGACATACTCCGCCCGAGTTTTGGATGCAGTCGGAGTATGGCCGGGTTGGATTGTACCCGAAATCCAACCGGGCCCCTGGAACGGGAAAGCTGATATCTTTCAGACAGGACGTCCGCTTGACGAGCCGTCAGCGGCGTTGGTGGTTACGTTGAGTAACGGTCCCTTTGAGTATACCCTATGGGAGTTCGGGGTGCAGTTGAGATACGGCCGGGATTGGTTTCGCTCACGAAACCAACCGGGCCCCTAGGACGAAAAGGCTAATAACTCACAGACCGGGCGTCCGATCGACGCGCCGTCTGTTGCGTTGAGACCCCTGTGACGAGACGGTTCTTTGAGACACTTCTTCGCGGGACCTTTTGATACTTGGAGTATCGACCAGTAGCTCGTGGAGCGGACCCGTGGTACTTGACAGTGGTGGTGCGCTTGGATGCAGCAGCAGATCCTTGGCGGTGGAGCGCTTGGTTGTAGCGGCGGACCCGCGATACTCTACGGAGTGTGTGCGCTTGGTTGTAGCGACAGACCCGCGACGGTGGAGACGAGCGTGCAGAGTACGGAGACCGTGTAGCCAGCTGAGACCTGACGACTGCTTGACCGACTCGACTTGGAGTGAGTCGACTAGCCCAGTGGACGGAGCGCCCGGTATTTGGCGGCAGACCCACGGCGGACGGAGCGCCTGGTAGTTGGCAGCAGACCCGCGGTACTCATCAGGAGGAGTACCTCAGTAGGCTATCTGGGTAGCGCCCGGTATTTGGCGACAGACCCTCAGCGGACGGAGCGCCAGGTAGTTGGCCGCAAACCCGCAGTACTCGACAGGAGGAGTACTTCAGCAGTCCTAGGTTAGTGAGCGGCAGCCTCGGAGTCGTGACAGGACCACTGTACACTCTAGAGACGGAGCTCTTCAGCAGTTACGGTTTTGATAATGAAAATCCTGGTTTGAGCTGAGACTTTTGACCTTGTGTTTACCTCATGATTGAGATGGGTCACTTGCTAACTTTGGTATATGTATGGGCATATACCCGAGTAGTGGTTATCCGTCGTTTTCACAATCCTTGTGTTTCCTCATGATTGAGATGGGTTACTTGATAACTTAGGTATATGTATGGGCATATACCTAAGTAGAATTTATCTGTTGAGATCTTCTTGTGTTTATCCTTGTTGGTTTTAGTGAGACCTTGAGGGTCTCGGGGTCCCTACTGAGTATCGTTATACTCACCCCTGCACGGGCTATGCCCGCACCTCGTTGTGTTGGTTGCAGACGACGGACAGTGCTGACAGAGGCCGAGTGTTCGAGGACTGGACGGTACCTGGAGGTGGACTATACGACGAGGTGGATCCTAGAGGCAGACCACTGGGTGGGACATACTCGGAGCGGATGGCGGGACCCGAGGAGCAGAGGAGCTATCTGTACCCACCCTTCAGGTGGGATTTCCTGTGGACATCTCAGCGTAGCAGCTTTACTTTTCAGTTGCTGTTTTCCCTTTCGAGTTGTACTTTACAGTTGGGCTTGTATTTCCGGCCCCTTTTTACTTTTCAGCTCTTCTTTGTACTTAGTGATTACTTCCGCTTGTACTATGTGGTGCTTGTTTTCTATATAAAGGCAATGCCTTCCCAGTTATCGGGATTTTACGCCTTTGGTGCTAGTCGCCAGCCCCTGGCCTATGGAAGGCGGGCTTGGGGTAGTCACGGCACGGGCCCCGAGGACGGGTCGTGACAAATTGGTATCAGAGGGAGGTTGGTTCTACCGCAGAACTTATAACTCTGACCTTTCTTTCTGTGAAGCAATAGTGTTAAGGGTATCGAGTGTGGTTTTCAGTCCAGGGAGTCCAGTGTTGGTGCGGGCGGCCGACGTATCCATACACCAGGACCCTGACAACTGATTTCCGACTTTGTGCACGAAAACACTGATTGCGTGTGTGTTTTCAAAGGTTTTTTCCCCTTAAAACAGCTCAAACCAGGTCAGCTCACCAGGTATAATCGTTTGATCGTGTTACGTTGTTTCTTTCAGGATGTCTTTTCTCAGACGATCAGCTAGAGCCCGGAGGGATGAGCGTGCTGACAGTCTGTCGAGCGACGAGGCTTCGGTACAGGGCCCTCTTGCAGTTGAGGCACCAGCGGAGGCACCAGCAGTAGGCGATGCACGACGCTTGAGCGCGCTGCACGAGTTCCAGCGCCAGAGGCCACCCAGGTTCCGGGGAGAGACGGACCCGCAGGCGGCTGAGTTTTGGCTGGAGGATGTGGTGAGAGTCTTCAGGCTAGTGGGGACGCCGGCAGACTTCATGGTGATCTTTGCTACCAGCCTCCTTCAGGCAGCAGCAGGTAGGTGGTGGAGCCACTTGTTTCAGTTCTGCGATGAGATGAACTTCGCATGGGAAGACTTCGAGACCTTCTTCAGGGTGGAGTTTGTGCCAGTATCTCTACACCCCGAGCGTGTACAGGAGATTCTGCCTTTGCCTCGTGTTTTTCGATCAGAAGCCGAGTCATCTGTGGGCAGTAGACAGATGATGCAGAGGTCCAGGAGGACCAGACCAGCAGTTGGGCGATCTCGGGTTTTAGGACCAGTGGTGCAGGGCACCCGGAGTGGGATCAGAGCTAGCCGTGCAAGGAGCAGGTTGTGTTACTCATGCCGCGGAAAGGGTCACCTGGCACGTGACTGTCCGACTCCTCGATCCACAGGCTTGAAGGGAGCCACCGAGGTTGAGGCAGCGACAAATGCTGGAGCTCTGGGAGCAGGTGGACAGGGGAGGAACTAGTGGATACGTCTTTTATACTTCTAGTTCCATGTTGATGTTGCTTTTGTGTAGCGTCTTGTTTTATGAGCTGCAATAATAAAAGACGCATACCTTTGTGATGTTTTCATTCCTGTCCTCTTTTGTGATGTTACTAAGAGGTTCCAGTTGACTGTTGACTTGACCCTCACTTGTGAGACATCTACTGGAGGAGACCCAGTTACCACACACTGATGCCGACAGTGTGACTCAACCCTTGGAGGCGAGAGTAACGGTTGGATCTCTTAGTAGTAGCGTCGAGGCCTTACGACGTCATCCTTGGTATGGATTAGTATCATCCATGTTAGGATTGACTGTTTTAGGCAAAGAATGTGGTTCATCCAGGGGATGAGACCAGGTTTCTCTTATCGGCAAAGAAGAAATCTTGCAGCTCATGTGGGACCAGAGATGGTCCGGGCCACGTCAGAGGAGGTCCATGTCATCCAGGAGCGGGTCCTACATGGGCGATCGATTCCTCTTGTGCGCAACAGATGGCGGCACGGGAATCTCCAGGAGAGCACATGGGAGCGGGAGGCTCAGATGCGTGCTCAGTACCCTCTTTTGTTTCCCTAGTTTTTGTTGTAGCTTTACGGGGACGTAAAGCCCTGAGGTGGGAGTAATGTAAAGACCCGTAAAATTCAAGAGAAATTTTTTCTTAATTTTCTTTAGAATTTTACAAGAGCGCGGTTTCAGACGGCACCTGATTCCGAGGCCCGGAGTGCCCGGAATTAATTTCCTAAGGTTGGCTCGGGTACGTTCAGTGAACGAACGAGCGGGAATTTCTAACTTTTGATCCGGTGCTCGGAATTGAAATCTGAGGGCACCGATGAACTCGCAACGCCGTTATTCGCTTAAAGAGACCTTTTCGGGAGTTGCGTTTATTGCGGGTTGAAAGTTAGTTTTGGGGTTTTTCAGTTAAGTTAAATAAAATTGAGTAAGACAAATTTTATGTTAACTTATTTTAAAAACCTACCAAAGGAGGTTGGAAATGGGACCCACACCCACTTAACCTCCCTTGGGAGGATTAAGTGTGGTGGGGCCCACACGAACCCCTTTTTCTTTTCAAATTCTCTCAACATCCTTAACCCCCCTCTTTAATGGCTTAAGTTACTTATTTAATTTTGGGGAGTTAAACTCTTTTGAATTTCAAACATTTGAAATTCTTTTGAGTTATGTGTTAATAAAATAAGATGTAATATTATTTGTTTTTGGGTTGTTTTGTTTATTCCCTTGAGAGATTTTTGAGAGCTCCTCTTCATCTTCAAGCTCCGACGAAGAACGACGCCTCTCTTCTTCGTCCTCGGTGTCAACAAAAGGGAACGCCGCTTCCTCCTCGGACCTTCTTCGTCGGCAAACGAAGATCCGCCAACGTCGTGTCTCTTCGGGCATAACACTTCGTCAACGGATTTGACGAACGACGACCGCGACGCCCGACCTCCGCGACACCGTCTTCCGCGGAACGTAGACGATTCTTCGAATCTTGAACCCGAGGTAGGGGTTGTTGATTTATTATTTATTTATTCCATTTCTTGAACATGGATCTCGCATGTCTAACATGAGACTTGAATGTTTAAGTTGAGTTATTTGCTTAACGTGAGGGGGCCGGACCGCATGAACACGGCCGAACCCCCTCCATCGTTCATGTTTAATTCTTGCGATGGAAGCAAAGTGGCGTGGTGCCGTCGCACCACGCGGATTACCGTGCGTTTATTTACGCAACGCCGTCGCGCTTCGCCGAGGAGAGACTTCAAGAACGCGACGCCGTCGCGCCGCGTTGGGAGGATTCATGGCACGGCGAAAGGGGCGCGGTGCCGTCGCACCGCGCCGGACGACGAAGACCGCGGCCGGTTCCGGGCCGCGGCGGGACGAGGAGACCGCGGCCGGTTCCGGGCCGCGGCGGAAGGAAAGACCGGCGGCCGGGCCACCGGCGTCGGAAGTCGAGGGCGGGACCGGAAATTCCGGTCCCGTTGGTAAAAACCGGCCGGCCAGCGGGCCGGCCGGATGTCATAAAACCGGGGGATTAAACCCCCGGCCGGTTCTTCAAACCCCCCTCTTAATGAGGGGGGGCGGTTCAATTAAAGGAGGGGGGGGCAAAGCCCCCCCGGTTCGTCCAGCCGGCCCCCACTCGCGGGGGCCGTTTTTTGGCAAAGGCACGGCTCAAAGCCGTGCCGCCTTGATCAATCAGCGGGGGCAATCAAGCCCCCCGCGTGCTGCCACCCCGTGCGGCGCCCGCCGCCGCCGGCGCGGCCCGCCGCCGCCAGCGCGGCCCGCCGCCGCCGCCAGCGCGGCCCGCCGCCGCCGCCACCGCGGCCCGCCGCCGCCGCCGCGCCGCCCGCCGCCGCCGCCGCCGCGCCGCCCGCCGCCGCCGTCCGCCGCCGCCGCCGCCGGCCTCCGCGCCGCCGCCGCACCGCCCCGGGGGGGGGGTCGGGCCGGGTCGGCCCGGACCCGGACCCCCCGTTTCGAACCTGATTTGGTTTTTGGCTCATAACATGAGCCTCGGACCTCCGAATGACGAACCGTTTACGGCAACGCGATCCTTGGATCGAGACGGTCGTTTCGATATATCGCACTCAAGGTTTCGGGTTACTTTGAGTTCGGCCGGGTTGGTTCGTTCACGAAACCAACCGGGCCTTCGGAGCGGAAACGCTCATATCTTGAGCTACGGATGTCCGATTGACGTGCCGTCAGTCGCGTTGTGTTCCTTTTAGTGAGACGGATCTTTTGGCATACTCCGCCCGAGGTTTGGACGCAGGTGGAGTACGGTCGGGATGGTTTTTCCATAAAAAAAACCAACCGGGCCCCGGAGACGAAAATGCCAATAACTCACAGACCGGGCGTCCGATTGACGCGCCGTCTGTTTCGTTGACTTCCTCTTGATGAGACGGAACTTTTGACATACTCCGCCCGAGTTTTGGATGCAGTCGGAGTATGGCCGGGTTGGATTGTACCCGAAATCCAACCGGCCCCCTGGAACGGGAAAGCTGATATCTTTCAGACAGGACGTCCGCTTGACGAGCCGTCAGCGGCGTTGGTGGTTACGTTGAGTAACGGTCCCTTTGAGTATACCCTATGGGAGTTCGGGGTGCAGTTGAGATACGCCCGGGATTGGTTTCGCTCACGAAACCAACCGGGCCCCTGGGACGAAAAGGCTAATAACTCACAGACCGGGCGTCCGATCGACGCGCCGTCTGTTGCATTGAGACCCCTGTGACGAGACGGTTCTTTGAGACACTTCTTCGCGGGACCTTGTGATACTTGGAGTATCGACCAGTAGCTCGTGGAGCGGACCCGTGGTACTTGACAGTGGTGGTGCGCTTGGATGCAGCAGCAGATCCTTGGCGGTGGAGCGCTTGGTTGTAGCGGCGGACCCGCGATACTCTACGGAGTGTGTGCACTTGGTTGTAGCGACAGACCCGCGACGGTGGAGACGAGCGTGCAGAGTACGGAGACCGTGTAGCCAGCTGAGACCTGACGACTGCTTGACCGACTCGACTTGGAGTGAGTCGACTAGCCCAGTGGACGGAGCGCCCGGTATTTGGCGGCAGACCCACGGCGGACGGAGCGCCTGGTAGTTGGCAGCAGACCCGCGGTACTCATCAGGAGGAGTACCTCAGTAGGCTATCTGGGTAGCGCCCGGTATTTGGTGACAGACCCTCAGCGGACGGAGCGCCAGGTAGTTGGCCGCAAACCCGCAGTACTCGACAGGAGGAGTACTTCAGCAGTCCTAGGTTAGTGAGCGGCAGCCTCGGAGTCGTGACAGGACCACTGTACACTCTAGAGATGGAGCTCTTCAGCAGTTACGGTTTCGATAATGAAAATCCTGGTTTGAGCTGAGACTTTTGACCTTGTGTTTACCTCATGATTGAGATGGGTCACTTGCTAACTTTGGTATATGTATGGGCATATACCCGAGTAGTGGTTATCCGTCGTTTTCACAATCCTTGTGTTTCCTCATGATTGAGATGGGTTACTTGATAACTTAGGTATATGTATGGGCATATACCTAAGTAGAATTTATCTGTTGAGATCTTCTTGTGTTTATCCTTGTTGGTTTTAGTGAGACCTTGAGGGTCTCGGGGTCCCTACTGAGTATCGTTATACTCACCCCTGCACGGGCTATGCCCGCACCTCGTTGTGTTGGTTGCAGACGACGGACAGTGCTGACAGAGGCCGAGTGTTCGAGGACTGGACGGTACCTGGAGGTGGACTATACGACGAGGCGGATCCTAGAGGCAGACCACTGGGTGGGACATACTCGGAGCGGATGGCAGGACCCGAGGAGCAGAGGAGCTATCTGTACCCACCCTTCAGGTGGGATTTCCTGTGGACATCTCAGCGTAGCAGCTTTACTTTTCAGTTGCTGTTTTCCCTTTCGAGTTGTACTTTACAGTTGGGCTTGTATTTCCGGCCCCTTTTTACTTTTCAGCTCTTCTTTGTACTTAGTGATTTACTTCCGCTTGTACTCTGTGGTGCTTGTTTTCTATATAAAGGCAATGCCTTCCCAGTTATCGGGATTTTACGCCTTTGGTGCTAGTCGCCAGCCCCTGGCCTATGGAAGGCGGGCTTGGGGTAGTCACGGCACGGGCCCCGAGGACGGGTCGTGACAGTTAAAATCCATGACATGAGTTATCATCAAATTTCAAGGTTTTTTCCCCCAGCCTGAGGTGATTTGGAACACTACTCAGGTATTTCACAAGCCAACCCATGTTCATATATTAAGGTTGGCCTTAACTGTATCCTGAAATTAGTCAGAATATATCATAGAATCCTGATTCACCCTTGTAGGGTGTGCGTATGAACATAGAATGTCACCAAAAATGATGTCATTAGATGATATCAATATTTATACTAGTGTATAAAAAGTGAAGTAAATATAAAGTAAATAATAGCACACATCCTACTCCACTTATGCCTAACCTTCCCTGAATGATCCATTACCCGCTTATACTAATGTGGGATTTTAACCAAGCACCCAAATTCAATAATACTGAATGATCTATTTTTAATTCCTCGTAAAGTTAAAGGTTAAATAGTCTAAATGTAAATAACCATGTCAATAGGATTCACCTATATTTGTAGGGGATTACCAAATTAGAACACCATAGTTCATTAAGACTTGTACTAGAGTAGTTTAATTAGAGTCAACATCTATATAAATTTCCGAGGGTTTTTGTGAGTGTTTAAAAAGATCACTAAATTACATGTGTTGTCTTGTTGAGATTATCATTATTCATATGATCTATTCAGACACATGTTAAACCCCATACAGGGGAAAACACATTTCAATGGGTAAATTGGTGGCATATAGTGGGAAAGGATCTAAAGGGAATATTAAGTGGGTTTCCATATTCTGTTAGGCTTCAAATTTATTCTACACCAATTTGGAATCGTATGCTAACCATAAAAAATTTACCAATCCAAGGTCAACGTTGAAACATCAAAGGAACATGAACATATTGTTTCATATGTCTGGCGTTCAATGTTTTCCTTTATTATCTACATGTTTTTCAACACTAATATACTTTATATATATATATATGATGAGATTCTTAGTCCCAATCAATAATCTCAATTTAAAAATAAATATTGTTTCCAACTATAGTTTATACCTCCCCAAAAATGATATCAACCACCCCAACCCATAAGACACATAATATATAACGGTTACAACTAAAAACTGTTCTCAAAACCATGTTATTGTCCCTGTACTAGGTGAAATCAATACCAATATTTTCAATCACAATAGTGAGTGGAACTCAAAAAAATCCAACAATAAAAACTCTCTGAACATTTATCACCACCTATGGAAATGGTCAACACAATCTGCAACACACCAGAGAACCATCTCTCCCAATTCCTAGTGATCTCTATCACCCATTGTAAAAAGGGTTACACCCATCTCTTTCACAAGGAACCACTTTAGTCATTACTTCCTAATATAACATCCTAAAAAATAAGACACAACATAACCATAAATTTTTAAAACCAAAAAAATGATAAAATAAATTTATTCCATGCCACATAATAATTTAGACACGTAACCAAACCTATAGATAATTTAAGAACAATGTAAACTATATGTGGTTTCATTCTCGATCCTTCACATAAACCTAACTTTCATATTTTTCACAAGAATATTAAACTCATGTATAACCATAGAAATACCACGGCCCAAAATAACTAGAATTAAAAGGACATAATTAACCAAGAAACATTATTCTATTCTGCTATAATTCATAAAGTTAATCTAATTTAGAAACAAAATTTATTTTTCACATAACAATTTTAAAATAAGGAATATGTTTTTTGTAGGAATCTAATGTACCCACAAAAATCCTCGTGGAAGAAGGCAATAAATTGATATCTAAATAATAATAAAAAAAAGTATATCGAGAGTAGAAAAAAAATTGTATGAAGATAATTAAACAAAAAAATAAATGTGATAGAGACCGAATCATCACAGATTCTATAAAAACATAAATTATTTTGGAGGTATATTGAGAATAGAAAATTTCATGGATTATACCACTTATTTACAACTACATTACAAGAAACCCACTACAGTATATATTATTCAGTAATAAAAACCATTATAGCATACAAGAAAATTTGTTTCAAAGATAAATCCAGTAAGAAAATATGAAATGGTAAGAAATAATATAATGAAACTCAATAAAATATGACGAAATAAATCTAAAAAACCTAAAATATGAAATAATTTTTATAATAACACAAGAGACCTGACTATAAAAACATTTCCATGGTTTATCCTCTCCTATTGAATCCTCTATAAAATAATGTTTCTGCTCATACCCACCTCAGATACCCATAATCTATAAAAATTTTAATGAATTATAACTGTCATAATCCCCCATGAGTTTCACCAAAAACAAATATTAAATAACACACTCACTTCATTGGATTGTCTTATTCTCTCTCTCAATATCACACAACATTCTTCTCTAATATTTATTCAAATATAAGAAAGTTAGAATACCATAAGAACAAAATACAAAGAAAGTATCCTCCCAAAAAATGAGGGAATGTTTTTTGGTCATGTGAATCATGGATAAAACACTCAAACAAACATGAAAATTCTTAAAAATGGTCATATAGATTATTAAAATTAACTATGTAAAGTCTATCACGATTTGTGTCACATAAGAGTTATTTGACTGTCCTCGCATAGAGAAAAAATCAATGTGATTATTCAAGGTCTCTCAACTATTTCTAAATGGTAACATGCTACTTCAAAAGCTTTATAATAGAATTAACAAGCCAAAGATAATGTCATTCCACAAAAAACCATATAAATAGATTCATAAACTAACCCCCACATACCGATCGTCCAAACTTCTCTAAAGATCACGTAATTTTAATGAACCCCTTGTGTAACGGCATTGCTACCATCTGTAAGGGTAGATTACCCTCATATAATAGTAATATAAAACTAATAAAATTAAACTAAAATACCAGCATAAAATAACATAAAAAACAACGCCAGAAGGTAAAAAAAATGTAAACTATAGCATCAAAATTGAAAGTTAACTGAAAAAATAAACAATTTAATTTTTATCAATTAAGCATTCCAAATTTAACAAATATAAATGTTAAAAAATTTAATGAAAACATAGTTTATATGGTATAGAAGACCTATGCTAGACTAACATATATATTTTTTAGATATCATTTATTAATTGAAACCCCTACAAACTATCATAATACTCCTAGTGAAATATGACTTCTCATTCCAACAAATCTATTACTGTAATCTTATTAAACATTATTAGAAAGAAAATATTTCTATGAAATGGTATTAAAGAAACATGTAAATTTAATTTATGGTACTTCCTTCCATATATTTTTAAACAGTGTAAAAACATTTCATTAAAGTTATCATATTGATATAATTCTCATACAAGACACCCAAAAACTAGTGTAATATCTAATTATTTAATGGTGTATAAACATTTAAATATATATGTAGATGCCAAAATATTCTCAATGGATGGACGAGGATTTGGTGTGATAATGAAAAGCCATTTTTGGACTGGGTGATCCATTCCGGGGGGGCGGAGGGGCAGTGCAAAAAAATTCAATGTTGTGGGAAAAAAATCTCTCGCTTGGAAAACTGCGGGATCCATGAAATTTTTGTTGTGTAGGTGTGGAAATTTCTGCCCCACCGACCATGAGCATGGAATGTTTTGAGCAGCCACCCCGTGTGTTTGAATTTTTTCACTACCAATAATGGTGTGCTAAATTTTGCACGAGCTAGTTTCTTCACAGATCCAACAACTCTGATCACCTATAAATTGAAGGGTGCCCCTCAAAATTCTGATGGATGAATAATCTGAACCATATCCCTTGCATGAAATCCACCACCCGTGGACGCAAAATATGGCTTTCGGGTAGGGTATTTTTCTCGCCAAGTTGCCCATGGGTCCGCCTTCGTGCGAGACCCCTCTAGCTTAACTCGCGTCCAAATCCTTTTGAGTCTCATCCCCTATGTTCAATCCTTTCCATTTGCACGCATCCCTTCCAATTCCATGAAAAACATGCCAATTTCGTGCATCCCCTATTCCTTTCACGCAATCCGGACCAATTGCATGCCTCCCGAAGTCCTTGCACGCACTCCCTTCCAATTTCACACCACTCATAGTCTTTAAGAGCACTCCCAACCAATTGCACACACCCCTATTCCTTGCACACAATCTCCTAGAATTGCGTGCAATCCCATTCCTTGCACACAATCCCCTATAATTGTGCGCAATCCCATTCCTTGTGCGCAATCTGTTCCTATTGCGTGCAACCAATACTCCTTGTGCACAATCCCTTCTAGTTGCATGAAAAAACGTCCGCTCTTCTCTTGGCGCCAATATCCCTCGATTTCGGGCCAACCCTATCTTTTCAGCGCAATCATGCCTATTTCATGCCAATTGCACTCAAACATCCACGATTACGCGCAATCCTCCAGGACCCCTCACCCCGGCCTTTTCCCCACAACTTCTCTAATTTCACACAACCCATCCTCTTGGGGCATGCACTTTGGCTTGTGTTCGATGTCCCTCTTCTGGACATCATTTTTGGGTGCCTCTTACACCCTAAATATCCCCAACACACACCCTTTTGTTGTACAACCCTCTAGGCTCATACGAAGTAACATCAATGTACCTTGGGCAGTTTTTCATATTGTGTTGCATCACCTCATGATTTTTCACAAAGGCACACTAACAGCTATTGCTTAATCATATAGCCACACTAACATGGACTCCCAATGGGATCACTTCACGACACCCCTCAGTCATGATGTTGCATGTCCTTTCACTTCACCAAGGTGCAGAGGGTACGAGTTATGTAAGTCCTATGGGTGCGGAGTGAACCCTCCCGCATCTAAGGTGCATGACATTAAACTACCATGCACCATAGCCCTCAGCACAAGACAGTAAACTGTGACCTCAACCCATGCATCTTACACTGGGCCCCCCACCTTGGATATTCTGCACGTCCGCTCGTCTCCATGAGAGTGAAATCATCCTCCCATGGAACGATATTCTCCTTGTTGAGGCGATTCTTGTTCGCGAGGAAGGAAAACCACCTTGGTGTAATCCTTTAGTCTTTCTTGCAGAAGGTGGAACCACTACTCCTCCTTTGTTTTAATGTGCCCAAGGCCAATAAAGGGCGTGATGGATAATGGTGATCCTCCTATCTTCCGTGCTAAATCCTTCTCCTATTGGGCTTTGTCACCTATACCTCCACCCTGGAGTAAGTCCAGACCTCTATCTCCCTGGGCTACTAACCACACATTAGGCCCTATATCCACATTGGGATAGTAACCACGCATAATCCCCACTACACATCCCACAGACGCACCTTTCACGGCGTGGTCATCAGGTCTCTACTGCCTCTTGTTTATCACACAGAGCACAACTCACATGAGCTTAGATTTAGCAACAACCATGACATCCTCACTGGGCAGACTAGAGTGTAATCCCCAAACCCCATGAACTACAAGGACCATGATCCTTTCCATGGAAAGGTATGTAGGAAGCCTCCCAGAGGATCAAGCCCACCACCCAAGTCATTCATACCTCCATCACATCGGTTAACCAACACCTCCGGAAGCCTAGACTCTAAGACCCAAACACCATCTTGAACTACGTAATCTTTGATCCTTGCCAAAGCAAGGTATATAGGAAGCCTCCCTAAGGATCAAGCCCAACACATGACTGTTCCAACCATCTTCGCATCGATACACCAACACCTTAGGAAGCCTAGAGTGTAAGCCCCACACCCATACCTATACTACGTTGTCCTTGATCTTTCCAAGGTAGGGTATGTAGGAAGTAATCATGAGGTTCAAGCCCATCACCCATTGGTTCCAACCCACTTCACTTTGGTTCCTGCACTGCCTGAACAATGTGATCATTGATCCTTGGCAAGGCATGGTATGTAAGAAGCCTCCCTGAGGTAGAATCCCAACACCAGTCGTTTTGACCACCCTTCACGTCAGTTCCACCACACCATCCATCTGAACCCCATGCCCATATTCACATTGGTACACCTTCATCCCGCATGGCGGTAAACTATAAACCCCATGCAGCGGTATTCCATTGTATCCCCTAGTCCGCAGTAAGCCTCTGTGTCCCACAATCAGTGGTAAGTTGTTGTATACCTATCATCTGTAAGCCGCTACATCCACCATTCAGCGGCAGGCCATTGTAATCCCCTTCACTGGGACCCATATCTTTGGTCCATCTTAGTGGCATCAGACCAACCCGGGATGCTAACCACGTATATGTTCCATACACATCATCGTGTTGTTTTCATATGTATACCCCAGTTCAAGCTCATCACATGACCACTCACATGAGCCTATGTGTCTCATGAAGGTCATGACCCAAACTAGAAATTCCTCTTCCTCCGAGTTCCATCCATTCATCCATTCTCATGGGACACCTCATTAGGAATCTTATCGCTCTCTTGAACTATGCAGATTTTGATTCCCTACCATAGGGATACGTAGGATGTTTTCCTGAGACTCAAGCCCAACATTAACATTGTCCTTATGAAGATTCCTTCCCACTCACCACACATTTAACTCAGCACCCCATCATCCAACTTGATTCTTACCTAGGCTGCCACATCCTAGTGAGGTCATGTCCACTCATTTACATTAGTGTGTACTCCAGGGGTCACACTCACCTAATCAACTCTAGTCAGTGTTCTAATCAGTCTAATCCATCTCTGATGGATGATAAAATTGTGGCATACCCTATGTTAAACATGGGACGCTGAGGAAAACCTCAGATATATGCATGTGGTGTATGATTCCCCGCATTCGATGTGGGATTCCTCGGGCTTCCGCACCCTCGAGAAGTCCTATAATAAGGGACAGAAGAGAGACGTTCCAAGGTCCCAGTGTCCAGACATGCTAGTGATGTACAGTGTGACTACTCACCTGACCGAAGGTTGCTTCCCTGACCGGACCATTAAGAATGTCCTAACAGAATCAGTGTAATTAACTATTGTCCATGATGATATAGAACTAGGAAGAGTTTCACAAACAATGTCTTAGGTCTATAAAGGAGACTCAAACTAGTTGAAGAGTTCTGAGGAGAAGACCAAGGAAGGAAGAACCTATATCCCATCATCCCATTTCAATCAAGGAGAAAATATCGCTGAATAAGGAATGGATGATGCCAGCCTTTGGAAAGTGGGAATGCAGGGCAACAGCTATGCATCCTCCACAGATGAACGCGCACCCCGTGCGAAAGGGTCGAAAATAGAAATGGTGAACCTGGTGTGAATAAATTCCCCAAAATATGGATATTACTACCGTTTAAGACATTAGTGGGTTAGCATTTCACTGGATCCAGATATCCGTCATTGGGTCCCTCCATGAAAATAGCGGGCCTGGCGTGATACTCAACAGAAGTTGGGGAAGTAGAATGTTGGACGTCCATGTCTATGACATTGTTAGCCTAGATCCATCTTACAATCCATGAAAGACAGAATGGAATTGGGACATTGTTCGTCGATTTCCTTTTTCATTCATCACTGATGAGTTAATCTCATTAATTTAAGAAACCAAGCTTCCTCACGTGGAACTCAGTCACTGCCTGCCCACCAACGCAGGGGCATGGGAAGTGACAACACATTAGTCCCATTCGGATTCGACTTTTCCACAATAGCCTCTACAATCATGGGGTGCCCATGCCCCATCTCCCCTTCTGAGGTCATCCAATAAAGGGTGATCAATGAACTCGTACACCTGTAGGGGGAGGAGGAAATTATCCCGACTTGGGGTATGGACCACCTGGAATTAGAGTCGCCTGTGCCTCATCATCAATGATACCCCTGGGGGCCGTACAAGGAGCCACTACTCCCCACCCCCACATAAAACCGTTTCAGGATCCTTTCCCTAGAACTCTTCGATGACACTCTACCTTACGCCGATGAGGTAGGGGATGTCCGGGCCAGCCTGAATAGAGTACCATTTCAGCGGCTCCTAGAAAGGACCCCCACCCAGTCGCATCAATGCCGCAGCCTAGTCTTACTAGATGAGTAGAAGGTAACCCATGCACCTGCACCTGCGACTCCAGTCCATCTAACCTGATGCCAGCATCGGGTACAAGCTGAAGAGGACGCCTTCCAAGGTGCATCAACGTTAGCGGCTACTGTGTCCCATGCCACCGCTGACTCATACCACCAACTCGCTGTGTATGCTGAACATGGACATTCATACTCCCAACCTATATTGAGGTCCCAACCACCCCATGGGAAGGCTAGGTTAACTCTCTTGGTCGCCAGCACAGGCAGTGGTCGTCGCAGACTAACCCGTGGAAACAACACTCTATAAGGAGGTCCTCCCCGTACCACTACCACGGAGAACACAGTTCTTCCCCACTTCTATGATCGGAATGGAGGTCTGCCCCATTCCAACTTCTGTCCAAATGAGTGTCCTCCCCGTGGTTTGGTTGCTTAGCATGGAAGTCTGTACTATGCCCACTACACCGGATATGGATTCATTCCTCCCCCCACAGACCATTAGTATGGCAACGTTGCGCATCTGGCCACTCTTCAACATGGGGGCCCTACCCATGTCTTCACAACTGATGGTGAAGGTCCTCCCCGCCTCACCGACCAGAGAAGCGAAGGTTAACCTCACTTTATCTACATGTAAGGAGAAGTTCCTACCCAGTCTAGCACTTCCCACAGATGTCATCCCCATATCCCTTTTGATATCTGCCCCGGTGATCCTCACACCCCAACATTTCAGGTGGAATTCCTCCCTGCCCTAGCACCAGTATGGTCGAAGGAACTCCTCGTGTTATAAATCTACCCTATCTAGAAGATCCATTTAGTGGTAGGTAGGCAGGTCATCGCCTCCATAAGAAGTATTCAGGGAATGTTCGGATAGAGATCAAACCAGTTCGCTACTCAGAATCCGTAGCAGAATACGACTCAGCGCCGGAAACCTCCCCTTTCTCATCCAAGTTAAGGGATGAGGTAGGAATGAGGTGCATCATCCAAGTACTCCATGAATGCGAGGTCTATAGGAGTCACTCCTCCCTCCACAGGTATATCTAGGAGGATGAAAATTTGGCAACCCCGCAGGTTACGGTTTTTCAATCACCACCATCATCACCAGAAGCACTCTCTACCTCAACTAGAGACCACACATAGCTATTCTGGGGACCAATTGAGGGCGAGAAGCAGTGCGGCCTATCTCCAGTAGCCCTAGACCCTGCGACAAGAACTATGGCTGTCATCCTATCTTATCACGGCATAGCGGCCATGTCGCTACACACATCAGAGGATATCCCATGATTCAGCGGCTAGTCAGCCCGTTAGTTGTATTCTGCACTGGCCAGCCTTCCATCCCATTGGTTCACCTCAGTGCCATTTCATGTTCCCCAGCCCCCCCAGACGACTAATGGGGAAACCAAGGCCAGGACCCAGAATCCGAAATGAGAAGCTTATGGAATATCCTCGCAGCGGACCACATCCGCAAAATGTTCTGGTCGATTATAGAGCCAAATTTCAGAGTGCCGAAATACCAAACCCAAGAAGAGTCTGATTGTTTCTGTTTGACCCTCTAGGTGATGCAATTACACCTTCTCCATCTATGGGTAGTTTATACGGGGATCCAAGTGCATTTCAAAGGCATCGGTGAGAAATGTCGTCTAGTTGATTTGGATGCACTCCCTGTGGCCTAGCACCCCAAGTCGCCAGGCCACCATAGGTCCCTCCAACATCAATGAGTCCAAGGTTTGAAGGTACTAAGAATTATTATCAAGGAGAATTCCCCCCATGTGAAAATTCGTGGCTGGGGGTAGTATGATACCCTACTCTTCATTCCCATTCGATGGAAGCCCGACTTTTTAGGGGATATTGAGGACATGTCCCCTGTAAGGGTCACGGTCAACATGGCTGAAATATTAGAAGAGGAGAATGAGATTTAGCTTCTTGAGGGGGACATACCCCCTGAGGGAATGCCACCACTACTTGATCCATCGGGAAGAGTTACACATCAGAAAAGGAATCTGGTGGGTCTCCGTGCACACACCAAGGAATTGGTCTTTGGCCAAAATCATGGCAAGGTTAAAGAGAACCTCAGAGCTGGAAAGCACTCCAACCCATCTACCTCAGTACAAAAGACAGAGAAAGACCCTGATAAGGCCATGTTGCCTCAACAACTTGATGAACAAAAGAAGTTGGTCGATGACATCCTCACTGAATGCGTTTCAGAGCGACAACCAGACTACAGTGATCTTATGCCAGGGTAGCAGGGGAAGGAACAACTTACCCTCAGCGAGATACCTCTAGGTGAACCTGACCATCCTGCACCCACAGACAGGGTTGAGGATGGAACTTACGGCAAGAGGGCACGATATGTCTCTCCAAAACCTCCGAAATGGCGTGACAATACAAGGAACTGAGGTCGGGTTCCCTAAACTTCCCCATAGGTTTCTCCACTAGCTATTCCACAAGCCACTGATCCACCTTACAATGTTGATGAATCCACCAATGTGCTCGTGGTTAGGGATCCCCATCAAGACACGGTCCCCCTCCCAGATGATCCAATGGAAACACTCGTTTCCCACCTTGAGGTGCTGGAAACACAACAAGTGGCACTCTCACCTGATGGAAAGCCATATCCAGCATGGGTGTATGATATATTTGGCACCTATGGGTTTCGGTAATCCCACCTTTTCCCCCTTGAAGGGGACGGGGGATCCTCCACAACATCTAGCCTACTTCGCCTCAATGTGTGGGCCCATGTTAGGGAATCCAGCGCAGCTGGAGGCTTCCAAGATCCAATGTTTTGTGTAGACATTGGAAGGGCCTTCATTTTTCTAGTACAACCAACTCCCCATCAGATCAGTGACCAATAGGTAGGACCTCCATAGGAAATTATTCAACCAGTTCATCTCCAACACATAGAAAATGAGCATCGCAGACCTCTTCAAGTGAAAACAGAGGCCTGATGAGCGTTTTGAGGACTTTATCTCCCAGTGTAAAGGGCTTACATACTCCTTTGACATGTCACTGAGTCAAGAGAAATTACTGGCGATGTTTGTGGGAAATGTTAATACGGAACTGGTTCCCTCTCTTATCACATTTAACTACCCTAGAGGATTCTGAGACTTCTCAGATAAGGCCAAGAACCTGGAAGAAGCCCTTCAATTGGCCAGACAAAAATGTCCTTTTCCCCCTATAATTCCAGCAATGAGGGCTTCCAGAGCCGAGCCTGCCGCGGTGGCCCAAATAGAGTTCCCTAGACAAAAATAATTATTACTAGTGGGGATGCCTCTGCAACCTTGCAGAGGCCCACAACCATAGGCACAACCTCCAGCCCAGCAGCGTCCACCTAATAATGGGCGAGGGCCCCGTGCAATGAGCAACCACCACCCAGATTAGATAACTAGGATCCACCTCCTTGACAGGATCCTCCAGCTCCTCGTTAGGGATAAACTCGAAGGCCCCCCTTTCCAGACAGAAGAAACTGAACCTACTCATTTAATGAGAATCAGGTTATTGACTATTTTCGATGTTCCTTAGAACATGGGATTGTGTGTTTTCATGAGAGTCGAAGGACAGAAGAAGAAAACATCACTGACCACCCCAACCATTGCCCCTATCACCAGATCATAGGAAACACTATCATATAGTGATAGGTGTTTAAGACTGGAATTAATATTAGGTCGATAAAAACATAGTCAGGTTGGGCATGGCCTCGGTACATGTGGGATGCATCGTCGTATGGCCAGATAGAAGCAGCGATAGTGAGGGAGAGTGGCAGCAGGTTTCTAACAGTGGACCTCAGAAGTATGATGACTAGATGTCTTGAAAAATGTTCGCTCATTCCCATGGTATCATCCGTGTATCCCTAAATCGATTAGAGCCTTCAGAAGCAGCATCCACCACTTCTACATCATCATCTCTGTTGGTCTCTTCCCAGAAGAGAAAACACCAGCGACGCAAGGGAGAGCAACGTGCCCCACCAATGCCATAGTCCTCCCATACTCTCAGTGACTTCATGCCCCCAGATATGGGGATCCCTCCCAGGATCCACCCAGTAGAGGACTACTCTTCGAGTGACATTCAAGGGTATTATTCGGTCATCACCGTAGAGTTGTTAAACCACTACATGACTCCCGATGACTAGGATCTCCAGGCGTACCTCCCCAATTCACCCAGCCAACGCCTATTCCAGTGGATCCGTGCCCATATGGGTATTCAAGGCACATCATCTGGCACTTCCAGCCTATCCATGCATGCCACTTATAGTAGACAGCATTCCCATCTCCAAGCTCAGCACGCGTAACCTCCTCATCCGGTGTCATCAGGCCCGCCTTCATCGCCATTTTTACTACTAGACAAAACAAAGACACCTCGACCATGCCATGATGAGCCACTACCTTATACATGCCAGTCTCAGTCATCCAGTCATCATCTGATAGCCACTCTATAGGCTCTGACTAGTGATCAGTATGATATGCCCAACACTAGTCAGTCGCCGGCCCAACCGACAGGGTCCGCCGTACCGCCTGTCATAGAGAGACCTCCTGCAAGTAGAAGTTGACACTTGGTTAAAAAGTATGATGTTCTCAAGAACCATTCTAGAATCCCAATAAGGAATTCCATCCTCGAGGACCTTTTCCTTTCGGCAGATATGTGCGAGGCCCTTGCTAATGTTTTTTGAATCCCCCCACCCCAGTTTGAGATAGAGGTAGAAGCTGCAGAGGCTTTTCATGAGGAAGCGATAAAGAATACTAAATTCTATGTCATTATCTCATTCTTTGGAGAATATGTAGGTTCTCCCATACATGGGATCATTATACCACTGTACATCAATGGAAAATTCAATGTCGTGGATATCCACCACTGTCTTGTTGATGCCAGCTCTGGGTTTAAACTTATACCGACACGGACACTACGGAAGCTGGTGGATCTGAAGATGACATGAAACCTCTGACATGATGATTCAGGGATACGACAGGAAAGAGCAGACCCCAGTCAGCAAGATCTATTTGATGACGCAGTTCATTGGCCTAGTTTCCAGTACCATGTTTATGGTTGTCTCTCAAGACACAACATACAATACATTAATGGGAAGACCATGTCTCCACCAGCACGCGGCGATTCCCTCATTGTATCAACAGTGCCTCAAGTGCTCCCTCAGTGGTCGAGTGGGCGTTCTCCAAGGTGACATGTCTCCTTTTTCCTATTTTGAATCCTGTTACCTGGATTCCGACTATTACAAGAGAAATGACATGCAGATTCATACCAATGTGGTCGAGCATGTCGTAGTTGCAACCGATAGCTGGGAAGGTCTGGATGATGCCTACATCTTCCTGATCCGTCTATTAGACGCCACGACCCCCGATAGGGGGGAATGATATGTTTTCTCAAGAACAGGGGGGAAACATATTCCTAGGTCCATGCGACATCCGGAGATCAGTTCTTATTCTTATATTAATCAAGCCTCAGTGATCCCTGAGCCTCTACTCCCATAATTTATCGAGATGTATATCCCATGGCAATAAAGATTTGTCTTACTTGTCTATTTTTCCTGGCTGGAATCAACTGACTCAATTTGACACACCACTATTAATTTGAAATCATCAAGCGTGGCCCCTTAGGCCGATGAAAAGATGTGATCAGGTCAACATCTTTCATTGCTACGGTTTTGGCAGTACAGGGATCTCCTAATGCAATGGCAATTGCCGCTCATGCTCTTACTAGCCTCTATTAAGGATCATCTGACCTAGAAGATGCTCCTCCATCTATGGATACCTCCTCTTTAATTGAAGAATAGGCTATGTTGGACACTCCCCCCACCTACGAAGAGGGCATCTCCGAAACGATTGTTGAATTGGTACATGTGAACCTCAATAGAGAGGTAGATATGAGACCCACATTGATCAATGTAGCTTTGCCTCTCGAGGAGCAGTAGTGATACATAGTCTTACTAAAAAAACATCATGATATATTTTCCAAGAGCTATGGTTAGATTCTAGGACATGATCATCAGGTAGTATTCCATCACCCCGGTCTCCGGACAAATCATCGTGGGTTCAAGAATCCTCCCAGAATAATTCACCCTTCTCATGGTGCCATGGTCGATGCCGATGTTGAAAACCTAATCAGAGCCAACATAATCAATGAGGTCCAGTACCCCAAGTTCCTAGACAACATAGTGCCAGTCAGGAAAAAGAACAGGTAGATCAGAGTTTGAATTGACTTCCATGATCTAAACTGTCAACGCCCGAAGGATGATTTTCCCCTCCCAGTGTCAGAGTTTCTGATCGATGCTACAATAGGGTTCCATGCTTATTCCTTCAAGGAAGGATACCTTGGATATAATCATATCTGGATTTCCCTATAGGATGAGGAGTTTACGACCTTACGATCACCACAAGGTACATTTTCTTAGTAAGTCATCCCCTTCGGCTTAAAGAATGCAGCTGCCACTTATCAGTGGTCCATGCATCACATATTCAAGCCAATCCTTGGAACATTAGAGGAATTCTATTTGGATGATATTTTCATCAAATATCTCCAGTGTCGGGACCATCTCAAGGACAATGAGAAAGTGTTCGTCTTCTTCTGTTCCCACCACCTAAAGAGGAACCCATTGAAATGTGACTTCGAGGTCACCTCTGCGAAATTCCTTGGATTTTTTGTTAGGTACCGGGGTATCGAGATTGACCCTGAGAATTTCAAGTCCATCATCCAGATGTCTCCCCCGAGAAACATTTTTGATCTTCGGGGCTTCCCAGGCCACATGGCCTACATATGCCGATTCATTTGCGAATCTGTCTAGAAAGTGTAAGCCATTTTTTCACCTAATAAAGAATGGAACCACTTAAGAATGGTATAAAGAGTGCCAAGCCGTGTTCGAGGAAATCTAGAAGTATCTTCTCCAGCCTCCGGTCTTAATGACACCTATCTCCAAAAAGTCGTCGGTCCTTTATATGACCACCCTGGAACGTTATCTTGGCGCACTTCATGCCAAGAAGAACTATGAGGGGATGAAGAACATCCTTTACTACCTCATTTTTACGATCATTGATACAGAGACCAGATACCCCCCCATCGAAAAGAGTTGTCTTGTGATGGTATTCACAGTACAAAAATTGCAACATGACTTGCAGCACTGTGAGGTACAGCAGGTGTCTCGGGTAGACCCACAGAAGTACATTCTGAACTGCCCCATGTTGACCAGAATTCTAGCTCAATGGGCAGTTCTTCTTTAGCAGTTCATTATCAGGTTTGTCCCATATAAAGCTATTAAGGGGAACGAATTGGAAAACATCCTTACTGCCCATCCATCTATTGTTGACCAGTCATTGGATCTCGATTTTCCTGATGAATAAATCCTCTCAGTAGATTATGTCATTTCGTGTTGGCAGATATACTTCTATGGTGCGTCCCAGAGTCCCATTGGAATGAGGCTCAATGATCTCAGGCTCAACAGTGTAGGATTGGGTAATGTTTTTATTACCCCAACACAAGACATTCTGTCGTACTCATTCCTGTTGTTAGAAGGTTTTACTGACAATGAGGCAGATAATCAGGCTCTTATCACTGGCCTTGAGCTAGCCCTCAAGATTGATGTGCCCCATTTACATGTAAAAGGGGATTCAGAAGTAGCCATCAAGAAGATCAACAGTGACTATGTCATCAGGAAGCCAGAGATCATACTATTTTTCGATCGCACTCTCCAACTAATGGGCCAGTTCCCATCTCGGCTGGAAGTTACTCGTGTCCCTTGATCTCAGAACGGTTTGGCTCATTCCCTAGCCGGCCAGGAAGCATCACTTAAAAAAACTGAGAAAGATGATCTGATTATCCATGGGGAACATCGGAGCGTCATTTCTCTCATCACCCCATGTGATGACAATGGCCTGCAGGTGAGACATATTATCGTAGGAGCCTCTACGTCAGGACCCCCATTTCCCTCAACTGTAGTGGTTAAAATGACTCCGAGTTGGAGAGACCCCTTTTTCGAGTGTGTCCAAAATGGTTACCTATCGATTGATTGGGACGAGCACGAGTGAATCCAATGTCATGCACTGTAGTTTACCCTCAACAGTGGTCTCAATATTGTGCATATCCTCTACAAGTGCGGGTTTGATGGTTTTTTCTTCTATTTCATCGAAGGAGTTAAGATTTCTATGGTCATCTAAAAGGTGCACTCTGTTACATGCGGGGCTCATTAGACCGGGCCGAATCCATCTCACAAGCTCTAGAGACTAGGGTACTTTTGGCCCTCAATGATCCCGGACTGCATCGAGTTCTCCATGAGATGTCATGCATGCCAAGTTCATGCAAAATTCATGCATTGTCCACATAATCCTTTCAACATTACCATGTAATCATGGCCCTTAGATGTTTGAGGAAAAGATGTCGTGGGACCATATCCACTGGAAACAGCTCGCCAGTGTTGGTTCATCCTGAGAGCTTCATATTTCTTTTCCAAGTGGCCAGAGGCTGTCCAGATCAAGGAGGTCAAGGCCCATTCTATCTTTGACTTCCTGAGCTACAATATCATATACTATTTTGGAGTCCCTCATGTCGTCCTCATCTATAAAGGCACCAACTTATGAGTGGCCAAGTTGAAGAAGTTGTACGCCATGTAAAAAATCCATTCTAATCATTTCTCTTACTACCATGCACAAGAAAACGGGCATATTTAGGCATTCAACAAAACCCTCTCTAACATTTTGCAAACAAATCTTGGTCAGAACAAGAAGATTTGTCCAGACAAGCTCCCCAATGCCCTCTGGTATTATCAGAAGATGACTCGTAATTCCACCTAGGTGACCCCATACACCCTGGTGTACAGGGAAGAGGTTGTCCTGCCTATCGGGATTCAGTTGGCTTCATTACGTGCATCATTCTATGATTAACAGGTGACAAATAAAGTAGCTGAAATTCATCTTGATGAAATTGAAGAACTTGATGAGAACATGCTTCATGCCTTGTACAATCTGGAAAGGCATCAAAATAATATGGCTATAGATTTCAATAAGAAAGATCTCCTATGTTCTTTTTTTGCAAGGTGACTTAGTATTGGCTCTTCGGACACCAATGATACTTCGTAGGAAACCAAAAAATTTGGATCCCAAATTTGAAGGATCATACATAGTCCACAGGGTCTATCCCAATGGTTCATACTCGTTGATAACCATGTATGGTGAGAATAAAACTCCTTAAACTAATGCCATGTTCATCAAGAAATATCTTGCCTAAGACTAATGGTCCTGAACGACCCAAAACTATCGGATCTCGCATGACGTTAAACTGTTTTGGTCCCACACGACATTAAACTATATTGGGTCCTGAATGACATTAAACTACTACATCATGCATGATGTTAAACTGTATATCATCCATTAGATGCTAAACTACACCCATAGAACTACCTAAGGCTTTATCCTGATACATATGGGATACGTAGGAATGATCAGACTCCTCATCTTGAGTCTAACCCCATACTCTTCTCTTTGACTATCCTACATGGGTGTAGTTCTCTCAGAGAGTACATACATTGTGCAGTGAAGGCTTCTTTAGCCCCACTCATGTCAGAATTGCGATGACCGCCTATGTGCTTCCTCCTTGTTCTTCAATTCTCCCACATCCTCACCGCATGACGGTAAATGGCATGGCCTTCAAGAACTATGTATGGCTTGATTCCCATCCTCATCAGATACATAGGAACAGCCAAACATTTTTTCTGTTGGCCCAACCCAAACACCGGAGTCTCCCTTCAGGTCAAATCATATGGTGTAGCACATTATTTTTCCTTAATCCACATTGATTTCATCCTGGTCCCACCATACGTCCCATTCCCCGGAGACATCCACCTCTTTCACCGTCCTACTTGATGTTAAAATGTACATGAACACTTATTCTTTACTCACACAATGTACTTGGGACTCCATCATCTTTCATGTCCAAAAGGACCCCCACATGTCATGGATGGTCAGCCCAAGGGCCCTCCTACCATCTTGGGCCAACGTCCTCAAGGATTTCAAACAAAAAATTGATTCATGTCCCAAGTTTCGAATACGTTCATCGGCCGATCCTAATTTTTTGTTCCCATTCCTGGTCCCACGATATGGACATTGTGTTTCAAACAGGTTTAAAATCTATCCCTTGTTGTTATCGCACCCCATATGTCCCAGATAGTGTGTGTAGTGGTTCATCCTGCCCTATCGCTCCATTAAGCTGCGGTCTCCCTCGTGTGGTGCCATCTATCTGACCCTTATATAATGGGGAGGGCAAAGTCCTACGCCTTATTTCCTACACCGAGAATTTCTCATGTGGGATTAGGAGCTATGTGGAGGCATCACACTCATAAGAGTTCATATGACAATAGTTGGCTGGAACACCAAATCTCAGGTCCCTCGTCCTTCTCGAGCTTCTAGAAAAAGTTCTCACATGTGTTCTATGGGTTGGTATGGGATTACGTCCTCATTCACACCGGGTTACTAGCCATGCCATACTCCCCCCTCATTGGGGCATCATACCCACTTTCGTCCTCACTAAAAGACGTTAAACTACAATTTGGCAGTGGAATCCTGTATGTGGTCCACAATCAAGTACCCTGACCTTCTTGAGTCTCTATCCCATGATCTCACATGGGGTTGTATGGTGTGGCATGTGATTACGTCTTCATTCATATCGGTTTACTGGTCGTGTCGTACATCCCCAATGATGGGGTACCCTACCCCTATCTTTGTCTCTTCCAGAACAATGTATGGCTTGATTCCCATCCATATGGGATACCTAGGACTGCCCAGACATTTAGTCTTTGGGTCCAGCCTCATCTTGGCCCCTTGGCCTGCATTCCCCCAGGTAGAGGAGTATATGGTATGGTATTGGATTATGTCCTCATTCACGTCAGGTTTTGTAACAACCACACCATTTACCACCTTTTCATGAGAGTTCTACACCACCTTTTCCTGTAATCGTCTTTCCAAATCGGCCGCTCTCATGATGAGCCCCTTGATCCTCTTCCGAGATTCACCAATGTGCCCAAGGGTACTCTATTTTAGCACCTGAAATGTTAGTTTCTACCCGGACATGATTCCACACATTTATCAGTGTTCGTGCTCCCCTTCATTAGGGCTTCCATCATCCTTCACATTCGAAGGGACCCCCGAATAGCTTAGATTATTGGCCCAAGGGCCCTCCTATCATTGTTGTCCAACGTCCATAAGGGCTTCGAGCAAAAAATTGCTACAATTCCCACATTTCGAATTTGGTTGGTGGTCGACGCTCATTTGTTGTTCCCATCTCTGGTCGCCCAATATGGATGATGTGTTTCAAACATGGTCAACAAATATATTCCATCGTTACGGTAACCCCATTAAACCCAAAATGTCAGTTACATGAATCTCATCTTTATCCACTTCATCATGTCCAAGTAGAACTTTGAAACTCTAGGTACTATTCCTCTGTGCACATCTTCACATTAAGAGGAAAAAGTCATGATAAGGAAATCATCCAGGTATCCGCAAGAATTTCCCTTAGCATTTATTTCTTGTATTGAAAATAACTTATCCGCCCTTGTTTCCTACACCGAGTTTGAATCACGTAGGCTTAGGGATCAGATTAAGGTCTGCACTTACTTGGAATAGTCCCACTTTTCCATAATCCATCTCCTAAGACCTTAAACAATGATATTTTCATATTTCCCCATTCTAAGAACTATGAAATACATGATTCCCATCTTCATGGGATACATAGGAACACCCATACATCTCGTTTTTAGGTCCAAATCAACTGAGAGTTAGCCACTCCTGTCCCATATCCCCTATTCATTTCCAGGCCCTTTGGCCCAAGGTTTCTGTCTTGGAATCACGCGTGGTGGGATGTGGACCTTGTCCTCATTCACGTCAGGTATTCTATATCACACCATGAACATTCCCCCTTTAGCCTCATCTCTACTACGTCTATACTGAAGAATGTTAGAATGCATGGTTTGTCCCATCACATGACCCTAAAATGCAACAATATCGTCATGGCCACACGACGAAAAATGGCACTACATTGTTATGTCCTCACTCAAGGGAAATCATGGATGGTATCAGTTTAACACTATACCAGTTTTCAATTCTTTCATTTGGAATAATTCTTGTTACGATGCTCGGAGTCTCTATTCTAGGCCCATCGCTTCACAAAAAACACCTCCATTAACCATAAAGGACCAACAATACCTGTCAGATGCTGCTTTTTTGGTGCAAGGACTAGACCAACAAGCCCCTTTTATCCCCGGGACTGGTACCTTATCATGACACCTCTTAGAACCGTGTTCGGCTTGATTCTCATTCTGATGAGATATGTAGGAAGTCCCGGACACTTCTCTACAGGACCAACCTAACTTTTTTGTTTGGTCCATTGAGCTAAAAACTTCCCCAAGGAACACATGGGAATCTGGAATCTGGGTCTTCATTCACATCGGGTTTCATAATCATCTCACCATGTGTCCCCCACATCCTTACCAATCGATGATCTGTGCTCTATGACCATAAAATAAGATCACTCTACATCTTTTCTTCAAGATGTTAAACTACACGAATTCTTCCAGAACTAAGTATGTCATGATTCCCATCGTCATGGGATACATTGAAACACCTAAGCATCTTGCCTTTTGGTCCATCCCCAAGAATAACAAATCTGGCCCCCCCTCTTTTTCAGCCCCTTGGCCCATGTTCTTTCGGGGAACCCTGCACCTTTTCTCTAAACAACTCCAGAATTCCCCACGATAATATTAAGAAGCAATAGTTTCCTCGGAAAAGAGGTCCTGTCTAAAAGAATGAATTATCCATGATCACACTAATGAGTCCAACATGATGGTGTAATTTCTTAAGTGTTGGATTATGTTTGAACAAACCACCACTGCAACATCCATGCTTTTTGTGCCCTTTATTTAGACTATCATCCTCTTTCACAACAAATGGGACCCCCTAACAGTATAGATGCTTGGCCTATGGATCTCCTACTATCATGGGACAATGTTCTGGAAGACTAATGGATGACATTTCGATACATGCCCCATGTTTCGAATATGGTCAGCGGTCGGTCCTCATTTTTTATCACCATTTCAGGATAACACAATAAGGGTATTGTGTTTCAAAAATCGACAAAAATCATTATTAATTGTCATACCACCACTACAATGATCTATATCTTGGCTATTGTGATTGACGCCTTCCATCCCCCCTATTCGTATTTATTCAGATTCCCCTGGCGTTACCCCGTTCATGCAAAAGAGCACACTGGGAAAACTGTAATTCAACTATTCTGAGAGATTAATTATCCAGTGCGGTATCTCTCTTCTCTTCTTGGGAATCCAGATTGGTTGTTCGACCCTTGGGTGTATGAAGCCTGGTTGGCACTCCTACATTTAAAAATGAATTAATATTGTGAACATCCCATATTTCTCACACTGGGTATGACCCACGTGAGCATAGGAATTGATTGATATTTATTTCAGGATTGTGGTTGAATGGATTGAACCAAATAAACAAGTAAATTAATCTATCCATGCATGCAGTTCAAAGCAAGATGTAGTAAGGAGAAATGAGTTTAGGAGTTCAACCAAAAAAGGGCCCATAAGGATCTGCATCTTGGATAGATCATTCCAGCACCACTACCTTTTGGCTTTTGACCTCTATGATTGCTTCCCTCTCCCTAAGGATCCTATCTTAATTAGTGGCCACAGAGTGAAGTGAACTTTACCTAGCCTGTGATTACGCCTGTTCAGTTTGAAGTTTAGTCATTTGATGACCAGCTTTTACTAGCTACTCTTGGGCATCTGCCAGATGAGACCTCAACTGCTCCACAAGATCAGAACAATTTTAAATGAATACATAATTTTATTTCATCTATTAATCAAGGTGTCGGGACTCTTTTTCCTCCTTTAATAATGCTTGTGAGCTCCCCAACTCTTTCTGACACAGGGAAACATTGGAGCATTGGCTTCTCTCATGCATCTTCTTGGCCATGTTTTCATGGACAGTAAAATGGAGATGACGAGCATACACCCCTCCAACACAATGAATGCACAGCCAGGCGTGGAGCGATCCCATCCATTTTAGCCATTTTTTCTGAGGATGACCGAGAAATGGCATGATACACTTATATCCTTTGTGTCGCGTCATCCGGCTATCCTCAGCCGCCTCCGAGTCAGAATCATCCATCTCCTCAGGATCTGTAGGCCGATAGTTGGGGAATGAAGCCAATAGACCAGCAGAAGGCTATTTATCTGGTATTCTTATAGGGGGTTAGGCTCTTTAACACCCAAGCGACCTTCCCCTCTCACCTCAGTCTCGGTAGCTCCCTCTCCAACTTCCGGCCCTGCCCCGACATTAGTACCACTGACATCCAAAATTATATGCCCACCGAGTGCTAGGGCCATCTCAGTTTGGGAAGGGTTCCCTGAATGGGATGACACATTTTCTATTGAATAAATTGTGGATGAACTGGATTCGGTAGCCCATCGAGCCTCCAAGGTTTTGATTACTGCACAAACATTGAAGATCCGGATCAACTGATCTCTCTGGCGATAAATATCGTCATTGGAGAAATGAACATACAAGAGCCCAAAGTATCATCCTCTAGTGTTCTATTCAACACAGGATCTGACAATGTTGGGGATCCCTCAACACTCATTAGCTCAATAATTGGTGTTAGCACCCCACCTTGTTCTATTGGCTCCTCCACCACCATTTTCGTTGCAGACTCATGGTCGGCGCCAATATGACCTTGAACAAGATAATGAGATCTGATTGAGGGTAATAAACGAAGGGGAAAAGATTGATAAGGGCTAAGACATACCAGAAGTAGCTTTGGTATATCTATATCAGAGCCAATGATCTCACCACCCTCCCAGATACTCCCATGGTGGGATTCCCCCTAAGACCCTCCAACTCCAAGCTCTTCTTCTCCTTCCCCCCTACATCACCTTCTCCTTCCGCCTCCTCCTCTTCCACATCACTGCCCTCCAGTTCCTCATCACTATCATCCTCCTCGGAAAACATCGTGTCTGGATCTGCCCCTGGCCAATAATTTCCTTCACTAGGAGGGATAGTTTCTCACCCCAACCTCACTGACGTTCATATGTGTCCATGGCCATAATGTATGCATGCCGATGATGGATGCTCACCTTTTCATCAATATGAATGATCCCGACCTCTGGAAACTGTAGTCCATCTCGTATTACCTTTTTCTAGAGGGATTCGGTACCCATCATCTACCGTAGGGTCATCCAGGTTGACCACAGAGCTAGGAAGATTGTTTCATCGGAAGGTTGAAGCAGGAACCTTATCTGTTTCACGAGAATAGTCATGGATGCTCCACGATCTCCTCTCCCCCTAGAAGATGAGGGAACGACCACACCATGTGGCGTCCCCACTACTGAAGTCCCATCCTGTGTCGACCCAGTTTCCTAATATGATTCCGACCATTCTTCCCCAACAACACCCTGTATTCTCTCTCGTCTCCCAGGTAATACACTGGCTACCTTGAGTTGTCGAACTCACTTCCACAAAAGTCCCTCAGAATATGGTATGGCCCAATAATCGTCTTATTTTATTGATAGGCCAGCGTCAACTCCGGTGGAGGGAAAGGTAATAATGTCACTGGAGCTCTGAGTTGTAAACATCAACCACATTTGGCGGAGAACGTAGGGGTTGATTTCCTCCCGGACGTCTGTGTACACATTCTTTGACATCCGCTGGAGGCATCCAAACTGCCTAATGAATCTTGACGGTATGTATGGATCATAAAGGATCTTCCAATCAATCTGAGCCACAGGTACCCCACCTTTGATTCATGGGAAGTATTACCTTTGCTCTTGTGAGCCTTTCCCATTGTCTATCATTTGGTCATTCAGAGTTGGGAACGAGGATAAAGTGAAATTTGCGTGATTTCCAATTCTAATCCTTACTCCCTCCTCGTTGAGCGTCAACGACATAACCCATGAAATATTCAGCAAGGAAGGTCAGGGGCTATTACTCAGAGGATGAATGGAATTTGGAAAGGTATATATGTCGCAAGAAGGGACCAAAGATTCTCCTCTGTGAGCCCCCTCTCGAGATGCACCCCAGAATGTCATACAAATAGGCTAATATGGGGGCCCCCAGTATGAACCTCTGATTCGTAGCTATGTTTCCATCCATCACCAATGTCCCTGGAAAAACCCTCATCCTTACATCCCTCACCAGTAGGATACACACACTCAGGAACATTGCATGAAATCTGGTGTACTAGTTATTCGGGTCCCGACACTCATATATATTGAAGCCCCATGAGTGGTATTCCCATACCTCCAAGGTTCTCCAGTATAATCTTCTTCTGCATCTCTGTTCCACGGTTGGACATCAGCTTCCTCGGCTTGATAACATGACTTATTGATCCCTTTGTAGGAACAAGCTAAACAACTTCTTATAGGAGATGTCCTTCAAAAAATCATTAAACCCTAGCCTCTCCTTATCCAGCTCCAACAGATTCCATGTTAGCATAGGAGTTCATGATATGTCCCCCAGATGTACCTCATTGGGAGGCATTCATCATATGTGTGCCCATCCAAAGGGATACCCCCGATTCAATGAATATACGAGAGGATAATGCCAACATATCAATGTTGATGATGGAAGGTATTGGTGTCGGGGTACGAACGTGTAAAATGCTCCGGCCCGAGATCTTGCTGACAGTAGAAATGAAACTGCGACATCCACACCGCCTCAAACAATCTGATGTGTCGCAGTTCGGCCTCAAACTGGTCATGTGTATGCCGCATCCAATACAACTAGGCCCATTCACTCATGAAATTTCCTCCATACCACAGGTCCCAATCCTATATCCAGCCTTTAGTCTCGTCGTTAACACTCTAACGGAATGTACTTGTGTAAAGGGCTGGAGAATCCACCACAACCGGGTCACTCCCAAAATGGTCTTGGTCCGGGGGATTCGGATGTAAACATCCATATGTCTGTTTTCACTAGAAGGATGGCCATTGTTGGTGATATTATACCATGGTAGGTCATACTCGTGGGTCACTCATGACCGCGGTGTGTTGACTTCAAATTATAGCACGGGTACCTCCTCTAAGATATCAAAGTCCCATATTGGCAAGTTTTAGGACAGTGAATCCTCCTTCTAGGCTGGGGTCAAGATGTTGAAGAGAGTATAGTTGATGGATACGATCCTTGGGGCACAATGTAACTCATTGTTAGAAACCATCTCAACCCTTCGAGCGGCGAACACGACCACTCCCTCGACATCATCCCGATTAGTACCCTTCTTCTTTCAGTGAGTTCTCAAGTAGTATACGCAAAAAATCACGAGGCGGCACGAAAAACCCCGGGTTTTCACATAAAACATTAGCTAAAATTGGGGAATTACGTGCAACTGAGATGAATTTTCGTGCAACATAGGGGGAATTTTTCATGCACGAGAGCTCATGAATTATCGCGGGAGAATATTCGTACAGAATTGGGGACCCTCTAGAAATTTTATAGGCATGGATCTGGGTTCTCATGCGCACGAAAATAATGGGATTTCAAGAAACTTCTTGGTTTTATGCGCCGCTCCAGGTTTTAGTGCGCGCATGCCCCAAGGAGTTCTACATGTTGGCGTTTCTCTCAGAATCTGACCATTGCATCCCCTCACCGATCTGATTCTGAGGGGGGAATTTTTAAATGCCTAAAAACTCTCAAGGGCTAAAGGAGGTTTTGGCATGACAAAGAGAAGTCATATTTGGACCCAGTGACCCATTTTGCAGGGCCCGGAGGGGCCACTTGAAAAAAATTCAGTGATGCATGAAAAAAAATCTCACGCGGAAAACTGCAGGATCCGTGAATGTTTTCCACGGAGGTGCGGAAATTTCCACGCCACTGACCATGGGTGTGGAAAGTTGCGCATATCCAACCCGTGGGGTTGAATTTTCTCGTTGCAAACATCGGCAAGCTAAATTTCACGTGAACCAGGTTCCACGCAGATCCAGCAACCCCGAGTGCCTATAAATAGAAGGGTGCCCCTTCGACTTTCGACATATAAGGAATCTGAACCGTCTCCCCTATGCGAAATCCACCTCTCGTTCAAGCAAAAGTTTGATTTCAGGTATGGGATATTTCACGCCAGGTCGCTCAGGGGTCCACCTTCGCGCGATACCCATCTAGATTAACCCACGTACAAATACATTTTAGTCTCGTCGCCTATGTACAATCCTTTCCATTTTCATGCAACCCTTCCAATTTCCTGAAAAACGGCCAATTGTGCATGTCCCAGATTCGGTGTGTGCATTCCATTCCAATTGTGCCCCTCTCCGAGTCCTTGTGCACACTCCTTACCAATTGCATGCCTCCAAGAGTCCTTGCGTGCACTCCCTACCAATTGCGTGAACCCCCAGTCCTTGCGTGCAATCCCCTGTAATTGTGTGAAATCCCATTCCTAGCGTGCAATACCATTCATTGCGTGCAATTCGTTCCAATTTCATGCAACCCATACACCTTGTGCGCAATCCCTTCCAGTTGCGTACAAATCATCCACTCATCTTTATATGCCAATCTCCATCGATTTCAGGCCAACCCGGTCTTTCCCACATAATCGTCCCTACTGCTCTCCAATTTCATGTAAACCTCCACAATTGCACGAAATCCTCTGGGACCCCTCACCCTAGACTTTTCCCACTACTTCTCAATTTTCATGCAACCCATCCTCTTAGGGTATGATCTTTTTCATGTGTTTGATGTCCCTATTCTGTACGTCATTTTAGGGTGCCTCTTATGCCCTAAACATCTTCGTCACACACACTTTTCTCGTACGACCCTCTAGGTTGTATAAAGTAACTTCTTAGTCCGTTGGGAGGTATTTAACATTGCTTTTCACTACCTAAGGCTTCTTCGCATAGAAACACCAACGGCTATTGCTTCTTCACATAGCGAAGCTAACTTTGTCCTCCAATGGGATCACCTCACGACACCCCTAAATCAAAGTGTTACTTGTCCCTTCTCTTCAGCAAGGTGGACAGGGTACCATTTATGTAAGTCTAGTGGTGTGGGGCGACCCTCCCTTATCCGAGATGCATGATGTTAAACTTCCAATAACCATCTCCTTAATCACATGACGTTAAACTGTGACCTCATTACATGCATCCTATGCGGGGTCCCCCACCTTGAACATTCTGCACGTCCACTCGTCTCAACGAGAGTGAAATCTTCCTCAAATGGACTGAGATCCTCTTTGTTGAGGTGGTTCCTATATGCGGGGAAGGGAAACCACCATGGTGTAAGCACCTAGCTTTTCTTGAAGTAGGTAGAACCACTACTCCTTCTTTCTTTACTGGAGCCGAATTCCAGCCAAGGGTGTGTTAGGGAACGATGCTCCTCCTCTCTTCTGTGCCAAATCCCTCTCCCACTGGCCTTTGTCACCTAGGCCTCCACCCTAGAGTAAGTCTCAATCTCTATCTCCCTAGGATGTTAAACATGCATAAGGCCATGTTTCCACTTTGGGCTGCTAACCACGTGTATTCCCCACTCCACTTCCCACACATGCACCTTTCTCGACGTGATCATCTGGTCTCGGCTACCTCTTGTTTCTAAATTGGAGCAAGACTCACGAGGTCTTAGAGTAAGAATCAGCCATGACATCCTCTATTGGTATCCTAGAATGTAAGCCCATAACCCCATGAACTATGTGGACTTTTATCCTTACCAAGGCAAGTTATGTAGAAATTCTTCCTATGGTTAAATCCCACCACCCCGGTCATTCTGACCTCCTTTACATCGATTCACCAACATCTCGGGCAGCCTAGAGTGTAATCCCCAAACACCATCTTGAACAACGTGGTCTTTGATCCTTGCCAAGGCAAGGTACGTATGAAGTTTCCCTGAGATTCAAGCCCAACACTTGGTCATTATGACCATCTTCACGTCGGTTCACCAACACCTTGGGAGTCCTAGAATGTAAGCCCCACACCCATAACTAAACTACATGGTCCATGATCCTTTCCAAGGAATGGTACGTAAGAAGCCTCCACAAGGTTCATGCATGTCACCCATTGGTTCTGACCGCCTTCACGTCGGTTCTTTCACCACATGAATTATGTGATCTTTCATCCCTTCCAAGGCAGTGTACATAAAAATCCTCCCTGAGGATCAAGCCCAATACCTGGTCGTTCCGACCCCCCTTCACGTTGGTTCTCCCACACCATCCATATAGACCCCATGTCCTTATTCACGTCTATTAACCTTCGTCCCGCATGACGTTAAACTGTAAACCCCATGCAGCATTAAGTCATTGTGTCCCCCAATCAGTGAGAAGCTTTTGTGTCCCACAATCATTGGTACGTCGTTGTATCCCAATCAGTGGTAATCCACAGAATCCCCTATTCGGTGACATGCCGTTGTAATCCCCTTCACTAGGACCCACATCTTTTGTCCATTCTAGTGGTGTCAAACCAACCCCAGTTTCTAACCACACATAAGCCCGATACACACCATCAGTTTGTTGTCCTATATACACCCCAATTCAAGCTCATTGCCTCAACTTTCCCTTAAGCCTATGTGTCGTGGTATTGTCATGCCCCAAAACAAATATTCAACTTCTTCTGTGTCTCATCCATCCATCCATTCTCACGATATTCCTACATAGGCTTCCCATCGCCCTCTAGAAATATGAAGACTTTGATTCCCTACCACAGGGATATGTAGGAAGCCTCCCTGAGACTCATGCCCAACATTACCATCGTCCTCACAGTGGTTCCATCCCATTCACAAAAAATTTCTCTCATCACCACATCATCAATCTTGATTCTTACCTAGTCTGTCACATCTCAGTAAGGTCAGGTCAACTCATCTACATGATTGTGTCCTCTAGGGGTTACACTCATCAGTCCCACTATAGTCAGTGTTCTGATCAGTCTGATCCATTTCTACTAGACATTAATCCTACGGCATACCCAGAGGTAAACATTGTAATTGAAAGAAAATCTTTGATACATGCCCATGGCGTATGATTCCCCTCCTTCAAAGTGGGATTCCTCGGCCTTCCGTGCCCTCAAGAATCCCTATAATAATGGATTGAAGATAGATGTGCTTCTATCTGAGCATCGAGTCACACTAGTGATGTCCAACATTACTACTCCCCTGACCGAAGGTTTCTTCCCTGATTGGACCCTTTGGAATGTCCCAACAGATGTAGTGTAATTTAATGGTCTCCAAAAATATATGGCGCTAGGAAGTGTTTCACAAACATTGTCTTAAGAATATAAGGGAAACCCAGACTAGGTGATGAGTTCTAAGAGGAATCCATAGAAGGAAGAACTGACATCCCACCATCCCGTTTTGATATAGGAGAAAATGTACCTGAATAAGGAATGGATGTCACCCACCATTGGAAAGCCGAAATGTGGGGAAACAACTGAATGTCCTCCATAGACGGATGTGCACGCTCCTGCGAAAGCGTATGAAATAATATATACAAAGTATAATGATTATTAAAAAATAGAAATGTTCAAATTCACGTAATAAATGATGAAGAAAAAATATTTCTTGTAATATAAAAAAAACTTATATGAGACAAGTATCAACCTATATGAAAGTAACATAGACAACCATCCAATATATGAACCACTCTTCTAATCTAGAGCCTCTGAAGGTAAAAATCATAGGGAATTATTGTATTTCCAAAAAAACAAAAAAAATATGTTTTTATCTAATTATTCTATAAGGGTTACTGAAAAAACATAGACAATCTCTCTATTATCACAACACCTGTATACCACAATATTCTAGACCATACTACCCTAAGAATAGTGCTAAGGGTATTATCTCTTAAGGTTGCTAGTTTTTTCACACTGATAGAACCTAAATTCCAAAATCAAAATACCACCCCTCTTTAATTTGAATTTAAATTATGTTAGATCATCCAAACTATGAATCATAGGATTGGATTATATCTTAAGACCCTATATCATCAAACCATGAATTTTAAAATCCATAAACCTGACTAGGGACATTATTTCATCTAATGTGGTTCAATCCAATCAATCATCATTAATTTTATAATGTTGTTAACATATTCATTCATGGAATTAAAAAAAATAGTACCAGTCCATATATATAATATGAGTATCTATATGAAATAAATATTACACCGTATTATTAAATATATCGAAATGAGTTCTCAAAAATCTGTCATAGAAAATATTGAAATTATAATGAAGCATTTTCTTCTAAACACTCTCAAGAAGAGTCGTAGTAATATTTATATTCTAAATATTCACATAGATGGAAATGAATAAGTTTCATTTATTTCTTCTCATAAAAACATCTAACCATGTATCCAACAAAAACAATGAATTGGAATTATTTAAAATACTAGGGTCAACATCCAAACTTGAAACAAATGTATGCCCAGTATACGAAAAGATGGTGATTTTCCTCAAAGATCATGAAAATTTATATTATAGCTAACTATAGAAAAAATTCAATGAATTGTAACTCTCCACAAATTGAAATGATTATATTCATAATTTTTATCAATAAATATCATCGGAAATAGAAAATCAAACCTGATAACCATATTTGAAATTAATTATTATGGGGAGGTATCCAAACACCCAATAATAAATTTACTTTAAGGTGGTAGTGAATTTAAAACCCTACCAACATAGCAAACGAATAAAGTTATTGGGTCAATAATGAACCTATAATGAAAAATATATCATAAATAGATGCAATGTGATGTAGGAAACAAAAAACCAAATTTCACAAAAAGTAATAAATAATTAAATAAATTGAAAAACAAAATAAATGACATGGTTTTGAAAAATATCATCATAATCAATATAAATTATTCCACAACACTATATATTATAATGTAAATAAAACCATTGAATCCTATAATAATTAATTTATAAAATTAAAGTTAACTAGAACATATGAAATAAAAAGTAATAGAATAACGATACTCACAAAAATGGGATGAAATTAATTGAAATAGTGGAAACTAGAAAATCAATTTCCGAAGAACATAAGAAACCTAACCAAAACCACCCTTATAGGGTATGTACAAATATTTTCTAAGACCTATGAAAAATAATTTCACAACAAAGATTATCCTTAGAAAATGGCAATTAGTGATCTATCTATCACATCATCACTACTAGAATCCCATCCAAAATTCATCGAAAATAGAGATTCGACAACTACCACCCATATATAGATTATATCCGTCTCTATCTATATTTATCTCAGCATTATCTTATGAACTAAATATATTTATACTCAAAAAAGGGACATCAGGAACATAAAACCAAAGAATGTGTCCTCTCACACAACCAGTAATACATGTCATGTCAAGAGACTCTTAGAGGATACCAATACAACATACTCAAATAGAAATCCAAAAAATGGTCACAAATGTCATCATATATTTCTATAAAGTGGTATTCGTGAGTATTTTTGCATAATGTTCATATCGAAATCCAGTAATATAGGGTACTCTCGATCACTATGTTACAGTCTGACAACTATTGTGCCCAGGTTATGGACATGTGATATAACTATGTAAGGCTCTTTATAAGCCTCTTGTAATGGTATCATACACAACATAATAGAAATGTAATGGTAAAATAACCCCATATAATGTTGATACTACTACACAACATATCACATTATGTTAAATCATCCCTTACGTAAGGGTACACTTTCCTTGTATATTGGATGGCTTACCTCATGTATGGCTAATGTAAAACCAAAATACTACTAAAGTATAATACCTATATAATAAGACATAAAAAATAATTATTAAATAAAACATCCTTAATACATGATACTAAATTTAGTTAAAAAACAATCATATTAATTTGTATAAATCGGACATTCGATATTTAATATAACCCATGATAGAAACAAAAAATATTCACCTATAGTCAGCTAGCCTTACTAAATACAACATCTTATAATCATTGAAATGAAGAAAAGATAATAATCAGAGAAGATCACTCAAGAAGAATGAAATAATTTGGGAGGGATGAATCTAATGCATTCTTAATATTTTCAATATGAAATACCCCCATGCATTATTTAATCAGTTGATTATTCATTTTATAACTATTTCATACATCATGATATTTTCCATCCCTAAACGTTTGATAATTATTTGAGGTTAGGTTTTCATGGAATATATATTTCCCCCGACCAACCCCATCACATCACATTATACACTATTCACAACATTTCTACCCAAAATCAGATTTTAATAAAACATAATCCATTTCATATCATACAACCCATACCCCTAATTGGGGAAACCATAATGTATGAGGATATATCCATTTTACTTATTTTTTGAAACCTATAATGGTATGAATATCATTTTAAATAGTCCGATCATTTATAATCCCTAACCCAATAATATCCCATGATTCCTCCATTCCTTTCCACCACCTCATTGATTATCTGAAATTATCTCCCTCCATGAACTCATTCAATCTTTCACACTACAGTTCTCCATCACCACATTATGATCCTTTATAACAAATTTTGGTATTTTTCTTACTATATAATTATTGACACTGGATTGAACCAATATTCCTGACATGGTTCCTACATACATTGGTACCCAAGATAACACAATAGGGTGAAAATATATATGGTAAATCTGAGATCTATCATGGTTATAATTATTTAAAACATGGCCCAATACATCTTTATTACTGGAAGGGGAGGTATTTGATCTCTCAGTTCATAACCTAATACCCTATGTTCATGTACTAGTTGATTGGGATGGGAAATAATTTCTAAAATAATAATAAGTATAAATTTATATCAAAATTCAATAATTAAATTGTAAAAAATAGTTAATTATAATCCACATAGACACTACTATAAATTTTCATTAAAAAGCTATAAAAAATAATGTGAAATAGATTATTACATATACTAATTGATAATTGACTTTCCTTTAAGGGAAGAATCTCAATACTCTAATCCTTGAATTTTTGAAATATAAATAGCGTCATGATATCTTCCCTTTTGTGCATGTGATTTTCTCATTGTATTTTTCTAATTTTCATTTTATATTCCATGTGGATTGGAAATTATTATTATTTATCCTTATAGTTAAATAAGTTATTTCCCTTAAAGTAAGATCCACTAACATTCCCTCATAGACATGATTCTACCTACCAAATGTATCCTACCATTTTCACCCTTATTATCATATTTTATGATTTAGTTATATAGTTATATAAAGGTATTTAATTGGACCTAAAAAATTGTGCTTAAACTCTACATGGAAACTCCATTATTCAATTACCCCAAATAATTTAAATTCATTTCATACTTTTGATTTTTGAATTTATATTTCTTATCTGGTGTTCTAGGGACACATAATCACTTCTCAAACTTTTTAATTCATTATACATTTAAAATTATCATAATATGATATTAGAGTCTTAATCTACCATTGGATGTAACATCTCATGTGTTTTTCATGAAATTACATTATCATGCCAATGTTTCATTAGGAAAAGTTTCTCTAGATTATGATGGCATGCTGACAGATCTTATATAATTTCCTAACACAATATTTATGTGCGGATATATCTTTAGTGATTGGATTATATTGAATTATCTTAAGTGTATCCATAGACAATTCCACGTGTAACATTGTCTTCTAGACGTTGCCTCCTATTCCTGAATGTCTATATTCACTTTAAAAATTAATAAATATAATTATTATGATACATATTGTTTATAGAATATATTTCCAATCAAACCATGAAAGGTTTCTAATTGATCTTATGTTTGATTATTTGATATAACATTGGTGAATACAAAATATCATGTACACCATAATGATATCTTAAAATTTTTGTTGTAATATGATGTTAATGAGGAATTATTTAATTAGAAATAATACCCTCAGGGTAAAGAATTCAGGATCTAGTTGGCAGACTAGTAACCTATCAACCTAAAATATAGGACTATATTGGTATTAACTTACTTCTACTCTCATGTTCATTACACTACATTTTCTTTATTAGACACTCAATGTTATCCATGACATTATGTTGGAATTTGGATTCCTTCTAGTGCACTGGGAAGAAAATAAATTATATTTGTAATGTATCCTTGAAGATCGTAATATATAATATATTTCCCCCTAACATTGATTTATCCCAAAAATGAGAATATCAATATGATTTATTTATCTTATATTCATTAATTCACAGCCATTTCCCATGTATCCAATCAAATCCAAAATTATATAAATAAACACTAAAAAAATAAATATTCAATTTCTATATTGATTGAAGATAAATAAATACATGAATGTCCAATTGTATTATCAAATTTATAAACATCAAAAATTAACAAAAAAGTAAAAATACACACATAAAATAAAAAAATACAACTGTGAAAATTTATTATAATTTTGAATCCCCTTGATGTATTCTTTTTTCCAATCACACTATATGAAATTAATATAAACCCTATAATAAGGCATTATCAAAATTCATATAGTGGAAATATAGGAAAAGAAATAAATCATGTTTAAAAAAAACATCTATATATAAAAATTGTTAAACCATTGATCTGTCAGTATAAAACCATGTATGAGAAAGTGGAGAAACATATATAATTCCACAGTGATGTGATGTGTGTATTTTATTCAAACATTGTATAATTGTTTAATTTGATGATATTTTATTTAAATGAATAATATTTACATTTTTTTGAATGATTTCATTTGTTTTATGTTTTATGTATGGAAAAGAATGATTTAAAAAAAAACCAAAAGAGGATAAATAACGAGATTAAAGACACATTGTGTAGTGATCTTATTTCATGGAGGGAGAACAAGTTTTTAAACACGAACCAAATATGGGAACTAAAGAATAATGACTAAATTTCACGTAACCCAATTACATACTTTTGTCTTTTACAAAAGGTATTTTACGCATAGGGTAATGGATTAAATGATTACAACTCCTGAAATTCCATTACACATCGTGTAACCAGATTACATGAGGTGACTTTTTTTGTCATGTTTTTGGTTAAAATTTGGCTGAGATTCGTGGAACTATAAATTCACGAGACTGCATAAAATGAAAACCCATTACAAGTCAAGTATGTTTTAAAGAAAAAAATAAAGTTGAAGAAACTGATGATTTTGATCAGATTTTAATAGAAGGATCCCTTAGCCACCCATCCCAAGGACTCTAGGAAGAGAAAAATCCAAGTGGAACTCATGTAAAACCTCCTACATATTTGTATTCTTAATTTTTTTTTATTTTTGTTACCATAAAATTTACCCCCTCTCCTGCATCATCTAGAATTCCCCATCCTTGGTGGGGTAGTTTCATTGATTGATCAGAAAAGGTGGAGGCTTTACATATGTGATTTTCTGGAGTTTATGAAATTCCATGTAATAAAATATTATCTTCTTTCTACAACTGGATTCAATACATAATTCAGTATTAAATTCCGAATATGGTTGAGTATGGTTTTTATTCTATTGATTTTAATTTATTTTCTTGATAATCATGTCTTATACCACCCAATTATATTCTATATATAGAAGAACATTTCAGGGATTGGTGTTGAGTTTTCGCTGGTAGTAATCATGTGAATATGACTATAAGTTGTAATATTGGATTACTGGTAAATAATATTCTTATTTAAGTATTTCTCTAATTAATAAAGAAAAACATTTTCCACACTACAAACATTTTATGAAGGATATACCTATATATGTTTTTTGATAGGAATATTCGCATCACCATTTGGACAAGGGGGAGAGAGGACTCAGTAAATGATTCTCTCTTTTACCATTCTGTATAAGAATAAGGGATAAAATTTGGAAACCACAATAGTAAGGCCCAAGGTCTAGTCAAACCCTCTTTAACCAATGACTTTCTCATTTGTTTAAAACAAATACAATAAAGATGATTATTTCTCTTTCATTATTTAAATTTAATTGAAAAAAAATCTAGAAAAACAAATAAAAAGTGACAACCTTGTTCTGTGTGCACTATTATTCAAGAGAATTCATATGATTAACTACTATACTATACATAGGTATTATAAATATAGTTTTTCCACACCCCATGATAGGTGTGGGTCAAACTTGTTGTCGTTTCTAGGGAGGAAGTGCCGAAAAACATAAAAAAAATATTTATTTTAAATGACTCGTAGTTCGAATAACCATTTAAATGAATTTGATCCTAAATTCGATTGAAAAATATCCCTTTTGAGGAAAAAAATATAAAAAAAGTGTGAGGAAATACACCTCATAGATTCATGTAACACATTTAGTTAACACTTTTGACCTATAATAATGGCTGGAAATCCCAACTGCACCCTAAGAATCATCCACACACCTCAATTTTATAATCAAAATAACCTACTTATTGTTCCTTCCAAAGAAAAGGAATTTTAAATATGCATTAAGATTATCCAATTTATTCCAGAATTATATGGTCTTTTTGGTGAATAACCAAATAAACACATCCAAAAGTTCACCTATGTCTCCTCCAACTTCACACCATGAGGAGTAGTAGAAGAGAAAGTAAACTGGAGGGAATTCCACTTCTCACTTGGGGGAGTGAGAAAGGAATTGTCATACAATTTTTAATTGGGGGAGTTCAATTATTGGGATGATATTAAAAGATTATTCATATAGAGATTTTCATTTACATCTAGAATCACAACAATAAAAAAGATATTTATTTCATATATCAATTTACTGGAGAGAATATCTATGAATTCCAGTAACATTTCAAGAAACATTGTGAAATCATCCCACATCATGAAATGTAATAGGAAAAATTCCTATTGTTCTTTTACCAAGGATTCCTTGAAAATTATAGGAATATACTAGAAAACGTATCTAGAGTATTTTTGATTGAAAATTCACATACAAATATCCAATTTCTAGTTGTGAAAATTTTGAAAAAATCACATCATTTTAGAACTAGAGGTTTGGATACCAGAGGTATCCATCAGGTGATGGATTTTGAATCTTCCTCCAATTTACATGAAGAAACACCTAATGAAATGACAAATGTGATAATAAAACTTAATATAAGACAAGTTATGGAAGAAAAAGTCCCAAATTAGATACTTGGTTTATTATCTACTACTTATCATTTCAATGATCAATGTCTATACATGTAGGGTATAGAATGTTGTGCTGCGATATATCTGTAAAGGAAATTCCAGTCAAATAATCCATTTCACCCCTAGACCAATCCTCGTTATGGATTTAAACAAAACCAAGTCCGGTAACCTTTTTAGCAGTAATATCATAACACAAAACCATTCCAAAAATATTACAAATAGCCCTTCCAGCAACAAAAAGCATTTTAACTGCCACCATTCCTACAAAAAATTATGAGAAACCTTACACAGGTACAACAAAAAATGAAGAGAATCTACTGAAGTATAAATTTATAGGAATGGGCATAAAAATTACAAGCTAACTGATCATTTTACAAGCCTTATATATGTTCTAACAAGTAACTATTAATAAATCCCAAAATAGGAAATTCTAAATCGAATAGATAGTTTCAGGCAATAACAACCCGAAGTAGGAAGGAGCTTACAACACCTAAAAAATATGAGGATGATGACTCCAAGAATCCTCCAAAAGCTCAACCCATATATACTAAATGTGGAGACTATAATAGAAATAGATAAAGATTACAGTTCCATAAATAAATTCTGAAAACCGAATTGGAAAAAAAATAAAGGATGAAAAACGATATCAAAGAACCATTCTCATATACACTAGTTTAGTTGAAGAACGGTGAAGAAGAAATAATTCATTGGTAAATTCTGAAAACCTTCAAAACAATAAAATTATCATCTTAATACAATAGGAAATCCCTTAAATCCCATGGTTTGCAAAATTTATTAAGGTGTTTTGCACTAAAAGAATGAGGTTGGATGGAAATGAGAGAATGGGCATTGGAAAAAATATCTCATCACTAATAAAACCAGAGATACCAAAAAATGTCAATATCTAGGGACATTCTCTATTTCATGAACTATTGGGTCATTAAATATTACTGATTCACTATGTGATTTCGGAGATTCAATAAATATTATGACTTACTTTGTATTTTAATTCTTTATGATCAGATAGATAAAACCAACTCCAAGTGGTGGCACAATTAACAAATAGATACAACATTTTCCCAGTAAGATATTAAGAATATGTACTCATTTTATCAAGATGATAGATCTTTATAGCCTAATTTTATGTCCTTATAATGGAAGAAGACCAAGGACCAGGCCAATATCCCATCATCATAGGATGACCCCTCCTGAAAATAGCGCGGATTATCATTGATGTCTATGAAGGAAGACACACAATTTAGGTTATAGACAATATAGTAAACTTCAACATTCTTAATATAATGAAATATCCTTATATAAATCTCTCACATTATGAGATATCATATGAAAAATGTATAGAACCAATTCATGATTAAGGTATGATTCACGACTTCTTATAATTTCGAATAAATTTTTCATTTTAATGTTCCAATTTCAATCACCTAAAAATATAGATCTCAAGAGAGAGAAAGAGGTAAAATATGAATTTTTTATGATTTATTTATAGGGATTAAGACTAGAGAATCCAACCATAGAAGTAGGAAACCTGAATTCAGTATCATCACTTGAACAACACCCATTTCTAGAACATAATTCATTACAAAATGATTTTAAGTATGCTTACATAATTGAAGGAGATAAATTTCCTATAACCATTACCAATAAACTATCCCATTAAAAATAAAAAATTAAAATTTACCTTATTAAAAGAAATTTCCGTGTTATATGATAGAGTTTAGGTGATATACCTAGAATCAATCCCAGGGTATTCTCTCATAGAATATTTTTTTATGGGATTATAGACCAGTTTGAAAACCTCATAGAAGACTCATTCCCACCATCATGGAGATTTTTACGAAAGAGATATAGAAATTTATAGCATCACACATTATTTACCCAATCTATGATTTTTAGTGGGTTAGACCAATTCATGTAGTCCCAAAGAAAAAAGGTCTGACCATTTTTAAAAATGAACAAAATGCACTAAACACCATGAATGTACACAAAAACTAGAGAGTGTATATAAATTATAGGATGCTAAATGATGTTATAAAAAAGACCACATTCTTATTCTATTCATTGATCATATTCTATAAAGGTTGGATGGAAAAAATCATTTCTATTTTTTAGATGGATTCTGAAGATACTTCCTAGCACATATCACACAAGAAGACCAGGGGAAGATGGACTTACCCTTCCCTTTTGGCACATTCACCTACAGAATGATTCATTTTATGTTATATAGTACCCAATGTATATTTCAATGGGGTATGGTTGGTATTTTCTTAGACCACATTGAGGACTTACTGGGAGTATTTATTGATGATTTCACAGTTTATGGACACAAATTTGGTCATTGCATAGGAAATTTGGAAAAAAAATATTCAGAATATGCATTGAAATAAACCACATCATAAATTCCAAAAAAAATGTGATTTCTTGGTTGCAATGGAAAGACTATTGGGGATTATAATTTCACAAAAAGTGATTGAGGATTATATATGAAACATATCTTTAATAAATTCTATTATATATCAAAATTTTTTAAAACATGTTTGATCCTTTTTAGGGAATGATTGATTTCATAAAAGATTTACACATAGTTTAGTAATATTTCTCTCCCTCTCTCTTAAAAATAAGTATATTGACATTAATTTTCATTATGCATGTAGGAAATAATTTGATGAATTAAAGAAAAGGTTTATCACAACACCAATAAAGAATCCACCCAACTGGGAGTACCCTTTTGAGTTACATTGTGATGCATCAAACTAAGTGGTGGGAGCCTCTATATAACAACTAATTAACATACAACCTAAATTCATTCTCTAAAAATCAATGGCCATTTATTCTAGATAAGTAAATTAAAAAACCACTGAGAATGATTTCTTTATAGTCGTCTTTGCACTAGTAAAATTCAGATCATATCTTCTTGGCACTACTGTTGTTGTTTTTCTGATCATGCAGCTCTCTGGTAAATAATGAAAAATACAAATGCTAAGTCAAGGTTGATGTGATTGACGTTAATATTTCAATAGTTCAACATGTAAATAATATATAATAACGAAACTACATATAAGGTGGTAATTTATCAACTATGACTACCCCACACTACTTAAAAAGAAATTACAAACTAGCTCTCTCTTAATGATGAGATTCCTAGATAACAACTTTATATCAACAATAGTGAAGTTCCATTGACCTCAAAAATTTTCAATTATATAGTTAAATCCAAGGTACCCCCTCATATAATCTCCAATCAATAACATATGCTTAAATCTGAATAAGAATTTTATATTTGGGAACAAAAATTTCTGTGGAAAATTTATAATGATCAAATCATAATAAAATTATTAATATGTTGTATAATTGAATTAGAGTCTAAATTATTTCATAAATTATTTTGTGGAGGCCACATTGAATTGTAGAGTAAATCCATAAATGTTTTATAATCTGTTCCTTAATTTCACACATTATTCAATGATACATGTTAATTTTTTAAAAGATATTAAAAATGATAGTTTTCTAGTAATATATCAAAACGATAGGAAATATCTCAAAAACCAAAATATTTTTGCAAAAAAAATACGGTTTGGGGAAAACAATTCATGGGACCATTCCAAATATCATTTTGAAATTCTTATATTATTTTATCAGTAGACAATGTTTCGAAGTGGGTTGAAGAAAAGGAAACCAAAACTGACGATTCTGAATTTGTCTATGATTTTTAGGGATAACATCTTTTGTATGTTTATAGTGCCAAAATCTATCATCAATGACCATAGATATCATTTATAAAACAAAAAAATTTATTCATTACTGAAATATTATGGGTACACCATAAAATTCCAACACCATACCATCCCCAAAAAAATGATCAAGAAAAAGTCCCCAATAGAGAAATCAAAGGAATTATGGAAAATTAAGTTAATCCCATCAAGATAGACTGGAGATGATTTATAGATGGTACCTTATAGGAATATATAATATCCTACAATACACCCATACAGATGATACCCTATATAATTATTTACAGGAAGAGTTTCTACCATCCTATTGAATTGGAAAACAAAGCCTTCTAGGCAGTGAGAGTGGTGAATCTAGACCTTAATAATCCTTTTAAAGAGAAGAGTTTATAGTTTCAAGAGATAGAGGAAATAAATATGGAATACATTGAAAATTCAATAATCTTTAATGAAAGAACAAGGACGGACCATGAAAATATGATTCAACTAATATGCTTCAACCCCAGAGATCAAGTTCAAATGTATAAATCCAAACATAAAAATAATCCCAGGTAATATTTGTTCTATATGGGAAGGCCCCTTTACTATTATTCGTGTACATCTTATTGATGTTATGAAGATAAAATAGGAAGAAGGAGAAAACCAATTCACTATTAATGGGTAGAGGTTGAAGATGTTCCATGGGAGCCTAACTCAAGAACCAGGGGAGGAGATTACACTTTTTCACCCTCATTTCCAATGAAGACCTACCATGTATCATTATTCCTTTACTCATTATGAAAATTAGAAATTCAATTCTATTATATACATACCTTAAAAATATAATTTTAAATTAATTGAGTACACGTCAAAAATTATGTGTGGGGAAGTAATCTTGTAGTATATTATTTTAAAAAAAGAAAATTAGTTGAGCCAATGACATTATGAAAAGAACATTATAGAGGCAACCAACAATTTATCCCTTATTCCACTATTCCCCTCAGTCACATTCTACCATGATTTAATAGGACTACACTCTTTTTTTATTCTTATATTTCAGATCCATTAATGAAGATAATGCATAGCTGAAAATAGAGATACTTAACACAACCCACATTGTAAATGTGCTTCAAAATAGAACTAATGGTATTGTACATCCACAACCAAAATGAATAATCATTTCTAATGGGAGTTTTCTTTTATAATCAATATCATGAATTAAATATATTTTATTTTGGATGTTTACTATTTTCATCTTTAAAACTAAAAATTTATACCCACACATTAATTATGATTTACTTCACTTATATAGGATACATGAGTTTTGTATGATTACCATGATATCTTTTTTTATATTTCAATGAATATGAGATTGAATGAGTAAAATGGATAATTGAATTATTAAATTTATTCATGGTTATTAAAATGAGGACTCATGATTTAACAAAATTAATTGATTCTTGTAAATGAAACTTCCCAAAAAAAATTCATGAATTGAATTTCAAAAATTTATCTAAATTGATTTGTTTTTTTAGTGATTCCTTGAGTGATTTTCCAATATCATATTCCCATTCCCAATAGAATTCATAAATAAATTACTTCCTATATTATGTTAATCAAATTTATTGGGTGATCTTTGGACATTTCACTTTCTTGAACTTGAATTTGATCTTGAGAAAACATTGACTACTAAAGCCACAATTAATATCATTGAGGAATAATTTTTAATACCATTTATCAACTAAGTAACACCTTTACATAAATCGTTATTTACCCATAAAATCAATGAGAAACTTTTATTGGGATAATCCTTCTTTCAATCCATTTTTATATATTCCTACCATAGTCTAAGTATTTTCCTGACATTTTAAACTAAGAGGGGAGGGGGTGAAGGAAATCATGCTTAATTATATTGAATAAATTAGGAGAAAAAAAGGAATGGTGGTGGTTATTCATAGAAATTATGGTTGTGGATCCATTCATGATATTTCACAGTTTCCCTTAATTAACTAAAAAATGAAAAATGAAAAGAATTGAACGAAAAAAGTTGATAAATGGGATGTGATATGGTATAACCAAAAATCACTATTACTAAACCTTTTATTGTTATAATAAATGTTTAGGTGGTGGATGTGAGGTTTAAAGTTATCATAACATTCTAAAAATAAAAAAAATGAAAATTTTCATTAAAAAAATAAAAAAATTAAAAAAATAGGAGAGTGTACAAATCATTTATTATGAATTACTAGATCATTAACTTAATATTGAGTTTCAGGAAAATTGTATATGCTACTTTGAAGGTGAGAATTTCCATACAATTTTTTATATAATGCATTGTATATAAAATATATACATGCCCCTTGAGCCTTAATTTTTTTAAAGCACCAAATCCTACCAACAGTATGAATCAATGTCATTTGATCCTTTATTGAAATGTATTGATTTTTTTTTGGTTCCTTTTGTCTTTAAAAAGACGATAAATTAGTTCCTTTACATGAAAATTTATAAGGAAGATGCTATCATGATATGGGCATAACTCAACTTGAATTGTATCATGAGTGATGTTATAAAAAAACTAAATAAATGTAAATCATGACTTTGAATGGATAGTAATAATGAATTGATGATCATGAATGAATGAAAAGTTATGGTCCAGCATTTTCAGAAGGCAGAAAGTAAAATACATGGGTGACTACTTATTTGAAAAATGAGTAATTGAATTTATATTTTTGGTATCATTTGATAAAACAATTTTACATTGATGATTATTTAATTTTATTACATTTAAATTGGAGTATTTTAAATTTTATATCCCTCTAAATTCCATGTTGAGATTTGGTGCATGAGGAAATGCATGGATCTAAAGTGGAGGTATTTGATATGTTTAATTTATGCATGCATTTTAGAATATTTTAATGTGTTGGTTTTGTATTTAAATGAATAATCATTAAATTTTTGGAATGATTGGCTCTTTTTATTATTAATGGAATTAAATGATGGGTTTATGAAAACGTAACAAAAGGATTTTAAATTATGACCTTAAAACAACTTCGTACCACTATCATTAATTATGGTGGGACACCAGATTTTTGAATATGTAGCATTTTCAAGAAATTAAAGAAGAATAACTACAGTTCATTTAAAAAAATTACATGTAATTACATTCACAAATGTCATTTTACATGTAGGATAGGTTGTGACATGATAAAAAGCCGTGAAATTCCATTACACGTTGTGTAATCAAATTACAGGATATGAAATTTTCTGGACATGTTTTTTCCGATGATTTTACATTGATTCATGGAACCTAAAAATAAAGTTATTACATGACATGAAACTCTATTATAAATAATTTATGTTTCCTTGCACATAAAAAAAAGATGATGTGACTGATAATTTATATGACTTTATCTATAAAAGGATCCCTAATTTACCTCTCTATTTGGATGTAAACTTGAAAAGTTTTCTAGAAAAACATCCTCGAAACGATCCACCGTAGGAGGAAATTGTAACTATGAAGTCCCATAGACATCTAGATATAAACTAGAAATCTGGGCTATAATTTCTTCCAAACCATTATGCTTGGGTCCGGCTCTGCGTTCCTGGACATGCCATTCACCATTGTGTAGAATATACCTTCCATCTGGTGATTTTAAACTCACCATGATGCAATAGGAGTCAGTAAAGGCTTGGAAATAGTCAATCTAGAGAATGAAATCGAAGCCTTTCATCTCTATGACATAAAGGTCCCATAATAAGTGAAATCCACCAACCATAAGAGGGAACTACTTGTACTGACCTACACTAGTTGTCTTAATCCCCAATGGAGTTTCAAGCATCATAACATCTTCAGAAGTAAAGACACAGATCCCAAGGTTCCCTATAATGGTAAGAGATATAAAACAATGGGAAGCCCCTATATCAAAAAGTGTAGAATCTAAAACTAAGGTAACTAATATCATACCTCTAACCGTAGTGGGTTTATGATCTTACGTTTTCAGGGGCTTATCCACTCCAAATGTTTGAACTTTATCGTGGCCTAGTGACCCTACTTGACTAACTGAAGCTGATCCACCCTACTGTCAGTGAATGCCACTTGACTAGATACAATGACTACAACCACCTCCTCAGACTGAATGGCCTGAAAAACTCATGTTCCTGGACTGATGAGAAACTGTTGGTCCTGCTCCTAAATGTGGAGTCACTGTAGAACACCTAGTAGTCACTACTTGTTGGCAAAACTGGAAACAATGCTGAAAGTGTCCCATCTTCCCAAATTACTGGCACTCAATTAGGTCCTTCAGGAAATGTGGTCTCGCATTTCCACTTTTCTTGCACTGATATCATGCCACTTGGATACCTAAATAAACATCAATTGAATGCTCTCTTAGGTACTTCCTACTATTTATAGAAGGAGTATCATCCCTGGATGCTGAACCAACCAGACATGTAGCTCCCCACTACTTTTGATTGTGCTCAGTAATCAGTGTCTGGTTTACTATAACATTCACTAAAGTCTTCCTAAAGACATTCACCTGCGATCTGATGTAATATATGATACCATCCTCGAATACGCTATCCAAGGATAACTCGTCACCGCAAAAAACACGTGAGAAGCACTGAGGATCTGTAAATCGAGAGGAGTAATCAATCAGTAAAATAGTGACCTTCTCAAAATGCATGAACTCTCAAGGTCAATTGACCCTCAACTTCTTAGGATAAATGTTATCATAGAAGGCATTTTGAAAATCATCCAAATCCAAATCCTAATAATATTATGCCTATGAGATAACATCCCACCATCTCTTGGAGGAATCTCATACATTGTATGTCATGAGCTTAACCCTCATTTCCAGAGGCATCTGCTGATGCTCCAAGATAGAAAGCATGGCCTCTAACCAAGAATATGAATCATGAGGTCCTTCGTACCTAGAAAAATTGGGAGGATACTGCATCTGGAACACCCGTGTCAACTTTTCCATAGGAATGGCGGGATGTAGGGCTCCCTAAAGAGTTTATAACATCCTCAAAAAGTCTTTACGGAATTGTGCATCAACACCAGTGTCTTGTATAATAACTTGTACCAAGAAGGCCTAATGGGAGGATCTGCTGGTAGTCCCTAATCTACCATTTCTAGTGTTTGATCATTGTCCAATATCTGGTGTACAGTCAGAGGATGGATCAGTGGAATGAATCTGAACGTTCAAGAACACACATCAGTTCAGGATTATCAAGGGTAAAAATTTAGTTGTGAAAGAGAGAAATATGAGAAGAAATATTCAAGTTTAAAAAAATCAAGGTTGCACGACATGTATAACCACTAAAGGACATGTTCACTTATGTTTTTAAAATAGAATGAACCTCTGCCAAACCTAGTCATTAACACCCTTACACTCGAGGTGTTACTCCTGAGACAAGAAATGTAATTTATTTTTTCCTCCTACTTAGGTTCTTCTACATGGATAGAACTACATATTTTTTCCCTAGTTAACACTACACGACATGTTAACCCTAGAAACGGTGTGTACTAGTTACGTTCCATTGACATGTGTCATTGTTCGCATGGTTGGATACACATTTGACTCTATAAGGAATTTTTAAATGGAAAAAGATGTGTACAACCTAAGTTTCATCCACACATGTCGTTGGTCACATGGTCGGATACACAGTTGACTCTACATGGTGTGTACAATCCTCACATGGCATGTTCTAACAAATTTTTCCCAAGCCATGTCTCTTCTCACACAGTCATTCACACGGTTAAACATTACCCAGTGTGTACTCATAGTAAACGGTGTATACTTAAGAAAAGTTGTTTCTTCTAGACCTAAAGAACACGTGGCTTGTGTTCACCACACCTCCAACCGTGTTGTCTCGGTTTCTAGATAACAAGACTCAAAACATTATCTAAAACCATTAAAAACAGAAAATTTTGTCCAAGGAATGACAAATTACAACTTGTGAGATCCCATACTCTCACGAATCATTGATTGGAATCTATATTAAAATCATATCTTGAAAAATGTCTATTAAATTTTAAACACGAACCCCCAAATTCTGATCCAAGAGGGCCCATAACACTTTAAGGTCTAATGTATGGAATCCATCCAAATAAAAAATTACATATTCCAATACCCTATCAAATTAGCAGTAATATTATCATGGTTTCTATCATAACATCTTTTATATCAATTAACACATCTATAACAATAGCATGCAATAAATAATGCATCCTTAATGGCATGACAAAATTGTATTACATGTCACATATGGAAAGTGCATATATGATGCATAATATGGAATACCCTTAACTTATCAGGTTTAAACATTAATATAGCCACACTAATATCAATGACAACAACAAAAAACATGTGAATCACCCAATGGTGAAATGAAATTAACTATAAAAACTGCAAAACCAGAAAAAATTGCAATATTTCGGGTCAAATGGAATTTTAGTGTACACGGGTTAACTACTCCCTTGCAAAGATTATTACCAGTTACCTTTTATATCATATCCTACTATATAAGATATGTATATTATAATTAGGGAGAAAACAAACTAATCTGATGCCAGTTTTTAATAACCCTATTCTGGGTGGCACCTATAGGTGCCTCGAACCTAGTTGGTCACATAACCTCATGTGCATTTCCCAAAACACCAGAGGCTTCTGACTAGCATTGAGGTCCAAGGTATGATAGTGGGGAAACGATGACTAAATGTCTGAGTATACAGAGAGGAATAATCAATAATAATCCACATAGGAAGTAGTAATACCATAAAACAAAATTAAACAACAGAAGATAGATTTTAAGATAACAACTGGAGAATATATAATGATTCATGTAACATGTGTCTATAAAAATTGAAAAACAATTAAAAATTTTATAAATATAATACTAAACCAAATCACAGAAATGAAATAAACTTGAATAGCATGGAAAGACTCAACTTGGTCCCATGCTCTCCTAATCCAACATCAATTAAGTACCTGATGAATACGGGTGCTTGCGCTTGAATATACCTCTAACCATATAATCTGTTTGGGTCCAAAAGAATGACTCAAAAAGGGTCTGAGACAAATCCTAGTATGAAACAACCTGAAGATCAGTTCCTAAATATTAGTGAATATATATATCATGTGATATGCAGAAATGAAGTAATAACTAGTATGTACTCAAAATAAAACAATCCTACGTATCTCAATTTCATTCATTTACATTCATTAATTTTTCAATCCATTAAATAATGAAATCTTAAGAACTAGCCAAAGCTCTGTATCCCCTGTGTAATAGAAAATTTGATGTCTCAAAATTCCATCTATCAAAAAAGTAAGATTGAGTCCAATATTTTGCTTTTCCTTGGTAGGCTCATCATATATATAAAATTATTCATAAACAACCCACCGGGAATGTTCTCCTAGTTTAGCATATCAACTATTCAATAAATAATGTCCCATTTGAAAATATCACAAATTATAACCCCTTTGGTCCTACATGGCGCTAATAATTTTCAAACAACAACCTACATAGATCTCACTTTAAATACACCCTTGGTCTTCATGGCAACAATATAATATATTGGACTCCTAAAATCTGTCAGATTCAATTCCCTATGGTCCAACATTTATTTAATAATTACCCCTTGGGTAGCTCTTATGGCCTAACACCTCTGGTCTATTACCACCCCACTGATCTCACAATCAGTACCTCTATGTCAACATATCATCAATTATATATAAATGAACTTACCTCATGGATCTCTCACAACTAATTCCACATGTCCATACTTTCACAATGTGAAACACATGCATCTAAAATAAACAATTACTCATTCATAGAAACACTAGGAATGATAAAAAGCATGACTAACATGATTTCAAGACCCAACGTCCATAATCAATCAAACATGGGAAACACACCCATAATCATGACAATAAACCTTTTTCATAATCAATAAACCTTTCTCAATCAAACACATCATAACTGGTCTTAAACATGGTTAAATTCCATAACACACAATACCCTAAAAATGGGTATTCGACACTTTTAGAATATATAATCCAATGACAACCCTCTAAAGGAACAAACCAATTACCTTGATGTTGTTCAATGAACACTCTAGAATGTTGGCCCTTGAAACGACCTAGAATAATGTAGATCTAAAAAAAGGATAAAATCGTTCAACCATGGATAAATTAAGAGAGATGAGAAATTAAGAAGAGAGGGTATAGGGTAAGAGATAACTCACCAACAGAAATCCAATGCACCTAGAGGCATCCCAATCAGTGCTCATATAGAGGAACGGTAAGAGCTTGAAGATCTTCAGTTTTACATTTCTCTCCTATACGATACACGAGAAGAAGAAAGTGTTTCTTGACATGGGACATGTTCCTACCCATAAATAACAAATAAAAAGAAATGTAAAATTCATTTCCATTATTGTACATGTCGTGTACTAGCCTCAACCATCCCCTCATTTAGGTGGTTTTCCAAGTCACCCACATGAGCATGTACATGGTCGTTGCATAGCTAGTACACAACTACACCTAGAAACCAGGTACATGATTTGTACTCAAAAGTAAATGGCGCATACATAGAAAATTTTACCTTTTTTAGTTTTCCTAAAAAGAAACCTGAAATAAAGATCCAAACCTAAAATGATGTTCTGGATTCTTACAGTGATATTTTTCATTTCAGAACAACTCTTTTAATTTATCATTTCTTGGTTGAATAGATATTTATTTAGAATTAACTACCCACTTCTAGTATTTGTATTTGCTGACTACATTTTTTTATTTTTCATTACATGGTTTTTTCTCCTCATTAGAATAATTTCATGTTTAACTATTTTTATTTCATCTTCCAACATTGTTGACATTATAATGGCTGAAATTAATGAAACTGTAATGCCTTTGAATGTATAGATTTTCCAATAAAATATAAATTTAACTATTCATATAATTAAATATGAAAATGTTAATAAAAATAAATTTTTTATTATTTCATGAGCTATTTCTATTGATTTAGTATAATATAACAATAAACTATGCTAATTTAATCTTACCTTATAAAATATTGTCTTCTCTAGCCAATGGAATCTGTTTCCAAACCATAGTAGATTAATATCCAACATATTCACCATCATTTTATGTTTATAAACTAAAAATGCAATAATTTATATTTTTTTAAAATTTGGAATAATTTATTTCTATCTCCATATATATTGTCCAATTATTTTTGGTTTTACAAATTATTAAGTCTCAAGACAAAATTTCATGAAAATCAAACAATGGATCTCTAATTTCTAAGGGAATTGGTCAATTACAAGTATATCTCCCTTCGTATTTTTTATATTGATGGCCAATATTTAATTCTTAATTAATGATAAAAAAATAACAATGGTTTAGGATGGTGAAAATGACTAATGTGGTGAAAATACATTTTTGAATATTCTCTTTGTGGATAGTTCATAACATTGTTCCATTTAAATTCGTTGGATATATATTTTATAGATTTATGTCCATTTTATTTCATGGGTTTAACATTTTCTATATTAATATATATTTTTTTATACACAAGAATTTAATTTCTTTAAACATAAGGAGACCCTATATACAGATAAGTTTATGTGTGAAAAAACATATGGTTCACCTTGTAGTTGAAGATGAGTTATAAAACATGGTGTCTAAAAGTAGTTTGGGAATAATTTTATACATAATATTGAAAATATATACATTTATTGTGATCAGTTTATCATTTAAAGGCTTCAGAAATGATTACAGTAGGTAGTTCTTCAATACATGCTTAATCCTTCCATTTTAAGAGCTTTGAGTTCCTGATATGTCATCCAACAGTAGGAGTTACCCATCCAATATTTGAAATCAACCATCCGTCTATGTTTATACCATTTTCATCAATTTTGATCCTATAATAGAAAAAACCTTCTACTTCGTATATGGGTTCCTTTTGTTAGGTATTTAAATTGTTTCAATTGAAATATGCATAGAATTTTTAAAATGATTTTCAGATATGAATTTTTCATTTTAAGAATTATGTAATTAAATTTTTATAAAAAATCAAAGAGATCATGTTTAAAATTGTTTATACTATATGTATAGATTTTTTGTCAGTTTTAACTATATACGTTCAAGATGGTAATGTACTAAGGAAAAAATTACATTAGTTCTATGTGTTTATATTATATATGTTTTGTGTGTGTTTCAATTACATATGTTCTATGTGAGTTTCAACTACATATGTTCTATGTATGTTCTAATTATATAAGATCAAAATTTCAATATATTCTTGTTATAGGTGAGGATATCCCATTTAAATTTTACATACAAATTTGATAACGTATATTACATGAATCATCATTACCTATAACTGTTTCCACTACTATCAATAATGACTATAGGTAGTAACAATTCTATTCCAGAAAAAGAAACGAAAAAACAAAATATTCACATAATATTTTACAAAATAAGAATATTTTTTTCAGGATATTAAAAATTGTGAAACATAAATGTATAATATTCAGACAAATAACATGGGAAAAATCATCCTTGGTGGAAGTCCCATGAACCAACTAAGGTCGACACCAAACTGGACACCCAATTCTACCTGAGACAATGCTTGAGAGGCATTCCCGATCCTCCAAGTCAAGAAACTAATGTTGGGGCATCAAAAGAGAATACAAGGGAAATATTTCACCAAATATAAATAAATAAATCAATGGAAACCCACATACTTTCCCTGAATAAATACAATTACCAAACTGAACATAAATAAGACAAAAATCAAATATATAACCAACCAAAAAACAAAACCAAAATTTTACCTGATGACCTCTACATCTCTATCACCCCCTGAGGTCACTCCTAGAATAGAAAACCATACATCTCCCATGGTGATCGAAACCAAACTAGAACCTACAAAAAAATCTATAATTAATAAATAACTATAGGCATGAATATTAAAATTTAGTAGGCCTTCACAAATAATATATTCCCAATACCATTCCATTAATATAATAAATATCATTTTCATGTTTTAAATTCAATACATAAATCAAATATTTTTACATAAGTCTTTATTAAGATGAAACATTGTCAATTTCCCATTTAGTATTTAAATCTATGATCATTAACCAGAAGAAGACTTTATCATTTTAGTGGGGAATGATGACATTTTTTATAAAAATTATAGAATGGAAGTGTAAAACATATCAAAAATGTTTTCACTCAACCATTTATAACCAACACATTACTTTTAACAAAGTAGTGCACAATTAAAGGAAAAAAACAATGATCACATAACAAGGGAATTAGAAAAATATCATTCAATAGTAATCAACCAATGAAGATTCTAAATCATAAACTATTGAAAACATTGTGCCAATGAATATTGGGGAAGCTATGAAATTTTTGGAATAATCTATAATATACATACATCATACTCACCTGACAGTATTCCCCACCCGATGAAATAAACTCTCCCACACACTCAATCCCACCCTACTTGGTCTAACCATGGAATATTATCCCAAAGAAAAGAAAAGTTTATCAAAAGGCCCACTAGCCAGAGTAAAATACTAACATAGTTCAACAAAAATGAACCAAAAATACACTATATATTCCAAGATCCCATTTAACGTCTAAATTTATAGTGATCCAAAAATTCCAAAAAAATAATCCAATCATATACACATATAAAAAACAAAATCAACTCACAAAACAAGTCACCCCCAAGTCACCCTAGAGAAAAGTCCATTGTATTTCAACCATTTGATCCCATGGGAGTATCTAAGTGTGGACCTCCCACAAAATTTAACATAACCATGGAAAGTGGAACATCCAGGGAGAGTTTTTAGGACAAGAAAATCCATAAAAATTCCAATTGGGCCTCACTTCATTTTCACATTTCCAAAAATTTCCTTAGAACCAAACACAAATCACATTTGAAATCCACACCACTTATAAATCCATTTGAGAAAACAAAACAAGCATAATTTATTCCATAAATAAATTTATCTAGATAAACCATGCTATAAAAATTCAAATCCAGTTGCAATGGCCAATCTGGGAATTTATCTACCACTTGGTGTAACATGGAATAGTAATGTAATACAATATACTTCAAAATATTCTTGAAAACCATTCCATTTCCCATAAAAAATTATTCATAAAATCATACATCCATAATTAACATATGAAGAAAGTGAGAAAAAATAAAAACCAGTTATTCAAAAATTTAATGGTAAGGTTAAAAGGGAAACCTACATCATACTCATGGCTCTTCAATAACGCCCACCTGAAACAACCTCATAATGTTTTGATGGAGAAATAACATCTATGAGGAACCCTAATAACATAAAACCCTAATTTCAACATTGAAAAACACAAATACTAGACTCACAAGACCATGTTATAAGTGTAACCACCACAAAATGGAAGAATAAGGAATAAGAAGTATAAAGGGGAAGATTACATAGATCATTTACCCCAAAACAAGAATACATCTCATTATAATCACCAGGGAATTAAGATCAACTCATGAGGAAGATGGGAGGAACCGCCTAGGTTAGAATGAACCAAATGGCATAAGAATATGCTGATTTGGGGTTAAATACCAATGTTCTTAAAAGATTAATTTTACACTTTTAATGACCTGGGGACTATTTAGGTTTTGGCCGCATAGTTTCCCAAATCGTGTGCTAACCATGTGCCCTCTACCTGATACAGTAAACACCCTCATGGTTAACACACATAATTAAACAAACCATTCAAAAACCATTTTTTTCCCACAACCAAGAGTTTCATGGGATGCACACAGAGGATACATGGTTTGTTTAGCTATGTGCATAGCTATGAAACCTAGAAAAATTCCCAACACAACATCCTTTTCACCCTGAAACTCTTCAAACTCAATGCTTTAAAGCATCCAAAAAAACATACCCCATAATGAAGTGACATTATGGGAGTCACAAATTCCCCACATTCCATTTTCTCCCAATACCATTCACAATATCCAACAATAAGACAAAAACACACAAAACCCTCCAAAACTCAAAAGGTAATCCAACAGAAAAATCGTAAACTAGAGTAAATGTATAAAATAAAAAGGCATGAAAATTCTAGTCACTATTCTGATTTCATCCCCCATAAATCCAAAACAAATTCAGTTGATCGATCAAAGAAAAATGTTATCACACTTTGATTATTTGATTCCAAAAAACCAAAATGAACCTTGACTATCACAAAGATAAAACACATTCTTCATCCAAATAATAGAATATCCAAACCACTCATTGAAGGATAGTGGAAAACTCTAACCACTAACACCAAAACCTTACCACATGAATGACCATCATTCATACTCTATAATCAAAATGACTATCCAAAAAAATCCCAAAATTAAACATATCTGAATGAAACTAGAGAGCGTAAAACTAAAACCAGAGACCAAATTGGTTTCCCAACATTGGAGGTAAGAATGTACTCCCCCCTATTAGAAACCAACGATTACTGACCGACACTTAAAACCAAACACATATCAACCTAGGAACTCCTTCCCAAAACTATCCCCCACCACAAGGAGTCCACCATTAAATAAAATTTAATCCTAGTAGAAATCCAATACATGATTCAGTATATCTAAAAGACAAAACCAAGTCTAGATGAGGAAAAATATACCCAAAACCGACACACAAAGGATAATCACCCAAGGTAAACCAATCAGATATTCGTATTCAATGAGGAAAAACCATAATAATTTCATGAGGATAATACCAACATGATTTTTGCCTACTGGAGAAACCAACAATGATAGGAAACAAAATTCAATAAGATGATTTAAACATCCAATACACAAATTGTGGAGACAAGAGTTGTGTAAAAGATCCCCACACCCTATAGATTCATGACAACATAAAGAGATTCACATTGTGACCATTGGATAGAGCCCTAATGTCTTGTATCATCTGATTCCCCACAATCACAAGCTGATAATCCCTGATAGAACTCTATATTTTGGTGTCTGGAGTGGCCACACAACCCCCTGTGTAGAACCAAAATTGCAGAGCACACCATGTGACCCCCATCGCTCCCACATGGAACATCCTCAAAACCATGGGTTACAACCACATCATCCTATATCACCACAAATGAGAGGCTATATAAAAAATACACAATGGGACACACCACCACTAAATATGGAAAATATCATTATTTCTAATGAAAAACATGCTTAAATTAAACCATAAGCTCTAAGGAGTTCCAAAACAAACAAACTTATTTTAAAAAGTTAATAAAACACTAGAAAACACTACCAGACCCAACCATTTATACAAAATAATTTATAAATTCAAATATACTTTAAACTAACCCCAAAAGAGCACCCCACTACTCTAAATTGGTTGACTTGTCTTTTGAAAGGGTATATATATCTCCACATCACTTCATAGAAGAAAACTGATATAACTAATGAATGTGACCTAGGAATCTCTAGGAATGAAATTTTTCCATAGAACTTGAACAATACATCTTCTTATGATCATTCTTTCTTCACTGATGACACACCTTTATTCTTCACACTGAAGGATATGACGAATGGTCTAGAGGCCTTTTAGTTACATGACCATCACCAACGGCGTCAGGATAATTCCTTATCTCCTTATTGTAATTCCAGTCACCAATTCTCGATTATGGGTGAAATAATACTACCTCATGATCTCATTCTAACATAGCTTCAACCAAAATAGATTTCCCCACCATTTCATTAAAGTTGGTAAGACCAAAATTTGACACCTTTAAATACATACTAGGACAAAGAATGTAGTCATAATATTGTTCTTTCAAATAATCATATGCATCCAACTCTAGAACATAATGAATTAGACCTAAAGAATTATAAAATAACTCCAACACTAATCCACCACATTGTTGGGGATATCACATCTTCATTCAATTCCTCACCATCACTACCTCTGAGAAGTATTGCTGGATAAATGTACACATGATGAACTCCCATGTAAGATCTTCCCCTGTTCTGGCTAAAAAGATTGAATTCAACCACATATAGGTTATCCCTTCAGGAATGATAGTTGTGAGAATAAATTTTAATGACTTACGAAAAACATTGAAACAAATTCTTCTCTCAATTTTTAGCATCCACTCTTACACTTCCTGAGGAATTTCGTGACTTTAAAAGAGAGGAGAATTTAACATCCAAAATTCAAGAATGATTTATATGGGTTGTTAAACTGTATGGTCTGATAATGTTGGAACACTTGTATGTGTACATTAAATATCCATCAAATCTATGGTGGGGAATATACAGAGAAATAATATAACCCATAAATAAATAAAAACCAATTCATCAACAAGAATAATCAAACACAAAATAATTAAACAACATGCTTCTTGAATAACAATAAAATACACCACACAATATATGGTTAATAAAACATAATATATTTTCCAATTAAGGACACATTTTAAAGTAGAAAAACTTTGGTAGTTTCACTCTTAGTAATGTTATTCCATGGATCCTCAAATAAATAAATTCTTATGACAATATTGACACCCTTGCACTCATTCAATCAACTATCCACCCTTACATAAACATACACATATGTGAGTGCTCATAATAATACCAATGGACAATCATAACTTCTTATCCACTTTCAAAATTGAAATTTAATCAAAAGTATTCACATTCTAAAATTACCTCCATCTTTAATTTTCATAAAAATTTCAAAAGATCAATAACCTCTATATCAAAATCCATTTTCAAACTTGAAATTTTAATTCAATATATTCCCTTTTAGAAATAATTTTCCCATGAAATTCATTCAAAAACCAATTCATAGAATTTTAAAACATTTCTGCCATATTAACTATTATTATTTTGTTAAGAATAATTTGATTAGAACCCATTTTCATAAACAATTTCTTCTTATATATAGAAAATTTCAAAAATCATTTTTAAAATGAATCAGACAAATATTTTTCCATCTTCCATCATTTGAAAAATTAATTTTTATATATTATATTTTTTCAATTACATAACAAGGGTTCTCAAATCAACTCTAAAAATATAATTAGTCTCAAAAAACTCTAATGGGGAATGTGGTGTCTATGGGTGACAAGCCAATATGGTTGGTGGACATATGTAAATATCACCACCATCAATGATAGTATTCTAAAACCATGTCCCCATCTCTACATGGATTTCTATGCCCTAGAGGCTTAATGGGACCTTCAGGACAATTTCCTATTCATTTCCCATATAGAAAAACACACCTCAAGGAAAAATAAAATCAAATGGAACCCAACATCCCCTAGAATATAATGGTTCTGTATATAATGTGTTTTTAAACACCCCCTCACATGTAAACCATGTAGTGACCCGAAGCTTGACGTACATGAAAATTACATTACTTTTGCGGAATACTTAATACATAACAAAAATATACACACAAGGATCGTAATAGTTTAGTGTCTTTGGAAACTCGGAACGTAATCTTCTAATCCTGGTGAAAGATCTTCAAAATCTCCCACAAAGATCTTCCTTTTTTTTACCTAAAACCTTTCTTTATATCCTGGGGAAAAGAAAACATAAAAGGGTGAGCTCAAATGCTCAGTAAGGGTAAACAAAAGAAATATCAATCACATAATTTTCATAAGAACATAACATTTTTGGAAATCTTAACCTGCAAAAGAGAGCATAATTTCATAACATGGGATAAATCATAGTAGTGAAAATGAAACCCTTACTTAAAACATTACTCATTGTGGCATACACACATAATCATAGAGAATCATTTCTTGTTAGTCAAGACTCATTGCCAAGACTATCTTAGTGGACAAAGTCCCTTTCTGAATCGAGTAATCCTCGTTTCAGTCCTGTTTCACTGAACCGGTATAACCTACCATTCCAGCCATGTCTATCTCATGAGATATGAAATCTTTACCCAATGCATTGGAGGGAGATATAGGTCCCACCCATCTCATAATGATACCATTCTTATGTGTGCCACAAAATCATAAATCATACATCATTGCATAACCCATGTAATTAAAATGGGAATCATAAACATCATGACATCATAAAACAATTCATATACGATAAAGGGATTCATAAAAATAATTCCATCACAACATAACCAAATCAATGTAATAATAGGGATTGAAACAGAACCCTATGTTATCTTAGATGGAAAATAATTTTGATAAAATACTTGAAATGAATTCTTGAGGAAAATATCCTTTCTTCTTCAAAATAAATTTCTTTTCACAAAACGTCACGCAATTTTAAAAGAAAGATATTTTATTGAAAATAGTCATGAAATATTTTGGAGGAAGATTCATGAAAATAAGGCTTTATAAATCCGTAAAAATCCATTCGTGCCGTATAAGTTAAAAAAAACATTCTTCGTACTTTTGTCGGAAAAGTCAAAAAGTACCTCGTACGAAAAACGACAAAAGATTCCTTTCATACGTATTACTAAAAACTCACTGAAGGGTAAAAATGGATTTAAACAATTTTAGGTGGATGGAAATAATATTACATATTGAGTAAACATGGATGTGGATGATAAAATACACCCCAGTAAATACTTACGAATAAACAATCTCGGATAAAAATGAGATTGTGATATTTCCCTTACCTTAGGTCCGACTTGCTTTGTAAGTGTCCGAACCTCCTGTATAATGATTTAAATCATGTTATTGACTTATTACAGAATCATATTCATTGTTATGATATCATATATGGTTCACTTATGACATTATATTACCCGTTATTTTGTAAATTCCATGTTAAAGAAGCGTTTTGGGTAAAATCGTTTCATTTATCGTAGGTGTTTTGACTTGTTGTTCTTGACATCATTATTACTTATATCATGATTTACTTACTTCCAGAATATAAAATATGATTTATATATCATATATATTCAGTATATATATATATAATAGGTAGATAAATAAAATGAAAAACACCGTTCATGGAGACGGTAGTCCGTACGTACGCATGAACGCTGTTTTCCTTTCCTTATTGTCTTGAAATGGAAGTAAGTAGATGACATACATATGTATATATATACATAAATCCAGTAGCTTTATAATGTCATATATTTCATTATTATTTCTTATATATACATTATAATCATTCTTAAATGGTTAACATGGAGAATGAATCTCATCGCGTCGTGGAGACGGTATGCCGTACGTACGCACGAGCGATGATATAATTTATATAAATATTGAATTGAATTGGAGTGTATTATACAATATATCAGAATCAATATGATGTTGTAATAACTATGTATAGTTATTCTTTACACCATTATACCCATCCATGTAAGGTGGTGGTGGAAAATAGATTACACCACGGCGTGGAGACGGTATTCCGTACGTACGCACGCGCGGTGATTTCTTTTTCCGTAGGATAGATAGATGGTGAAATAGGGTTGTTTCATACTTATAATAACATATCAGTATATGATTGATACTGATGTTATTACTTCATAATGAAACAACCTAAGAAGAAGAAGTGGAAGAAGAAATAAAGATGAAAGAATTGGTAACGGTAATTACCTCTTCTTTGAAGCGCCTTTTGGAGACCTCCTCTTAGGGAACTAAAATTGGTCTTGGAGGAAGACCAGAACCTCTAGGATGTTGCTAGGGAAGTGGAGAGGAGAAATTTGCAGTGGTTGGCTGAGCTTGAGTGCTCAAATTGGTGTGAGGAGGAGGGGGAGGAGGTGTCCTTTTATAGGGGAGGAGAGGGGCACCTTAGGAATATCTCAAAATATTATTTTATATTAAAGTCAAAATCGGTTTATAATGGTTCCAAAGGGTATTATTTCGAAGCTAAAGTGGGGATGGGTCGAAAGCCTATCAACCAATAGAATTTAGACAAGTTTAGGATATCATTTTAACCTTATCAATTAGATTTAACTCTAAGTTAAATAATTTAACATTTACCGTGTCTTTTTGTTTTCTTTCACTATATGGTTAATACACTTACTATAACATGCCAAACGAACCCCAAATTGTTTATTATTAACATATATATCCTTATATAAGTCATTTGGCCGAACCTTAGATTTTTAGGAATAAAATAACAATTAATAATATAATATTTGATTTAAAAACTATTTTGTGTCAATTTTGACACTATTTGATATATGATTTTTGTGAAAGTCATAAAAGAATTAAATGTTCGAACCAAGTTGATTAAATCAACATTAATATATCATGGTAACCTAGAAAATTAGTGTAATTCATAAAAATTTTCAAATTATATTTATTTTGGTGTTTATAACATCAATTATGTCAATATTTCATTAATAAGATAATTACTGCATCATCGTTGTGTCATAAATAAATTAAATTATTTGATGTCTAAAAATTACAAATAAAATACCATCATGTAGGAAATCTTTTTAGCTTTCTAATGAATATTTACAATCGAATTTATCTTATGTATAACCCCATATTAAAAATTAGTTACTTATTAAACTTTGATTTTTGCTATTTTAACCCTTCTTTAAATAAATTAATAATAAATGTCCTAATCTAATCCAAGTGGGCCTAAATGGTCATATTTTATTCCTAAGTTTGTTTTTGGTCTAATTACACTTGTCCAATAGAATTAGGACATGTGTTAGGGTAATAGTGATATCATATTTACCCTTAGTTACCCTATTTACTATTAACCGCGGTAAAAAAAGTAAAAAGTTACTATTCACCAAAAAATTATTTTCATCTCATTGAACCACATTTTAGTCCTTGATATTAACCGTGTCTCTCGGATTTTTGAAATTCCATTCACAGAAGCGGTAAAATTAAGTTTTATGCAAAATTCAGTTTTTAACCTACCACTTAGTAGTTTCACTATTCATCAAAAATTGATGTTTTTCAGAATAATGCCAAAATTTCATCCCAAGCTATATTTCATATTCCGAATTCAAAAATGAAGTCTATTTTACCAAATTCATAACATAAAAGTTGCATTAATTAATTTTATAATTAAATCCCGCTGTTAAAACAAATAGCGTGTTATTAAGAAACAATATCTATCAAAAGATTGACACTTGTTTATGTCTGGTTTAAATGTGCAATTACATCCAATGACCAACATTGTATTAAATTGTAAAAATATATTCTAAATACACTTTAAAACCACTCAAATTAATGATTTATCACTATTAATTATTTCGATTAAAAAAGTTGTTTTTAATTATAATTTAGTAATTTTCACTATTCATCAGAATATGAAAGTTATCCGAAAAGTACCAAAATTTCACCTTAGGCTAAATTCGATACTCCGAATCCAAAAATGAAGTTCATTTTGAAAAATAAGATTTATAGAATTTTAAAAAGTGGTTATTACTATTCATAACGGCTAGTTTTAATAATATTTTAATAGCATATCGTTGTTTAATGAAACTCAGTATTGCGTATTACACACGCTATCGAGGAAGGTCGCGATTGCGTGTAATGTAAGGAAAGTCAAGGATGTGTGTTGTGCAAGCTCCTTTTGGTGTAGCGTACAACACAAGACATTAATAAAATTAAAAAGAATATATATTTTTTTATAAAATCTTGGGCTGTTACATTCTACCCCCCTTAAAATGAATTTCGCCCTCGAAATTCGTCGGGGTTATAAATGGTTTACTATTTGAAAGTTTCTTTAATATAAACCCACATCGTAAAAGGGAATACCAAAACTTGTCTTTAAAAACTAAAGTATGAAATGTAACGATTACCCAAATAAACTAATCACTGGGTTTCCACATAGGTGAAAATATGGATAGGGAAGAGAAATCTAACCATCATGTTCTGATGGAGAGTGGTAGAGAACATGGCTATGGAAAAGCCAGTAATCACAAATCCATAGATTTGTGATGATATAAGGTACCATATGATTCATCAGGTATAAGATCACTAGGACAACATTTTTTTTTGGTTTTCAAGATCATTTCCCTAAAGTTGAAAATTTGCTTAGAATAAATACTTACTTTATTTTGGTACAATCTCACTTTTGTTCGTGCCTTGAACAATTTCTAATTCATCTCTTAAATAAATGAAGTTGAATTTGTTATTCGTGAAGTGTTAGCAGATCATGCGATAGAATGACGGGTCATTCCATCTGTCTCAAACAAAATGTTAGAAAAAGTTATTAAATATACATAAGTCATTCTATAGTGAGATTAATCATATATAGTTCCTAAAATGGACTTATACTTCATATATCATACTGCTTAATATAATAAAACTAGTTTCTACTAAACAGGGGCTTCCTGTAGGCCAGTGGTAGGCGATAAAGGCCAGTCGCACTTTGGTTGTGGGTTCGATTCCTACAGCCTTGTCCGAAGCGATGGGCTGTCGCCCGTCCTGCAGGTTGTCCTTTTTCTAAAACTACGTCACTATAACATCCCATAAATAATATCGAAAATCTTCTATCCTTAAACAATACTAACTTATGTCCAACATAATTCAGTCTAATCTTTAGGCTTATACATAATACTGCAGTCCACTCTCATAATATAGTGACATCGATTACCAGAGATTTAATACTGTCGTTGATCCCCACATATCATAAGATATGTCTTGTTGGTCACATTCCAAACATTCAAAGTCCTTAATCGTGTATTCTCTTGAATACCTTAGTGAAAACATGAGTGCAGTTAAAAGTTAACACTTTCCACATACCAAAATCCTCAAAATTCTATATACTCAAACCATGATATCACTTAGTCCTTATATCAATCATGAGCTCATGAATACTATTAAACATTTCATTTTCTCGTCTTCATTATGCGCATATCATCTTATTTCCAAAAAAATATCTCAATCACTTTGAATACCACATCAATAAATATTGCAATACTCAATGATACAACATTATTTTGGAATCCCATTACATAAACACTTAATCATTCCACCACATCGTTGTCATATTCAACATTGCCAATAGTGATCGCATGTGATTTCCCTTTGTCCTTTGCCTTCAGTGGTTGCTCATGTTGATCATCACTAACCCTTGGATTAGGGCAATTATTAGCATAATGCCCCATTTCCTTGCACTTGAAGCATTGAAGTGTTGGCGGTGCATTCTCTGCAGTGTTTGCTTTATTCAAATCATTAGAAACCCTTTTTCCATTACTTCGACACTCAGCTGCTCGATGACCTTCTTTTCCACACTTAAAACATTTTCTAGTCCCTTTTAGACAATCTCCACCATGCTTCTTTCCACACTTTGTGCATAAGGAAACATTCATCTTCTTTTCACCATTATTCTGAGATTTCTCCTTGAACTCCATCTTTCGTTTCTTGTCAAAACCATGAGATGGATATGTAACACCAACTTCCATTTCTACCTTGATAGCACAACGCACAATTTCTTCATAGCTACTGATGTCTCTTATAGCTAATGCCCTTCGAAGACTTGGTTTTAAGCCACTGAAAAATCGATCAACTTTACTTTCAGGTTGGATGATAATTCCAGAAGCATACCTTGCAAATCTTGTAAAATTTGCTTCATAGGTACCAACAGATTCATCATCCCTTTGCTTTAGTTCAAGAAACTCTTTCTCCATCTTTGTTCGAAGAATACGAGGGAAGTACTTACTGAAAAACAAGTTCTTGAACTCGTCCCATTCCATGGACTCAATTTCATCTCTTGGCCTCATATTCTTGATAAGATTCCACCATTGATCAGCTTCACCTTCCAATCGATATACTGCTAAGATGACTTTATCATGTTCAGAACATTGAAGAACTGAAAATATCTTTTCAGTAGTACTAATCCATTGTTCAGCAACTAATGGATCAGTAGACCCACTGAAAGAAGGTGGACGTTGCCTCATGAAGGACTCAATAGAATATTGTTCCCTTCTCTGCTCATTTGGAAGTCCAGAATGATTCATAGCTTGTGTAAGCATAGCAATAATATTTTGCACTCCATCTCCCATAACATTTGTTTGTTCAGGAGGGCAATCATTGCATTGTCCATTGCATTGATCAACATGGTTCCTTCGGGTTCCAGCCATCGTCTAAAACCCAAAAAGAATAGTGTGAGAGGCAAAAATCATGCTAGGGAAAACAACATAATAAAGGGGGAGTACCTTCAATATCCAACATCTTAGGTTTAATTCTATGATCGTTAGCGTAATTCTATTACTATAACCTATACGTATACTTATCCCTAGGGACATCCCTAGACATACCTTAGAAATATCTCTAGGGATCTCACTAACGTTTTCGCATCCTAGTTTCCAAAGGTTGACTAAACCTTTCCTTTGATACCAACTGTAGAGACCCGTATCCTGACTTACATGGACTTTACATTACTTTTGCGGAATACTTAATACATAACAAAAATATACACACAAGGATCGTAATAGTTTAGTGTCTTTGGAAACTCGGAACGTAATCTTCTAATCCTGGTGAAAGATCTTCAAAATCTCCCACAAAGATCTTCCTTTTTTTTACCTAAAACCTTTCTTTATATCCTGGGGAAAAGAAAACATAAAAGGGTGAGCTCAAATGCTCAGTAAGGGTAAACAAAAGAAATATCAATCACATAATTTTCATAAGAACATAACATTTTTGGAAATCTTAACCTGCAAAAGAGAGCATAATTTCATAACATGGGATAAATCATAGTAGTGAAAATGAAACCCTTACTTAAAACATTACTCATTGTGGAATACACACATAATCATAGAGAATCATTTCTTGTTATTCAAGACTCATTGCCAAGACTATCTTAGCGGACAAAGTCCCTTTCTGAATCGAGTAATCCTCGTTTCAGTCCTGTTTCACTGAACCGGTATAACCTACCATTCCAGCCATGTCTATCTCATGAGATATGAAATCTTTACCCAATGCATTGGAGGGAGATATAGGTCCCACCCATATCATAATGATACCATTCTTATGTGTGCCACAAAATCATAAATCATACATCATTGCATAACCCATGTAATAAAAATGGGTATCATAAACATCATGACATCATAAAACAATTCATATACGATAAAGGGATTCATAAAAATAATTCCATCACAACATAACCAAATCAATGTAATAATAGGGATTGAAACAGAACCCTATGTTATCTTAGATGGAAAATAATTTTGATAAAATACTTGAAATGAATTCTTGAGGAAAATATCCTTTCTTCTTCAAAATCAATTTCTTTTCACAAAACGTCATGCAATTTTAAAAGAAATATATTTTATTGAAAATAGTCATGAAATATTTTGGAGGAAGATTCATGAAAATAAGGCTTTATAAATCCGTAAAAATCCATTCGTGCCGTATAAGTTAAAAAAAACATTCTTCGTACTTTTGTCGGAAAAGTCAAAAAGTACCTCGTACGAAAAACGACAAAAGATTCCTTTCATACGTGTTACTAAAAACTCACTGAAGGGTAAAAATGGATTTAAACAATTTTAGGTGGATGGAAATAATATTACATATTGAGTAAACATGGATGTGGATGATAAAATACACCCCAGTAAATACTTACGAATAAACAATCTTGGATAAAAATGAGATTGTGATATTTCCCTTACCTTAGGTCCGACTTGCTTTGTAAGTGTCCGAACCTCCTGTATAATGATTTAAATCATGTTATTGACTTATTACAGAATCATATTCATTGTTATGATATCATATATGGTTCACTTATGACATTATATTACCCGTTCTTTTGTAAATTCCATGTTAAAGAAGCGTTTTGGGTAAAATCGTTTCATTTATCGTAGGTGTTTTGACTTGTTGTTCTTGACATCATTATTACTTATATCATGATTTACTTACTTCCAGAATATAAAATATGATTTATATATCATATATATTCAGTATATATATATATATATAATAGGTAGATAAATAAAATGAAAAACACCGTTCATGGAGACGGTAGTCCGTACGTACGCATGAACGCTGTTTTCTTTTCCTTATTGTCTTGAAATGGAAGTAAGTAGATGACATACATATGTATATATATACATAAATCCAGTAGCTTTATAATGTCATATATTTCATTATTATTTCTTATATATACATTATAATCATTCTTAAATGGTTAACATGGAGAATGAATCTCATCGCGTCGTGGAGACGGTATTCCGTACGTACGCACGAGCGATGATATCATTTATATAAATATTGAACTGAATTGTAGTGTATTATACAATATATCAGAATCAATATGATGTTGTAATAACTATGTATAGTTATTCTTTACACCATTATACCCATCCATGTAAGGTGGTGGTGGAAAATAGATTACACCACGGCGTGGAGACGGTATTCCGTACGTACGCACGCGCGGTGATTTCTTTTTCCGTAGGATAGATAGATGGTGAAATAGGGTTGTTTCATACTTATAATAACATATCAGTATATGATTGATACTGATGTTATTACTTCATAATGAAACAACCTAAGAACAGGAAGTGGAAGAAGAAATAAAGATGAAAGAATTGGTAACGGTAATTACCTCTTCTTTGAAGCGCCTTTTGGAGACCTCCTCTTAGGGAACTAAAATTGGTCTTGGAGGAAGACCAGAACCTCTAGGATGTTGCTAGGGAAGTGGAGAGGAGAAATTTGCAGGGGTTGGCCGAGCTTGAGTGCTCAAATTGGTGTGAGGAGGAGGGGGAGGAGGTGTCCTTTTATAGGGGAGGAGAGGGGCACCTTAGGAATATCTCAAAATATTATTTTATATTAAAGTCAAAATCGGTTTATAATGGTTCCAAAGGGTATTATTTCGAAGCTAAAGTGGGGATGGGTCGAAATCCAATCAACAAATAGAATTTAGACAAGTTTAGGATATTATTTTAACCTTATCAATTAGATTTAACTCTAAGTTAAATAATTTAACATTTACCGTGTCTTTTTGTTTTCTTTCACTATATGGTTAATACACTTACTATAACATGCCAAACGAACCCCAAATTGTTTATTATTAATATATATATCCCTATCTAAGTAATTTGGCCGAACCTTAGATTTTTAAGAATAAAATAACAATTAATAATATAATATTTGATTTAAAAACTATTTTGTGTCAATTTTGACACTATTTGATATATGATTTTTGTGAAAGTCATAAAAGAATTAAATGTTCGAACCAAGTTGATTAAATCAACATTAATATATCATGGTAACCTAGAAAATTAGTGGAATTCATAAAAAGTTTCAAATTATATTTATTTTGGTGTTTATAACATCAATTATGTCAATATTTCATTAATAAGATAATTACTGCATCATCGTTGTGTCATAAATAAATTAAATTATTTGATGTCTAAAAATTCCAAATAAAATACCATCATGTAGGAAATCTTTTTAGATTTCTAATGAATATTTACAATCGAATTTATCTTATGTATAACCCCATATTAAAAATTATTTACTTATTAAACATTGATTTTTGCTATTTTAACCCTTCTTTAAATAAATTAATAATAAATGTCCTAATCTAATCCAAGTGGGCCTAAATGGTCATATTTTATTCCTAAGTTTGTTTTTGGTCGAATTACACTTGTCCAATAGAATTAGGACATGTGTTAGGGTAATAGTGATATCATATTTACCCTTAGTTACCCTATTTACTATTAACCGCGGTAAAAAAAGTAAAAAGTTACTATTCACCAAAAAATAATTTTCATCTCATTGAACCACATTTTAGTCCTTGATATTAACCGTGTCTCTCGGATTTTTGAAATTCCATTTACAGAAGCAGTAAAATTATGTTTTATGCAAAATTCAGTTTTTAACCTACCACTTAGTAGTTTCACTATTCATCAAAAATTGATGTTTTTCAGAATAATGCCAAACTTTCATCCCAAGCTATATTTCATATTCCGAATTCAAAAATGAAGTCTATTTTACCAAATTCATAACATAAAAGTTGCATTAATTAATTTTATAATTAAATCCCGCTGTTAAAACAAATAGCGTGTTTTTAAGAAACAATATCTATCAAAAGATTGACACTTGTTTATGTCTGGTTTAAATGTGCAATTACATCCAATGACCAACATTGTATTAAATTGTAAAAATATATTCTAAATACACTTTAAAACCACTCAAATTAATGATTTATCACTATTAATTATTTCTATTAAAAAAGTTGTTTTTAATTATAATTTAGTAATTTTCACTATTCATCAGAATATGAAAGTTATCCGAAAAGTACCAAAATTTCACCTTAGGCTAAATTCGATACTCCGAATCCAAAAATGAAGTTCATTTTGAAAAATAATATTTATAGAATTTTAAAAAGTGGTTATTACTATTCATAACGGCTAGTTTTAATAATATTTTAATAGCATATCGTTGTTTAATGAAACTCAGTATTGCGTATTACACACGCTATCGAGGAAGGTCGCGATTGCGTGTAATGCAAGGCAAGTCAAGGATGTGTGTTGTGCAAGCTCCTTTTGGTGTAGCGTACAACACGAGACATTAATAAAATTAAAAAGAATATATATTTTTTTATAAAATCTTGGGCTGTTACAAACCACGACTTCCGAAGTTCCTAATACATATACCGTTAAATACAAAATAACATATAGCACTCAAAAATCTAGGTATTGTTATCGACCCACATTAATACAAGTTTTCATAATCAAACCAGGGTCAACCCTAAACCTATCACCTGATTCCTCCATATGTAAGGCCCAAATGGAATTCTCGATCCACCTAGGATGAAAACTTGTGTCATGGAATCAACTGAGAATCCATGGAAATGATTTCTCCCAAAATAAACAAATAAAACAATACCAACAAATAGATCTCCCAAGAATAAAAAAATTCCTAACTAGTCAATATTTATAAAAAAAACTAAAAACAAAAAAATCCAAAAAAAAAAATACAAACTGATCATATTAACCACAACATCTCTTTTTGACCACGATGGTCATTACCTGATATGAAAACCAACAATCCCCCACGGTGATGTATACAAATCCATAAAAACAGAAAAATAAAAAAAAATCTATAGGGTAATAATATTGAACAAACATGAATATGAATCATTCTGAAGGCATGCCTCACCAGATGACATCAAATCACCCACATGCTCCTCACAACCAACCTGGTCTAACTGATGGGCACTATCTAAAAATGAAGAATGTTCTACACTAATGTCCACTAGCCAGATAAAAATACAAAGCTATTGTAGCAACAATTCAACAAAAATCAATTATCTATGCCAGTTTCCAATTTCATGAAAAAATTGGGTGTGAAAAAAAAATTTCCAAAGAGTATCCAATCACATGCACAAACATCACACACAAGTAACTCACACAACATGCCACCACTGTTTCTCCCTAAAAAATGAAATATCGTGCCTTTCACAGATTTTATTCCATGAGATTATCTTAGTGTGGACCTCCCAAAACATTCAACATGACAAATTTATGAGGAATATAAAAATATAGTTTTATAGAAATCCTATTTCCTAAAAATTCCAACCGGGGCTCAAATCATTTTAACATGTCAACCCATTTCCAATGAACATAACACACATCACATTAGAATCCAAACCACATAGAAATCAGTTTGACAAACCCAGAACACCATTTTAGATTCTAAAAAGGTATTTTTCAATCCAAATAGTTCTTTAAAAAATAAAAATCCACTTTAAAGGGCTAATTGGAAAATTTAACAAACACATGGTGTGTATAGCTCAATAATGCAATAACATAAACATAAAAAAATTAAGAAAACAACAAAATTTACCAACATTCAAGTATTAAAAAAACCATACTTCACTAGTTAATATATAATGAATGTTATAAAAGAAATAAACCAATAATTCCTATAATTAAATGGATAGTGAAATCTGAAACCTACCTCAAACTCATGACTCCTCAGTAGTACCAACTGGTAACAACCTTACAATGCATTGATGTAGTAAAAACATCCAAGAGGAAGCATATACACACAAAACCCAAATTTAAAAAATGGGATACAGAAACCATAAAATCAAAAGACCAAGGGATAAGAGGAACCACCACAAAAATGGAAGAAGTAAGAGGAAGAAAGAAAGAGAAGATTACCATGAACATTTATTCCCAAAACATGATGAAATCACCATAGAATAACCATAGAAGGTGGTTGAAGGCATGATAAATATTGGAGAAGCCTCCTATAGTAAAAATAACCGAATGGGGGATTAATATGGTTATTTTTGGTTTAGATCTATAAGAGGGTATAAGTTTAATCTTACACTTTTAATGACCTAGGAACTGTGTAGTGTTTGGCCTCATGGTTTCATAAACTATGCGCCAACCGGGCTCCCTCAACTGAACACACTGGACACCCACATGGTTATCTTTCATCATTAATCAAATAGTGTGAAATCATTGTAGTTACCCACTATCAAGTGCTTCACTAACTTCACACTTACTATGGATGGCTAGTTTAACCCTGCATGTGAACACTGTAATCTGCAAACAGTCCCAATCCAACACACCTTTCTCACAAAAACACATCTAACTCATTGATCGAACCCATCGAATAAAGATACCCCATAAAAAGGTTACACTATGGGGGTCATAAACTCACCCACATTCCATTTTCTTCATTTTGGAGCCCCATAATCTCAAGATGTGGTATATCAATAGATCTATCAATGATGAAAGCTATTGAATGCTTTCCTAGACCAACCATGGTTATTGAGATCTGTATATTGTTTTTAATGGATGGATATTATCAATGGTTTGTGGAGAATTTCTCATGACTATATAATCCTTTTCCAAGATAACTTATAAGGGTATCAAGTTACTCTAGATAGACGAATGCTTGTAAAATTTCAAGGATTTGAAGAAAAGGTTAGTATTATAACATGTGCTAACAATACTGTGTAGTGGAGAATGGTTTGTAATATATAGTGATGGATCCATGAAGGGATGGTGATTTGATCTTTTGCAGAATAACATGGTTATCACTTATGCCTAATGACTATTAATGATTGAAGGAAAATTTCCCATCTCATTATTTAGAGTGACCAGTGATAATTTTTGTATAAATGATATGATGGTATTATCTTTATGGATAAAATTTTGATAAATATATATCAATAATAAATGTGGAAAATATATATTCTTGTAGAAGGAGTTGAACATGCACCAGAGAATATGGCTAGAGTTTATAAAGGATTAGGATTTCTCAATACATTACCAACATTGGAAAACAAACAAGGTGGTCGATGATTTGAGTTGGGAGGGTCATGTAAGATTATCCATGATAAGGATCACATTAGATCCATTATTTTCGTTTTGTCAAGGACTGATCTTGAAATTTTGAAGGATGGGTAAACTTAATATCTTACTCAAATGAATGTCCAACCCTCTATCCATGTGAATGTTAATTAGGGGGTGAATGATTGCGTTGATATACAAAATAATATTAGACATGTTCATGAGTATGACCATGATCATGATGGACAGATAATGTTTATGAAATGTGTATGTGTTCATACCATGCCTGATTTTATGAATGAGCTGTTATAAGAAACGCATAGTTCTTCATTCACTATTCATCCTAAAAGTGTGAGATGTATTGGGACAAGAAAGAGTACATCTGTTGGGATGGAATGGAGTGAGATATCATAGAGTTTGTATCTTAGTGCATTGTTTGCCAAAAATTTAATGATATAAGAAAAAATGTAATAGGGGTTGTTTCATTAATTACCCATACCAGAAAGGAAATGGGAGAACATGACTATATATTTTATAGTTGGACTACCCAAAACATATAAAGGGATTAATGCTATATGGGTGGTATTTAATCACCTTACTAAGTCATGTGGCCATTTTGTGTATATATTTTCAATCATTTTATTGATCATTAAAACATGTTTTCATTGGATATATGTTTTTTTGAGATAAAATGCTTTAATTCAGTGATCATGATGATTTTCAAGTGTTTTACAGCCACAATCACAAATTTGGAATGATCAGAACAAATGTTTAAAAATACATGGTGTGTACATTCTAAATACATGTCATGTACCATTTTCCTCACATGGATTGACCAATCCAAATGCATTCCAATTTTGAACACTAAGATACACACACCATTTATAATCCATTTACACGCTATTTAACACCTAACAGAAGTGTTTGGTTGAATAAGATCATACTAACCTCCATGTGGTGTGGCACTACACACCAAGTACCCCCACCCACCAACTACCGATGCTTTCAAAGTCAAGGGCAATGTGGCAGATCACATACTGATAGCGAAAGAATATCAAAGTAAAGTTGACCTATCTACATGTTTTGTACATTACGGAACACTCCATGTATTTTTAAATACTATATATAAGAGGGAAGACCCTCCATATTCAAGTAGATTGATGGATGGGACAATGGGATAAGAAAGTAGGGATAAGAAGAGAGGGAAATATAAAGAGATAAAAGAATAGGGGTGGTTATGTTGCTCTACCTTCATGAGGATCTTCAATCTGGAAATGCTACGATGTTTATTTCAGGTATTAAGAGTCTCTTAGTTAGTATCCACCCCATGTGTAGCTGAATACCCTATGTTTTTGGATGTCGATGATTATGGTTCTATATTAATCAACAGTCTCATTGTATCTGTGTTATTAATGGTTCAATAATAATCCCTCAAAATATCATTCTATGTATCACTAGAAACCCCATATCAGACAAAGAACATAATTTCTAGGGATCTTCAGAGGAATTACAACAATGGACACCCATGATCATATGGTGTACTTATAATATCAAAATGGCCACCAATTAATAAAACTAATAGGAATAAAATTCAAATCCAAGGAAGTGGTCTCTATTGATTCAGAAGAAACTCACCAGACCAAGGCAGTTCCATTATATTTGAATCCTATAGATGTGAGTTTTTATAAAAACACAACATGATAATAAATTTTATTTATCAACGACCTTAAAAATCATCAACACTGATGCATTCTTCCAATTTATTGCCAGAATCAATTTTACATTTTTTTAAATTAGTTAAGTTAACTCTTAAATGAAACTTAATTATTGATTAATCTATTAAAACATATTATATTGACTCTAAATTCAGTTAATCTTCAACTAATTAATAACAAACTAGAGAAATAAAATGCAGTAACTTCCTTTCACAGTGGATCGACCCCATACATAAACTATACTAGTAATAAGATTGGGTATTTAAATTTGGGATTCCAAACGTAATGCTTTAGAAAAAATACACCAAATAATGGCACCATTTCCAGGGAGCTGAATGTTAATGGTGTTTGGTAGAATCTAGTTTGTATCAATCGATGTTAAAATTAAAAAATATAAAAAATATGTTCTTAATCTGAATTATGTTTTTTATTATTTTTTGTCTCCCTATGTTAGGATTGGTGTGTGTTGGAAGTTTTGTAGAATCACAGATGCATGAGTGTCCAAATCACTCATTCCAAGAGAATTGAATCATCATAACACCATCCAATTGATCCAGAGATCGAACGAATGATCATGAGGTGATGTTCGACACTTATGAATGAACACAACCAAAATGACCCCATGGTGAACATAGAAGTGGGAGAACCGGCTATTTTCAATGGAGTTGGATAAAAGATCATGATTTATGAAAATCAGAATCCATAGCTTTCTACTGAGATTGAGAAGAACCATCTTCCACTAGTAAATATCTTGGAATTCATTCCATGAAACCAAAAAATACAATTGGGAAAATTTGTTTTGGTTTATGTCTCAGAGAAACCCTAGTAGTACTATCCACTAGAGTGGTTTCTTTATATGTATAATGGTCTGGGCCTTATCTTTCCCATGAGAAGCAATTTATGCCCCCACCTCCTTAAGAACAACTTCCCCCAAAACATACCCTTATAGAGTATGGTCTTCCTTCCATCTATGGAGAAGATACATGTATTGAAAAAACCACCGATGCAAGCACAATATGTTTATATTTATCCTTCCTTCATAAAGCTTATAAAAAATAACATTCAGTTTTTAGGTTTACCATGTGAAGACCCCAACACTCATCTCAATAATATTCTAGATATTTGTGACACATTCCATTACCATGGTGTGTCTCAGGATTCCATTAACCTTCCCTTATTCCCGTTATAATTATGTGGTAAAGATATGGATTTGATTAAATTACTTCCTCAATGTTCCATCTTCACCTATGAATCATTGGACCTGGTGTTTTTTCAAAATATTTCCCACCAACCAAGGTGGTGACATTGCGGAACAAAATTCACAATTTTCAGCAACAAGATTCAGTGTCATTTTATTATTCAAGGATCATTTTAAAGAAATGATGAGGAAGTTACCTTGTAAGGTCATTCCATTAAGGATGAATGTCCAAAATTTTTTATGGAGGTCTTAAAACAAAAACCAAATCAGTGGTGGATGCATCTGCAGGAGGAACAGTTATGAGAAAATCCCTCGAAGAACTCTTCTACTTTCTAGAAGATATGTCCGCAAATAAATTACAATGGAACTCTAAGTGGGGTAATCATATGGGTATCCTACATAATATTGATTCCATTATGATGATTTATATCCAAATCAATGTTTTTCCATGAATATTGATGTGTTGAATCTAAAAAATAAATCTCTAGTTCATGAGGTAAAACACCTAGCATGCAACTAATGTGGTGACAATCACGATGAGGGTGAGTTCATGGGGACAAGTTCTAGTCCATAAACAATTGAGGAAATATATGTTTCTCAGAAAATAAGTCCAAATATTTATCATTAATACCAAAACCCAGCTTGGCAAAATAATGTGAACACGGGCGGGGGGCAACAACAACAAAACACACAACACCACCCCCAAAGGCCAATCACCTATAGTGTACAATAGTATTGGAATCCATATCCCAAACTGATGTAGGGATCCATTCAAAAACAATAGTTTCAAACCCCTCATCAATAACAACAACCTTGGAAGCCACAACCTCAACCGGATGAACCAAAACATCAGTAGGAACACTCATCAAAGTTATATTAAATTATGTCAAAATTATTAACAATTGTTGAGACACGATTTCAGAATCAAGAGGCATCTATTAGAACCCTTGAAAATCAAATTGGGAATCCTGATAATCATGTATCTTTAAAGAAACATGGTACACTACTAGAAAACACTAAGAATAACCCACGTGAGGTGTCCAATTCTATCACATTACGAAGTGGGAAGGGCCTACCTCAGAAATTAACTGAAAATCATGGTGATGCCAAAAATCAAGCTCCAGATCAACCCTCTTCAGATAATGAAGAATAGATATTGGAGTTCCCCTAAACACAATTCCTATCAAAATAGAAGGATGCAACAAATGGTAAAATAAAATAGGTGGTCAAATATTATGGAACCACCTTACCATTTTTAGCACGAATGAAGTAGAGGAATCCAGATCGGTAGTTTTCCATATTTATGGAGGTGTTTTGGAGACATCACATTAATATTCATTTTGTAGGGGAATTGACTCAAATGAAAATATATATGATTTCTATGAAGATAATTATCTCAAACAAAAGGATATGGAAGATTTGAAAACCATTCCTCTCATAAAGGAATGAATAGTGGTGGTTCAACACTCTCTTCCATTAAATCTCCAATATCTAGCAAGTTTTACAATCCCTTTCACCATTGGATCTTGTGAGTTTTGGAAGACCCTTTGTGACATGGGGGCTAGTGTCAATATTATTCTCTTTGGGTTCATTATGAATCTAAGTATTAATGATATAAAACAAACTCTTGTGGCACTATATCTACCAGATCACTCCAATAAATATTCTATAGGGCTACTTGAGGATGCGCTAGTGAAAGTAGGAAGGGTGATTCTTCCTACTGATTGTATCATACATGACATAAAAGAAGACCAAGAGGCACATATTATTCAATGAATACCCGTCTCGTCTACTGGGAATGTTTTGATCGATGTTCACCACTGAGAATTGATCCTGAGAGTCAGTTCATAAAAGGTATACTATAATGCCCTCAAAGCTATTAAGAAATTGTCACTTATGAAAAATGAATATTATCATTCATTTACCATAGTGAATTATCACTTTGGCTACATGGGAGATGACATGGGTTTATTTTATATACCTTTTGAACTAGAAATCATGTTCATCCATCCTTTTTAGGAACCAGAAGAGATAAAATTTATCATAGGCCAGGACAGTCATTATTGGTAGTGTACACTTGTTCCAGATATTCTAGTGTGAGACAGTGTATAACTGATGGTTCCTCCAGTTCTTAATGCCCACCAACATGAACTAAACCCTCTCCCATATAAATTAAATTATGGTTACATGGGAGATAAACACACACAAACAATTATGCTCAATGCAACTCTCTCAGAAGAGTAAGAACATGAACTTCTATAGGTTCTATAGCGAAGAAACCCCGTTATTGGGTGGACAGTCACTAATCATAAAGGGATTAATATAAAAAATTTCTCCCATAAGGTTCTATATGAGGAAGGATCCAAGCCCTCTCAACAACCGCAACGACAGAGTAACCATCCAATGAAGAAGGACATGTAAAATGATTTGAACAAGCTATTAGATGCGGGAATCATCTACGTTATCTCTAACATCCAATGGCTGAGTCCTTTTTAAGTGGTTCCCAAAAAGGGGGTATCACCGTGATTACCAATGATAAAAATGAACTCATCCCTACAAGAATGATCATGGTATTGAGAGTGTTTTTTTACTACCAAAATCTTAACGATGACACATGGAAAATAACTTCCCACATCCATCAATTACATATATTGGAGCGATTAGTGGGGCATGTGTTCTATTTTGTTCTACATGGTTATTCTAGATATAACCCAATTTATATTTCCCCTAAACACCAAGAGAGTAGAACATTCACTTACCCATATGGAAAATTTTCCTATATATGGATTTATTTATTCTTTTTCAATTCTCTATCCACCTTCCAACGATTCATTTTGGTGATATTCCATGACATGGTAGAGAAAATTCTGAAGGTATTTATGGATGATTTTTCAGTCTATGGATAATCATTCAACACTTGCTTGAAAAATCTGGAATTGGTCCTGGAATGTTGTGAACACCACAATTTAGTTTTGAACTAGGATAAATTCCACTTTATGGTGTAGAATGGTATCATCTTAGGCCACAAAATGTCCAGGAAAGGTATTTAAAATGACCTTTTGAGGATTGAAGTCATATGAAAACTTCCCATTCCAACTTCTATCCATGAAATCCGAAGTTTTCTTGAGCATTCGGGATTTAAAATTTTTTTTTGTGTGACATTTAAAAGATAGATAAACCACTAAAAAATATCTGATCAAAAGATGCTATCATTGAATTTGACAGAACATGCACTGCGACCTTTCAACTCATGAAGAAATGACTAGTTAAAGTTCCTATCAATATTTCCCCAAATTTTGTAGGAACAATTTGAAATAATGTGTGATGAAAATGATTATATTGTAGGAGAAGTTCATGGAAAATGGATCAATCATATCTTCAAGATAATCAGTTATGCCAGTAGATCCCTAAATGAAGCACAAATTAACTACACCGCCATCAAGAAGGGGATGGTAGCAGTGGTATTTGCATTGGACAAGTTTCACTCAAATTTAGTAATCTCAAATGTTTTTCAATATTGACCAAACAAAAATTAAATATTATCTGAATATGAATGATTCAAATATGTCGCTCATTCATTGGGTTCTTCTGCGCCATGAATTTGACTTCGAAATCCATGAAAAGAAAGGATGTGAGAACGATGTAGCTGATAATCTCTTCAGATCAAAATTTCTTTATTTGGAAAGAGAGGATGATAGAGAAAATAAGGAGGACTTTCCAGATGAACATATTTTCATAGTTGGAGTTACACCTAGCTCATGGAATGCTGGCATCGCAAATTACATGGTTATGAGAGTCATACATCATAATCTTACATTCAAATAAACGAAATGATTTCTACAGGAAGAAAAAATATATATGTAGGATGACCAAATTCTCTTCCACAGGTATGCAGAAGTGGTGATCCACTGATATATCTCAGAAGATGAAATTAAAGGAATTCTGGAGTTTTTTCATTCTTCCCCCACTAAGGGGCATAACCGTCTAGACCGAGTGATAGTGAAAATTCGGCAATCGTGATTTTTTTGGCCCATCATGAACTAGGATGCCCGATACTTTGTAGTATGCTATAGTAGGTGTTATTGGACTGATAACATGGGGCGTCAAGCTGAAATACCTCAAAATTCCATTATTTTTCTCGATATCTTTGACGTATTGGGTTTTGATTTTATGGGACCCTTTCCACCATAATATAGAAACTCATACATTCTAGTTTGTGTGGATTATGTATTCAAATGGGTGGATGCCACTGCCACGACACATAACACATTAAAGTTTGTTATTTCTTTATTGGAGAAGAATATTTTCAATATTTTTGGTGTTCCACAAGTTCTAATAAGTACGATAGGGACACATTTTTACAATGTGTTGATGTGGAATCAATTGATGATTTATAGAGTGAGGTATAACATGGGTACACCTTATTATCCCCAATCCAGTTTCCAAGTGGAGGTATCAAACAAAAAATTAATGAAAATCCTCGATAAAATTGTTGGAGCCTTAAGGAAGGGCTTGTCCATGATGCTTGATAATGCCTTATGGGCATACCATACCACCTTCAAGACACTACTAGGTATGTACCCATTTCATTTAATCTATGGAAATCCATGTTGCATACTAGTAGAACTTGATCATAGAGCCTATTGGTCAGTTAAGGCCTTGAATTTTGATCAAAAGGCTACAAAGGAAAAATTAACGTTTCAAGTCATAGAGCTCAATGAAATTCTTCACAAGGCATATGAGAATACAAAACTATATTAATAATTGATAAAGGTGATCCATGACCACATGATCCCTCGAATTTCATTCTATCATGGTGATGAGGTACTATTGTTTAACTCCAGTTTTAGTTTATTTCTAGAAAAATTGAAATCTATATGGTTAAGACCTTTCCAAGTGATCAAATTCTTCCACGATGGTGAGGTGGAAGATTCTGGAGTAGATAATAAACCATTTAAGGTGAATGAGAAGCATCTCATACCCAATCATTACATGGAGGACATGGAGGGTATGATCTCCACCAAGCAATTTGGATAGAAAGAGGTTCAGGTAAGGTCGAGCCTAAGACCTAACAAAAAGTCACTTCTTGGGAGGCAACCCAGATACTACACACCTTGTATCACCATTTCACACGACATGTACATCGCTTTTAAATTTATAATTTAATAGAACCAGTAGTGTAAGTATATAATAAATAATATAGTAAATATGGATGATGTCAGTGCTGATGTGAAGGACACCCAAATGTATCTGATCTGTCACCAAATCGAATCAGTCCTTACCTGCCTTCGGTACAGGGTTCATCATTTTTGAACCTGTGATTAATAAAATGGAATGTGATGCATTTTAAAAACCAAATATAAGTTTAACAAAATAAAATAAAATCCATGATGGGGATGAACCGACTAGCCACAGTCGTAAACTATATATCCAAAAAACCTGGGTTCAAATCCTAACAACCTTACCAGTTCCATCATTTTTCATAATTATTAAACCACACAGTGTGCATTCCTTGCATTAATTCATAATTTAAACGTTTTTCAAGAATATAAATTATGTGTGGGTGAAGTTTTCTAAATGGAAGAGTCCCAACTCTAGATTCAAAAGACTCTGGTTCGAAATGGCTTATCTCCCTCCTTCATCCCAATAATTCAAAAATTAATACAACATGCCATGCATTTTCTTTATCCCATATATAATGGAACCTATATTTTAATTATTATATGTTCATAAAACCGTGCACCACAACAACAATCAATATCGTGGTTGATGGTTTGTGTTACGAAAGGTCTGCTACCAGATCGAATTGTTCCCCACGCACTAGGCCAAATGTTGTAGTTCAATTTTTAAAAATTTAAAGAACATGACATATCATCCTTTATAAATTATTTTTATAGGTTTATTTTAGTTTATATATGTTTTATTTTTATAAATATTTTTATATTTTTGTAAAAAACACTCATACACGGTTTGTGGGACCTACCACATGTCGTGTATTTCAAGTATACTGGCCAGGAACCCTACTCGACCTGACCCATGTCAAACACCACCCCCCTTCTATTTTATTCTACCACACGCTGCCATCCGTCTCCCTCATCCCAATTCCCCATTATGTGGGTTTTTGTCCCAATTTTTTCCACATTTAGATCCTCAATAATGGTTTTTCATTTTCCACCCTTTGTTGGAATTCTTCAACTGTCTTTAGGTTCTATTTGAGATTGGTGAATCAATTGGATTTAACCCACAGTAAAGAGGGTGAATGAAGAACACACATTAGCTACCCATGTATTGACCCGCACAGACCTAATCCCGTTTCTTTATACCGGGTTTTTATGTTATATAAACGTTGTGTACCCTATTTGTTAGGAGGTGTCCTTATAGATGGAATACACTGTTTATATGCCATGTTCTCACACATGATGTGTTGTTCCCACACATGATGTGTACTTTATTATTTTTCCACTTCACATCTATCCTGTGTCTAGAAATCACACTATTTGCATCACATTTCCTCACACACGACGTGTATGCTATATGAAAAATCGTGTACTAACCAAAATCAATATCATATTACCACTCCTCTTTTCTATCCGGTGTACATGGATTTTTAACCAGATCACACTACATGTCATGTACACTGGATCCAACCACTGTGTACAATTATTTTTTTAATTTCTCACATTTTTCATTCTTCTTCTTCCTTTTATTTTTCTTATTTTATTTTCATTATTTCATTTATGGAAGGTGATGATACCATGATGAGGATGCAGTCCACATATGCAATTGAGGGGGACACACCCCCTTGTAGTTGGAATTTCTTTAGTATTTCGAGATACCAGTATTATGATTCCACATTTTCCAGCCACCGACATTGGTGATGCTACCTCAACTTCCAACAATGCTTCCATCAGTGACATCTGATGGTCAGGTAGATTCTGTGGAACCAAATCCATCCACTATTGATCCTTCTATGACTGCAGCCACCCCATCCACTATAGCTGAGAGCTCAGGTGCCACAGCTCTCCCTTCCATTTCTGTACCTTCAGAGTCGAACACAACTTCAACATACCCGCTTGGGCCAACTCCATCTTTAGCTAATCAACCTATATATATAACTACTGGCCTAGCTAAGCCAGTAGGTGTAACCCCAACATTGCCCGATCTATTTGCTACATTACCTCAACTTAATATCTGCCTAATATTTGTTGAGGGTCTTTCTACCGTAGATTGGTTGAGATACATTTCAAGGAGAATGATCCAGTTGAGCGGTTTCTTTCTTGAAATCTGTATTCTGTAGTGTGTCGGAATTTGGGAGAAGATTGAGGATCTCCATGCCCATACACATATACTCAAGACACTCTAGGTTAGCACTCCAGAATATAGATATTTTTTTTTGGATTTCATCTCAACCTTCGAGTAATATGGGCCAACATACCACCAGACACACACCGATACAACCACCCCAATTCGATTGTGGCTTGGTGGACACCATTTTTCATAACCATGGTTTATTTTGGATGAGGATGCGGCTTCTACACCATCCTGCCACCCCACCCCACGATGTATCCACCAGTACCCACCCTAAGAACTCTAACCTCATCACCATGTGTTGGGTTCTTGCTGATCGTATCCACAGGCACACCCCCACATCCCAAAAGTTCACTCTCTTCATTTCCCGTCCCATTCGTTTCCTTCATCGACTCTTCAGCACCATTATTTTTCCCCACCATGAGCATATGGGTGTTGTGTTTGGGTGAGACATGGATCTTCTATCCTATCTTGTCTTTCATGTTTACCATTACCTCCCCTATCTTATGGCCACCTATTTCCAGTCCCTGATCGATGGCCATCAGGTAATCCTGAACAGCAGCTTCTATGCCACCCACATGGCACTCTGCCTGTGTGTTTTAAGACAAATCTCCCTCACGAAACCTTAAACTCTACTCAGCATCTCGACATCCACATTCTAATCCACATGAGGATGGTCAAGAATAGGGGTGATGGCTATGTGCTCGTGTAGGAATCCCCTGATCTGGTGGGGGTGAGTGATAATCCATCTACTTCTGATGGTGTTGTTGTGTGGTTCCCACACCATCCACTAGTGGATGATCCTTCCGCACCATACCCCACATCTTATTCCCTTCCAAATTCTTTCACCTTTCCCTCTTCTTCTATTCCCTCCACATCCCCACCTCTACCCGAACTCTCTACTGATTTCCCGTTCACCCTCTTCTTGGATGTGATGGACTGATGCCTGAACATCATTGATCAGTAATTAACTACCGTCTTATAATCCTTAACATGACATGAGCAGATTTTGGCCCTTCTTAATCATCATAATAGCCTTCAGATACCCCCAACGCCTACTCCTCCCTCAACTACTCCACCTTCTACCACCCTGAACCTGTTGATGTCATTGGCCACTGATTCGATTCTCCTATCCATTGTTGGCCTAGAACCTCCAACTACTATTTCCCACCAGGATGTGACGGTAGAGAATCCCATGCAGGGCACCGATCTTGTGTGTCTTCATACTATTCCTCCTTCTACAATAATGGATATTCCCACTTCCCCTTCCATTCAAAGCATAGTGTTGGCACCTCTAGTTTCCACTGCGTCTGATTATCCTCTTATGAATGACACATCTTCTAAGGCCACCCCATTACTGGTTTTTGGAAATTTTGTTTTGTTTTTATATCTCTTTTTTTATATGCATTTTATATGATTTTGTATGTCTCTTTTGATTTATTTTTCTTTTTCATCACTAGTCACGGGTTCTAGGGCGCATTGATTGACACTTTTCTTTCGACTACATATCATCTTTTTCTACTTGACATGCACGGAGTATTATTTCAGATCTTCTTTTTCTTTTTTAATTTGTCTTTACTTATTTTACTGCTTCCCCTTATCCCACCCACCCATGTGGTCTCACATCTAGTACTCTACCATGGTGTTTTACTTGGAGGACCATGTGCAATATTATATGTGGGGGAGAGTCTCTGACTACACTAGTCTTTTCTCTGGAACTTGTCTATGAGACATCATTAATATTTGAAATATTTTAAAAGGTTGAATTTTTTTATTAATTACAATTATAAATAATAAATATATAAAAGTTAATTTTAAAATATTCATGCATATTTAAATTTTCAAGGTATTTTTACATTATTGATGATATAGTTTGATTCTGGATTTAATATCTTGGACATTTACAATTATCAAACTGATAATTTGTACTCTTCTTAGGACTGGATAAACCTTTTATTTATCCTCATTCTCGATATGTATTATATTCCCTTTTTAAAAATTCTTTCTTATACCCTCATTATTGAGTAATTGTTGGGATATTAATAACTACTATAACTTGCTAGTCCTTCTGTTAAAAACATAAAGAATTTTGTAATCGCATTAATATTATTGGGGAATTTTTTTTCATCCCCTTTCACCTTGAGACATACCCTACATGTTATGATCATGAAACCCATAGAACCCATGAACTCCCTTGATTGAATTCCATATAACAAGACTTTTTACCCTTCTTACCCTAACTCCTTCATAATTTTTCTTGATTTTTCAATTGAACTATAGAGAGGTATTTTTGGTTATTCATTGTATATTTTTCTGAACCACCATGAAATTACGTGTGCTGGATAATGTATAATGTTTATTTGGGTAGAAGGGTTCCAAAACCACTATTAATTGGATTGTTGTTAGTCCCTCAAAGAAAACAAGTACAAAAAAAATATAAAAGTGGTAGCATATTCATTTGTTACGCATTATTGATTGTTTATAGACCAATGTTTATAACGAAATATCACAGTAATGATATCATTTGAGAGATCATTATTGGGTATGCATTTTCAATTATCATTATTTTTAATTTCATGCATTATGTTTTACATATTCAGCCTCCTTTTTTAGGCCAAATAGATTATTTTTCACATCATTACCCACCATCCCTTAGCCTCAAAATTGTTTGAAACTTATTTAAATCCCATCTGATTTATGTGATTTGAATTCTGATGTGGTGAATGAGAAAACATTTTTTAATTCCCCTAACCCAGTTATCCATAGGCGGTTCATTATTACATAACATTTTCATGATAAAAAAAGATCAAGTCTCAAATGACTGATTAGTTTAGTATCCTTGGAAATACTAGATACATTCATAAGGTTTACATAACATCATAAATGGAAAACTACAACAACACTATTTCCATAGACAACACTGAGATCCCATAGACTACCCCTATAGGTCAGTCATAATATACTTCTTGGCATCCTGGGAAAAATAAAACATAGAAAGGGGTGAGCTCAGATTCTCAGTAAGGATAACAATACAACGGAAACTTTCATAAATAAGCATAAACATTTAAGGAAATGTTTATCTAAAACAAGAGATTTTTAAACATTAAATTAAGAGTAATATGGAAACAATAAAGTGAAATAATTCCATTTACTTATTCTCATTGATATTCTATTAGCGAACAATCACATGCAAAATCAATAACCACTTTCATAATGATGGAATGCATAATGCCAGACTTTCATAACCACATAGTCAAGGCCTTGTTCCAAGGCTACAAATAAGATTTTTTCAAAGACTTGTGAGAGGAAACTAGTTTGTCTCATGAGAACTACCGATGCATCGAGTAGCTATAGCGGGCTCCACCCGTCACTTACTAAGTCCAATGCATTCCTCATATTAACATGTTTAAACATTACATAAACATTCATATTAAAACTAGCATATGAAATGTCAATACATTCTTCATAAACCATGAATTGTATCTAAAGTAAAACATATTACAAAACCTTCAATATAATATGGATGTTTTTTATCATAATAAATCAACATCAAATAAGCTTAAAATCAATCAAAGGATGTTGAAATAGATGAAATAAAAACTATTTGAGAGAAATATACCTTTTTTGAAATCATTTAAAATTTTTATAATTATAAAAGAAAACATTTAATTTGAAAATATTCTTATAAGCTTGTAAGGGAAGCATTGAAGATTTTATAATGGAAGAAAATATCCGTAGCCACCATATATGTTAAAAAAAGACATTCTAACCTTAATTTTGTCGAAATGGTTAAAAAGGGCCTTGTTTGGAAAATGACGAAATGATTCCTTTATAAACATATTATAACAGTCAAAAAAGTTTATAAATGTATTTAACCCATAGTATATAAAATATTAAGAATTTTTTGAAATATATTTTTTAGAAACATGGATGTGGATGATAAAGAGGTCCAAGTAGATAATTATGTATAAACAACCTCAGATAATAAAGTGATTTTGAAATAAACCCTTATCTTGTATTTTTACCTGGTTGAGGGTAATTTAAACTCCTGTATAATATTTATATAATTGTTATTTAATTATAAATAATTAATATACATAAATATGATAACATATATTATTTTCTAATATTTCTTTGTTAAAAATATTTTAGTATTATTGTCATTTCGGGTGTTGACTTACTCGTTTTATTTAATATGTTTTGTTACATAAGATGTGTTTGTTAGGGATAGGTTGTATAATATTCATATCCAAAATTATGTCAAGTCCTTAAAAATTATTTTTAATCATCAAATTAAAATTAATCTTGAATGGATATGATGGGGAATGAATCTCATAACATTCATGGAGATGGTATTCCGTACATACGCACGAGCGAAAATATCATTCTTTTGATGTTAAAAAAAATATTTAATTGGATGGTATATCTTATATACAGAATGATTATCATGTTATATTTATTATTTAAATTAATTACACATCATTATTATGCTCATCCAAATAATAATGTATTGAATAACAATTACACCACAACGTGGAGACGAATAGTCGTACGTACGCACGTATGGTGACAAGTCATTCAAATTATGGATAGAATAATGAATATGGTTGTACCATATTTATAATAACTTAACAGTATATAGAAGATACTGGAGTTATTGTTTTAGAATGGTAACAAAAAGTAATGAATATGTGGAAAAAAGAAAAGAACTTGAAAGAGGTGATGAAATATGTACCTCTTAATCGGGTTCTTCCTTTTGATTTGATCAATAGGGTTCTTTAAGATGGATTTATAACAAAAGTATGGACTCTAGAATGAAGTGATGGAAGTTGAGAGGATATTTGGATAGAGTTTGGCCGATCCAAATGGATTTGAAGGTGTGAATTATAGAGAAGGGGTAGTGACCTTTTATAAGAGGAGTGAGAGGCACCTTAGGGAAAGATAGAAATATTATTTTATGATAAAAATATTTTCGGTTTATAATGGCTCCAAAGTATATTATTTAAATTATAAGGAGGGGAAGGGTCGAAAAACACTCAACCAAAAGGTTTTAGACTTGTTTGGGTCACTATATTAACCTTATCTTGTATATTTAACTCCTAGTTAAATAGTTTGACATTTACTTTGTCTCTTTGTATTTTTATATTATATGGTTAATAAACTTATGATATACTTTCAAACGAACCTCAATTGGTTCATTAATGATACACCTATAATTATATAAGTCTTTTGGTTGAACCATAGATATTTATGAATAGAATATCAATTAATAATATAATATTTTTTTAAAACTCTTTTATGTCAATTTTGACACTATTTGGTATTTTGTTTTTGATAAATTCATAACAGAATAATTACTTCGAAAAATATTCATGTAACCAACTATAACTTTTCATATTAACCTAGAAAATTAGTGGAAGTCATAAAAAGTCTCAAATTACATTTATTTGGGTATTTATAATATCAATTATTTTAATATTTCATTAATAAGGTAATTACTGTATCACCATTGATTCATAAAAAAATTAAATTATCTAATGTTTATAAATTATAAATAAAATACAATTATGTAGGAAATATTTTTATATTTCTAATTAATATTTATAATCAAATTTATCTTATGTTAAACCCTATATTAAAAATTTTTTAGTTATTAAACATTGATTTTTACCCTTTTAGATCTTCTTTAAATAAATAATAATAAATTTCCTAATCTAATCCAAGTGGGCCAAAGAGGTTAATATTTTATTACTAAGGTTTTTTCCAGTCTAATTATACTTATTCAATAGAATTAGGACACGTGTTAGGGTAATAATAATATCATTTTTACCCTTAATTACCCTATTTTCTTTTAACCGTGGTAAATAAAATTAAATTTTACTATTCACGAAAAAATATTTTCATCTTATTGAACCACATTTTACTAACTGATATCAGCTGTGTCTCTTAGATATTTGAAATTCAACTCTCAGAAGCGGTAAAAATATGTTTTATGCAAATTTGAAAATGCTCATAGATAGTGGGTAAAATACTATTAAAAGTTCAATAAAATTCTTATATATCTAAACGTATTATAAAGTGACTCCAATAGATTACATTGAACTTATATAGGTATTATGTATATATTTTGACCTAAAATAAATTTAAATAATATAACTATTTATTTAAATAAAAAATCATTTTTAACCAATAACTTTGTGTTTTTCACTATTCATAAAAAATTGAATGTTTTCATAAAAATACCAAAAATTCACCCTAAGATAATATCTATTTTCTGATTCTAAAAATGAAGTCCATTTTTAATGATAAAATTAATAAAATTCCAAAAAGTGGTTATTAATTTTCATAACGACTAATTTGATTGGTTGTGGTGTGATAGAACTTGAAGTTGTGTACAAGACACGCTATTGTATTATTCAAAGAGAAGTGTACCATGGAAGCTTGGGGTGTTACATTCTCCAATACATTAAATAATTTTTTCCTAAAAATTTCTAGAGTATTACTGTGTAAAACACTCGGATGGTTCTTCATCATAAGTTCCTCGGGTTCCCACGTTGCCTCTTTCATCTTATGGTTTCTCCATAGAACTTTAACCAGACGATTCTTCATGTTTCTCAGCACTTGTTCTATTGTATCAAGAACCTTGAGAGGCTATTTGCAATAAAACAGATCAGGTTCTAGTTCTAATTCCTCATAGGTGTGTACATGCGTTGGGTGATGCATGTATTTTCTCAACAGTGATACGTGGAACACATCGTGAACACATAGTGAACACTGGAGAGACTTGGTGGGATGTCCAAACAATAAGCTACAACCCCAATTCGTTCTAGAATTTAGAAAGGTATAATGAACTTGTTACTCAATTTACCTTTCATACCAAAATGTATAACACCCTTCCATGAACACACCTTCAAGAAAACATGATCACCTACCTGAAATTACAAATCCTTCCTTTGGTTATCATCATAACTCTTCTGCCTACTTTGAGCTGCTTTGATATGGTTTTGGATTACCTTCACCTTTTCCATTGTTTCCTCCATAAGTTCTGGGCCTATACGTTTTCGTTCACCATCTTCGTCCCAATAGGTTGGTGTGACACATCTCTTTCCGTATAACTCTTCATATGGTGCCTGCTAAATACTTGAATGGAAGCTATTGTTATATGAAAATACTACAAGAGGTAAATATTGATTCCAAATACCTTGAATTTCTAGTGAGTAAGATCTCAACATGTCTTCTATTGTTTGAATAGTCCATTCTGATTTTCCATCAGTTTGGGGGTGGTAGGCAGTGCTCAATTGAAGTTTAGTATCTAGGGATTTTTGAAGACTTTTCCAGAATATTGAGTTAAACGTGGATCAAAATCAAAATCCATCGATAATGGTACTCCATAAAGTCATACAACTTCATTAATATATATTCTTTCCAATCGTTCAAGTGATAAATCTTATCTTATATCAAGAAAATGTGCTGACATGATAAGACGATCAACAATGACCCATATTGAATCATTCATTCTAAAAGTCTTTGGTATTACCATGACAAAGTCCATCATAATGTTATCCTATTTCCACTTAGGTATAGGAAGAGGTTTCATAACTCTTCTAGGATGTTTCCTTCTATCTTTCACTTGTTGAAAAACTATACACCATGACACAAATTCAACAATATCCTTCTTTATGTTTTCCCACAAAAAAATTTCCTTAAAATCTCTAAACACCTTATTGATACTGGGGTGTATAGGGAAATTGGTTCTATGAGCATCATCTATCAATTCCCTTTTTATATCTGGTATGTTGGGAACACATAGTCTCTTCCCAAATTTCACAATTTCATCTTCATACACAATGTCACTCAATCTCCCATCATTCACAACATTAATATTTTTTGGAAACTCTTCATCATCGGTCTGAGAACTCTTTATCCTTTCTAATATGGATGGTTTGGAAAACAATTGAAAAAGTATAGATGTTTCACCTTCCATGGTAATTCCCATATCCATATTCACTATATCCATGAAAATAGGATCCCTTTCAACTCTCATCTTTTTCAATAACACATGATCCTTTCTGCTCCAAGAATCTGCCACCTTATTTTCCTTCCCTAGGTGGTAGTGTATGGTGAAATCATAATCCTTGAGTAGTTCCAGCCATCTGCTTTGCTTCCTGTTGAGTTATTTCTATGATAAAATATACTTCAAAAACTTGTGTTCAGTATATATCTCCCATTTTTGAATATAGATATAATGTATCCATATCTTTAAAGTAATGATTACAAAAACTAACTCACGATCTTGAGTAGGATTTTTTTTCTCATGAATTTTTAACTATCATAATGCATAGTCAATAACCCTATCATTCTGTAAAAGGACACAACCATGTCCATTCATTGAAGCATCACTATAAATAAAAACCCATCATTCCTCGATGGTAGTGTCAAGATTAAAGCATTGAATAATATTCTCTTAAATTCTTCAAAACATTGTTCACACTCTTTTTTCCAAACAAATTTAACCCCTTTATTTGTGGCATTCGTTAATGGGTTAACCAATTTAGATAAATTATGGAAGAAAAATTTTTAATAACCTGTTAAACCAATAAAATTTCATACCTCGGTTATACTCGTTGGTGTTGTCCATTATTGGATTGCTCTTGTCTAAGAAGGATAAATAATGATTCTATCCTTAGAGACAATATGGCCAAGAATACAAATATCATGACGCCCGATTTGACAGTTGCTAAACTTCCCATATAATTCGTGTATTCTTAGAGTCCTCAGGATAATGCGCAAGTTATTTTCAGGATCATCATATCTTTTGGAGTATACCAGGATATTATCAATAAATTCCACTACAAAATAATCGATATATTCTTTGAAAACTCTATTCATTAGATCCATGAAGACAGAGGGTGCATTAGTCATCCCAGAAGGCATTACTGTAAACTCATAACACCCAAACCTAGTTTGAAATGTTGTTTTTGGAATTTATTCCATCTTCACGCACAACTGATGTTATCCAGATTGAAGGTAAATCTTTGAAAAGTATTGAGCTCCATGCAGTTGGTCGAATAAATCATCAAATTGTGGTCGGGGATACTTCTTCTTTATTGTTATAGCATTGATCTCCCTGTAGTCAATGAACAACCTCATAGATCCATCTTTCTTCTTAAGAAAAGGACAGGGGCTCCCCATAGAGAAACACTTGGGTGAATAAATCCCTTATTACTCAATTCTTCTAGTTGATTATTTACTTCCACAAATTCCACAGTGGACATTCTATAAGGTGTCTTCGATGTGGGCCTTGATCCATGAATTAAATCAATGGAAAACATAATTTCTCATTCTGGAGGATATCTAGGTAAATATTCATGAAACACATCAAGATATTATTTCACAATAGGTAAATACGCTCTTTGAACATTCCATTCCTCACCCATAGTTATTTCATTCTCTTCCTCCCTAATAATTAAATATAGTTGATCTACTGGGGGTGGATCTAGATAATAATTAGGCGGTGATGTTTCTGCTCTAATTATAAGGAACTCTTTATCATTATCAAAAACTGTAACCTCCTTCTTCTCTCAATAAATTTTCGCATCATGGTCTGAAAGTTGATCCATTCTGAGGATTTTATCAAATTCAATCATGGGTATGATGATGAGATCAGCTTATAATGAACATTTATATGCTCTAATGGGAATTGATTCACAATACATTGTTGCGATGATACTTCCCTTAGGAGTTTTGACAGGAAAATCCCTTGTTAAATCAAATTGGAAATATCTAATTTTCTCAGAAAACTGGGAAGATATGAAATAATGTGATGATCCAAAATCAAATAAAACATTAGCTAAACTTGAGGAAACCATTAAATTACCAGCCACCATGTATTTCGGAGCTTCATCCTCTGTAGTAGTTATAGAAATATCATGGACATGATCCCTTGTCCTTTTCTACGGTATGTTCCCATGGCGCTTAGGACATTCATTCACATAATACCCCCTCTCTCTACAATTTTAGCATTCAACATCGACAGCCTCTTTCTTCCCCTTACAATCACGAGCTTGGTGGCCTTTTTCACCACACTTGTAGCAGACTCCATTTCCATTCATGCATGTACCAGAGTGTTTCTTCCCACATTTACAGTAGGTGGGATAGTCAACTTTTCCCTTTTTTTTCTTATTTCAATTTCTACTGTTATCAGCAGATCACTTCTTCTATTTCTTTGCTTTAAATTTGTATGATATAGAGAATTCATTTTCTGTCTTGATAACACATGAGAAAATATCTTCGTATGATGAGAAGGATTGTGAGAATAATGCTTGATGGGGAAATTGTTTTAACCCATCAAATAAATGATCAATATTACTTATTGGGTTACGTGTATAATTTTCAACATGCCTTTCTCACCATGTAATGTTAGAATCATACTTTCCAACATTCTCATCCTCCTTTTTCCTCAGACTCAGAAAGTGCCTTTCAATATCTTCTCGATGGTAATGAGGAATATATTTTTCTAATAAAATATCTTTAAACTCCATCCAGTTCATATTTGATACTTTTTTTTCTTCCTTCGTGTTTTGAATCAGTGACCACTATTGATCAGCATCTCCAGTGAGGCGGTAAACTTCCATGAATTTTTTTCCCTTTCGCTACTCCCCAGGGCGTGGAATATTTTCTCTAAGGAATTTATCCATTTCTTAGATACTAGTGTATTTGTACCCCCATAGAATGTTGGTGGTTGTTTCTTAATGAATCAATCTAACATTGAACCTCCATGTTACAGATCTGGGTGCTCCATACCGGTAAGGTTATTATTCATAACCTGAGTGAGTTGTCCTAGTATGGTGATAAGCTGATCAGCATCAGTTGTATCACCAGCTCCACTATAATTATCATGATTAGGAGGGAAATCCCTACATGGATTACGTGTGTTGATACAGTTTCCATTCCTTCCACTAGGTTACATTTCTAAATAATTCCATAAACTAGATTAGTTGATGAATTGAAATACATAATTTCATACTTGAAAAAAAACTTAACATAATTTGAACAGTTTATGGATATAATCCACAATCATAAAAATGTTTTCTTTGAGAAAGTATATACTCATAAACCCTTCATAATGGTTTGTATATAAAATGATAATTATCCTAAGCATATCCCAAAGGAGTGTCATAAAAAAAAGTGCAGCAAGGCCCATTGTCGTGAACCAGTTCCCATTCGAGTCTATCTCAAAGCATTGTTTTCGGGTTTTACACCTAGGTACATATGTTTCATAGCCGCCTATACCTGCTTGTATCCAGACAAGGATTTATTGCTCAGAAAACTCACAAAATCTCTACAATGCCAAAATTCTAGGATGTTCTTTTATATTAATCCTCAAAGTCTATCAAAGGGTAATGTGCTCTAATCAGAATTTATCTAAATCTAGCTTCCATGGTTTGTACTAAACTTCATCTGATATCAACTGTAACACCCTAACCTAGTTACCCAAAGTCGATGCATTATTACAAAACATTGGCATGATTACAATATATCATGTCTCAAAAGACCCGAATAGTTTTGTAGCCTTAGAAATACAAGATACATTCATAAAGTTTAAATTACATCATAAATTTAAAACTACAACAACTTTGATTCCATATAAAACACTGAGATCCCATAGAATACCCCTCCATGTCAGTCACAATACACTTTTTCGCATCCTGGGAAATATAACACATAGAAAGGGGTGAAATCATATGCTTAGTAAGGATAAAAATATAGTGGAAACATTCATAAATAAGCATAAACATTTAGGAAAATGTATAACTAAAACAAAAGCCTTCTAAACATTAGCTTCATCATAATATGGAAAAAATAAAATGAAATAATGTCATTTACTTATTCACATTCATATTATACGAGTCAAATAATCACATGAAATATCAATAACCACTTTCATAATGATGGAATGCATAATTTCAGACTTTCATAACCACATAGTCAATGCCCTGTACCAAGAGAACAAATAAGATTTCGTCATGGCCTTATGTCAAGACACTAGTCTGTATCATGATACATACAGATGCATCGAGGAGTTATAGCAGGCTCCACCAGTCACTTACTAAGTCCAATGCATTCCTCATATGAACAGGTTTAAACATAACAAAAACATTCGTATTAAAACTAGCATATAAAATGTCAATACTTTCTCCGTAAACCATGAATGGTATAAAAATAACACATCCACAGTCAGAAATATCACAAAACCTTCAATACAATATAGATGTTTTGTATCATAATAAATAAACTTAAAATAAGATTAAAATCCATGAAAGGATGTTGACATAGATGAAATCAAAACTATTTGAGAGAAATATCTTTTTCTGAAATCATTTAAAAGTCACATAATTAAAAAAGAAACATTTATATTTAAAATATTCTTATAATCTTTTATGGGAAGCTTAGACGATTTTATAATGGCAGAAAATAGCCGCACCCGCCTGATAAGTTAAAAAAAGACATTCTTACATTAATTTTTCCGAAAATGTTAAAAAGGACCTTATTTAGAAAACGATGGATAGATTCCTTTATAAATATCTTATAAAAGTCAAACAAGGGTATACATGAATTTAACTAATAGTCTATAAAATATTAACAATGTTTTGAAATACAATTTTAAGAAACATGGATGTGGATGATAATGTGGTCCCAGTAGATAATTACATATAAACAACCTCAGATAATGAAGAGATTGTAAAATAAACCCTTACCTTGTACTTTTCCATGGTTAAGGGTAGGTTAACCACCTATATAATATTTAAATAATTGTTATTAAATTATACAAGAGTCATATATGATCTTCAAATATTGTGTTGTTAATAATATTTTAGTATTATCGTCATTCCGGGTGTTCACTTACTCCTTTTTTTATATGTTTTATTACAAAATCCATGTTTGTTATGGAGAAGTTGTATATTATTCATATCCAGAATAATATCTAGTCCTTAAACATTATTTTTAATTATCAAATGAAAATTAGTCTTGAATGGATACGATGGGGAATGAATCTCATTGCGTTCGTGGAGACAGTAATCCGTACGTACGCACGAGCGAAAATATCATTCTTTTGATATTAAAATAATATATAATTGGATGGTATATCATATATAAAAAATTATTTACATGTTATATTTATTATTTACATTAATTACACATCATATTTATACCCACCAAATAATAATGTATTGAATAACAATTACACCACAGCGTGGAGACGGTAAGACGTATGTACGCACGTATTGTAAAATGTCATTCAAATGATGAAGAGAATAATGAATATGGTTGTAAATTATTTATAATAACATCATAGTATATAGAAGATACTGGATTTATTATTTTAGAATAGAAACAATAAGGAAACATGAAGTGGAAGAATAAAAGATCTTGAAAGAGGTGATAAAATATTTACCTCTTCTTCGGGTTCGTCCTTTTGATTTGATCAAAAGGGCTCCATATGATTGAATTATGACTAAACTAAGGCCTATATGATTAATTTAGGAAAGTTTAGAGGATATTTGGTCATATTTTGGCTGATCCAATTGGCTTTGAAGGACTGAATTATAGAGAAGGGGGAGTGCCCTTTCATAAGAGGAGTGAGGGGCACCATAGGAAAAGCTAGAAATATTATTTTATAATAAAATTATATTCGGTTTATAGTGGCTCTAAAGTAGATTACATAAATGATAAGGTGGGTATGGGTCGAAGACAACTCAACCAATAGGTTTTATACAGGTTTGGGTCACTATATTAACCATATCTTTTAGACTTAACTTTTAGTTAAATAGTTTGATATTTACCACGTCTCTCTGTATTTTTATATTATAGGGTTAATAAAAATACTATATAATTCAAATAGAACCTCAAGTGGTTCATTAATGATACAGATATAATAATTAAAATGTTTTTTCTAAACCATAGATTTTTGGGAATTGAATATCAATTAATAATATAATATTTGTTTTAAAAACTCTTTCATGTCAATTTTGATACTATTTGGTCTTTTGTTTTTGCGCAATTCATAAAAGTATAATTACTTCAATTTTTTTTAAACAATACTAACATGTCATGTTAACCAATAAAATTAGTTTAATTCATAAAAAGTCTCAAATTACATTTATTTTGATATTTATAGTATCAATTATTTCAATATTTCATTAATAAGGTAATTACAACATCACCATTGTGTCATAAATAAATTAACTTATATAATGTCTAAAAATTATAAATAAATACAATTATGTAGGAAATATTTTTATCTTTCTAATGAATATTTATAATCGAATGTATATTATTAATAACTCTATATTAAAAATGTTTTAGTTATTAACCATTGATTTTAACTCTTTTAACTCTTATTTAAATAAAATAATATTAAATGTCGTAATCTAATCCAAGTGGACCAAATAGGTTCATATTTTATTTCTATGGTTTTTTTGATCGAATTATAATTATCCAATACAATTAGTACATGCGTTAGGTAAGAATAATATAATGTTTTACCCTGAATTACCCTATTTACTTTTAATCGTAGTAAATAAAAGTAAAAAGTTACTATTCACCAAAAATTATTTTCATCTTATTGAACAACATTTTACTTACTGATATCAACTGTGTCTCTTGGGTTTTTGAAATTCGGCTCAAAAAAGTGGTTAAATTATGTTTTATGCAAATTTACATAAGCTTCTAAGAGGTGGGTAAAAGACAGTAAAAAGTTCAATAAAATTTTTATATATGTAAACTTATAATAATGTGACTCCAATTAATTACATTGAACATATATAGGTATTATGTATCTATTTTGACCTAAAATAAATTTAAAGAAAAATAACTACTTATTAAAATAAAAATTCAATTATAACCAATAACTCAGTGTTTCTCACTATTCATCAAAAATTGAAAGTTTTCTGAAAAATACCAAAAATTCCCCCGAAGATGATTTCAATATTCTGAATCCAAAAATGAAGTCCAATTTGAAAGATAAAATTTATAAAATTTTAAAATGTGGGTATTAATATTCATAACGGCTAATTTGATTGGTTGCGGTGTGTTAGAACTCAAAGTTGCGTACAACACATGCTACTGTATTATTCAAAGAGAAGAGTAACATGAAAGCTTGGGGTGTTACACATTCAATCCATTGGATCGAGTTCATAAACTTCATATTGAGCACAATTCTGATAAAATAATCCTGTGTGGTGACTGTGGAAAAATTTTTGTGAGGTAAATCATCAAGTGGCAGGTTTACTTATGAAAACATAAATAATGTTGATAAATGGGAATGAAAATATTAAATAGGATTATATATGAGGCATGATTAGAATATATTTGGAATTTTAAAATTCATTGTTCATTTTAAATTCCTATTCTACGGCTATTGTATTTATAAGTTTAAATAGGTGAATGCTTCCCTTTTTAGAGTACTGATTCTATTAATTTGATGTTGAAATTTTGCATGAGGGAAAGAAAATTACTAATTGTGGGAGAGATTGATGTTCCTGATTTGTGTATAGATTTTCATACATTTTCTAGAGTATTTAAACATTTTGTCAGAAGATATATGTTATTTTAGAGACAAAATTCTTTAATTCAGTGATCATGATGATTTTCAGGTGTATTCCAAGCAAATTAAAAAATCAAGAAGGATCATATCAAAAGTTCAAAAATAAATGGTGTGTAATTTATAAATACACACCATGTACCATTTTCCCATCACTAATATACCATACCAAGTAAATTCCCATGTATTTGACCTAGATACACATACAGTTTACAATCTATTTACATGCCACGCTACCCATTCCAGAAGAGTTTGGTGGATGAAGCTGATACTATACACCATGTGGGGTGGCACTACATGTCATGTACCCTAACCAATCGACCGCTAAGGCCTTCAAATTCGAGCTTGTTGTGGTAGATATAACACCCCAATCTTCCACGGTATTCATCTTCTTAATAATTAAATAGCATGCAATGTACGCAACACCGAGTTCAAGCACCCCACGACATATCAAACTAGATGTTTAAAAAATAAGATAGGAATAGTATTAACCAAATTATTAATTTTATATCCCATAAATTTAACATTAATATTTTTGGTTTCTTATACATAACATAAAGAGAAATTCAACTTCTTAGATAAAAGTAGTATTTTTTGAAAATGCAATTTTCCAGCTTTTAAGGGAGAACCCTTTTTAAATATAATATTTCACACATTTATATATTAAATTTGATGAAATTAAATTATAATCTATAAGAGGTTTATAAAAATTTAGTTTGGATAATTTTTTTAAACTTTTCTGAAAACATTAATTTTTTAATGAATAGTGAAAAATATTGCATTTTAACTCAAATCTTCCTTTTAATCTAAATTATTTATATAGTTATATTATTATTTTTAAATCTTATTAATGTATAATTGGATTATATTTTTATAAATTAATACAATTTTGGTCATTGGATGTAATTTAACTTTTAAATTGGTCATAACCACATGTCAATCTTTTGATAATTTTTACATCTTAAAAACACGCATTTTGGTTTGCCAATATAAATTATTTTTAAATTAATTACCAAAACTTCTATGTTTTCAATTTGTAAAAATGGATTAAACATTCTGAATTAGTGTGTCCAAATTTTTTAAATAGGTATATTTTATTTTCAGACATTATGAATAGTAACTTTAATAAACTTTTTATTTACCATAGTTAAAGAATAAATCTGTTAAATGTGGGTAAAAATTAATATTATATAAATACTAAACAACCTTAACACTTTTCATAACCTATTTGGATGAGATATTTCCGACCATGGGTATCCTTGGATAAATTTTGGGACCCCATGGATCCACTTTTGTGTGAAAATGATATTTAATTACTCTTAATTTAAAGTTAAGGAAAATATACCCTAAACATATATCTTTTACTAAATTTTTTTTTTGGGTTATATAATTGATATATTTGACTATAAATATTCATTAAAATATATAAATATTTCATACTTCATGATAATTTATTTATAATTTTTAGACATAAAATAAATAAATTTATTTATGACACAATTATGATGCAGTTATTACCTCGTTAATGAAGGATTCCAATAAATGAATATATAAATGTTAAAATAAAATTAATTTGAATATTTTTATGCCATCCACGAATTTTATGGAATAAATTTACATATTGGGAATTATGAAATGACTTTTTGAATAAGGAATAATTTTATTATGACTTTAAAAAAAATCAATTACTAAATAGTTTCCAAATTGACAAAATTGAGTTTTTAAAACAATACTATTTTCTTAAATTATACCATATTCCAAAAAATATATGATTCAACAAATGGAAATAGATATTGATATATGTTCCATTAATGGAACTTAGTAGGTTCTCTTTTAATATTTTAATAACTATATTAACAATGTATTTATAAAAATACCATAAGACAAGATAAAAGTTAAACTATATAACTAAGAGTTAAATCTAAAATATAAGTTTAATATGTTGATATAAACATGTATAAAAACTATATTTTGAGAGTATTTCGACCCATACTGACCTTATGCTTAAAATAAGTTCATTTGGAGCTATTATAAACTGAATGTAATTTTATAATAAATTAATATTTCATGCTTTTCCTAAAGATCCCCTCACCTCTCTTATAAAAAGTTACCTCCTCTTCTCTTATGTTAACACATAAAAATCCATTTTTCTCTCCCAAAATTAACTAAAATCACTTCCTCACTACCATAAATTCAAACTAGAGCCCTTACATTGAAAAAAAATAAAACCTAATAAGCCATTTTGTTAAAATCCAAAGGAAGCACCCGAAGAAGAAGTAATTATTTTATCACCTCTTTCAAAGATCTTTTCTTCTTCAACTTCCTCTTTCTTTGTTGTCTCCATAATAAAATAATAAATACAGTACATTATACATAATATGATGTTATTATTAATATGGTTCAACCATATTTATTAATCTATCCATCCTATGAATGAAAAATTCACCATACGTGCGTACATGCGGCTTACCATCTCCACGTCATAGTGTAGTTTGTTATTGAACACTTCATTATATGGATGGGTATAATAATGAGTATAATTGATGTAAATAATAAATATATCATTTTAACGGTTCTTTATATATATTATACCTTCCAATTACATACTATTTCAGCATCAATAGAATGATATTGTCTCTCATGCATATGCACAACTTACTGTCTCCAGGAAGCTATATGATTTGTTTCCACATTCCCCATTCAAGGATGATTATAAAAATATATATAATTAATAAGTATGTAATATATGAAATAATAATGATACTTTAAATATACAAATATGTATGTATTTATATATATTTCATTCACTTTCTTCCATTCAAAATGATATGAAAATAGAAACAGTGTTCATTTGTATGTACGTCCAACCGTCTCCATGAATAGTACATTAAATTATATATATATATATATATATATCTATTATATATATTTATTTTATAAATATATATTATATATAAATAATATTATAAATTATTGAAGTAATTAAATCACAATCTTTGTAATATGATCAAGCATAACAATTCATAATGCGTATGACAAACAAAGTGATATTTCCTGAAATGTTGCATTAACATGGAATTATTTATAAATGGATAATATAAAGTCATAAAATAATCCTATATGATATAATAAATATTAATATGATTCTGATATAAGTTAATAATATTTTTAAAAACATTATACAAGAGTTTCAGATACGTATGAAGAGTATCAGACCTAATGTAAGGGTTAATTCCTCAATCTCATTATTATCCAAGAGTGTCTATGTGTAAGTATTTTCTGGACCATATTTTTCATCCATGCCCATGATTCAAAAAATGTTTTTAAAAGGAATATTTTATGATTTATGTAAGGTACTCTTTAACTAGATCATCATTTTAAATGTTTTAAATATTTATTTTTCTTAATCTCTTTAATTAATGTCCATGTTTTCAAAATGATTTTAAGGATTTATTTATATTGACAAAATTGTTTGAAAATGTATAATACATTAAAAATATTCAAAGTGGAATGGGAAAATTTTATTAAAAAATCTTTTTTAAATGACATATTTCATATATTGTGTGACTTTCAAATGATATCATGAAAAAATTATATTTTCTACAATGAGTTTTAATAATTATTTTCATATACGTAAACATACTACATTGGATATTATTCCTGATTGAGGTTGATTTATTATAATAAAATATTCAATATTGTATTGAATGTGTTATGATATGTTTGACTGGGGATGTTCTATTTTTTTTACAATTCATGGATTATGATTAAAATATTAACATTTTGTATGAAAGTTTTAATATGAATATTTATGTCAGGTTTCACCCCTTTTCATACGAGGAATGCATTAGACTTATTAAGTGTCGGGCATATCCCTCTATAGCCCTTCGATCTCACGAGACTAACTAGCGTCTTGGCATAAGGCCTTGTCCTAATATTTGTTATAGTACTTGGCACAAGGCCTTGACATAGTAGTTATTATGTCTAACATTATGCATTCCCTCATTATGAAATTAGTTATTAAATGTGATTATTAGACTAGTAGGATATCCATTTACATGTTTATATTGTAATATTTGATATATTTTTTCCATATTATGTTCATGTTTATTTGTTAAAAGGATTATTTTTTTATTATACATATTTCCTTAAAATGTTATTGCTTCTAATGAATTATTTACACTTACTAAGAAACTAAGATCACCCCTTCTTGTATTTTCTTTTTCCAAGATGCTAAGAAGTTTATTACGGTTGATATGCAGGTTTAAGATAGGGGAATAATTGTGTTCCCAAATTATTATTCATGTTGTGTTTTATGCATTAAAGTTTAATGTGAATTTTATGTATGTAAACAATTTTCCAAGAGTGATAAACTGATCAGTCCTTCGGGACATGATTTCTTATAATCAAGCCGGTGTATTAAAATAATGCACATGCTCCAAGATTCTGGGGTCATGGAATTATAGTTGGTATCAGACAAAGTTTAGAAACATCTTTGAAAATAGATTTAGAAATATAATATTAGGGATCATGACCCTATGATAGAATTTTAAGATAATTATTGAAAAGAATCCTCAAATTTTGAAATAGAGATTATTTGGGTATTACTATAAAATACTCCATTTTCTAGATACTACAAGTGGATGTAGTTTTGGTACATATGTACCTAGGGGTGAAAACTCTGACAAGGTGTTATGATATTTACACAGGGAAACCTAGTATAAGACAATGGGACTTACTGCACACCTATTTGTACACTCCTAGGGGATATTCTTGGGATAATTCATATTTTCATTACAAACCATTATGAATGATTTATGAGTAAACATTTACTCAAAAGAACCACATTTATGATTATGGATTATATATTCCTAAATATTTCCAATTATGTAATGTATTTTACTATTTTGGAATTTTGTATTATGATTCATATCCTATTATAGTGTATGTCGTTGTTTAGAAATGGCACCTAGTGGAAGAAATGAAAATCGTATCAATGCACATAATCCATTTAGGGATTTCCCTCCTTTGAAAGATATTGATAGTGGAGTTAGTGACATAACTGTTACTGAACTACTTATAACCATTTTGGGGAAACTGAATCTGGTTATGAATAATAACCTTAACCATATGGAGCCTCATGATCCAAAATGTGGAGGATCAATGTTATACCTCTTCAAGAGACAACATCCTCCAACATTGAATGGGACTACAATCCCTTTTTTAGCAGATTTGTGGATATGTTCCTTGGAGAAAATATTTATTTATTTGGATGTAATGAAAGGGAGATGGTTTTCATGGCAGTTAATCTTCTCTCAAGAGACGTGGATCAATGGTGGTCATTAATTCAAAACACAAATCATGATGAAGAAGTGGAAAATATGGAATGGGGGGAGTTTAATGTTATTTTTATAAAGAAATACATTCCTTCTGAATATGGAGCTCATATAGAAAGATATTTTTTGATCCTGAGGCAAATGGAGGATAAAAATGATGGAAATTATGAGGATAACTTCATAAGGTTATAATGGAATGCTACAAACTACAAATTTATCCTAAGAAGTAATATTGGTCGATTTTTTGATGGGATAAAACCTTTCCTTGGACAGGTATTGGTCTCACAAACATTCTCAATGTATGAAGATATTGTCTTCTCTGCTGTCGAGACAGAAAAGGAATTCTCTATGTCTTATGGCATTAAAATAAAGCAATATAAAAATATAACGGTGGAGTAATATACAAATAAATAAAACAAAAGAATGTTTTATTTTTTCTTATGTGATAATTATGCGAAGAAAGACCCTGGTACTTTCCTAAATGGAATGGGAGTTTGTTAAAAATGTAGAGAAAAATATCACTAGGATAATTATTATAAGGGAATTAAAATAGACACACAATTTTATAATTGTAAATATATGGGACATTATGCCAACAAATTTTCAATGAATCAATAAAATATAACTCTGATAAATAAAATGGATCAAGGTCAAGCTTATATTGTTACTATAGTCAAAGTAGAACAATTAATGTATTGGTGTCTTTGGATTCATTAATTATAATATAGTAATAATAATAATGTGAGATATAGAAAAATTGTAATACAATACTTTTCCTTTTCATTATTGTTTTAATATGATGAAGGTAATCATATATTCATTATGTGATAGTAAGATCAACATTATGTTGTTAGGTGAATCTGATCTAACAATTGATTTTGGAAATTTATAAGCCTTTTGACCAAGATTAGAAAAACGAATTTTGGATAACTCTAATGTTTTGAATGGATTAAGTTGGACATTGGATACTATTGTTTAAGATTATTTTTGGAATATTATAATACTATAGTTTTACAAAAAAGAAAACTTGCAAGTCGGGTGATAATGCGTCACATCGGACAAAACCGCAGGAATCAAACCCACAACCAAAGTGAGACAAGGCTTTATCACCTACCAATATCCTACATGAATTCCCTGGTTATTATATAATAGTTTTCATTATTTAAATGGTGTATGTCGGTATTTGGAACCTTATACGATTAAGATAAATCAAATATTTTTTTGTGTTATATCTTTATAAGAAAAAGATGAGTTTGTGGTAGAATTTAGTTAAATGATGGAACTCTACATGTAAATTATGTATGCTTCCTTGTGTTCATATTATATTAATAAAATTAATTATACAACACTAGTGAAAGGATTATAAAACCAAAATATTTTTCTTAGAACATTCTTTTGTGATGAATCAAATGGTCCCTTAGATCATTGTAGATTTATAGCTTTATTATTGTTAACATTCTCCTAATAATATTCTATATCACTCTCTATCATACCATGATGGTTAGTTTTCTATTACATTTCCATTTTTTCCTACATGGAACCCTAGTATGTGTTATTTCTAATAACCTTCTTAGGTATCATTCTTTATTTTAAAATAGATCTCTTGTTAATCCATTTTACGATGTAAAATTTCAAATAGGATATTTTGAAATTTGAGACCCTTAGTTTTAAATCTTGAGTATAAATTGAGAGGATGAAATTTATTAAAGGAGGGGATAATGTAACACCCCATGCTTCCACTATCTGCTTCTTTTTAATAATTCAATACCATGTGATGTACACAACACCAAGTTCAAGCACACCTTGACCTATTAAACAAACCATTTAAAATGATGTTATGAATATTATTAACCACATTTTTAATTTTCTATCCCATAAAATTTTAACATTCATCTCTTTTGTTTCTTAGAAATAATATAATGCCACATTCAATTTTTCAGATAATAGAAGTATTTTTCAAAAATTTAGTTTTTCCGCCTTTTAATGGAGAAACCATTTTAAACAAAATATTTGACACTTTTATATTAAAATTTATGAAATTTAATTCTTATTTATAATAGGGACATAAAATTTTAGTTCGTATTAATTTTTTGTACTCTTCTGATAACTTTCATTTTCTAATGAAAAGGGTAAAATACAGCATTTTAATTCAAAATTTCCTTTTAATCTAATTTATCTATATAGTTATATTTTCTTTATAATTGGTTTTAAAGTATCATTGTATAATATTTTAATCACTTAATACAATTTTGTTCATTGTATGTAATTTCATGTTTAAATTTGTTATAAGCACATATCAATCTTTTGACAGTTATTACTTCTTAAAAACCGGATTTTTTGTTTGACAATGAAAATTAATTTTTTATTAATTACTTAAAATTCTCTGTTTTCAATTCATAAAAAAGGATTCCATTTTAGGAATCAAGAATTAAATTTTTTTAATAAGAACCTTTTATTTTTAGTCATTATGAACAGTAACTTGACTAAATATTTTAATTACCATGGTTAAAGGGTAAGTTTGGGAAATAATGGTAAAAATAACATTATAATAATATTAAAATTACCTAACACATACCCTAACCCTATTTGATGATATAAGTCTGACCATGGTCATTTTTCAGTCTATTGTAGGACCCCATGGAGCTACTTTGGTGTGAAAATGACATTTAAAAACTTTTAGTATAATATTACGGAAAATATAACCTAAACATATATATTTTACTAAAACAAATTTTATATGGGGTAATATGATTGAAATCTTATATTATAAATTTTCAACAGAAATATAATAAGATTTATTACATTGTGATATTTTATTTATAATTTTATGACATAAAATAAATTTATTTATTTATGACATAATTATGATGCAGTGATTACCTCATTGATGAAATATTCAAATAAATGAATGTATAAATATTAAAATAAAATAAATTTACTATTTTTATGCCATCCAAAAAAATTATGGATTAAATTGAAAAATTATGGATTATTTAATTTATTTTTTAGAAGGAATAAATATTTTATGATTTTAACAAAAATCAATTACTATATAGTGTCAAATTTGACATAAATGAGTTTTAAAAAACATACTATTTCATTAAATGATATAATATTTCAAAATATATAAGATTAAGCCGAAAGACTTAGATAATGTTTTATATGTCATTAATCAACTACTTATGGTTTTCTTGACATTTTATAGTAAGTATATTATCCATGTATTATAAATATTCAAGAAGACATGGTAATAGTTAAACTATTTAACTAAGAGTTAAATCTAAACGATAAGGTTAATATTGTTACCTAAACTTGTCTAAAACCTATTAGTTTAGAGAATTTAGATCTATCCACACATTAGCCTTTAAATAAATCCATTTAGAGCTATTAGAAACCGAATATAATTTTATAATAAATTAGTATTTCAAGATTTTCATAAAGTGCCCCCACCTCTATTATAAAAGGGTACATTCCTTTATCTTAAATTCACACATCGAAAGACATTTGGCTCAGAAAAAACCAAATATAATATCCTCACAAATATCCTTAGTTATTAATATATTCCTTACATTGATCAGAAGTCCATCCTATGGAGCCGTTTTGTTCAAATCATATGGAAGCACCCGGTGAAGAGGTAATTATTTTATCACCTCTTTCAATGTTGTTTCTTTCATCCACTTCCAATTTCTTTGTTATTTCTATAATCAAATAATAACTCCAGTACCTTATACATACTGAGATTTTATTATAAATATGGTAGAACCCTATCCATTATTCTGTGCATCCTACAAATAACATATTCAACATACGTGTGTACAAACGGCTTACCGTATCCACATCATGCTATAGTTTGTTCTTCAACACATCATTAATTGGATGGGTATAATAATGAGTATAATTAATGTAAATAATAAATATAACATGTTAAAAATTATTTATATATAGTATACCATCTAATTATATACTATTTCACCATCAATAGTAAGATATTTTTGCTCGTGCATACGTACGGCTTACCGTCTCCACGACACTATGTGATTCGTTTCCATGTTCACCATTGAAGGATGACTATAAAAATATAAATAATTAATAAGTGTGTAATATATGAAATAATAATTCTACTAGAAATATATATATATATATATATAATTATTTACATATATTTCTCCACTTACTTCCATTCAATACGATATGAAATCAGAAATATCATTCATGTGTACGTACGACCTACCGTCTCCATGAACTATGCATTAAATTTTATATATCTATCTATTAAATATATTAATATTATGAATTTACCTGATTTATAAATATATAACACATTCTGAAAGTAATTAAATCGTGATCTAAGTAATTTGATCAAGAATATAATGTCTAAACACATACGATAAATAAAGTGATATTACCATAATGTTGCATTAACTTGGAATTATTAATAAATGGGTAATATAAAGTCATAGAATAATACAATATGATATCATAAATAATATTATGACTCGTATATAAGTTAATAACATGTTTAAAAACATTATACAGGTGTTTCAGAGACATATGAAGAGTATCAGACCTAAGGTAAGGGTTAATTCCTCAATCTCATTATTATCCGGGATTGTTTATCTGTAACTATTTTTTTGAACATATTTATTATCCATGTACATGTTTCATAAAATTGTTTTCAAAATTAATCATTTATGTTTTAAGGAAGGCACTCTTTAACTATATTATCAATTTAAATGTTTAAAGGATTTATTTTCTAAATCTCTTTAATTAAAGTCCATGTTTTCAAAATGATTTTATGAATTTATTGATATAGACATGATTGTATTCAGAATTTGGTTACATTCATTTGATTCAAAGTGGTATGGGACATTTTTAATCAAAAATCTATTTGAAATAACATATTTTATAAATTGTGTGACTTTTAAATGAATTCCTGAAAAAGGGATATTTCCCTCACAGAGTCTTACTGATTATTTTCATCTATATCAACATACTTTATTGTATATTATTCTTGATTGTGGTTGATTTTTAATAATAAAATATGACATATTGGGTTGAATATGTTAGGATATGTTTGACTTTGTAAGTTCTATTTTTACACAATTCATTGTTTATGATTAATGTATTAACATTTCATATGCTAGTTTTAATAATAATGGTTAGGTTATATTTGACCCTTTTCATATGAGGAATGCATTGGACGTAGAATGTGATGGGTGGGGCCCGATATAGCCCCTCGATGCATCTGTAGGTCTCATTAGAAAAACTAGTGTCTTGGAACAAGGCCCTGACAGAATATTTTTGAACAGTCATGGCACAAGGCCATGACATATTAGTTATTATTTCTGGAATTATGCATTCCATCATTACGAAATTAGTTATTACTTGTGATTATTAGACTAGTAGAATATCCATGTTCATATTTATATGCAAACTCTTGATTTATTTTTCCATATTATTTTCATGATTATAGTTTAAAATGCTGATGTTTTTATTATAAATCTTTCCTTAAATGTTTACATATTCTGCTGAATTATTTACCATTATTGAGTATTTGAGCTCACCCATTTTAATTTATTATTTTACCAGGATTACAAGAAGTGTATAATGATAGAAATGTATGGTTAATCTTAGGGAATAATGGTGTTTTAAAAAGATAATTTATGTTTTTTATGTTAGAAATTGTAATGTGATGTTCATGCAAGTAATCTATTTTCCAAGATTCCTAAAATGATCGGTCCTTCAGGACATGATTCCTTGTAATCATGCCAATGTATTAAAATAATGCATCAGATATGGGATTCTGGGGTTGGGGCATTACAGTAGATCACCTACCGAATGTGAAAGAGGAGACAAGTAATGTAATGACCCAGAAAATCTATGTAGTTATATTAATTAGATGGAATTATTTTAAGAATGTGAAATTTCACAGCATGTTATTCCAAGGTCTGGAGAGCCCAGAATAGAATTTTGAACTTTTTTAACGTAAGTTCAATAAATGTGCGAGTAGGATTTTATATCTTTTGAACCATTTCCATGATTGAAAATTCAAGTGTACTGTTGAACTCCCAGTGATGGGATTCCCTTAGAGGTCGCATAACTTTGACAGGAAAATGTTGGAAGGAAATGTTAAATTTTGGACTTTTGGAAAAAAAATAGTAATAAAATAACTATAAGTTATTTTATTTTTTCCTTCCATTAGTTAAGCAACGTTTTGTGGAACCGCAACATAACAGAAGGCATTAAATGATGATCAATAAATGACATGTTGCATTGATTGTGTAACCCCAATGCTCATGTGATTAATCAGTTCATTAATTAAGGTTCATTAATTAACCACATTAATGAACCTATCGTTAATATCTTTAAATCTTTATTTAATAAAACGTTTATGGAACGATTTGGAAACTACGGGGAAAGATATGAAAAAATGACGGTGACATCACCCTCCATGGATGAAATGTGATCAAATGACATCTATTGGAGGATTCGATCTATAGGGTGATGAAAGACGACGAATTTCAACGAAAGTGGAATTCCTTCCTCTGTTCGCAGCGGATTTCATTAAATCTAGGTAGGGGATTCAAATTTAGTATAAGTGATTAGGGATTTTAAATTATCATGTTCTTGTCAAATTAGGTAGAATTCGGATCAACTGACTAATAGGTTGATCAGTGATTCATAATTTACTATGGGTGGTTGTTATGGGATTCATTTTGGGGATAATCATAAACTATTTTGATGATTGATTCTTTCCCCATGTTAAAATGCTAACACATAGGGCACGTTCCAATCCAAACAAGGCTCGGACCCCCCCAACATCCATTTTTTTTGTGTGTTCTTTGAGTGATACTGAGAAACCAAGAGGAAAAATGATTCTAAGGGCTTAGAAGATAAGGTAGTGACCTGGGAGGCCCGTAGGCACCTATGGGATGAAGAACGGACCACAGGATCTCATCCGGTGGTCCGAAAAAGGTCTTGCTGGGCCACTAGGGCCCACAGTAGCAGCTAGTGGTGGCTGCAGTGGCATGTGGTGGCACCAACCGCTTGATGTTCGGAGGGGTGGTGTGCCGCAGAGGTGGAAGCGGCATCTATCCAACTACTGCAGAAGATGTGCCGTAGTTCTTGCCACGACAGGAGGCAGACCCGCATCTGCGATCCATGCCCACTATAAGTGGAACCAAACGGATTCCCCCTATGTCATTTCAGGTGGAGGGGCCACACCTAAAAATGGGTCTAGGCTAGTTCTGGGCACGACTATTCGGTCCAGACCCACGGCCCAGCGGTCATGGTCAACCTCTGTAGGGTCGGACCAAGGGAGGGTCTGACAGAATTTAGACACAGCCGACCCAGTTTTTCTTAAATCACCATAACATTCAAAAAGAGCATATAATTTATGAGTCTTCTACAGAATTCAGACCCTTAGGATGAGGCTTCCATTTTCAGATACTCCACCTATGTTTTGGTAGTATTTGGTGTGTGGATGGGTTGGATCAGACTCAAATCCAACCTATCCCTTTTTACTATTTTGCATATAACATACAGACTGGGCATTTGATTGAGGAACCACTGTCACTTTGGAACCCTTATGGTATGCCAAACCGTTGGGATGCATCTTCATGAGACATTATGGATGTTGAGGTATGACAAATATCTTGAGGAGAAGAATCTACAGAACTCATGCATGCTACGTGTGGGAATTGTGTGGCCGACTGTCAAGTGAAGAGAGACCCAATGTGGATCGGCATGAGAGTGACCCTCCATGGATCAGAAGGACTGAGACCCTATATTGATCACCAATGGTGAGACCCTCCTTAGATAAATATAAGGGAGACCCACTATGAATCACTAGATTTGTGAACCATTGTGGATCTGCAGTAGTGTGACTATCTGTGGATCAGTAGTAGCACGACCCGATGTGGACTGGTCATAGAGAGATTCATTGAGGATCTGTGGAAGAGTGGCCCTTTGTAGATCAGTAGTAGATAAACCTTTCTCAGATCAGTATCCGATCCACAAAATAGAATAAAATTATATAGATTAAGACTAATCATCTTTAGTCATGTTCTCTAAGTTATTTTCCTAGTGTGATCTATCTTTTACATTATGCATTGGTTCTGAGATCAGGAATGGTTGTTTTTCATTTTTTTAATTCTAGGAGACCTTTAGGGGTCTCGGGGTCCCTACTGGGTATTGTTATACTCATCCATACATGGGTTTTTCCCACACCATAATGTATCTTATGTAGATGATCGATACCATGACTGAGACATGGGGAGCTAGGGATAGATGGTGATTAGAGGGGATTTATATAAGTGGTGAGCGGTAGTGACAATATATGATGAGTTGTACCTACCCTTCAGGTAGGATCCTTAGATGATGAACATCAGTGCATGTTTTCCCATTTTGTTGTACTTTCTTTTCAGTTGGGACAGTATACTAATCACATTTACTTTTAGTACTTAGTTTGACTCACAGTGGTGGATTTTTGTAGTGGTTTTAATATTTCTTTTTCATTGTGTTTTACATGTACACATTTTTACCTGACTGTATGTGTACCAGTTTAGAGGTAATGCATTCTCTTTTTGGTTTTATCATTTCCAATTCTAGTCTTCTGCACCAGGCCAATGGAAGGAGGGATTAGAGTAGTCACAAAATGGAATTGGGGAAGGGTGGTGACGAAGTGGTATCAGAGGGAGTTTAGTTCTACAAGAAGAATTAAGAGTCTAGGTTTTCAATAGAGTAATTGTGTTAAGTGTCTTGAGTTAAGATATCAGTTTGGGGAGTCCTGTGTTGGTGTGATGACCGACATATCCAGATACCAAGACCCCAAATTACGATTTCTAACTCAGTTTATGAAAACATTATTTGTGTGTTTTCTGTAAATGTTTTTCTTTTGATATCATTTGAGCCAGATCACTAGGAATAACATATTGATAGTGGAACATCTTTTTTTATAGGATTCATCCACGTAGATATCCAGCCATGACTATAGTGAAATATCATGATGATGGCCCACCAAGTGATCAGGTGTCAGTGCAGGGCCCCCTTATAGTGATAACACCTTCGAGTGGTGTACCAGGAGCTCCACCACCCATAGGGAACCAGTTTCCAACATCCCCACCAATGGATAGTGCATGCCAATTGAGTGTGTTTTATGAGTTCTAGAATCTATGGCCTTCGAAGTTTCGAGGCGAGACATATCCGCAAGTAGTTGAAGACTGGTTGGAGGTTGTGGCTTGAGTTTTCTACTTGGTTGAGACACCAGAAGACTAGAGGGTGTTCTTAACTACTAATATCTTTTAGGGAAAAATAGGGAGGTGGTGGAGCCTGACACTCTAGACACACAAGAAGATGAATATTTCTTGGTTGGACATAGAGAACCTCTATAAGGCGAAGTTCATACAAGGGAATCTAAGATCTATACGTATTCAGGAGTTAAATCACTTAGAACAGGGAAGCCTGATGGTGGCACAATACTCAACAAGATTCACTGACCTCTCTCGCTACTCCAAAAACATGGTACATGTCCATTTCATCAGGGCCAAGACCTTTGAGCTGGTTCTCCGACGGGATATTAGAGGGTCGATGATATCTCTCAACATTCTGATGTAGGCTAGAGTGCTAGAGAGAGCACTATTGGTGTAGAGCTACCTAGCTAAGTAGGCACCGACTGTGAGAGCCACTACCAGTCAAAATGCAGTCGAGTCATCTGCAGTAGGCCATAGGAAGATAACATAGATCGCCTTGCAATCCAGCCCTTCTGGAGGATGACCCCATGATGTAAGGTCGGAGTTTCTGAGCTCATGAGGCAGAGGAGGGAAGTAGAGGAGCATACTGTGCTTCCCGTGCAGTGGGTAGGGTCACATGGCTCTTTACTGGCTAACCCACCATACTGATGATCAGAAAACAGTCGGAGGACCACCAAGATAGTGAAAGTGGTTTGAGCGAAGAGGTCTGTAGGGAAGTGGACGAGGATGATGAGATGTTTGTGCAGCAGGTGGTGGATGATGGTTTGAGGTACTACTATCAACATCTGTTGGTGGTCCACCCCGGCCTCTGGGAGTAGGTGGACAAGGACGAGCTCAACTTCAGGCTGTAGAGGCCCTGGACTATGGTGCTCCAAAGATGAATTGAGTTATGATCTATGTCTACTCCACCATAGATTTAGTTCTTATAGACACACGTTCTAATCAATTTTTAATTTCCATGACTCTCTTCCATAGCTCGGATATTCTGGTGGCGTTGTTGTTATGATCCTTATGAATACACACTTCTACGGGATAGGATTCAATTATTTCAAACTGGTGGCAGTCGTGTAAGCTTACTTTAGGTGGTGAAATCTTAGACTGGGATCTACTAATAGAAACTTCAAGGCCTAACGATGTTATCATGGTTATGGACTGGTAATCCATGGTCCATGCTCATATCAACTGTTTTATGTGTGAAGTGTGGTGTGTCCATGGGGATGGGAACAGGTTTTCCTTCACTGGTAAGAAGGGAACCTTTTCAGCACATGATGGACTTTCTCGAAGGAGGGTGAATCCAATCACTAATCAGTGGGATAGACATACCCTTGGTGTAGTGGATGAGAAGATTTTGTGTTATCCTGTACTGTTTGACTAATATGTTAATGTATTTCATTCGGCTATTCCGGGATTACCTCCTTGTAGAGGTGTAGACTTTCACATCGACATATACCACGGGACGACAACAATATCTACAACATCATATTGGATTCCTCCTATTGAGCATCGTGAGATGAGGGTATAGTTGCAGGACTTGCAGGTAAATGGTTTTGTAAGTCCCAGGGTATCTACTTGGGCAGCCCCGATTTTGATTTCCAAGAAGGAAGATGGGAGCTTTAGGATTTTCATAGACTATCGATGCCTGAACCAAGTGACCATAATGAAAAATTATCAGCTACCAAGGATTGATGATATATTCAGCCAGCTTAAGGGGTCATGTTGGTTTTCAAAGATAGACCTTAGATCAGGTTATCATCAGCTTCGAGTGAGGGATGAGGACATACTAAAGAAAACCTTCAGATGCCAGTATGGCCACAACGAGTTCCTATTGATGGATTTTGGCGTGACAAACACCCCAGAAAAGTTCATGGGACTCATAAATAGGATCTTTATCACTTCATGGTGGTTTTCATTGCCAATATCTTGTAATAATCTGCGTCAGAGGAGGAGCATTACACACATCTAAAGATAGTCCTTGATAAACTCCAAGAGAAACAGATTTATGAAAAGATCCCGATGTTCCAGTTGTAGATATGGGAATTCCATTTTCTAGGAAATGTTATCTCAGAGGCTAGATTTGTATTGGAACTAGAAATGATTGAGGGAGTTCTTTCATGGGATCCTGTAGGAATGTGACTGAGGCGAGGAGATTCCTGGGGTTATCTGAGTACTACTTGAGATTTGTACCTGAATTTTCAAGAGTAGAAACACCCTTTTCAACATTGAAAATTAAGGGAAAACCCATCGTATGGATGGAGATAAGCTATTAGTGTTTCTAAGAGCTATGTTAGAGACACATGAGTGCCCCCATCTTGTGGCTACCAAAAGAGGGTGTTGGGTATGTAGTGTACAACGACATATCAAGGACCAGACTGGGGTGTGTCCTGATGTAAGAGTGAGCGGTGAACGCCTAAAACTCATGATATATAAGGAAAAATGAGTATAATAACATGACCCATGACTTGTAGTCCGCAGTAGTGGTGTTTTCATTGAAGATATGGAAACACTACTTGATTGGAGAACAATTTATTATCTACTACGATAACAAGAGTATCAGTAATATCTTCTCACAAAAAGTCATGAACATGAGACAATGGAGATGGATGGAGTACCAATAGAACAATGAATTTTGGATAGTCTACACTCCTTCAAACGGAAACATAGTGGTTGATGCACCCAGTAGGAGGTTGGGTCAACATTTTCTGAGTGAGGTGACAAAGAAACTAGCTATGTCGCAGATATCCTTCATGGATGGGAATAGAGCATCATATCACCAATCTATGACAATCCCTCCCCACCTCCTTCAGCGAGTTCATGAGGCACAACTGGGGGATATTGACTACAAGGCCCAATGTGCTCAAATATTCTCAGGGCAGACTTCAGATGGATTTTTGATAGGTGGGGAGAACATCTTCCTTTTTAGAGGACATCCCATGGTACCCGTGACATTTCGGGAAGAGTTGTTAAGGGAGTTCCATAAATACATTTTGGCAGTACATCCTAGAGTAGTGAAGATGTACCAGGACATCCGATGTCAGTACCATTGGCTATGGATGAAGAATGTAGTGGAAGAATTTGTTTCACGATGCTTCACTTTTCATCAAATGAAGGTCGAAAATCAGGTTCTAGCAGGCTTATCACAACCAGTAGAGGAACCAGAATGGACGTGGGATAGATTATAAACGGAGTTTGTGACTTGGTTACCATGCTCATCCAGAGGCTTTGACTCTATCTGGGTAATCGTTGACTGAATCACCATGTTGGGCCATCTTCTACCCATCTGAGAACAGCGATAAGTATAGGGATTGAGATGCCTATATGTTTATGAGATAGTATGGCTTCACGGGGAACCATCGGCGATCGTTTCAGTCCGTGACACTCATTTTATATCCCAATTTTGGAAGCGAATACAGGAGGGATTCGAGACTCAGCTATTCTTTAGCACCACTTTTCACCCTTTGAACGATAGAGAGACCGAGCAGACTATACATACACTTGATAACATGCTTCATTCTTGTGTCCTTGATTTTTACCATTTTTGGGAGGACCACCTTCTCCTGAGATATTTCACATAAAACAATAGCAATCACTCCACCATAATCAGGCCACCATTTGAGGCCTTATACCGGAAACCATGAAAATCACCTCTATAGTGGACAATCATAGGGGATTTAGCACTATTGGGTCAATATTTGGTATGGACTACCACTATGAAGGTGTAGATCATCCATGAGCTGATGAAAATTGCATAGAGTAAGAATAATTTTTATGCTGATAGGAGATGGAGACCCTCGTAGTTCAAGGTGGAAGACAATGTCTTCCAATGGGTATCACTCCAATGAGATTTGAATAGATTTGGCCAGGGCGGAAAGCTATCTCCGAGGTTTATCAGACCATTCTAGATCCTAAGTAGAGTTGGCGAGGTGGAATATCGCCTAGATCTTCCCCAGACAGATGCACCAGGTGGATTATGTTTTCCATGTGTCTCGATAGAGGAGATACGTGCATGATGCATCACATGACATCAACTGTGGAGATCTAGACATTGAAGATGGGGTGACGTTCACAGAGTTCCTTATGGAGATAGAGGATCGATAGGAGTGGGTCCTACCGGGGTGGCCGATCCCTCTGCTGTGACTTTGGTCGCAACATTGGAACCTCCATGAGAGAACATGGGAGCAGGAGGTGCAAGTTCGTGATCATCACCCCCAATTGTTTTATAATCTTTTTTGTGTGGAATTCAAGGTCATAAATCCTTATGGTGGGTAGAATATAAAGACATGAAAATTTAGTGTAATTTTTTTTAATTATATGGAATTATTTTGAGACTGTGAAACATGACGACACATGATTCCGAGTCCCGAAATGAAATTTTGAAAAGCTTTCAAGGTATGTTCAGTAAACGTGGGATCATGATTTTCTTTCTTTGAACCAGTGTTCTGATTGAATTACTGATTACACTATTGAACTCGTAGCACTGGGATTCTCTTAGGATAAGATTAAATTTCAACGGAAAAAGTTGGACGGAGAATTTAATTTTAATATATTTTGAAAAAATAATAATAAAACAAAAAAAGGTTATTTTATTATTTTCTTCCACCATTTAACCATTCTTTGAAAGAACCACAACATAACAGAAGGCATTAAATGAAGATTAATAAATGACATGTGACATGGATTATGTAACAACATTGATTGTGTGATTAATTGGTTCATTAATTAAATTACATTAATAAACCACATTAATAAACCTATTGTTAAGATCATTAACTCTTTATTTAATCCATTGAATGATTGAATGATTTGGAAACTGTAGGGAATACTCTGACGAAACACTGATGACGTCACCCTCAAATGAAGAACGGTGATCGAACGACGTTTGTTGGATGATTTGATCTGAACGGTGAAGAACAAAGATGAACGTCAACGAACGTGGAATTAATTTCTTTGTCCATAAAATATTCCATTGAATCTAGGTAGGGGATTTAATTTAATCTAAGTGAATAGTGATTTTATCTTATCTCGTTATTTGAAAATTATGTAGAATGCAGATCAACTGACTAATGGGTTGATCCGCGATTCGTACTTTATGGTGGGTGGTTATTACAAAAATCATTTAGGGTATAATATTAAACTATTTGAATAATTATTCTATCAACATGATAAAGAACTAATGTAGAGGTTGTGGGCAAATTCGAACAAGGCCAAGACCCCCCACCATTCATTTTTTGTGAATTCTTTGTGCATGACCAGGAAACGTAGAGACAAGATGAATCTAATGGAATCACATAGAAGGAATAAACCTGGGGGGCTTGTTGGTGTATACAAGACAAATAAAGGACCACCAGAGAACTTCCGGTGGTCCGGAGAAGATCTAGATAGATGACTGGTGGCAGCGCTGAATGGTTGTGGTGCCAGCCGCATGCTGGTCGGAGGGGCGGTGCACTGCGGAGGTGGCGACGACAGTAGTCCGGATACATCAAAGGAGGTTTCATCTCTCTAGCTGCGGGGGTAGGCGAAGCCATATTTGTGGTTCACACTGCATGACCTATACACGGGGATGGGTAAGTTGAGGTGGCTCCAACTAGCACCGCATATTGGGGAACCAAATAGATCCCTCCATATGTTCGTTCGTGTGGAGCTGTTGCTACCAGCTAGGTGGGTGGGGCTTGACCGGCAACCCAACAGGCCGAGCCGTATCCCAGAAATCCAGTCTAGACCAGGACCATATAGTCCTGTCCGTGCCCAGATGGTCTGGTAAGACCCTGACTAGGTCATGTTAGGTTGGTCCGACCTGGTCGGACCAGATACGGACCCAACTGACCCAGCTTTGTTTAAACACCCATAACATTCAAACGAAGTGTCTGATTGATAAGACGTATACGACATTCTGATCCTTGTGAAATAATTTCCTTTTAGAAATACTCCAATGGGTTTTGGTGGATTTTGGAATATGGATGCATCAGATCATACATGAATCGAACTTGGAAAATTTAACTATTTTGTTTATAACATACAGATCGGGTGTCCGACTGATGCATTGTCTTTCACATTGGATACCTTTTTTATACTGGACCATTGGGTTACTTATTCATCAGACTTAGTGGAAATTGAGGTATGATCGATATCTTGGGGAGCATGATCTTTGGAACTCCATCATGTTATGTTTGGGAATATTGTGGCTGGCGGACAAGTGAGGAGAGACCCTATTTGAATCAGTATGAGAGAGACCATCTGTGGATAAGCAGTAGTGTGACCCTTCATAGATCAGAAACGGAATGAACCTCCATGGATCAGCATGAGGAATACCCTATATGGATCAGCAGTAGTGCAACCTTCTATAGATCAGTAGCATCCTGACCCAACGTGGACCATCCGTAGATCAACCCGTCGAGGATTAGTGGAAGAGCGACCCTTTGTGGATCGGAAGTAGAGAAACCCTTCTCAGATCAGTAGTCGAGCCACCCAATAGAATAAAATGATCAATATAATGACTAATCATCATTATTCATGTTATTTTTGTTTTATACCTGGTGTAATTTGGCTTTTACTTTATGCCTTGTGATTGAAATCATGCTTTGTGGTTTTTCCATTGTGGAATTCTAAGAGACCTTCAGGGGTCTCAGGGTTCCAAATCGGTATTTTTATACTCACCGCTTCACGGGCATCACTCGTACCTTATTGTGTCTTGTTTAGATGACAGACATCTTGACTGAGACATGGGGAGCTAGGGCTAGACGATGCTCGTAAGTGATTGATAGAAGTGGTGAGCGGCAGGGACAATAGACGTCGAGTTATACCTACCCATTGGGTAGGATACTTGGAGAACGACCTTCAGAGCACGTTTTACATTTTTATTGTACTTTATTTTCAGTTGGGGTTGTATTCTGGCCCCTTTTATTTTCAGTACATATTTTTATTCACAGTGGTGGAATTTAGTAGCAGTTGTACTTTTCCATTTCTGTTTTGTTTTAGTTGTGCGCATTTTTTCCTGTCTGTGTGTGTATAATTTTAGAGGAAATTCATTCCCTTTTGTGTTTATCCCATTCGGTGCTAGTCACATACCCCTGGCGTATGGAAGGAGGTTTTGGGGTAGTCACAGCATGGTCCCCGAGGGACAGGTCGTGACAAGTCATGATGACCTAACTACATGCAATGTACTTTATGGTACATGCCATTTATTTTTAAATAATATAAATAAAAGGAATGTCCCTCCAAATTTAGAATGACATAAGGATGGGACAGTGGTAGATGATAGGAGGGAGAGGAATAGAGAGAAATATAAAGAGGGAAGAAATAAGAGGAGGTATTGTTGCTCTAATATCCCGAAGATCTTCAATATAAATTTGTTGCGATGTTTATTTCATGTATTAAGACTCGATTAGTAATTAGCTACAACATTTATAGCTAAATCCCTAATGGGTTGGGTCTATATGTGATTATGGTTCATTATTAATCAACTGTCTTATTATATTTCTATTATTTATGTTTCTCTCATAATCCCTCAAAATGACTTTCAAAATATCACTGGAAACCCCGTATCAGAAAAAGAATGAAATTTTCCAGGACCTTCTGAGGAATCATGAAAAAGTACACCAATGATCATTGGGTGCACATATCATCTCAAAACAGACTACAGTTAATAAAATTTATAGGAATCAACTTTGAGAACAAGGAATATCCATCAATTGATTGAAATCATTCTCACCAGACCAAGGGGGGTTCATTATCTTAAAAACACACAGATGTGAATTACTACAAACAACACAACATGATGAAAAAATTGTTTTATCGATGACCATAAAAATCCTTCAGACTTGATGCATTCTTCTTATTTATCATCAAAATCAATTTTATGTGTTTCTTAGTCTTTAAGTAAATTCATCAATGGAATTACAGAATTTATTATTCCATCAAACCTTCTGATATTGACTCTAAATTTAGTCAATTTTCATCTAATTATTCACAAAAAAGAGATATACAATGTAGTAAATCTCATTCCATGTGGATGGACCCCATACATTCACTATAATAGTAAACAGTATTAGTACATCAATTTGGGTTTCCAAACGGTACACTTTGGAAAAAATGACACCACTACACTTGAACACTTCATTTCTATGAGAGGTCATTTCTCTCAAGATTATATTTCAAGGATATACATTATGAAATTTATAAGTCTACATGGATTTCCACATTCCACTGTATCATATTGAGATCTTAGGTTTACCTTAATGTTATCGTGAAGTATTTAGAAAGCACTTGATAAAGAATTGAGAATCATGAATTCTTGGCATCCTCTAATATAAGGTTAGTCAAACCGAATAGTTCAATCCCTATAGGATATGTTGAAAAATTTATCCCTGGGTTTCAATGTTTTTTATCAACAACATCCTCTCGTTGATTTTTCTTAGAAAAATGGTTTTCACTCAGAATTCAGAATGACCCTTATGAATCCCTCTTTGTGATGAAATATTGAGCTCCATTGTGTTGTTATAGGGTTTGAGAAAGAAGGCTATTCAGACCTGAGATTTTATAATACATGGTCGAGATGTTTAGAACCATTCAATAGTATGTCAAGGCTTCTCAATGCAGGAAAAAAATTTATAGTGATAATCGACAGTGTGATATAGAATTTTGAGTTTAGTGAAAAAGTGTCTCAATGAATTTGTCCCTGGAATAACGATATGAGATTAAGGAATAATGTGAAACTAAATCTGATGTATAACAGTCCCTTTGAGAATCATGATCGTATTAGGATGGTATCATATCGCTTGGAACATTCCTCAAATACATCTCAAGTCAATGATGTGTTCTACGTATCTCTTGTAAGGAAGTACAACCCCAACTATTCACATGTAATGAACTAAGAGATCATACCGATGGAGTAAGATCATTCTAATTTAGAACATCTAGTTGATATTATAGACCAATCAGAGAGTGTTCAATGAAACCAGACCACTCAGCTAGTAAGAATTTTTTGGAGAAAAAACTATTTAGGGGAAGTTATATGGGAACAGTAGGATAAGATAAATTTGAATTATCCTCATTATTTTTTACATTAGATATGAATTTAATGGGAGAAATCCATTTTATAGTGGATATATTTTAACACACCGACTTTTCATGGACCTTTTTTTGAATGACTAAATTTTCCTTTATGTCTTGCAATGCAATAATTCAAATATTCCATTCACATGACACTATCTCAGAATATGTTACATAAAAAATCTAATTGGAGTATTTTTAAAGGAACAACTTCTTAGATTATGTTATGCACACCACTAACTTGGAATAGGTTACACACAACACATATGTTTCTACGAAATAACATTTTATTGTTTTAATTAATTAAATGAGATTATTTTAACCTAGATGTTAAAAATAGTAATATTAATAATAATACTAATAAATACTTTTCACATATTATTTATAGTGTTTTAGCATAAATAAAACATATTCATAATGAAATATACAATTTTTTGTAAAATCATTATATGTTTTAAAATAATATATTCTTAGATAAAATACATTTTAAGTCCTTTTAGAAAAAATAATAAATTTAATTTAAGACTCTAATTGAAATTTAATTTGGTTTTATGAACTTAATTTTCGATTTCTGAACTTTGAGATTATCTTGCAGTGAATTTTTGGGATTTTTATAAGAAACATCATTTTTTGTATGAATAGTGAATTTTTTAATTAAAAAATACATTTTCATATTTTTTATTTATAAGAATAAATTTTATTTTAAATTGGATTAAATATTTAACTAGATAATTTTTTAGTAATTAATAAAATTTAGGATATTGAGATCAATTTAACATTGATCTTATGTCCAAATACTTAGCAAAATATTGATCGTTTTCACATTAAAAACATTTATTTTCGACCCAACTACAAGATTAATTTTAAATTAATATCATCCACTTATTTGATTGGAATTTGGAAAATTGGATTTTATATTTAGAATAATCATATTTTTCAATTAATAAAAATTAGATCTTACTTTTTTCAAAAAGTATTAGTGAAAGTAATTAAAATTAATTACACAGTTTTAGCTAAAAGTACTCTTAACTATAAACTAATACTTTAATTTAAGACCCAAAAGGACATTGATACATGTACAAGAGCCATTTTATAGACATACATAGACCAAATATTCCCAGGTATTGACTTCGGTATTCTATTTTATCTACATGACTTTTGAAAAACGTGTATGGAATTCCATTGTCATAATATTACAAGCGAGTCACCCCTCCCCCACATTAAAAAGGTATCACATCCTCCTATTTTCTAAAACCCCTCAAGCCCTATGGGTCACACAAAATATTCTCAAATAATCTCCAAAAATAACACCCTTACTCAAATAAGCCTACCCTTGGACAGAATGTAATCCAATTAAGCCTATTGGAACTGACCAAAAGGAGTTACCCTATTATGTGGTAGTGTCTTCTATCATGTTTTATTCATTTATTTTCATTCACCTACTTCTCAAATAATTTTTTTTAGAATGTAAAAAAAATGCAGTATCTACAATATAATTTGAATTTTTATTATATGGGTTTAAAATAAAAATATACACACCTCCTTTAATGGTTAACAAACATACTGTTTACGTTAATGGAAAACTCCAACCTCAGAAAATCATGATTGTTCATTTTTCCTTTACCGCCTCTCATGGTGGAAATTATTATGGAAAATCTATCTATATATATATATATTTAATATTTTATATTTAATGATTCTTTAATATTATATAATAATTTTAAAACATATATCATTATACATTATACTTTGGGTAAATATGATAATTATGTTTAATGAAGTGTGGACTACCGCCCCCTCATAGCGATGCGATTCATTCACATACTGCATTGAATGTATTAAAGATGAATTTAGTTAATGTATATGATAAAAATTAAATAATAATGGTACTTTAATTATAATTTCTAGATACATATATTCCATTTTCTCTCCCTATTTTAATACATCATAAAAATGGATAGAGCATTCATGCATACGTATGGCTTACCATTTCCATGAAGGGTGTATTCCATTTCATACTTCTATATTATATAGATTATTTTAATAAAATTATAACAAATATAAATGAAAACTATATAATTTTTTATATTATGTAAATCATTATATATGTTTACGGACAAAATTTATAACAAATTAAGACACATATGAAAAACAAAATGAATATTACCTGAAGATAAATATTAACATAAAATTATTAACACGAGAGTAATATAAAGTCATAATAAATAAATATGATATTATAAGTAATAATTTGGTTATGTAACAGATTTATGATAATTTTATATTCATTATATAGTATGTTTGAATGAGTATGATGAGATTCAAGACACAAGTTAAGGGAAAATTTAACTCACTTTTTATTTCCAAAAGAATCATGTCATAGACACCATTATTTTATTTGGTGTGGTGTATATACTTCCCATGAATGAATTATATTATTATTATTATTATTCAATTTATTTTTAATTAAATATCATTTCTATGATCTTTCTTTCATGAGGTTAATTTTTCAAAATTTACCAAATCGATAAGATAGATTTGTCTCAAATTTCATTCTTTGAGACTCATGCTTTTGTAAGCACCAAAATTCTATTCATGTGATTAATATCATTACATTTTACATGTTATATAGTGAATCTTATTATTTAATGAAATATTAAGATTCATGTAATTCTCTTTTCTTACATGGATTGTGTGATCACATGTTACCATATGATAATTGTTTACTAAAATAATACCATCGCAATTCAATTTTATTTAATCTTATGATTTCATTGAGAAATTTTATGATCCATATCTAAAGAAAACCAATGAGTTTCATTATCCATTATTTATTAATGATATATAAATGTATTAGTTCCATTTTTACCCTCTTTGGTACCAAATATAGTAAATAAAATAATTTAATGAAAAATCTAATTGTATCTCTCTCTTCAGTCAGAATGCTATTTTATTTCAAAAACCATGTTTTTCATAAAAAAAATATTTTTTTTAAAAATGATATTTGAATATCATTTATAATAAAAAACTAATTTAAATTGGATTTATGGTTTTTAAATCATCATTTTTATTTTTTATAAAATATCAATGAAAAACATTTTCAAAATGTGTTATGTTTTAATAAGAATTTCTATATAAGAATGGATATTTCCTTAAATAAATGCCACTAAAAATATTTCAAAATTATTTCCCATCTAATATAACAAATGATGTTGTTAATAATTTATTTTTGGGGAAATTATTCAATGTTATCATTCATATCATTTCTCTGAATGGTTTTTGATATGATGGAATGATGTTTATGAAACCTGTTTCTCGTCCCTGAGTTATAGGATTTTGAAACGCACTTCCTTTTACAAGTTATTATTTGATGAAATTATTATAAAACCAATATTATTCCACTATTTAAGATATTATTTCATGTTCCTGACACCCATTTCCTTTCATGTGGTTTGATATGACTATTTATTATTTTCTTACACATTTATTTATGATTTCATTATGAGATGGGAGAGACAAATATCTCCCACCAATGAATTTGGTAAAGATTTATATCTCATGAATTTATCATGAATGTAATGAGACAAAAACATGGTTCATTATTATATGGATATAATTTGAAATGATCACAATTATATATTCCAAGGAATGAACATGTAGTGAACATGGTTTAGTAATACAATGTTAGAACTGGTTGTGAACCCAGTTTCGTAAAGGAATTTTTTAACTAAGATTGCCTTGGTAACAATTCCTTGAATACTATGTAAATCATTATATATTCCTAAGATTTTCCATATTTCCTCATTATATTCCTATGTTATTCATTCATATATTATGTTATTTATTTCTTTAGGATTCATGTCTTATGACATAAATGATTTACACTGGGATTCATGTCTATAATAATTGATATGCATGGCATGGTATTCTTTTTTCGTGATCATATTCTCATAACCTTATACCCAGGATTATGCTGACTTATATCCCTTATTTACCCATAATGAGAATTTGAGCTCAACCATTTTCATGTTTCCTTCCCCCATGTTATGAATATATATATATATGTATATATATATATATTTTTTATGTATTTGAAATGGGTTTTAGTTTAAAAGGTACTATTATGAGATGATGTAGCTCATTTATGTACCATTGTTTACGTTTCCATTTTTTCGAAGGCAATAGACTAGTATGATCATTGGAAAATTGTATATTTAATGATTTAATTATTCTGAAAATGAAATTTAATGTTAATGTATGAAAATTGTGGGCCGCTATAGGTTTAGGTCTCATTGTCTAGTGATTAGTTTTCATTCTCTATTATCAAGATGGTTCATTAGGAACAATATCATGCTGGGGAATTTTATGGAGTTATAAACTCTCTATATTATGGGGATTACATTATTGGCACATGCTCTACATAGAGGGTATCCTGATTTTCCAAAACCATTAGATTTTAAATTTTCCTATAAAGAAATTTGTGGCGGGGGATTACTAAAATTACCAGTGGGTTGTAGAACAAGGAACCAAAAATGTGCTCTATGACATTCAGTTATGATTCTGGGGGCTAATTATTGGATGATACATCACTTGATTTGTTTCACGATACTATACTTTGCAAAAGATGAATTCTAAGAATCAGAGACCATTCTATTTGCTTCATCCACTTCAAGTTCCGACATTGATGGGAGATGAGATTTTTATGAACTTCATTTTTGGGTATCCATATAACCAAAGAAAGAGTAATTAAATATTGGTTTTTATTGATATGATAACCAAATTGGCTCACATTATTCCTATTAATTATACAACAATTATTTAGATATTGTAAATCCTTATGTGAGAGAGATTATTCATTTTCATCATGTTCTATCTATTATATTTCAGAAAGGGGTCCTTGTTTTTTCTTATCCTTTTTGGAGAGGTGTCTAGGGGGAACTAGGATCCCAGGTTCATTTCAGTATGGAATACTATCCTCAGATGGATAAGAAAATATATATTTATATATATATTCTATAGGTTATTCATTGTATATACATCATGATTTTGGTAGAGATTATGATGACCATTTGTGGAAGGATAAGTTTGACGATAAAAATAGTTAATAGACTGTGATAACGATGGAAGCTTTTCAAACTTCAATGGATATACATGAAAATATCTATTGTAATGGTGGGATATTATTGAATTTTACATATTGGGGCCACGATTAGATCAAAATAAGGCATCAAAGATTCAGTTGATACTTAAGTAGATGTTGAGGACATAGATATAGTATAAATCTTACGATGATCCTCATCGTAGACCGTTGAAATTCACAGTTAGTGGCAAGTTATTCTTGAATTATTCAAATTTTTTAGTGCATAAATGTCTTCAGATGAATGGGAATGATACTCCTCACTTTTTCAGAAATCCAGAGGCTGTTGAGTAGGTCGGGAAGGTGTACTACTAGTTATAACTTCCATGACAATTTATGTAGATACATAATGGATTCCATGTATCGTAGATTTGAATGATTTTTTATGATTTATCTCATGTTTTGAGTTGGATTAATCTTTATATTGATCCAGATTTATTAGTGATTGAGTATCCAATATTTATAGTTGATTCCGAGACTAACATACATCGTAGGAAGATGATACCCTTGGATTATGTTCTATCCAAGAACTGTTATGAGTCACCCATTTTTGTGGGGCACGTAGAACTGATTAAAGAGATGTGGAATTCCTATTTAGATATGAAAACTTCATAATATTATTTTTAGGGATATAATGACTTTCTATTTTTGATTTTGTAAGACATCATTACCATTTTTGTTAGTACATTGTAAGCATTATTTTGGTTTTAATTGTTTTTGTTTGATTATGGAAGTTATGGAAATTGGATGATACCTATAATGAAAATGATAGGCAATTTTTCATATTTTCAGTACATAAATGGTTGTTTTTTCAGCCTGGTGTGGATTTTTACTCCTTGTAAGAGTGTTACAGGACACATAATCATCCCTTGGACGATGTTGTAAAATCAATACAATGTTTGAAATGATAAATTCCATGTACATTAAACATGTTGTCAAGATATTAAAATTATTCATTTAAATAATATAATATGTTTTTTTCATTGTATATGGGGCTTGAAAATTACATGATGTGGAATTGGCTCACACTCCATGTAAAATATAGATTTTTGGTTGTATGTAGGTAGTTCATCTAAAATCATTATTTTCTTCTTTCAAGTCTCCTTTCTCTAAACATAGAGGATCTTACAATGTGGATTTTGGAGACCTCCAGTTCCTTGAGGTCATCCGTTCAGTGATTTATCATCATGTTGGTTATGGTTTATCTCCTCGGGTAAGACATCTCCCAGTCACTTATATCTCCCTCTCTTTTCCTTATGTGTTTTGATTGGTTGTCTTTGAATTGATGGATACAAACCCTATGTTCTTGAATATTTATTCCAGGTTCTGTTCAAATATATTATGTGCCTTCAGATTCAATTTGGGAGTCCCATTGTAGGAATTATTTTTCTATGAAAAAGGAAGGAGATTCCTTTTTTGTTTTTCCAATTGAATAAACATTGAATTTAATGGTGTTTGAATTTCCATTAAATGTTTATGTGAAAAAATCAATGTTTTGGGAAATGGGATTGAAATAGATAAGGTATTGGTTTTATGAAACTCCCAGCCAATTATAATGAAATTGGAGATTGGGGTATGCTTTGAAATTAATGAAAATTTTGTAATGATGTTTGAATTGATTTTGAGAAAAATTTGTTAAATTTAAATGACAAATACCTATTAATATTTTTTTTTAAATGAATGAATTGATGAAAACCCATTTTTAGGTTTTTTAATGAAATATTCATATTACAATGGAAAATTGGGAAATCATAATTTAAAAATATTTGAAATAATGGTTCCATTATTAATTGATTGTTTATGAACATAAGAGGCTTGGCAGTTAATAAGTTATTTTTTAAAATAAAACTTGAATGGTAAATCCTAAGAAACAAAATAACTATTACGACTCTAGAAAAAACATAGTTTGTTATATCTTACCCTGATGGGATATTGATGTGTCATATTTTGTGTGATCATGGGGGACCATTGGACACATATTAGTTGTGATTGGTGATATGATATGTGTAGGGATCCTATAGATATAAAATATCATACCTCAGGGGCGATAACCATAGTTCATGTTGTGTTTTTTTAATATAAATTCCAATTATTTTGAAATTATTTTACTCATTCTTAGTTATTTATATAACCTATTTTATATAAATTTTTTATTTATTTCCTATATTAAATGTTTTCCATTATTTTGAAATGAGTCATGATTTCCTTTCAATGTGATTATTTAATACTGTAAATTTTTTTATTAAAATTTAAGGCAGGATTGTTTTTATTATTTTGGGATCTTGTTATATAATGCTTTGTGCGACCCTATATAGATTTTTATCTCTCACCCAACCTCTTAATTTGGGCATCTGTAAATTTTCTACAACCAGGTTTGAGAAGAAGGAAAGTGACACATGGAGGTTATGGTTGATCTTCATTATTTTGAATTTTAGTGTTTAAAAATTTTGGATTTTATTGTAATATAAAACATTGAGTACATTGATGATGTACTATTTGAATTTTAATACACTTATTTGGTTTCAATTATAATTTCCATGAGGTGTTTTGAGATTACTAATATGTATCTTTATCTTGTAATGTTATTTTGGTGTTAATTTTGGTACCAAATTTATATAGTATCATGCCAAGTACATGTCTCCAAACTATGAGTCATGGGAACCCCATTTGGAATATGTTAGTAAAAGATTTGTTATGAATGTACCAGGGAACCAAAGATGGTTTGTGAAATACAAACTTTTTCAATTATTTAATTTTAGATTTTAAATATTTAATTCTATAAAGGAATAAAACAATGACATCCATTATTAAATTTTATTCATTAGATAAATCCAAAATACCTTAACACCTTTGTATTTTTTAGATGTGATGAATCAAATACGAGTATCCTAATTCATTAATGAAAACATATTGAAAAAAACATGAAAATGGATCAAAAACACAAATCCTGGAAAGATGAGGTGAATTAATGTATTATGACTATTGTTTCCAATAATATTATCCACTAATTACCCAAGTTTCCTTTTTTTTCTAGGGGAATTTGGTTAATGACCCTATTACTAATAAAATAATTTGTTTTCATTTTGGAATAAAAATATTAAATTCATTATAAATTAATAATTAAATCATTGATATTTAGAGAAATTAAGGAATATATACTAATATAATAGTAACCTCACCTATTGTAATATAAAAAAAAATTATATATATTTTCATTTTAAGAAATATATTCTAATATAAATGATTAGGTAATTATATGTTTTGAAAATTATAAATTAACTGTTGGTATTTTTTTGATACTGAAATGATTATTTACAATGATATGAATAATATAATGATTTAAATGAAACATATCATCATAAAATATATTCATAAATTAATATTTTGATTTCTTATGATTTTGATATAAATTTACCAACACTTAATTAATTTTTCAATGTTTATAAAATTAGTTATTGTTAAAAAATTGGTGCTTTTTTAATAAATTTTCATTTTGATTAAAAAATAAATTCTTCTTATATAATTTTTTTTTGAAATGGAGTTAATTTTTTAATTCTACGCATTGAGAATTGTTTAGAGGGGATTTTTTGGATTTCCCTGAAACAGTTGAATATTTATGAATAGTAAAATACCATAATTTACGGTATGCATACATTATATGATAAATACTCCATTCCTTGAGTCATTGCTGATTTAATAACTAAAATATCAAAAAAAAAATCAATAATATAATATATTTTTTATAATTTTCAATCTATTCATATTTTTTACCAAAATAATAAACTAATGAATTAGATAATGAAAATCACCCCTCTCATCCCCTATAAATACCTCCCCTTACCACATCTTCTCCTCACACTCAAAGCCAAGAAGCATCTTTCATTTCTACCCAATTAACTTCCCAATACTTTTCCCTATTTCCAAGACCAATGGGTCTCACTAAAAGTCCAAAACCGAGTTCTTTAAGGAGGTTCTCAACTGGAAGTATTCAAGAGGTAAAGTAATCTTTCCTTTTCATTAATTATCATTCAAATGTGATTTATTTTTATATTATTTATTCACCTCCACCTATCGATGTTCCATGAAAAATTAATTATATTATATATACATCAATTTTCTCATGTTTATATAAAATAAATCAACATACTTCTTCTCCTCTTCATATTATTATAATAACGAGAACATCGTCTATGATGTGTCAATTTACCATCATCTTGGATGATGTGTATTAATTTTCATTTACCACCTTCAAAAAAGGTCATAAAACAATTATTATGGTAAAATAATATATTATTATACTTACTATATGTTATATAATGTTTTGGAACAAATATATAAACATGATATTAAATAAAATGATATCAGTTCCTCATGGTTGTAAAAACCTCCAAAATGAATTAAATCATTTTCATTAATGATTTATATAATGAATCATACTCATATCAAAAATAAAAAAATATGGAATCATTTAAAACTGTGGAATCATATTATCACCATTTAGTTCCCCATCTACTTTTTTATTCCATTTTAACTAAAAATTTATAATTAACCAACCAAGTAATCCATGAAAGAAATGCACAAGAAACAATGAAAATAAAAAAAATTATTGATAAGTGGGTGAAATGATGTGTTAAAAAGGTCATATAATGTATTATATATATGAATATAGTTCTATAATATATTAATAACACTCTTTAAACCAATATAAAGGATCTTTGAACTTAGTGGAATTAAGACGTGCCCAAGGAATGGACTTTCCTATAAGAATCCTTTTAAAGGTATCTTTTCTGAAATTCCAAATGACTATTTTTTTGATACGACATGATTAAATTATATCATAGTAATGATTATTTATTAATATAATTCTACCTTTATATTTTTTTCATATTTATTTTTTATGTGTATGATTACATTATTATGTGTGCGGTTTTAATATTTTAAAAGTAATTTTTATGATAAAATGGTATTTTGATATCTGAATGTGTTTTTCTCATGGGTTTAAATGATTTTTCAGGGTTTCTGTTCAAAATATGTTTCTTGTAAATTGTTTATTATGGTTTTATCCGATTATATATTATGATATTATGGGTTGGTCCCCATTATAGCTCATTATTTATGGGTTGATCCTAGCTATAACTCAAGATATAATAGGTCGAGCCCCATTATAGCTTAGGATATTATGTGTGAACTCTATTATAAATCAATATTGTATTATGTAATCCTAAGATGAAATTTTTTTGAATGATCATTTAATTTGTAAGGGTAAATTTATGTGTGATATGGTAAATATTTAATAATTAAATTACATGATTTTTCAACACATGATAATGAGATTCAAGAAAAAATGGTTTTAATGGGTTCAGATGCTTTCACTAGACAAATGATTTTCTTTCATTATTCATCATTTAGAGAATTATGTGCTCATCCCATGTTTTAAAAAAATTCATAGTTTATAATTACAGGTAATATTAATAAGTAATTAAAGTTGAATGTTATGTAGATTTTTCAATGAAATCACATTTTATTTTAATTACTATTATATTATGGATGAAATGGATACTATTTTAGTACTATCCACATTGTTTGATTTTTGGTTTTTATTTATGTATTATGACCTAATTCCTAAAACAATAAACATGAACTGGTAATCATTGTGAAATAATGTAAATTCATTACTAAAACTCAATATTATATAATGTTCCAAGGAAGGGTCCTTATAGTTTGTATCATAGGATGGTTTAGATAACCTAATGTGTTTGGAAGATGTTACAATAATACCATATATTATTTTTTTAATTTGTGGTTAATTTGAAATGATATGGAATTTAAATATTATCATGTTGATTTTTATGTGATACTTCACATTAGAATTGGTTTTTTGTAGAAGAAATAGGGAATTATAAGTAGAAATGCACTAATAAAATAATATCATTTTTAATCAACCGTTTGGAATTATGTGAATTTGACCCGATCACTTTTTTATAGAATTGGATCATTTCACCTAAGAAATAAATGGTGGTGTTATCCATTATAGATAAAAATATGATCTACCATGAAATAGAATGTCTTCAATTGAGCATTTCATGGGGCAACATACCACTTCATTCAGTGGATCATCTAGCCCGGTGGTAGCTAATGGATGGATAAAATCTATAAAAAATATTTTTTTGTGTCATGAGATGTTTGAAACATCAAAATTTGACCCTTTTAATTTATTTTTTTGAAGGTGAAGATGATCAACGGTGGTCTTTAGTTATAAATACCAAAGGAAAGAAAAATATCTTCATTCCAAGGAATGGGAAACATTAATCGATATTTTCCTTTCAAAATATTTCCCAAAGGTTCATTGAAACAAAATTGAAAAATAGTTTTTGGAAATGTGGAAAAAAGATAAATATTTTGTATCTCCATTTGATGAAAACATCAAAGTATTTTCAAGTTATGTGTTGGATTTTTTTTCGGGACACTAATAACCAAATCATTTGATTTTACACAGAATAAAAATCTTGTTTAGGAAGACATTTGGCCACATGGTAATTTAAAATCAATGAGAATGTTGTTCATTGTGATGAAAAGGTTGAAATAGAGTTTTATTACACATATTATCCTCATGATGAAAAGAATAATAACCGTTAATGATGGTATGATGTGGGGAAGAATTCATGAGGAAATTCAATGGTGATAAAAAAAATTTCCCTTTTTTTGAAAAGTGTGGTAAAAAGCATTTGAGAGAATTTTTTATAAATTAATGGAAGAGATACCTATGTTGAAATTTAGGACACTTGGATCATGAGTAATGGTAAAATTATTAGTAGAATAATGAGAATGTGATGGTAATATTATTTAACACTAGAATATGGTTCATTTATATGTTGTTTTACCAATGTTAGTCCCATTTGAAGGAAATCAAAATGATTGGATATAGAAGGGTGTGGAAAAATCTATTACAACTACTTAAACAAATGTTGATCCATTAAAATATGATGTATCAATTTCATTAGTTGTTTTTATATAATATATTAATGTGTTGTATCATTCGTGTTCTACAAATTCATTCATTTTCGTGAACCATTCTATTAAATTTTAAATCCCTACTGAATAACTGATTCCAAAATATATAGTGAAAACCCCTGAAATAAATACTTAGGTAAAAATAAATTATAATAATCTTATTTTTCATTTCTGTTGAATGAAATTATCTACAATCCTTGTTGTTTACCTTTACGGGATTTATATATTATCATGCATATAGATTGGAATTCTTTTTACCTTGCAAAGATAGATTGTAGAGATTATAAAGTTAGTTTTGAGAAATAGTTTTGTTTTCATACAATAATGAACCCATACAATTGATATAATATTAGGAATAAGAGATATAGTTAAAATATAGAACTAAACGTTAACATGCACAAATTGATGAAAATAAAAGAACTGTTCAGACTAATGATGCGGCAATTCTAAATGAGTGTCATGATGTTTTCCCTAATAATATCCATGGTGTTATTCCTGATTGAGATGTTGTGTTTACTACTGACATAGTTCCATTTTCTGATCCAATTTCAAAACCCCCTTACTGAATTGATCATGTAGAAAATCTAGAATTGAAAAATCAGTTAAATGAATCCATAGACAAAGGCTTCATCTGACATAGCACTTCACCATGGGAAGCTCTTGTATATTTTTGATAAAAATATAGATAGTTTAATGATACTTTTTATTGATTACAAATCCTTTAGAACATCAATATTAATAAAAAATATCCTTTATCACATATAGATTAATTTCATGATCATCTCCATGAATCATATTATTTTTTAAAGTTTGAAGTGAGGTTGAGGTTCCATCAGTTTAAATTGTTGGAAGTATAAATTCTGAAGTCCGCATTACAGACTAGATATGGGCACCATGACATTTCAGTTATGCTATTTTGGTTAACAACTAAACCTTATATATTCATGGATATTACTAATAGTATATTCCATGAGTTTGTGAATAATTTTTTGGTTGTTTTTATTTGATGAAAATTTGGTGTATTCTAAAAGTATAGAGTTTCATGATTGAAATCAAAGGGTTGTTTTTGAAACCGTAAAAAAATGAAACTATATAGAAAATTTATAATGTGTGAATTTCTGTTAGAAAAAAATTTATTTCCTTGGCCACATTGATTCTAAATATGGAATAACAGTTTATCCTTAAAAAAGTATTTTGTGAATGAACAATACCTAAAAATGTTACTGAGATTCTTAGTTTTCCCGGCTGAGTACGTTATTAACAATGGTTTGTTGAAAAAACATCATAGTTATTTATCCCACTAACCATGTTAACACGGAAATAGGTTGATTTTATTTGGATGTATCAATGTGATGTTTTTTTAGAAACTATATACGATCTCTGTGAGTGCTCCAATTTTGTCCCAACCATCCTTAAATGGTATATTTTTCATCTATAGTGATGCATCATTGAAGGGACTTGGTTGTGTTCTGATGGATAGTGATCATGTAATTTATTATGATTCAAGGTAAACAAAATATAACGAGTTAAATTATACCACATGTGATTTGTAATTATAAGTAATGGGCTTCACTTTTTATATTTTTTAGACATCATTTATAAGGATACAAAATTAAAATATATAATGACCATAAAATTTGATGTATATATTCACTCAGAAAGAATTCAACATGAATACAAGAATATGGCTTTAACTAATAATGGATTATTATTTAACAATCAATAGACATATAAGAAAATCAAACAATGTGGTAGCTGTATTGAGACTAATACATCTTGCTACATTATCCCTGTTTCATTTTTGAATAAGACCTCATGATAAATGATTTGATGGATTTTTTGTTGGAAGTTGTCTGTATATGAAATTCTTCTAATTTTTTTAGGTTTTTGTGAAGTTATATCTTTCCGAATGAATTATGACTATGCATAAGTAATATGGTGAGTTATATAAAATGTTAGATGTAACACCCCAAGATTTCATAGTGTGTTATCTCTTAAAAATAATTAAATAACTTGCACTACACGCAACACTGAGTTCACCGACACCATGAATTACCAATAAAGCCGTTCAAAAGAGGCTATGAATATTATTAACTAAATTTTAATCTTTATATAATCCTTATAATTTTAGAATATATATTATGAGTTTCATAGACATAATGTAAGAACAAATTCATTTTCAGTATTTCACTTTTACAATCTTTTAATAGTGAACCCTTTTTATATCCAATATTTTAAACTTCTATATATTCAATTTGACTAAATAAATTTACTTTATAGAATGGGGACATCAAAAATTTACAACTAAACATTCCAAGCATCCACGAAACGCTTTCCTTTGAATAATACCGTAGAGTGTGTTGTATGCAACTTCGTGTTCTAACACACACCACAACCAATCAAAATAGCCATTATGAATAGTAATACCTACTTTTTGAAATTTTATAAATTTCATCTCTCAAAATGGACTTCATTTTTTTATTCGGAGTATCGAATTAATCCTAAGGTAATATTTTGGAACTTTTCGGATAACATTTATATTTTGATGAATAGTGAGCATTACTAAATTTTAATTAAAAACAACTTTTTTAATCGAAATAATTTATATTGATAAATTATGAATTTGAGTGGTTTTAAAGTACATTTTGAATATATTTTTACCATTTAATACAATTTTGGTCATTGTACATAATTTCACAATGAAACCAGAAATAAACAAGTATCAATCTTTTGATAGTAATTATCTCTTAAAAACACGCTATTTGTTTTGACGATGGGAATTAATTTTTAAATTAATTAATGAAACAGATATGTTTTTAATTTGGTAAAATAGACATCATTTTTTAATTCATAATATCAAATATATCTTAGGCATAATTTTTGGTATTTTTCTCGAAACTTTCATTTTTTGATGAATAGTGAATCCACTAAGTGGTAGTTAAAAAACTAAATTTTTCATAAAACAAAATTTTACCGCTTCTGTGAGTGGAATTTCAAAAATCCGAGAGACATGGTTAATATCAAAGAGTAAAATTTGGTTCAATGAGATGAAAATAATTTTTGGTGAATAGTAACTTTTTACTTTTATTTACCACGATTAAAAGTAAATAGGGTAATTAAGGGTAAAAATAATATTAGTATTACCCTAACACATTTCCTAATTCTATTGGACATGTGTATCTCGACCAATAACAACCGTAGGAAAAGAATTATTATCATTTAGGTCCACTTGGATTAGATTATGACATTTATTATTATTTAATTCAAAGAAAAGTTAAAAGAGTTAAAATCAAAGTTTGTTTACTAAAACATTTTTAATATAGGGTTATACATAAGATAAATTATATTGTAAATATTCATTAGAAATATAAAAAAATTTCCTACATAATGATATTTTATTTATATGTTTTAGATATTCAATAATATAATTAATTTATGAGACTATGATGATGCAGTAATTACCATAACAGTGAAAAATTAAAATAATTGATATTATAAATACCCATATAAATATAATTTCAGCCTTTTTATGAATTAAAATAATTTTATAGGTTAATAAAAAATGTTAGGATTGATTTAATTAATTTTTTTCGAAGTATTCATTCTGTTATGATTTTCACAAAAATCAATTTTCCAAATACTGTCAAAATTTAAATAAAAGAGTTTTTAAAACAAAAATTATATTATTAATTGATCATCAATTCCTAAAAATCTATGGTTCGGCAAAAAGACTTATATCATGATAGTTGTATCATTAATGGACCACTTGGGGGTCTCTTGAATGTATATTGTATGTTTATTAACCATATAATATAAAAATACAACGAGACATTGTAAAAATGAAACTAATTAACTAAGAGTTAATACTTAAAGATAAGGTTAATATAGTGACCCAAACCAGTATAAATTCTATTATTTGAGTGGTTTTCGACCTATACCCACCTTATCCATCAAATAATCCACTTTGGAGCCATTAGAATCCGAATATTAATTTATTATAAAATAATATTTCTATCTTTTCCAAAGGATCCCCTCACCCCTCTTATAAAAGGGCACTCCCCCTTATCATTAATCCACACCTTCAAAGCCTTTTGGTTCGGCCAACCCCTGCCCAAATACTCTCTAAACTTTCCTAAATTCATCCTAGAGGCCTTCCTTTAGTCATAAAGCCAACCTAAGGATCCCTTTTGATCAAATCAAAAGGAATAACCCGAAGAAGAGGTAATGTTTTCACCACCCTCTATCATGTTCCATTATTCTTCAACTTATTCTTTCTTTGTTATTACCATTATGAAATAATAAATCCAGTATCTTATATATAATGTGATGTTATTATAAATATGTTACAACCATATTCAGTATTATATCCATCCTTTTAATAAAATGTCACCATACGTGATTACGTACAGCTTACCGTCTCCACGTCCTGGGGTAATTGTTATTCAATAAATTATTATTTGGATGGGTATAATAATGATGTGTAACTCATTTAAAAAATAAATATAACATGATAATTATTATGTATATATGATATACCATCGAATTATATATTAATTTAATATCAAAAGAATTATTTGTCGCTCGTGCATACGTACGGACTACCGCCTCCACGAACGCGATGAGATTCATTCTCCATCGTATCCATTCAAGTATAATTATCATTTGATGATTTAAAAATAATTTTTAAGGACTTGATATTATTCTGGATATTAATAAGATACAACCTATCCATGACAACCATGTCTTACATAATAAAACATATAAAAGAAAATGATTAAGTTAACACCCGAAACAGCGATAATTCTAAGATATTATTAACAACGCAATGTTAAAAGATTATATATCATATCATATTATTGTATATGATTCTTGTATAATTTAACAACAATTATTTCACCATTATACAGGAGGTTAACCTACCCTCAACCAAGGAAAAGTACAAGGTAAGGGTTAATTTTACAATCTCTTTTTTATCTGAGGTTTTTTATACGTAATTATCTACTGGGATCTCTTTATCATTCACATCCATGATCCTTAAAAATGTATATAAAAAAAGTTTTACTATTTAGTAGACAGTGGGTTAAAGTCATTTATACCATTATGTGTTTTGAAAATAATATTTCTGTAGTTTTCCAAACAATGCACTTTTTAACCATTTCAACAAATATAAGGTAAGAATGTATTTTTTAACTTATACGGCGGGTGCCGTTATTTTCCGCCATTATAAAATCGCCGAAGCTTCCATTAAAAGCTTATAAGAATATTTTCAAAGTAAATGATTTATTTTATAATTATGTGACTTTTAAATGATTTCAAAATGAATATTTTAAGAATTTGTGAAAGGTACAATTTATCAAGATCATAATTTTAAATTTTTTAAATATTTATCTTTCTAAATATTTTTAATTAATGTCCATGTTTTTTAAAATTACTTTAAGGATTTATTTATATGGACATGAATATTTTGAAATGATATTTCTTTTCAAAAGTTTCAAAGTGATATGGTACACTTTGATTCAAAAATGTCTTTTAAATTACTTCCTTTATAAATGTGTGACTTTACAATGATTTTGAAAAAAAAAGATATATTTCTCTCAAATAGGTTTGATTTCATCTAGGTCAAAATCTTTTGATTTATTTTATGCTTATTCGAAGTTTATTTATTATGATAAAAAAAAATTTTATTGTATTGAATGTTTTGTCAATGTTTGACTGTGGATGTGTTATTTTAATACAATTCATGATTTATGGAGAAAGTATTGACATTTCGTATGCTATTTTTAATATGAATGTTTATGTTATGTTTAATCCTTTTTCATATGGGAATGCATTAGACTTAGTATGTGACGGGTGGAACCCACTATAGCTCCTTGATGCATCGTTAGGTCTCATGAGACAAACTAGTGTCTTGTCACAAGGCCTTGAAAAACTATTATTTGTAGTCTTAGAACGAGGCCTTGGATATGTTGTTATGATATTATGGCATAATGCATTCCATCATTATTAAAGTGGTTATTGATATTTCATGTGATTATCCGACTAGTATAATATCCATGTGGATAAGTAAATGACATTGTTTCATTTTATTTTTTCCATAGTATGTTGATGTTCAAGTTTAAAAGGCTTTTGTTTTAGTTATACATTAACTTAAATGCTTATTCTTACTTATTAAAATTTATGTTATATTGTTATCCTTACTAGGAATTTGAGCTCACCCCTTTTCTATGTTTTATTTTTCCCTGGATGTGAAGAAGTAATTTATGAATGACCTGCAGGGATAGTATGAGGGGATAAGAGTGTGGACTATGGAGACTATATTGTTGTACTTTTCATTTTATGATGTAATGTAAACTTTATTAATGTATCTAAATATTACAAGGCTACTAAACTAATCATTTTTTCGAGATTTGATCTTTCTTGTGATTATGCCAATGTTATGTAATAATGCACCGACTCTGGGTAACTAGGGTCGGGGCGTTACAGTTGGTATCAGAGGAAGTTTAGTACAAACATTGGAATCTAGATTTAGATAATCTATGATTAGAGAACATAGATTTAATATGGAATTTGAGGATTATTATAGAAGAACTTCCTAGAATTTTGGTATTGCAGGGATTTTGTGAGTTTTCCAAGCAATACATCCCTATATGGATACGAGTAGGTAGAGGCGGCTCTAGAACAGATGTACCTTGGGGTAGAACCCGAAAAAACCGCTTTGAGCTAGACTCGGTTGGGAACTGGTGCACGACAACGGGCCTTGCTGCACTCTTGGTTTCGAAACTCCTGGGGGATATGCTTAGGATAATTCTCATTTTCTTTACAAACAATTATGAAGGGTCAATGAGTATATACTTCCTCAAAGGAGACATTTTTATGATTATTGATTATATCCATAAACTATTTAATTTATGTTACGTGTTTTACAAGTTTGGGATTAGGTATTGTTATTCATAAACTAATCTAGTGTATATCATTGTTTAGAAATAGCGCCCAACAGAAGGAATGAGAACTCCAGCAATTGACATAATCCAAAGAGAAAGAAGGATCATATCTTTCATGGTCTTAAGCCAAAAATCTTAATAGAAATAATCTCCCATGTGTTATCATCATATGAATAAATAATATCATGTGTTGATAAGACAAGTAAAGAGTTTACTGAGTCTTATGGCTTTGAAGGGAAGCAAGAGAAGAAAATGATGGAAGAGAGAAAGATGGATAAAGGGAAGAGGGAAAAGAAGAATTTTCCCATATGTGATAATTGTGAAAAAATCACCTTAGAAAATACTTGAAGGGAATGGGAGTATGTGATAAGTGTGGAGAAAAAGGACACAAATTACGTGACTACAAGTGTAAGAAAATGGTTTCAAATGTATAATGCTTCATTTGTAAGGACTTTGGACACTACGCGAACATATGTCTCAGTCATCAGACTATTACGCATATGATTCTATTGGATAATAATCAAGTTATGATACTACCACATATGAAGAGGAATGATTATAGTTCTTATGTTGATTATGTCATTTTAGTGTTGTATCAACAATGTACTTTCTATAATAATTATGGAGTATATATGGATTGTACTGCAGTACTATTTCGTTAAGGACTTGAGATTGTGTGGAACAATGAAAAGTGAATGAATAGTGGGTTAAATTTTTGGAAAATATATGGTTGATAGAAAGATAAACCATAACATGGTTCTGATACCGAGGTAGTAATTTTGGAATAATACATGATTGATTTGAATAAATTATATTGGATATTCATGACTACCTTGAAACTGATTAATTATTTGTATATTCCATCATTGTTGGGGTTCACACCATTTATGGATTGAAGGAGTATATCTATTATTATTTAAGTAATAAGGGATCATGAATGTAATCAGTAAGGTTTTATGGTAATTCAGGATGTTGCAGTGTTTTAAAAGAATACATGATGAAGGTGATCACATGTTATTACATGGAAAGAAGGATATTCACTATGTTTAACTTCCTTATAAATTTTGGACTAAGTATTTTGGATAGTTCATGTTTTGATTATTTTGGATTGCCATAAAAGGACAACCCGGAGGTCGGGCGGCAAACCATCTCATCCGGAAAGGCCACGAGAGTTGAACCCACAACCGAACGGCGACAAGGGTGTATCACATACCACTGACCCACGTGATGTCCTGGATTGAATAATGTTGTTTTTTAATGGTTCTTCTAGATGAATTATAAATTCATTTTTTTAACCCTATACAAATAGAATATAATTTTTAAGTTCTATTATATTTTAGAGTGAAAGATGAGTTTGTGGTAGAACATAGTTAAAGGATGAGAATCTACTTGTCAAGTATATATTTTTCCTCTTCTCTTATGCAATGAAGAAATTAATTCTTATACTTTAGTAAATGGATCTTAAAACAAAAAAATGTGTTATCCTAATATCATATGTTTTACTAAGACGATGGTATTTTAATTCATAATAGATTGATGAATTTAAGGCCCTCAATTTTACAATTGTTTGTGATTGATGACCTCAATCACTAACTATAAATATTTTCATTTTTCCTCTAATTATATGTCTCTAGTTTCCACCAATGTTCTCCGAATAGATATCATAATTTGGTGGTGACCCATTCATTTCTCTTTTTCTCTTATTAAGACTAAATTTTATTAACCCATTTCCGATGTGGGTTTTCCCACAAAGATATTTTCTATTTTCAACCTTTTATTTTCGAAAAAAATTTCAAATTGTGAGGACGCAATTTATTGAAGGAGGGGAGAATATAACACCCCAATATTTCATAGTTGTTATCTCTTCAAAATAATTCAATAACTTGCACTACACGCAACAACGAGTTAAAGCGCACCATGACATACCAAAAAAGCCGTTCAAAAGAGGTTATGAATAGTATTAACTAAATTTTAAACTTTATTTAATCCTTATAATTTTAGAATCCATATTATGAGTTTCTTAGACATAATGTAAGAATAAATTTATTTTCACTATTGCACTTTTACCAACAATTAATAGTGATCCCTTTTTAAATCCAATATTTTAAACTTTTATATATTAAATTTGACAAAATAAATATAATTTTTATAATGGGGACATCATAAAATTACAATGAAACATCCCAAGATTCCACGGTACGCTTTCCTTTGAATAATATAGTAGTGTGTGTAGTACGCAACTTCGAGTTCTAACAAACACCACACCCAATCAAACTAGAAGTTATGAATAGTAATACCTACTTTTGAAAATTTTATCTCTCAAAATGGACTTTATTTTTGTATTCGGAGTATCAAATAGAGCCTAAGGTAAAATTTTGGAAATTTTCGGATAACATTTATATTTTGATGAATAGTGAAAATTACTAAATTTTAATTAGAAACAACTTTTTAATCGAAATAATTTTTATTGATAAATTATGAAATTGATTAGATTTCAAGTATATTTAGAATATATTTTTACCATTTAATACAATGTTGGTAATTGTACATAATAGCACAATTAAACCGGACATAAACAACTGTCAATCTATTGATAGTTATTATCTCTTAAAAACACGCTATTTGTTTTGACGACGGGAATTACTTTTAAAAATAATTAAAGCAACTGATATGTTTTTAATTTGGTAAAAAAGAAATCACTTTTGAATTCATAATATCAAATATTGCTTAGGCCTAATTGTTTGTATTTTTCTGGAAACTTTCATTTTTTTGATGAATAGTGAAACCACTAAGTGGTAGTTAAAAAACTGAATTTTTCATAAACCAAAATTTTAGCGCTTCTGTGAGTGGAATTTCAAAAATCCAAGAGACAAAGTTAATATCAAGGAGTAAAATTTGGTTCAAAAAGATGAAAATAATTTTTGGTGAATAGTAACTTTTTACTTTTATTTGCCACGGTTAAAAGTAAATAGGGTAATTAAGTGTAAAAATAATATTAATATTACCCTAACACATGTCCTAATTATATTGGACAAGGGTATCACGACCAAAAACAACATTAGGAATAAAATATTATCATTTAGGTCCACTTGGATTAGATTAGGACATTAATTATTAGTTAATTCAAAGAAGAGTTAAAAGAGTTAAAAACAATGTTTATTTACTAAAACATTTTTCATATAGGGTTATACATAAGATAAATTCGATTGTAAATATTCATTAGAAATATAAAAATATTTCCTACATAATTATATTTTATTTATAATTTTTAGACATTAAATAATTTAATTTATTTATGACACAATGATGATGAAGTAATTACCATAATATTGAACAATTAAAATAATTGATATTTTAAAGACCCAAATAAATATAATTTGAGGCTTTTTATGAATTGCACTAATTTTATAGGTTAATATAACATGTTAGTATTGATTTAATTATCTTTGTTCGAAGTAATCATTCTGTTATGATTTTTACAGATATCAATTTTCCAAATAGTGTCAAAATTTACATAAAAGAGCTTTTAAAACAAATATTATATTATTAATTGATATTCAATTCCTAAAAATATATGGTTCGGACAAGTGAATTATATCATGATAGGTGAATCATTAAGGGACCACTTGAGGGTCTTTTGGATGTATATAGTATGTTTATTAACCATATAATATAAAAATACAAAAAGGCATTGTAAAAGTGAAACAAATTAACTAAGAGTTAATACTTAATGATAAGGTTAATATAGTAACCCAAAACTTTATAAATTCTATTGGTTGAGTGGTTTTGAGACCTATCCCCACCGTAACCTTTAAATAATCCTATTTTTAGCCATTAGAAACCGAATATGAATTTATTATAAAATAATATTTCTAGCTTTTCCAAAGGTTCCCCTCACCCCTCTTATAAAAGGTCACTCTCCATTATCATTAATTCACACCTTCAAAACCTTTTGGTTCGGTCAACCCCTCCCAAAATACTCTCTCAACATCCCTCACTTCATCCTTGAGGCCTTCCTTTAGTCATAAATCAAACCTAAGGATACCTTTTGATCAAATCAAAAGGAATAACCCAAAGAAAAGGTAATGTTTTCACCACCTTCTTTCAAGTTCCTTTCTATCTTGAAATTCTTATTTCTTTGTTATTACCATTATAAAATAATATCTCCAGTATCATATATATACTGTGATGTTATTATAAATATGGTACAACCATATTCATTATTCTATCCATCTTTTGAATGACATGTCACCATACGTGCGTACGTACGGCATACCGTCTCCACGTCGTGGTGTAATTGTTATTCCATAAATTATTATTTGGATGGTTTTAATAATGATGTTTAATTCATGTAAATAATAAATATAACATTATAATTATTCTGTATATATGATATACCATATAATTATATATTATTTTAATATCAAAATAATGATATTGGCGCTCGTGCGTACGTACGGACTACGGTCTCCACGAACGCGATGAGATTCATTATCCATGGTATCCATTCAGGTATAATCATCATTTGATGATTTAAAAATAATGTTTAATGACTTGATATAATTCTGGATATGAATATGATACAACCTATCCATGACAACCATGGCTTACAAAACAAAACATATAATAGAAAACGAGTAAGTTAACACCCGAAACGGCGATAATTCAATGATATTATTAACAATGCAATGTTAAAATATCTTATATGATATCATATTACTGTATATTATTATTTTATAATTTAATAACAATTATTTCACCATTATACAAGAGGTTAACCTACACTCAACCAAGGAAATGTACAAGTTAAGGGTTAATTTTACAATCTCTTTATTATCTGAGGTTGTTTATACGTAATTATCTACTAGGATCTCTTTATCATCCACATCCATGTTCCTTAACAATTTATTTAATTTTTTTTACTATTTACTATACAATGGGTTAAATTCATTTATACCCTTATGTGTTTTGAATGGAATCTTTGCGTCGTTTTCCAAAGAAGGTACTTTTTATCCTTTTCGACAAATTTAAGGTAAGAATGTCCTTTTTAACATATACGGTGGGTGCAATTATTTTCTGCCGTTATAAAATCGCTGAAGCTTCCATTACAAGATCATACTAATATTTTCAAAGTAAATGTTTTATTTTATAATTATGTGACTTTTAAAGGATTTTAAAATGAATATTTTAATAATTTTTGAAAGGTACTCTTTATCAAGATCATAATTTTAAATGTTTTAAAGAGTTATCTTTCTAAATCATTTTAATTAATGACCATGTTTTTTAAAATGATTTTAAGAATTTCTTTATATGGAAATGAATGTTTTGAAATGATATTTCTTTTCAAAAGCTTCAAAGTCATATGGGACACTTTGATTCAAAAATCTCTTGTAAATTACTTCCTTTATAAATGTGTGACTTCTCAATGATTTCGGAAAAAAGAGATATTTCTCTCAAATAGTTTTGATTTCATTTATGTCAACATCCTTTGATGGATTTTAAACTTATTTGAAGTTGATCTATTATGATAAAAAAAAATTGTATTTTATTGAATTATTTGTGATATGTTTGACTGTGGATGTGTTATTTTTATACCATTCATGGTTTATGGAAAATGTATTGACATTTCGTATGCTAGTTTTAATACGAATGTTTATGTTATGTTTAATCATTTTTCATATGGGAATGCATTGGACTTAGCAAGTGACGGGTGGAGCCCGCTATAGCTCCTCGATGCATCGACATGTCCCATGAGACAAAGTAGTGTCTTGGCACAAGGCCTTGAAAAAATCTTATTTGTAGTCTTGGCACGAGGCCTTGGCTATGTGGTTATGATAGTATGGCATTATGCATTCCATCATTATGAAAGTGGTTATTGATATTTCATGTGATTATTCGATTATTAGAATATCCATGTGAATAAGTAAATGGAATTATTTCATTTTATTTTATCCATACTATGTTGAAGTTCATGTTTAAAAGGCTTTTGTTTTAGTTATACATTGCCTTAAATGTTTATTCTTACGTATGAAAATTTCCGCTATATTGTTATCCTTACTGGGAATTTGACCTCACCCCTTTTCTATGTTTTATTTTTCCTAGGATGTGAAGAAGTAATTTATGAATGACATGTAGGGATAGTATGAGGGGATAAGAGTGTGACTATGGAGACTATATTGTTGTAGTTTTCATTTTATGATGTAATTTAAACATTATTAATGTATCTAGTTATTCCAAGGCTACTAAACTAATCGATATTTCGAGATTTGATCTTTCTTGTGATCATGCCAATGTTATGTAATAATGCGCCAACTCTGGGTTACTGGGGTCTGGGAGATACATTAGAATTAGGGGAAAATGTCAATTTTAAAGAATTTAATGTTGATAATGATTTTATTTTCAGATTTGGGAAGAGATTTTATGTTCCTTTTGATTCACAGATGAAGAAGGAGTTTTTAATTGATGCTCATACTTCCCCATTATCAGTTAGTCTTGAAAAAACTATGACGTACATGTACCTTTAAGAGTATTACTTGTTTGATTGAATGAAAAAAGGTGTTATCGATTTTATAGGGAAGTGATTGAATTTTCAACAGGTTAAATCAGAGAGACATCTACCGAAGGGGATGATTTAGCCTTTTCCAATACCATATATTAAATGGGAAAATATATATGTGTACTTGATTGTGGTACTACAAAAATCTTCTTGAGGTATGATTTTTTTTTGGATTATTGTTTATCAGTTGAATAAATTTTTACATTTTCTTTCAAATCATTATACTCTTACTCTATATCATCTTTATAGACTGTACATCATTGAGATTTTTATGTTTCGTGGAGCTACTCTATCCATTACTTTTTTCCATGATTCCATGTTCACTTTTGAAAATTGAAAAAACCTTCAGTACTCATTGGGAATTGAATTTAATTTCAATAAAACCTGTCACCGTCAATTTTTAGTAAGAATGAGAAAAGAATTCAGATATTGGAATCCATTTGACATGCATGTTAAATGGATTACCAAGGATGGAGGCATAATCATTTTTCATTAGTTGAGACTTATTTTAAAAATAGTTTTCATTCATGTATACAGATGGAACCTTTTGAGGAAATATTTGGAAGGTTTTGTCAAACTCAATCATTTTGGGATGACGTTGGGGGGAGGATGTTGATGAGTATATAATTAGTTGAATATGTGGCTAAGAACGTAATAATGATTCCACATCACATGAGAATAAATCAGAGTAGGTAGAAAAGTTATGCATATAACATGAGTAAATACATTTCTTTTGAGGTAGGTGGTCATTTTTTCCTTAAAATCTCTACATGGTAATGTTTTATGTGTTTTAGTAAGAAAGGAAATATAGTTCCATGGTTCATTGGACCATATAAAATCATCGATAATGACGGAATAGTTCCCTACTGAGTAGCCCGACCTCCAAGTCTATCTTAGGTACACAATATTATTCATGGTTTTATGATGATAAAGTATGTCCCAGATTCATATCATGTTTTGAGCATAGAATTAGTTCACTTAGAAGAGAACCTTTCCCTCATGGAATGTCATGTTTTAATTTTTAATTATCGAGAGAAGGTATTCTTCATTAAATAAATTCACCACATTATGTTTTTATGGACAAACCTCATGGTTGAAAAAAAACATGGGAATCTAAAAACACTATGAGGGAATTGAATCCTCACATGTTAAATTCAAAAATAACCTTTTTAGCAAAGAATTTCTAGTATGTGTGGAGAATGTAAAGACCTAGGTACTTATAAATTAATTTTCTTCCATTATGGAATTAAATAGAAAAATTCATTATAAATTTATAATAAAATAAGTGAAATATATTGAAATTAGGGAACCTATACTAATTGAATATTTACATAACCTATGAGAGTATAAAAAATTTTATTTAATTTTCTAGATGTAATCATGATATAATTATAACATTTAATAGGTAAATAAATGTTTTGAAAATTATAAATTAACTTTTGCTATTTTGGTGAAACATAAATGTCTACTTACATTTTTATAATAAATATAATAAATTTAATGAAAATATAACATTATAAAATAGATTCAAAAAATAATTTTTTTGTACCTAATTATTATAATATAATTTTATTGTTCCTTAATTAATGTTTCAATGTGTTATAAAATCAGTTATAGATTTAAAATTAGTATTTTATGACGAAAATTTGATTTTAATGAAAAATTAAATATATCATATTTAAAAAACTATTTTCAAAAAATGGAGATTATTCTTGAATTTGACAGATCAAAAAATTGTTAGGATAAATTTTTGTGATTTTTCAAAAATAGTTCAATTTTGGTGAATTGTAAAATACGATATTCTATGGTATTTGTACATTATAAGTTCAATAAAATATTATATCAGTCATCACTAATGTGATCAAAATTATCTTAAACCCCCATAATTATATTAATATATTTAGTGGTAATTCTCAAACCATTCTTACCCTTCAACCAAAATAATAATCTAATGAAGAATATATTGAGAAAGCTACATTCTAAAGAAGAGTGAGACTCGATGACAAAGCCTTCACCCCAATCCTCTATGTCAGGATCTTGGGAGAGACGTGGAATAATTGATATTTTCTCCTAGAAAGTGGTATGAACCAGATACCTGAATCCCACCATAGAAACATATTATAGGAGAAAGATTTTCCTCATTTCTATGATCTTGCTCTGTAATCCTCTTTATCGTCACCTAGATCATTCTCTACCTAAACAATAGAACACATAGAGTTATTATGAGGACTGATAGATGGTTAGAACCAACCAAATACACCTTTGATAACAACCATCCTTGGACAGAATTAGTGGTTAGTTCCAAATCCCACAAAGATTTGATGATACAATTAGTACAATCATAAAGATATTGCATAATATGTTGCTGTTTGTCAGCTTGTGCACCATTTTATCCAATAACTAGTCCACCATCTTAATGGTCCATGTCTATTACATTAATGGTTCCACGACATCCCTCAGTAGTGGAATGGTTAATCCAAGGGGCTTGATCTTGATTTTGATCGGAGATGATTATGGGACATCTATGCAGCAGTCCATATCCCCAAAATGATCTGGCCAATTACAACTCCATGCATCGGCATTCTAGAGTCCCTCAACCGGGATGAGATCATGTGTTTCTGAAGGACTATCGTATTAATGAATTTACTCATTCTACATCGTCGGTTGTCTTATCCAAAGATCTAGGAGCATTATGACGACATTGGCCAATAGTGCTTCCATGTTGAGTTGGCAAAACTACCCGTCGCTCAGCACCATTCATTGCCTAGTTATCATCAAACTCTCAAGAAAAAATGCATCTAGAGTATTATTTAACTTTGAAAAATTAATAAGGAGGCTTCCCAACATGGCCATATCTATGTCTAGGGGCATTATTATACCCCTAAATTCTGTTACATCCTGCACCAACCTAATTTACCTGGCGATATTGAGGATATTCCTCTCGGAATGTTACAGAAAACATGGTCATTCATGAGATATAAATATAAGGGGTTTCAGAATAGTATCTAGAGAGGATGAACTACCTACTAGGGAAGCACAACACCTGGAAGATCCTGCAGGTTTCCACACTCATCAGTAGAGGAAAACGCTTCCCCTCGAAGAACCCAATGAGTCATTACCTTTGGGACAAGATCCCAATAAGGGGATGGAACACTGCGGGACAGCATAGCCCTCTAACTCATCTGGTTTAGTGGAAAGGATAGAATAGGATCTGGATAAGGTTGTGTTTCTCCAACAGCTTATAGATCTGAAGCGAATCATCAATGAGTTGCTCGCTCAATGTGTTGTGGAAAGGTTACCGGATTATGGTGACCCCTAGTATGATCCCAATCGTCTCTAATTGGGTAGTATGGGCAAGCACATATTCTCCCTTGTGAGATTCCTCCCATTGGTTTCAAAAACCCTACATACCCCAACTGGTTAGAAGCAATGGTTTATGAAAAAATACAACAATATGCATCACCTAATCCACACGACCTGTTTGAAAATTTTCCTCATGACCTGGCTCAAGTTCCACTGGCTATTCCTCAGGAAGATGCCACAGGAACCACCATCAATCCCTTAGGTCATTCCACCAGCTACTCCATGAGCTGCTGAGTCATCTTACCATATTGAAAAACCTAACATCTAACTGGTGTTTAAAAATCCTCACCAAGATGATCAAATAGATTCTCTTATTGGTCTCCTTGAAGCCCTTGAAACCCGATAGGTGGCGATCCCACCTGATGGAATACCATATCCGCCATGCGTGGATTCAATTCCATCACCCGTGAGAAGAGGGAATCCTACCAAATCATCTTTGAAGAGTATGGGGGACCTGGTGAAAATCTTGACATCATTATTTCAATGTTGGACCCATTTTGGGGAGTCGAGCATGGTAGGAGGCTGCTATACTCCAGTGCTTTCTTCGGATATTGGAAGGGCCCGTGTTTTTTGGTACAACTAGTTTCCCATCAAGTCCAAAGCTGGTTGGGAGGATTATCGTAGTTAGTTTATATAAGAGTTCATTTCCACCACCTGCTAGAGTACCATTGTCGAACTCTTTAAGTGAAAGAAATGGTTGGATGAGCGGGACATAGACTTTTTCTTGAGGTTGAAGGGCCTCACATATTCACTCAAAATGATGTTATTGCATGAGAAGATAAAAAAAATGCGTGTGAGGAATTTTAATAATTAATTAGACCATCTTATTATCACTGAGAACATTATAGGTAGGTTATTGGATTTATTTTACATAGCTCAATGCCTAGATGAAGCCTTGAATCAAGCTAAGAAGGCAAGACAATTGCTTCGTATATCTCCTGCAAGAAGAGCTGCATAACCTGATACCACTGTTGTTTCATAGGTAGAAGACACCAAATAGTTGTAATTATTAAAAGAATATCCACCCCCCACAACCTCATCGACGGACATAGCCTCAGTTTCATCCTTATTCTCATAATCGTCCACCTCATAATTGGTAGGAACTACCAGGTAATGCACCCCCACCACCTAGGAAATACAACCAGGTTTCACATCCACTCCAGGATCAGACCTTTTTTCGGGGCCAAGCTCCTAGGTTCCCTTTACCAGAACAAATAAAAAATAACTAATCATTCTATGATGCTTATGTAACTGGAAATCTCCAAAGTGATTTGGACTAGGGAATCATATGGTTTCTAGAATGCAGGATTTTGGTAGAGGTAGATCTCACTAATCGCAACAATTACCACTCCTATCACAGGTTCAAGGGACACACCCTCAAAAAAAGCTATGTGTTATAATAAATCTCTAGGACTATGTCTTTGATAATATATATTTTTGGGTTTTGGCCCCAGCATTGGTGACATGTGTGTGTGCAAGGCCTGATAGTGATAGTGAGGGTGAATGGAAGTAGGTCCCTAGTAGTGGGTCTCATATGTATGACATCTGAATGGTTCATAAGGTAGTATCTCACACCCATGGTATTATATATTCCCATTTTGATTTCCCAAAACTTCTAAAGACATCATGCTACCTCCATCAACCACTACTTCATCGTCATCTCAACCTTCATCTTCTCAGGAGAATAAGCATTGATGGTATAAGGGAAATCAAAGCCCTCTCCCAATGTCGAAGTCATCCCATACACGGCGATTTCATGCATCTAGAGATGATATTAGCCCACATAGTTTTCTTAGTAGTGGAGGATTATTCATGTGATGATCTAGAGTAGACCTCAGTAAACACCATTGAACTGGTGAACCCTTATGCAACTCCCGGTGTCGAGGAATGCCATGAAGACCCTCCTGACTTCCCCAATTGGTACCAGCATCAACGAATCTGTGGATTTGTAAGTCCAAGAATCCATCGTCCAGTACTTACAAATATTAATTGAATTTTATTGAGACTAGATAGTAGTCTCAACATAAATCTCAACATGCACATTCATCTCACCCAGTTCTATCAGATTCATTCCCACCGCTGTTTGGGCTACTCCCCCAAGAAGATCCACCACATCCATGATGTGATTAGTCGCATCCGTCCATGGAAAAACCTTAATCCTCCAGAATCCAGCTGGTTTTCATTTTTAGGGTTCAACTAGTGAGTAGTGGGATATCCCTAGAACCATCTAGAATCTGCAAGTTCGACCAAAATTTCTTATTCTACCTCCGGCTATGGGACAACCTTATATTGGAATAAGTGTGCACCACGTACGAAAATATGATTTTATTATGCACCTATCTATTATTCATGAATGTAATCTAATTCGTGAGGCTCTAAAATTTTCTGAAGATATGCATGAAGCCCATACAGAGGCTATGGGAATCCCCCTCCAGTTTTAAACAGAGGTTACCAATGTAGAGGCCTTCCATAATAAGGAATGTTGAGAATACATATTGTATGTACTAAACCTCATTCTCAAAATATGATGAAGGGTCCCCAGTTCAAGGGAATATATGCCTGTTATACATCACTCACCAACTCAGGGGTGTATAAGTCCACCACATTCTTGTTGACATTGTTTTTGGAATCAATCTCATCCCAAACTAGGAACTCCACAAACTTGGATTGTCTAAATCCAATTTGAGTCCCTCTAACCTGAATATTCTTGGTTATCATAGGATGGAGAAACCACCATATGGAATGATCATCCTAATGACAAAATTTGGTGGTCTAACCACCAGCACTGAGTTTATGGTCATCTCACATGACACTGCATATAATTCACTGGTGGGAAGACCCTGGCTCCATCTGCATGCTGTTGTTCCTTCATTGTATCACCAATGCCTCATGTACTCCATTAGTGGTCGAGTGTGCATAATCCAAGGTGATTTGTCTCCCCTTTCAATTTTTGAAGACCTCTATCTAGAAGTCTAACACTATAGAAGCATGTACAAATTGGTTCATGGTAAAGATTTGGAGCATGATACTAGTTCCACAGAGTCATGGACAGACATGGATGACACCTTCATCCTCCAAATTTCGTGGTAGGAGGCCAAGACACAAGACATGGGACATTGCTTTTTCATGTCTAGGGAAAGAGGAATGCTAATTCCTAGGTTTATGTAATTTCATATGATAAATTCATACTCATACACAAATAAACCTCTACTGATTCTAGATCAGCTTACCCCTGTAAGGTTTCGAGACGTTTTCCCCATGGAAATGGCGATATGAGATAATTGATTTCTTGAGACCCTAATATTCTTACATTACATTCACATAATTTTAATGATAGAAAACATAAAAAAATTATATATCGAGGACCCAAAGGATACGTTTCTTGGGAAAAAGAGACCATACATAACATTTATGACACAAAACATTTATTTAATTCCTTATTCTTTAGATTCTTATTAGCTCTTGACTTCTCCTCAGTACAAGTAGTCGCCTAAGGATATACATCACAAAGGGTAGTGCTAAGATTCCAATAAGTGGATAAGAGTGTGATTAAATATAGCATGGGGTGATCATAAACATTTTCATCATAAAATAATTAGAGGATTATTAACATGATAAGAATAATTAATAAAATGATTAAAAATGGAAATTTATAAAAATGAAACCACGTGTCTTAGTGGTTAACTACTTCAGAAAGTAGTAAACATATATAACATCATGTTCACCCATATTTCATATTAACTTATGAGATTAATCACATTAACCAATTCATTATAGTGTTTTATAATTCTAGAAACACTTATCACATCATGACATCAACAATACGATATATAATTCTGAGCACACTTGTCACATCATAACATTATCATTATCATGCATGACACATAAAACATGTATCAATAGTGGACATAAATATCCCAATGAATGGAATGGTTATTACACCATAAATCATAAATTCAAAAACATTGTATTCCAAAATGAAAGAGGGGATAACATACACGGGACACAAACCATCAACCTTTAGTGGGAAGTAAAATTTGTGTTTTTAAAAGAAGAGTTATCTTGGAAAACATTGTGTTTAACATAGACTGTAGTGGAAACATGTATATCGAAGAAATGGTATGATAATGATGAAAAAATTATTTTTATGGAACAACCAGGATGAATATAGAGTGAATGAAAGAGAACCTAAAGAAAGAAAGATGGGTTTGAGAATTCCTCTCACCTTGTATCTTAATGATTTATCCATCATAATTTCCTATATATTTAAATTTTGTTCATTAATTAAAAATTAAAAAACAATGTATACATGGATATGGTTCATTATGGTTTCATTAAGGTATATTATGGGTCTTTGGATGAGTTATATAACTTATATTCAATGTTCTAGAGTGTTCTTTTTCATAGTTTTCATGAACGATGCGCTTGAACACATGAATCATAGTACATGTAGAACATGGATAAACATCTAGAATTTCTATTACTTGTTTAAAATAATCCTTAAAAATTTTAAATTATCTTATAACGAATTTTGTTATATACCATGATGATGAATCATTAGATAATATTTATTTTAGATTTTTTGGGGTAATTTGTGTGGTTTTTTAATTACAACGAACAAATTTCGTATTATCATTTAATATTATGTATAAAACAGGTTTCCAGAACATAAAATGGGTTAAGACTTAACTATTATGATATATTTTCAACCATTTAATGGTTTTAATGACATCATTGAAGGAGTCGACGGAAAAAAGAAGTGCATCACCCACAATGTAGGTAAATTAACACATCACGAGCGATAATTTCACTATTATAATCCAAGAGAGGGAGGGATAGGTGGATAATGAGTGATATTCCATTAACATGATAGAAAACTAGTATATAATCCATTATATAGTTATTATGAGTGGTTTATAAATGTATATATTGATATGAGGAGAAATGAAATGAAAATGAATGGAATTTAAATGTAATGAGAGAGATAAATTACCTCTTGAATGTATCTTCCCTAAGATACTCTTTATCAGAGAGGTTTTGGACTTTTTGTGAGACCAAGGGCTGATGGTTGTGGAGAAGGATCTTAGGATGTTTTTAAAGTATAATTTTGAGTAGAAATAGGGCTTTATATGTGTGAGTTAATGAGTTTTTGAGGATTTGTATTTATAATGGAGGAGAGATGGGCTTTCTCATTATTATAATCATCAATTTATTTTTTCTCCATAAGACAAAAAGTAGATATTATTAAATGACTAAATAAATTAAATAGAGAATGTTATTTCAATCCAATGGCCATTTACATCATCAAAAACTCAAACATGATGTAGAAATTCATTTATATACCATTTTTTGTAAATAATTGAATTTCCCTATTCTCTGAAAAAATCAAGTATTTCACAAAACTCACAAAAACTATCCCTACCCTTTTTTGACATGTATAATCCAAAAATGAATTCAATTTTATGGAAATAATTTTATAAATATGAGTAATTTATTTTTAAACTAAAATTTTAATTTACATTAAAAATATTAAATTTAAAATTAAAACTCATTTTCTAACGCTTTGAAAAATTAATTATGGTCTCATAAAATTTTCCAATAATCCTAAGACATCAAAATTCTAGTTTATGAATAAATTTTATGAAAATAAATTTTCTTTTAATTTATTAAATTATTCATTAAATATTCATGACTTACAAAAATACCAACACTATAATATAATTATATCATATTGTCACTTATATGAATGATGATTTTTTTCATAATATAATTGTTAAGGTTACAATTCACTTGGCCATTTTAATATTCATAGCGGTCAAATTAAAATTTTTAAGTTTAACAGTACTATTAATAAAGATATGTTAATATTAACCAAAAAATTAAGTTTTTCGTATCAAACTCTAATTAACATACTGATCAGAACCGTGTAGGTCAGATTTTAAAAATTCAAATCACAGTAGTGGAAAATTTAATATTAAAAGTCACATAGTAGTTCATTTAAGAATTATGTAGCATTTTGTTTCCTAATGTGATTTTATGAGATTATTTGATATAAAAATACTACAAGAGGGGATAATTTGCATTGAGAAATGTTGGAGTCGTTACATTCTTCCCCCCTTTGGAAAATTCACCCATTGAATTTTGTTTTTCATTAACATGTGAGGGTAATTTTCCTTCATCGAAACCACTTGTTCCCAAGTTGATAATTCATAAATTTGGTGCCTCCAAAACACATTTACAATGTTTGTTGTCTTTTTGTTTGGAAGCTAATCTCTTCGATCCAGAATCATTATTGGTTACTCCTTTTAAGAGAGATCATCTTTCTACTGTACCACCTCTATGTTGAGTACATCTGAGGGATTTGGAAATTAGTTTCTCAAGAGTGATACATGAAACACGTCATGAACTATATCCATATTTTTTAAGTGAAAGTGGATAGGCCACATATCCTATGCGATCAAGTATCTCAAAAGGGTCGATGTACCATGGGATTGGCATTTCTTTCCTTCCAAACCGCATGACTCTATTCCAGGGTGATATTCGAAGGAAGACTTTATCTTCAATGTTGAACTCCAAGTCCCTTTGATAGTTTTCATCAAAGATCATTTTCATACTCTGAGAAGCATTGATATGTTTATGGATGACTTGAACCTTCTCTATCTTCTCATGCACAAGATCAACTCTAAGAAGCTTTCTTTCTACAACTTCATCTCAACAGTTTGGAGTTATACATCATTTCCCACAAAGAGATTCATATAAATTATATCTAAATACCCATGTGGAAGCTATTATTGTTGGAGAACTCAACCAATGGAAAATTATGATCCCATCTTCCTTTGTATTCTAGTGACCATACTCTTAGCATAACATCAAGCATCTAAATAGTCCTTTAATATTTTCCATTAGTTTGGGGTGATAGGCTATTCTAAAATTAAATTTAGTAATCAAGGCATGTTGAATATTTCTTCGGAATTTAGATGTAAACCTCATATCCCAATCAGAGACAATCTAGAGTGTAACCATGTGTAGTCTCACCACATCATTCACATATATATTTTTTAGTTGTTCAAGATAGAGATAATCCAAAATAGATATAATGTGGGATTTCCTGGTGAGTTGGTTCACCATAACGCATTTCATATTATGAGTTTTTGATGTCTTCAGGAGAATTGTGACAACATGAATATTGATATTATCCCATTTCCACATGGGTATAGGTAATGGTTTCATTATCCCTATGAACTTTTTTTTCTCTTCTTTATCTTACTAACATATCAATCACCTTGAGATATATTCTGCGATATCCTTAATCAATTTATCCCTCCAATTGTGTTCTCAGAGATCATAGTACATCATGGTGCTACAATTATGGGTAGAGAAAGTTGAGCTATGTGAATTTTCATATATCACATTCTATATCTCTAGTGATGAATGCACAAAAAGCCTTGTTCAATATAGAATTACACCATCATCATTGATATGGAACTCTTGCAGCATACCATCCTTTACTGCATTCACATTCTCTTGTAACTCCATATCACCCTTTTGTTCCCCCTTAATCTCCTCTTAGATATATACTTGGGAAATAATTTGGTCAATGAAGGATTTGTTCCCTGCCATTATGATTTCCAAATACATCCTTATCATATCCCTGAATATATGGTATTTTTAATCTAAAACATGGATAGAGTAGCAGGATCCTTTCTTCTTAGAGCAACAACTACCTTATTTCCCTCTCTAGGATTATAGTGAATTGAGAAATCGTAGTCTTTGATTAGCGCTAACCATATACTTTGACATATGTTGAGCTCTTTTTATGTGAATATATACTTTATTATATTTTGATTAGTATATATATCACACTTATCCCCATTGTGGTACTGCCGCTAGATAATCATGGAAAAAATTACATCTCCTACATCTAGATCATTCGTCAGGTAGTTCTTCTCATGGACCTTCAAATATAGTGAGGCATAGGCTATCAAATTATAAATTTAAATGATTTCACAATGCAATATTTTCTTGGAAGAATCACTGTATATCACAAAACGTTCTCCAATTTTCAGTAATGTGTGTACAGGTGATGTGATTAGCAATATCTTTATCTCATCGAAGCTTTCCTCACATTCTTCCATGAATACATGCATTAACCCATTCCCTGTTAATATAGTTAGAGTTATTGACAATCATGATATATTTTTCACAAAATATCAATAGTACCCATATAATCCTAGAAAACTATGGATTTTCGTGACACTATAGGGTTTTGGAACATTCCTCAATTTCCAATTTTTTATGGTTCCATATAAATTCCTTCACTTTTGATCACATGTCCTATGAACATGACTTGCTTCATCAAAAAGTCACACTTTCTGAACAATCAGTACAAATTCTTATTTCTCATTATCTCCAACACAAGTCTTATATGTTCTTCATATTCCTAATTTCTCTTGGAGTATATGAGAATATCATCAAGAAAAACTACCACAAATGTTTTAGGGTTATATCTAAAGAATCTTTTCATAAAATACATGATGATTTTGGGGACATTAGTATGTATAAAGACATCACCATAAAATCATAGTTCCCATACCGTCTGTGGAAGGCTATCTGTGGAATATATTCCTTCTCCACCATTAGTTGGTGATATCCAAAATGATGATCCAACATTAAGAAGTATTGATCTCCTTGTAGATGATCGAACAAGTCTTCAATCCTTGGGATATGATACTTTTTAATTATGGTGATCCTATTGAGTTCTTGATAATCGATTCCAAGAAAAATGGATCCATCATTCCTCATCAAAAAGTGCACTGGAGCACCCCAAGGTGGTGCACTATGGTGTATGAATCCTTTTTCAAAATGATCTTGCATATGTTTCTTTAACACCAACAGTTCGATATGATCCATCCTATAAGGACACATTGAGAAAATAGTATCTCAATGTATGAGTTCTACGGGGAACAATACCTCATGAGTTGGGGAAAGATTGGGTAACTCTTTGTGAAATAAATAAATGTATTCCCTCATGATACTATTATTTGTTCGTTTCCTATTCACTTGGATGATTTTATAGTAATAAGGGTCATATTACTATTCATATGGGTAACATTAATATTAAAAAGGGCATGTTACTATTCACCAAAAATTATGTATTGTCATATCATACTCAAAACAGCTTAATGATCGCAACTATGTATGTCAGATTTCCAAAATTCAAGTCACATAAGTGGAAAAAATATGTTTAGGGGTCATATATTAGTTCAATTAATCATTAAGTGGAATTGTGTTTCCAAATTTGATTTTATGTTATTATATTATATTACATTACAACAAGATGGGATTAATTGCATTGTTAAATGTTTGGGTTGATACATGCTTGTTCTTCTAGGCCAGGTTGAACCAACATAAGACAACACGACACTTATAATATTATATTATCATGTATGGACCCTTGGTTCAATGTCCTGATGGTATTGGATCTATATCCATTATTTCCATGGTTTCAACAGAGTGGGAGTCTCTCGATGATGATTCCACTACTGGTCATGTTGGCGCCATCATTCTATCATGGTCAGCGAATTTGGAGGAGTTTCCCCTCTGATTATCTTCTCATTGTAGATGATAAACAGGATATAGAATAAGCTCCCCCTACATTTGAGAATGGTCTCACCACCACCAACAATGATTTGGTGCCAGTGAATCTCGGTACTAAGGCAGGTCATAGACCAATAATGATCAGCACAACCATGTCTGTAATAGAACTACAACAATATGTGGACTATTTGAAGAAGCATCTTTATATATTTTCCTAGAGATATGATGAGATTCTAGGATGGGATCCTTATTTTTCCTTCCACCATATTATTCTCCGAGTAAGTCCCAACGGGTTCAAATAGCCTCCTAGGAAGAGGAAACCTTCTCGTGGTGCCATGGTCGAGGCCAAGAATGATAAGACCATAAAATCCAACTTAAAAAAGGAAGTCCAATACCCCACATGGTTATCCAACATCATGACCATCCAAAAAAAGAATAGATAGATCATAGTCTATATCGACTTCTGGGACATCAATCCTAACTATTTGAAGATTGATTTTCCCCTTCGTACAATAGAGTTGTTGATTGACGTCACTATTGGATTCCAAGATCTCTCATTCATGGATTAGTATTCTAGGTATAACCATATCTAAATGTCCACCATGGATGAAGAATACACTACCTTCATAGAACAATAAGGTACCTTCTATTACAAGGAAATTCCTTTCAGTCTGAACAATTCATGAGCCACCAATCAGCTTTCCATGCATTGAATAATCATGAAAATATTAGGGATGTTAGTGGAATTATATGTGGGTGATTTGGTGGTAAAATTCCATTAGAATAAGGACCATATCATAGATCTTTAAAAGGTTTTCAACTTTCTCAATGCTCACTATCTAATGATGAACCCCTTGAAGTGTGCCTTCTGGGTTACCTTTAGAAAATTTCATTGTTTCTTCATTAGATACTGTGGAATAGAGATCAATATAGTGAAGATCATTTTCATTAATCATAAGACTCCTCCATGAAACCTTTGATATCTCCATGGCATCCATGGCCACTCATCCAAAAAATGATGATTCATCTTGAATCTAAATGTAATGTCTAAGCCCTTTTCCTAACCCATAAAAAAATCTATCATCTTCCAGTGGTACGAGGAGTTCTAGATTTACTTCAACGAAATTATGTTGTACCCTCTCCAGCCTATAGTTCTGATGCCACCCTTTTTCTATAAGCCTTTAGACCTTTATGTGACTACCCTACAATGATCCCTCAGTTCCCTTATCTACTAGAAGAATAATGAATACATGGAGAAAAATTTGTATTATCCCAGTCACATGCCCCTCGATACATAGAGTGGATATTCCACTATTGAGAAGAACTACTGCATGTTGGTATTCATAGTGAATAAGTTGCGACATTATCTACAGTACCATGAGATATAGCTGGTATCCTGTGCGGATCCACTAAATCATATTCTAAACCACCCTATGATGATAGGTTTTCTAGATCGGTGGGTGGTGATCCTTTATCAGTTTGACATCAGGTTTTCCCGTAATAATATTTCAAAGGATAGGAACTATTAGATTCTCTCACCTCCCATCCATCCCACACAAAGAAGTATCTATTCCATTACATTCTAGATGATTTCATCCTCTCAGTTGATCAAGCTATGACGTGTTGGAAGATGCACTTCAATGGTGCCTAATAGAGCTCGACCAGCAGGAGGCTCAATGATCCCTGACTCAATAGAGTTGGCATTCTTATCATCTTCATCAAGAAAAAATAGGCTATCACTCCCTACAAGTTCATGTTATCAAAAGGTACACCAGAAATGAGGAAAATTATAAGGCTATTACTACAGTTCTCATGCTATCCCTCTTGAAAATTTTCCCCACCTACATGTAAAATGGGAATCCATGTAGGAAATCAAACTAATCAATTATGAATACACCATCTTCAATCCAAACTTTATCGCTTGTTATAATAAACACGTTAGCTGATGGCTCTGTTCCCTTATTTTCTAGAGATAACCTATATTCCTTGATCACAGAACGGTCGAGATGATGCACTAAATATCCTTGTTTCATCTCTTTTAGAGAATGACCAGAACGATTTGATCATTCATGTGGTGCATCAATGATTCATTGCTCCCATCACTCCAGATGATGATAATATTCAGCAGGTAATGCATCTTAATACTAGTGCCACCTCATCAAGACCTATGTGTCCCCTACCATAGAAAAAGTGTCCCCTAATTGAAAAAAACCTTGATCAAAATACCATTAACATGATAATATCTTAAATGATAGAGTTGAACATTAAATAATCTATCATCACACAGTCTAGTTCACTCTCTAGAGTTGTCCTTACCTAGAGAAAATACTCTAGAGATGTTGGTTTGATGGATTTCTACTCCACTACATTCATGGAAACAAGATCCCCTAGGTTATGTAGGATTTTATGTAGACTTTTATGGAGCTCATAAGACAGGGCTGAAATACTCCCAATATATTTTAATATTGGGTTATATTTGGCCTACCATGGTCCATGACTGCAATGATTTCACTAAGATTTTCCATGTGTTTTAGATCCATACCAATTTTTTGCATTAACCATTGGATCTTCTCTATACTTACATTTACTTTTTTGACCATTGCGGTCTAGGAATTGATGTGGTATGACTATATCTACTAGTTAAATCTCATCAATGTAGGTTTATCCTGACCGATAGATATTTCTTCCCTAAGTGGGAGGATTTTATTTTGCTCAAGGAAGTGAAGACTCATTATATCATCAATTTCATTATATCAAACATCAATAATCAATTTAGAGATCCTCACGTGATCTTCATCGATAACAACACCAACATTATAGTAGGTAAACTTGAGAAACCGTATTCCAAGTATACCATTGGTTCTAACTATACTTATCATTACAATGTGTAGGTGAATGGAAATATCAAGGAATTTATTATGACCCATTCTAAAAATTTTCAAAATATTGTTAGTTATATTAAGAATGTTCGGCTGGACAAGCTCCCCAACACTCTCTTGACTTACTGGAAGATGACTTAGAATTCCACCCTGGTGACCACATAATCCATGGTGTGTGGAAAAAAGGCATTCATTACCATCTATACCTATTTTTTCACCCAAAAAAATATCTATGATCAGAATACATCACAAAAAGAATCATATGTCCATCTAACTGAACTGGAAGCCCTCGATGAGAATAGGCTTCAGGCCTTGAATAGTCTGGAGGGGAACCAGAACAAGATAGCTATAGCATTCAATAACACTATTTATCCCCTCTCCTTTGTTCAATGTGTCATGGTATTGTCCCTGAGGATACTAATGATACTTGAAAAAAAACCACCAACGTTGGAGACCAAATGGGAAGGACCTTATATCATCCCCATGTTTCACCCAAAAGGTGCACACTCTCTAGTAACCATTAATGGTGAGAGTATTACTACTCAAACGAATTCCAAATTCCTTAGGAATTACTTCACGTGAGTGACCATTCATCATGCATGATGATAAAATGAAAACAGTAAGCAAATCTCATAGTCTGAGCTCTACGACTTCAAAATAAGATCCCTTCGTCCTTAACGCATGCCATTAAATGAAATAGAATTTCAATAACTATGCATTTCTTGATTAATTCCCTAACAGGACATGTAGGAATGCCCAGATTCATTTTTTCAGGTCTATCCCAACAAATATTTCCATTGCCTAGGTTTCCCTTTGGGGGTTATTTCTCTTTAAGGACTGCATATGGTGAAACATGTTTTTTTCCCCATTCAAATCATGTTTATAGTAGTAAAACCCTAGCCCTCCATAAATCATTATTTTTTACCCATCATCATCACCACATGACGTTAAACTGCATGACATTTCATGAACTATGTATGGATTTATTCCTACCCTTTCAAGATACCAAAGAACCCCCAAACATTTTTTCTTCAGGTCCTACCCCAAGTTCACTATTTTAGGTCTTATGCCCTAAAATCATTTTTGGGGGAACATGGGATGATATGGAATTATTTTTTCTTCAATCACTTCAGGTATGAAACAACCCCACCATATTCCTACCCTAGGAATACCACCCTTCCCTATATGTCTTTATTTAATGATTCCATACTACAAGGCATATAAGAACTAGGTATGTCTTGATTTCCATCCTTATCGGCCAAGTAGGAATTCTGTGACATATCGTCTTCAGGTTCAGCCCCAGGTACCATAAAGTATTCCTTATTTCTAGCCTATTGGCATAAGTGTCATGAGAGCACGTGGAATGATGTGGATTTTTTTTCTCATTTATGACGGGATTACAACTTTCGCAAAACATATCCCCTTCAGGGATCCCCTATTTCTCCCTACATTCGTACAACATTATGTTAAACTATATGGAATTTTAGAATGATTTGTGTTTTTTTCCCATCCTTATTAGATATGGAAGAATTCCAATGCATTTTTTTCAATAGATCCAGTGCTAGGTTCTTTTTCTCCTTCTTTCTAGACCCTCGGCCTGAGTTCTCTTTGGGGATGGTGTGTGTGTAGTGTGGTGTTGAACACTTTTTTCCTCATTCACAGAGGGTTATTTTGCCGCACCATGAATATCATCTTTCAGATACCTCTACTTACTTCTTCCATTCCATATGATGTTAAACTTTATGGAATTTCAAAACTATGTGTGGCTTGATTCCCATTCTTATCAGATATGTAGGAATGCCCAACCATTTTTTCTTTGGGTCTAGCCCCGGGTTCATAAACCAATTTTCCCCCTTTCATCCTTTCATATCATTGAGTCTTCCACCCATAACATTACCCCTATACCTCTATTATTGTTTATCAATGTTACTATATGCACTACAGTTTATAACATATAGTTATGGATTCTGTATGGATATTATTTTGTTCCATTTCTAGGCTTCACAACTACCTTTATTTGTTTTCCCATCATCCTTCACTTCTGAAAGGACCCTTGAGTGGTATGGATTATCGAAACTATGGCTCTCCTTTTTCTTAGAGATAAATTCATGGGGCATTTTTAATGTCATTTTAGATAGGTCTTTCATTTCAAATACAGTTAGTGATTGTCCCTCAGATGTTTATCCCGACTTCAGGTCACACGATATGGATGTTCTATTTTGAAAATAGTCAACAGGTATTCTCCATTATTATTCAAATCCCATTATGGACGAAATATTGTTGTCATGATTAAAATACATTTTTACATCCTTATGTCTATACATTATTTCAAAACATTAGGTGCCATCAATCCATGTACCTTTGCACATTGAGAGGACAGACCGACATGGCTGACTTATCCATGTCCCGAAAATCACTATTCCCCTATCGTGTACTTCCCAGGTTCTAGGAATCATGATCAACCCTATCTTCCCACAACAAGTATGGATCACATGGGCATATCTGTTTTGAGAAGGTTTATACCCAAATGTAATAAGTGTCTATCTATGGTCCAATATATATGACCATAAACCATGATCTCATGTATCTGAGATATATGATGATAAACTACCCATCCATATGATGTCTTCATCCGAGAAAACATTTTCTTTGAACTATAAATCTAACATGCCATCTTCGAGAACTATGTGTGGCTTCATTGTAACTCTTCTAGGATACATAGTGAAACCCATACATTTTTTCCCAAGTCCAGTAGCATCATCATGAGTCTTTTCACCCTTTATTGTCTCTAGTTTTTCTCAAAAGTATGTGGTGTGGTATGCAGACTTCATTTTCCTCATTCGCATTAGGTTTGAATTTAACGTACCTTGTACCTCCCTTAAATAATTTCATTGTCTTCATCATTATTTTATTAAACTGAATTGAATGGGAATGTCTGATGTAGATGACCTTAAACTGGGTAGCTTACAGTACAAACTCTATGACCATAGACAATGATAATTATTGTCTATGTTCATATGACATTAAACTGAATAATAAATATGATGTTTCTCACTTTAGAGGATATATCCCCTTTTGGTGTTTTACTTCTAAAATATCTCCTTCTAGAATAATGTGTGACTTGATTCTCATATTTATGAGATACGTATTGACACATGGACTTTCTGTCTACAGCCCAGCTGAAACACCATTCATCATTTTGGCCCCTTTTGGATAGGGTATTCCCATGATTACATAGTACGATTGAGACCTTTATTGACCCTATCCACATAATTTTATGCACTACACCATTAACATCTACTTTGGGATGCATATGTCCTCAGTGTATGACTCTAAATTGCAACCCTACCCTAGATGAGTTTAGGATGCCCTGTGAAAATTATGGGATTTTTTCTTCCACATCAGAGTGGATTTCCCCCACCAGTGTTGGTCTCCATCCACACTATGTTTTCAACACAACATACCAATTGATTCATGTTCTAATCGTACATATACAGACTCCCATATGTTTTGCCTATAGTCCAAACCCTATGTTTAATAACCCCTTTTGGCTCCAATCATGGATCAAACTCTATGAAGATAACAAAGGAGTCCATATAACATATAACATGACTATAATCTATTGTCCGGAGTCATGGAAGTATGACCTTAAACTATGTGAAACATACTGGTTATATGATTTTAACAAATTCATGAATCATCCTCATAGTATGATGTTAAAATATGTGTCTATCATCCTTATGTACATGATGTAAAACTACATTCCATCACAGGTCCTCATCCGAAAGGTCCCTTAATGAAATAGGTTTGATATTTATTCATATACATACTCCCACCCAATCCACATTAATCATGGTGGAAGAGTTTCAAGAGTGGTTGAATCCAATAGAACAACCTATCACTCCATCTTCACAATTTTCATGCCCATAATTTCATATCTTAAACCTCTTTCATGTTTGGAGGAACCCCCTAATGGTTAGGTTGTTTGGCCTCGAGGGCCTCTTATAGTCCTAGATAAATGTTCCCAAGGAAATCATATTAAATTTCATGTTAGACCCCATGTTTTTTTTAATATGGTAAAAGGTTGGCCCTCATTTTCAAGTTCTCATTTTAGGATAATGTGATTTAGAATCTGTGTATTGAATTTGGTCAATAGTTATCCTCCATCATCATTCCACCATCACTATGTTCCAATATATGGGTATCATAATTCACTTTTCTCAATCCCCTTTTCTTTTTATTGATCCTCACAACCCTGTCATTAACCCACTCATGAACTAGGGAACATTGGGAAAGGAATGTTAGTGGATCTGACAACCCCATCCTCTAGTTGTAGCCTCTTTCAATGCAAATATTTATGGAAGGCATTCAACAATATTAGACCCCGAGTATTCAATAGTTAGCCAACACTCTCATACACAAAGTTAATAATCACATGGTCATCCCTGGTATTTCACATTGGGTATAACCCACATGAGCTTAGGGATTGACCGCTAGTTACTTCATATTTATTATTGATATGCAATGATTAAAAAAATCAAGGATGAAATAAATCAATGCATCAGTTTTAAATGAATAAAAATGGAAGAAAATATGTTTCATATGTTTGGCCAAAACAAGAACCTTATGGATCATTCCCTTCAAAATATTGCTTCATTACTACCACTTTGTGGAATCTAGTATCTAGAGTTGTTTACCCGCTCCCCAATCACTTTTTCGTTGTTTGCAGTCATGCATCAGAGATCATTAGCTTTGATCATCACTCATTCTCACCCATCTTTGGGCTCTTCCATTTGATGTAATTCTGGAACTACCTTCTGCTAGGCTTCTTCCTTCAAGGAATACAATTATTCGGTGAGTACATATTGCATTTGGACAATGTAAGCTCATTCATTCTCCTTCTCTTCAAGAATTCATATCTCCTTCTTAGCTTCAAAGAGCATTTGGATATGATAGGATTCTTTTTCTACACTAGGAATCATATAAGTGGAGGCTTCCCTCCCCCATATTGAAATCCATATAATCACAAATCATCATATGAATATGGAAAGCATCTAGACCTATGTTATTGATAACGCACATTCACATGGTATGTGATCCCATCTGACATAGTTATTGGACTCTTGTTGATCAAGTAACCATTTGATGCACTTCTATGTCTTGCGCCATGTCATGTGACTCTCTTCAGAAGTGTTAGGGTTGAAATCATCCATCTCTTCAAGATAAAAAGGACGGTACTCTAGGAAATTTGAATGATGTTTAGAGGCATGTTCCTCCTCTCGAATCCTCTCTTACGATTTGGGCTCTATGAAACGAATGAAACCCTATTCACTCATCTATTATTCATCAATATCACCTCCACGAGTTTTAGGCTCCGACCTAGAAGTTACATCACTTGTGGATGAAGATCCCTACCCAATGGGTGCCAGGGATGGAATAGTTTTAATCGATGTTTCCCCATAGATAGGCACACTCACTGGTAGAGATCTTATAGGTATCCCAGACTCAACAGTTTTTCGACCCTCAAATCATGTGATCGAAACAAAGGGAATTGATATCATGGTCACTTGAATACATGAATAAAAATGAGGGTGTATATGTAGAGACTTATAAGAGACAAGAATAGTGGTATCCATTGCATGAGTCACCGCATGAGCTGCCACCATAGGAGATCCCACAACACTTGTTAATTCAATTATAAAACCTACTTCTTCTGGGAAGTGGGAAAACCTAAGAATTTTAGGTCATCACATTATCCCCTACCACTGGCTCACCACTGACCACTTCAATTGTGGTTGGTCCTCTTCCATCTTCAGTCGTGGTTTTTCCTCCTCCTCGTTCAGTAATAGATGTTGTTGCGGGGAAATTCCCTTCCATGTCCATTTGTACATTTTCACCCGAATAGAGGGTGATTTCTAATCACCACTATTAGTTTGTTCCTGAATATAGAACAGGTTTTTCAATGGATCTGAATTATTAATGGTGGAAGTGTCAATAGAAATAGGTTTGGAAACTTACTTCGAGTTGTTTGGCCAGTTCCACATCAGAGCCTATGATATTTCCGCTCCCACATGGGATCTGTTGATGGGCCACTATTCCCTAAGGATTTTCACCTGTAGGCCCCTCTTCCTTAGCCTCCTATTATTTATCTTCCACTCCCTATTCTTCTTCTTCCACTTCCTCCTTGTATTCCTATTCTTCTACTTCATCATTGTCATTATCCTCGGAAATCAGTTTCTCAACATCATGATCCTGGATGAGCATCACTTTCAACCTAAGATGTGGATCTTCATACTACCCCTATTGTCACGTGTATACATCAATTTCCATCAGATATTGATATCTCCAGTGAAATTTAGCTTTTTCAATAAAATAGATGTGCCCAATTTCTAGAAGCTGGATCCCATCTCACATCAATTTTTTTTCATAAGGCTTCTCGACTTAATGACAATCATAGGGTTTTCCAACCCAACCAAAGTGCTTGAAAAAATGTGTTAGCATTAGGTTGTAGTATGTACGATATCTGCTTCATAGGGAGTTCTGTATCTGGTCCATGAGGTCTCCTTGGAGATCAACTCTATTCAGAGGGTGGAGGGGTGAACAAACCATATGATTTTTATACTGTTGAGATTCCAACTTGCGATGTCCCGACTATCTGGCTTACTCCTAGTCTCGTTCACCCATCTACACCCCGCCTCCTCCCTCATTTCTTAGAATCTACACTCGACGCAATGATTTCTATAATGCATTTCCATATAATCTCTTCTGGATATGCTGCTGCCCAATGTTCTGCATACTCCATTTATTGGACAACATCAACATTAATATGTGTGAAATTAATTACTTCACTAAAGCTATATGTTGTAAACAAGATCCACAATTAGAAAAGTATGCAGGGATTCCACTCGCCCCTAACTTATATGTACATTTTATTTGGCATACTCTACATGCACAAAAACTATCCAGAAAACCTAGATTGCACATAGGGTTTATAGAAGACCATTACATCAATTTGATCTACCAGTACGCCACCCATAATACATTGTGGATATTCACTCTACTCTAGTGGGCCTTTCCAATCATCCACCATATGGCCATCTAGGTTCTGAAATTAGTGGAAGTTAAATTTTGCATGGAGGTTAATCTTGAGTTATATTCCATCTTCATTAAGCATTAATGGATAAATTACTACAATATTTAGCAGATATGGTCGCAGGTCATTAACTGTTGAGCAGATGCAATTTGGGATGTCTTACCCACCACAGTGAGTCGCAACAAACCATAAAGAATTTGAAAAGGGATGTATATTATACTTGGAATACTCTCTCTTGAGATAAGCCCCATGATTTTGTAAAACTTAAAAAACAGAATAACCCCCAAATTGACCATTTGATTGGCTGACAGGATCCCATCCATCTGTAATGTCATTGGGTGGACCCCATTATTATGTCCAAGAATGGTTTCAGGCACCCACTCTGGAATACAGCAAGGAACCTGACATATCAAATGATCAGATCCAAGATATCATTTACAGTAAATCCTCATGATTTGGGGTTGCCTGCTTCTAGTACTATCTAGTATGATCCTCTCATACACCTCTGGGATGCGTCTGGGCACTGTTTCCCTTAGCCAGACATTTTAAACTCCTTGTCCTTATTTAGAAACGGGGTAAATCATTCTAGATATGTGATTTCATTCAGAATGTACTTGATTCTCAACTTATCCTTCACCAAATCCAATAGGCTCCATGTTAGAGTGGGTGAATGTTTCATGTCTCCCAAAAACATCTTCTTCAGAAGGAACACCTCATATTGGTACCCCTCCAAGGGGATGAATCATATGCAGTAGATGTCCCAAAAGCTGATACCAACCACGCCATGGTGGATGTGGAAGTTATTTGTGTTAGGGGACCACCATCTGAAGAGATCTTAGAATAGGTCGTTTTGATGTTATAAATGGAATTGGAATGTCCACACAACATCGAATAACCTGATGTATCACAACATTTCTCTGAACATCTCACATGTTTCGCATACCCAATACTCCCATGCCCACTCAGTAGTAATATTTCCCTAGACCTAAAGTACAAATATTAATTAAATCCCTTAGTATTGTTTGTGATGTTTCTCCTAACAGTGCTCACATAGTGAGCCACAATTCGTCAATGACTGGATCGCTTCCCACGAATGTCCTGGTTTTCGAATTCATGATGTAAGCTTCTATGTCCTAGGTTTCCATGGTTGGGTGACCATTGTTTTTGATATTGTACCTTGGGAGTCTATCCTCACATGTAACCCATAACAGTTGTGCATCATTCGAAAAGCATGGCATCATCACCTATTTAAGAAGACCTATGTTCCATATCGGGTGGCTATAACCCAAGACATAATCCTTCTGATCCTTGGTCAGAAGGCCTAGGATCATCTAATTGTTGTATACAACCCTTATCTCATTAATAATTTAGGTTTTTCCATCATTTCAGCACTCCGAGAAGCATCAAAATTGATCCTATCAGCATTATTTTGTTGGGAGACCATATTGATTATGAAAAAACACACAAATGGCCTTGCCCAAAAGATAGAGGTTTGGCATTCAAGATAGGTGGTTGCATGCAAGATGGAAAACAGATGTGAAAGAGATCCATTTAATTTAGAATCATTCTAGTTCGGACTACAATGTGAAAGAACAAACTATCGCACTTAAAGAACACACAAAATTCAAGATATTTCACACAAATTGGAAATATATTTCCAATGAAATAAAAATGATTATCACATAGGAATGTCAATATTTGGAACCTTGGACCACCTATTTATAGGTGTAGACTGGAACTTCCCAACACTCAAAAGAATTTTCATGTTAGATATCCTGTTTTTAACGCACCACAAAAATTTTACTATTCACATTGCCATTACCCTCAGAACCCGACCTTCATGTTCCCTTTAATATCTAATTTCAAGGGGGGGGGGGGAATTGTTGGCACCATATTCTGGTAGAGTCTATAAATCGTCATATTTGAACAAACCAATGGCATATTTTGGATTAGAACATGATCCTAAGGATCCCAAGGGATGTGAATGCAAGAGATGAAGGTTGGGTGTGAGAATGGAATCTACGCACAAGACTCTTGTGTGACCAAGGAGATATCAAATGGATTCGTTCAAACCAAGCTCCCAAGAAATGGCCATTTCAGTTGTGTTAAAGAAACCAATTTTGTACAAAAGAAAGAAAATAAAACACATGCACTTGCATGCCCATTGATACATAAAATATATACTTCATCATTGGCCTCCTCGCACACCGCCACTGATATTTCAATCTATAAATAGAATGGCCCCCCTCATTTTTAGGAATGCTCCAAATGATGAACTATTTTTATCATATGTATTAGACAACCCTTCTGTGACCGCACACAAGACAAGGATCCAATGTACATGATCTTATAAGATAGTTCTCCCAGGGTCCTCTATTGGGTGGGCCTACTTTTTCTTGGCCTCATCCATTTTCTTTTGGAGCTAAGACAATAGCAAACAAAATATCCTTCTTGGGTTTATGATTGTCCTTGTGTATTTCCTCTTTTTCCAATAAACCATTATCTTTCATGTTGTTCTTCAATATTTCGTGCACCTCTTCCTATGTTCTCTATGTGTTTTCTTAACCCTATTTCACTATTTTCAACCTCATCTTGCATGAAACACCCCTATCTTGTGTGCACCTCCTCTGTGCGGCACTCTGGGCTTCCAAACAGTAATTTCCTAGTCTCTCGAGTGGTACTCCATGTTGTGTTTTCAAAACTTATGATTATTTTCATATGTATTCTAACAACTACTGCTTATTCTTAAAGATATGATAATGTGGAAACCTTAATTGACCAATACTTCACCACTTCGTAACCTAGAATTGCAGGTGTCATCACATTACCAAGGGTTAAAGGGTAATAGTTATGTAAGTGCAAGGGGTAAAGAGTGATTTCTCATTATCCAAGCTATAATATGTTAAACTGACAGGAACCCACATCCTGAACACATAGTATAGAACTATTACCATTTCATGAGTGACATGATTGAGAGGAAAATGAATTGGACGGTCACCAGCGCCCTCTCACTCCCCCTCTCCCACTATAATTTCTCTCCACGTGCACCTCATGTAGCATCAGTGTAATCCCATTACCATATTGATAGGATGATCCCTATACAAAAACCATATCATCCTCATACATCTTGAAATCCTCCTCAAGAATCCATTCTAGGGGAAATTCAATTCTCCATATCCCTGGAACACTATACACATGTAGTCCCCATATTGTCCATCATGGCCACACCTTTTGAAACATGATCCTCATGTCTTCTCCTACCTATTGTTTCCCACAACAAGAACAACTCGTATTGTCTTAGAGAAATAAATGAATATGACATCCATTTAGGAAACAAACCATTCATAAGACCCATCCCATTTCTCCAACCAAACTATGTGGACTTTGATCCCTCTCTCTATTTTAGGGTACATAAGAAGCTTCTTTAAGGTACAATCACATCATCCCTCTATCTCGACTATTTCACATTGGATCACCCTTGTCCCACATGATGTTTAATTGTATCCCCTAACAACAGTACTTGTGTTTTGATACTTGTATCTTATACCGGGAATGTAGGATGCCTCTCTGAGGTTCATCCCCGAGCATTGGAAACCTCTGGTTCTCCCTCCGAGGGATGTACCATCATGAAAATACATCTTCTCTTTTTGGGACACATCACCCAATTCTACCTTCTTATAGTGGTTCAATCCATCCATTCATTTCATTTTATTTTATGTACATCCCAAACTCATGTCCCATTTCCCACGGTGTCTAATCATACATAAGCCCCACACACTTCATCATACTCATCCATCCAAAAGTGTACCAATTGAAATGGGATGCTGACCATGCATAAGCCTCGTAATATCTCTAGGTCATTACCCTTTGCGTACACCCCGATTCTGTGTCTTTTCCTGCACTATGTGGATTTTATCTTTTCCATTTATGAGAAAGCTATTTATAAATCCTCCCTGAATCATCCATGTTCCATCCTATTCTCTCCCTTGAATCTTGTTGTTTTGGTAAGATCATTCCCTAACTCAGATGTTCCACTTCCTTTGGTTCCCCATTTATACATCCATTCCAATTAGCCTCCTCCTCAGGTGACTCATCGCCTCATTCCAGAACTGCATGGACTTAGTTTCCCAACCATCTAGGTTGTATAGGAATATTCCTCAATGTTTAGGCCCAAAACCATCATCTCCAATTTATTTATATCTCATCCTCACCCTTCAACACATCCTCAATACCCATCCTAATTTTACCAGGGATGGCACATCCCGATGAAATCATTTTGTCCATCATGTTGATCTTTGTAGATCCTTGGAGACTGACCAGGCCTAATCCTAAATATATCTTCAGGTTGTTGTCATTTTTGTACAACCTGATTCTATACCTCACCCATTCAAGCTACATGGGTTTTTATACCAGTTTCTAGTACATGGTTTGTAGGAAGTATCCATGAGGTTCAATCCCATCCAATGGTATACCATGGTGTTCTCCCTCTTTGGGGGTCCACCCCCTCTAATAAACCCTTTTTGTGTCTAGATATTCTTTCACAGTGAGAAATATTCTCTTTTTGGGATACAACAACACTGATCTTCACCCATTGTGCGTTCGGAACCCCTGATTCGGTAAACATTCTAGGTGCTCCCTCATAGTGATATGCCTATTTCATCCAGTTTTATCAGTGCTTTGATCTGTCTAATTTGTCTCCTCTAGATATTAAGCTTATGAAATACCCCATGTTAAACATTGGAAGCTAAGGAAATCCTTGGATAAATGCCTTCAAAATAGGATTCCATGAACTCGATGTTGGATGCCTCAGGCTTCTGCACCCTCGAGAAGCTCTATCATAATGGAAAATTCAGATGTACAATTGTTTTAGTTTCTTGACATCATTTTGATTCCCTACATGAATACTCTCCTTCCTAAAGGTTTCTAACCATACATAACCCTCTGGAATGTTCTAATAGAAATAATGTACCTAACTAGTGTCCACAAAAAGATGGAACTGGCAATAGTTTCACGAACAAACAACTTAATCTATAAGGGAGACCAAGAAAAGGTAATGAGTTTTGAGGAGGAATCAACATATGGATGAATGAACATCCCATCATTCTATTTTGATCACGGTACAAAATTCCTTCAAGAGGTGATGGATTATTCTAGCCTTTGGAAAGCTGGAATGTGGGCAAACAATGATAACTCTTTGATCGAGCATCCTAACAAGTACGCACGATGAGGTGCGCCCTGGTGGAAATGTTTTATAAACATTTTCCTACATGATCAACAACCCACTATACTAACCAAAAATAAAAAATAAGAAAAATTCACTTAAAAATATATTATAAAATCTACTCCCTACACCAAGAATCATCGAATCCTAATCAAAAAATTGTATGATATTCTCTTTCTTGATCACATCATACCCATGCCTCTACCCAACCTACACCTATAACCTAGTGAATTTTTTCACAGGTTCCCCCATGAAATGAAGTATCGAGTAGGATATGATTTAATAATAGTGTAGATCACCACAACTATGGTCCTGTAAAAAACTAGAAATGTAGTGATATGTGCATGTGTCGTGTTCAAACAAAAAAAATGCATGAAGAAAATAACAAATAAACCATCATTAATCAGGAGGTATGTGACTATGATTGACTGCTCCCCCTTTATCTAGTTCTGTAATATCTCTGAGTAAGATAATTACCTAATGGGATCATTTATTCGTTCCCTGTATATACTACAGTAATGAAACCACCATGATCAGTAGTGAACCCTCATACAAAGGGTTGTCTAACACCCATTTTCATTAACATCATTATAGTTCTAATGGGGGGATTAGTTCATTTTTTGACTTGATTTTGGGAACAGCCTCGGAGAGCCGGGTCTCCATCTCTTCAGAACATCAAGTGTTCCTCTCTCGGGAGTGTCTCCTACCCCCCCCCCCCCTTCGGTGTGGCTTGGAAGCTTGTGCTGGTGTCTGGATCTGCGGCGTGCTCAGAAATGGTGTTCTGGTTCTCGTCTTAGCTCCAGCGGTGCTCGGTGTTGGCTTCAGCATTCAGCTCAATGATGGCTCATCTTGGTGGCGGTTTCCTGTCCTCCATCACTGTTCCGACATGACATCTCTGTCCCAGCATCTTCCTCATTCTAGTGTTGGTGGTCCTATCCTCATTTTTCTCAGATCTGGTGAGTTCTATTTCGGCATACATAGCCTTGCGTTAGTGTTGTATGGATAGGCTTTGGATCGGGTGTTCTACTGGGTTCAGTCATCGACTTCAATTTGAGTTTCTTCATTGGCGTGGTTCGGCAATAGATCTGGTGCGACTCGCTTAACCTGCGACTTAAGACTGGTGGTTTTCCTCATCTTCAACATGACTCAAATGGGGAGGTTTTGGTCTTCGTTTGGTTTGTGGGTTTGGCAGTTTGTGGTTTGTGGTTCTTTTATAGGTTTTGATTGTTTTCTATGTGGTCGGTGTTCTTGTGGAGACTTAGTTATCATAGATATCACTCCTTGTTAGTGCCTTCTCTTCCCGTGGATTTACCGATTTGGATTCCAGTAAGGGTTCTTCTGTAGTTTGGAGATGACGTGATTCATGCCCAAGGAGGAGCTACTGGCTTTCTTCGACATAGATCCCCTCAACAGAAACACTTCATTAATGTGCTTTTGGGTCTTCAGTCCTGGGTGACGAAGACTTAGATTCACGTTCCTGGTGTGTCTTCCTCTTCAGGTTACTATGTGTGGTGTCAAAGGTGTCCCATAGACCGACATGCTTCTGTGGATTTGATTCTAGCATTGTGTTTCTCTTATTCAATTTTGATGATGTTTTTTCTGCAATGGTCCTATACGTGGTCTATTGGAATGGAGATGAACCCATGGTTGATCTCATGTAGAAAGTCTTAGTGGAGGTTTCAGAGCTTGTCTTTCATCATTGCAGCGCTTTATGAATTTGGATGTTGAGAGGGTATGGCATCATCCATTGGATCATGCATTTTCTTTGACACATGACATTGGATTACTGTACAGCCATGCATCGGTGGTGGGTTTTTCATGATCAAATGATAGGGAGGGGTATCTCCATGGTGTCAGATTGGGCTGTATCTCTAGACCTTTGGTTCGTGATTGTCCTATATCCATGATGTATGTTCGGGTTTTCCCCCTTCATCCCTTAAAAGGGGGTTTTATTTAAAATTAAAATTTTGAATGCCTTTGGGCCATTGGATGGATTATAGTTGCAATGGGATTACGTGATTGATCAAGTTCAATAGTGACCCATAACCACTCTACCAAATATCAAAGACACTCATAAGTGTCCAATCATTTAATGGGGAATACATATGGGGTCCCATGGGTCATAATAAAATATAGAGTCCCTACACTATGTCCTAATTGTATACAGAACCCACTGGAACCCTACAAGGAAATTCCATTCCATGTAATTTCAAGAGACACAACCCATATCATAAAGAAATTCAAGAAATATATTCATATCCAAATGGGTGGCTTGTGTGAGACTCAAAGTAAATATTCTCATAGAATGATCGTATCACATCCAGGGTTTTGTTTTCATCTAGGATAACCCACTGATATAATCAGTTCATCCCATCCATGGTGTAACTTTTGTGGTAGACACAACTCAAAGATAATACCACTTTCCCTATAACATATATTCATAAGACCAATGTATCTATGGTGTATAAAGGGTTACAAGATGTTTTATAAGGGTTATCCAACTCATTTCATGTCATACAACATCTTGGTGGTGACTAAAGAGTCCTAGGAAAAGACCACAAAACCATATTCACTTTACATTGATTAAAAAACTCATTTTAATTAATTTTTTCCTTTAGATCTATATAATGGGTAAATTACTATACTATATTGACCACACATCACATAAATCATAATAAACCAATATATAATCTATTAGCCATGTATCAATTAACAATTACCTTCTTAGAATATCTTATTATTTATTTACATATGGTCTGCAGCAGTTGCAATGGATTATTCATGTGTCAGTAAGCCTGAATAATTCCACAAGCACCTGTATCATGATACACAAAAAAAATAATTATAATAAACTTATAAATAATTATATTAAATAATACTAAATTCAATTAAAACATTATTCATTTTTTCATAGCCACTAAAACAAACACTGAGCACTACCATGTCCCCAGAACCATGACCACCCACACACCCGAGGTCCTCAATATGACTCAATCACTAACTCGGAAAAAATACCAGTGCAATATAGCTAAAACATCATTTATTTGATAAATATTTATGAAAAAATCATATAAATCACCATTCTATAATCCTTTTCCAATACCACTAATGTTGTAACTCATATGTCATCTTGGGACACCCTCTAGGGGAAAAGAGAAAAATATCCATAGAATATGGTTGATTTTACATTGATCATGTAGAATAAAAAATAAAAGTCCACACTTGATAAATTTCAAATCAACATTGAATAATTTGAAATAAATTTCGAGGAAGGAGGACACACCTATGTATTGATTTACAAAATAAATCAACCTAGATCATCACCCAAATCCTTGGGGTGATAGGAGAAAACTGTAGGAGACCATCCTCATTGTCTAGAGTGAATTATGGGAAGATGAGTGTTCATGCTATCTTTTCATTAGAGGGGGTTAAATAATCATTTACCTGCTTAAAATCCCTAAAATTTTTCTTGATTAAGAAAATGGTCGTTCATTACTACTATAAATAACACCTGCTACTAATTGTCACTACTAGTGAGTTGTTGGTTTGTTGTAGTTTTGACTACAGTAGGCACCTTAACCTCCCCCAAGGCTCTCCCAGGCCATAAAACACCACCTATATCTCATTCCTCTTTTGATTTATTTTGAAGAGTTACTACCTCTGATGTCCCATTAAGAATATTTATTCCAAATCCAGCTCAAAAACCAAAGTCCTGAATTCAAAATCCCCTTGAATTTCCAAGAAACATTCAAGCATAGGGTACTACAATCTCTCATTCATATAACATCACATCCTTCATTAGTGTCAACTAGAGTACCATCATCAGTGACATCCCACTCAATTCACCAATTCACAACGGGACAGTCATATCATATCCACAGATGATAAACACACTTCCAAATCATAACTCCCAACTAAAGACAGACAATCCCCTAAATTCCAAGACAATTAATAGCATCCACATTAAAGTACTAAGATATTTCTCCCCCATGATAACATATCCCAAGACATAAAATGTGTTATCATCAAATCTACTATCCTACCTATGGTTCTCATCACTATTTTATTTTTCTCACTAAGCCCTATTTTGAGGCATTGGCACTCCATGCCACTAAAATTACTAATAGAAACACCACACTCATATTTTAATGACTTACTCCATGTGTTTTCTAACTGACCACACCCAAACAAACATGAGAATAGTCTTTATATTTTGATATCCATCCTTATTTCAAAATTTTGTTTAATAAATTCCATGTCACCATCACTCAATCACACAACAAACACATAAACACATCGCTAAAAATAATATAATACATATGAAACCCACCTATATTATAATAAATTAGACACCTGATTCAATATATATTATACAACATCCAATCACACCAAAAATAATGGTTGTACATCCTCTATCAAACCAATCCCAAAGATTCCCTACTTCATCGGCCGAAATGATTATAAATTTCCCAATAATATTTCCTTTATCCACTAAGTAATACAATTCTTGTACAGGAACCCACACCAATGACTATACAAGAGACTCATTGTGATTCCTTCCTTCAATCATCATTCAACCAATACTGCAACTTTTTCCTTCCATGAGCATGGCTCATTTTAGACCTTAACAGATACAAGACACTTCAAAATTAACCCAAGATATCAAGTATGAATCCAATGTTCATACTCCTTCTGATTTCAAATAAAAATTCACATATGTAATTCTCTACATAATCCAATAGAATTTTGTCTCATTGATCCTTAGGAACCAAATTTCAAAAATGATTTTATAATAATCAATTTCACTACACCCATGTCCCTTCATGGATAATGTTCATATCTCTTAGATCAATATAACACTCCCCATCATAGGAGTGTCCTTACTACCACTCAAGTGAAATAAATTATTTGGTATCACATACCATACTCCAACCAATATTGAATGTCTTGACTAGACCTGGTCAAAACCACCCATAACAGGGAGTCACTAATGTTCATAACTCATCACAATTTCCAGGATCATTAAATTTCCTGCCATGTTATGTTATTGAATTTCCATACAAAAAGGGCTTCCACTATCAACATATCATGGGAATTCTCCCCAACAGATTGGATCCCTTATCAATTCTCAAGAAAAATTCTCTATGGATCCCATAACACATGTTTGTTACTACACACAATACACATTCCCCATCCTCTGAATAACTAACTAGTATCAACCCATATATTATATGTCAACTAAGATGATCCATTTTTATGTCTTCTCTTCCATGGAGGTTTATTTCCATTTTTTATCCCTAACCCATGTCACTATTCACATTAGTATTCATAATCCTCATCGTTAAATGGTTTATACACAACTATAAACTAATTTAAAACTGAACAAGAAACATGTATAACAACATGTGTATCCTTAAGCATACCAAAAAATAAATGGGTGTGTGCTTTGGTACCACCTAATCACTGAAACCTGACTCACGATCTTGTGAGTAACACACAAGAAGACTAATTAGTCTATGATCCATGGATGTTAAGATTCTAAAAACTATAAACATTCTGATTTTCAAGTAAAAAATTATGGAATTGTTTCCATGTCTAAGCCTGAACATGCTTAGTCACAACTCGCTTTCATTCCAAGTCACAATCATCCACCTTCTCTCTTACCACATAGTAAATCTTTTCTACGTTCTATAGGGCTTGGATCCTGAATATAACTATCCTTAAAATCCATCCATGAAACCATTGGACTCCAAATGAATCACATCCCAATGTTCTATCACTCATTCCCCCTCCCAAAACTCTAGAATCTCCATTCCTAAAACATAACATTGATCAAACCACCCATTTATTGATCTCAAACTAAGGAATCCACAAATTACCTTCATCCTCTAAGGAACATAAGTTTCTATACTATCCCCTCTATTGGGTAATTGTTTCTATAGATCGACCTTAACATATGAAACCCAAAGTCACAATTCTTAGGTCTCTAGGTCTCAAACATAACCTAATGGCTAGGTATCATAAAGGAACATCTCACATGAAAAAATATTGTACCCATCAAGAAACCTGTGGAATTATACATTGAAACAACCACTCAAGGGTCTCATTATTGATATGGAATTACATTCCCTTCGACATACCCACAAGTTTCCTAATTCTCGTTGAGAATAATTATAAAGTCTTTCCCCTCAATAATCAATATATCATTGGTAATAATTACAATGAACAAGATAATTATCTTAAATAATATACATCCAGGAACCATAGACATGTGGTTTAGTACAATATTACATCACTCCATGTTATATAGGAAAACACACTATTGGTTTTTACTAGAACATTAAATTGTTGTCCCTATATAATAACAACCAAAAATCGGTCTAATATTATAGAATATTGAGCTTGTATTAGCCTATTCATTTTCACCCACCCTCAATGAGAATCTTGACATATGTTTTCTCTATAGAGGATCTGATCACATAACTTAATCATACACATGAAACTGACATTCTCAGGAATGATGTGTATCATGTGATCCACTATCACGCCATTTGGTTATATAGAGTTCAATTCAAATTTTAATAGAAATAACACCATATAGATTGTTACTGAAAAATTATGTAACTAAATAATACTAATGATCATATAGGGGTTTATTACAAAGGAATCATATGCCTCATAAACATATTAATGTCTTTTCACCACCTACGATAAAGGGACTATATCATCATCATTGAGATTCTCATAGTATATCCATATGATCATTCATAAGTGCGTGATATATGTTGGAACCATAGTCGTTCTATATGTGAATTGGAGTATGGGTTGTGTTTGTTGTAAATCATCAGTGGATGTTCATAATGTGTGCCAGTAAAGTGATCATACAGTCCAAGCATACCATAGTATTGAAGGTGACGTTATTCACCAGTGTTCGCCAAATTTTTGGACCTGTAAATCTGAAAATGAAGAAATAGGTTTTTGAAAAAATGAGGTGCAGACAATGAAGAAGTGGTGCACAAAATAGGGGAGGTGTGTGTGAAAAACAGCGCGGTGTGGGAAAAACAATGTGGTGCGTGAAAAACAACGTGGTGCGCAAAATGCTACTTGGTGCACAAAATAGTGGAGAGAGATTTTTCACAGAAGAGGTGTTTTGGAACCAGAATGTCGAAGTATGGTAAAGGCATGGGCTACATGAAAAACATGAAGATATTTATGGAAAATGGTTTCTGCACGAAATGTATTGCGCACCGAATGAGAGGTTTTTCGCACCACCATGGGGTCTCCACGCAGGGGTTGGCGACGCCTATAAATAAGAGATGACCCCCCCCCCCACCATTCCATATGGTTGAAGACTTAGAGAATATTATATGGCTGATGAGTGTCAATGGTCCGTGTAAAGGGAGTTGTGAGAAAAAATCCGAGCTACGCGAAAAAGTCCAAGCAGTGCAAAAAAGCCCGAGTTGCACAAAAAAGATGAAGGTGCATGAAAAAGTAAAAGTTGTGAAAAAAAATTGTGGTTGCACAAAAAATTTGATGTTGCGCAAAAAAGGTGAAGTTGCCCGTAAATGTGGAGGCTCCATGAAAAATTGAATGTTGCGCATAAATGGGGTGCTGCATGATATATTTTTCCATGCGAAAATAATGTATTGTGCCCAAAAGTGAGAACTAGCGCACAATGGGTAGGTGCTGCACAAAATCATTAGTGTAACCTGTTTTCACATTCTGATTATCTGGTTCAGTGGTCTAGTGTTTTCAAGTGAATCAATTCTTGACTTCAATGCTTGTATAGTCTCGTGCTAAGTAGAGGTAATGACTTCAGTGTGAATCTATTGAAGATACCTTGACGTCTATAAACTGACAGGGACTTTGCCAAAGTCAGTGAGCCAGGGGGAGTCAATGGGAGTGACCCGATGGATGTAGTGGGCTATCCCTAGAAATTTGAAAAGGCAGTGATCCTGGGACAGAGTGACTATTCCCGAATCATTGTAATCCACAACTAGTAAAAAATAGTGGAATTAGGTATGAACGACAACCTATCGGCGCATGCCCCTTGTTTGTATCCCTTAGTCGTGAACCAAGTAAAAAGTGACGTGTCATCTCTTTGCATGTGAATGTTTGATTGCGGATCACATCAATCATATAGGTTTAACTAGTTCTAACCAACGTGGGAACAAGATCCATCTTTTTAAAAGAAAATTTGACACCCTGATTCACTCCTCCCCTATATGGGTATCCCGGGGTCTTACAAAATATAGTGATTCATAACTCAGTAGAATGATATTAAGATATCATATAGGAATGTATTACTTAGTGAATTATTAACACATTAAAAAAACTATTCATCATCATTAGTGACATATATCTAACTCTAATAGGCCTCTATGTCATGTGATTCCTCATATTCTTAGAATGATTGTTATTGATGCCACTTTCCTCAGTGGTCTAAGAATCAAATCTAGAACTAGTTTCCTACCTATGGGAAAACATCCAAATAGCCACAACAAATTGAAAATTCAACCATCATGTTCATCACCCAATATGAGGATAATATAATTTTAATAGTGGAATCCCAAAATAAAAATTCCAATCCACTAGAAACATTGATTTTATACCAAAATAGGTTTTCATGATGATAAATCTGTATATACACCCCAGTCATCGAGACATTACTATTCCTCCTAGGTAAAATGTTTCAAATAGTTGAGAAAATGAAAACGAAATTCCCTCTTATAATTTTTTTAATTCCTCGACCATGATCACTATGAATTGTACTCGTGCCATCTTTCTATATGACTGGATGAATTCCTCCCAATATATTATCAGTTGATGACTAATGTTTGGAGTCTACGGTAGTACCATGGGATGAATATACCCCAATTTTATATTGATAAATAATAAATAAATTATTAAAAATAATATATATTAGATTTCACATAATTAATAAAGAAATTAACATGATTCCTGAAAATGGAATGCTCACATATGGTATACAAGAAAAATCAACCATATTTAAGATAACATATAAAATATAAAAGTACCAATTAAGGAAATAAAACTAAACAAATTTGATGTGATAACTAAATGGAGAATCATCTCATCCAGATATTTAAACCATAATAAATACTCCATCTCAATCATGTTATACCAAGACCATAGCTCAACCTATTCTAATACCCATTGAGAGTCTACACTGGTACGCCAGTGTAGTGGAATACAATGAAAGGTGTGGCTACATAATTTGGTAGGTAACCACCAACATGATCATCTACCTATGTAGAAATGAAAGGATATATAAATGGGAAAAGTTCAACTGAAAAAAAAAACACATCAAAAAAATAAATAAATAAACCAACATTGGTCCTCTGATCTGTAACCCTAATCCATTATACCTTCCTTTTCAAATGTTTGAATGTCTCTGAGAATGACCATAATCATTGGGAGAAATTAACCATACACTATATATCCCATAAATAAACTTCCAGCATGATGAGATGAAGACCCCGAGGCATCATAATGAAACCCCAATCAAGAGGCCCTAAGGATGAACTCCATGATAATACATGGGTGTTAACTATGTAAGGAAGAATTTTGATTCCTAAGAGAGAGAGATCCTTATAAATCCAATTCATCATGGCAGTATAAATTCCAAGGTGACCTATTAAATTTTATAGAATACACTTTTAGAACCTTGGATTAATCATCTCAACATCTATTTTTTACTCAACTCCTTAGTCATTCAATATCTAGTGAATCCAACCAATCCTAGTGGTGTTATAAGCATTGATCAATGGGACTCAACAATGACCATTAGGATATCTAATATATATCCAAAAAATATGCATTCCCACCCAACACCTCATACCACCATCTTAATTTTAAAGGTCCTAGAAATTACTAATAGTCTATTAATGTCAAAATTTGAATCTTGAATCCTTGGGTATTCACAAAGTCATTGTAATATCAAAGGGATCTCCAGCATCCAATGAATTCTTGTAAAAATTACATTACATAGGATCAAATTCAAGATACCAAGTACCATATCCATAAATAAATAACTATTTCAACCATATTCAAAGTATTTTATTCAAACTAGGCCTCTATAAGAAAAATTCGGGAGACTATACCCTGAATTGTTTAAGCATACCATGGTATCATCCATCTCATCGGTTGATTCCCAGATGTCCTGAGAAATCACAATAATGAAAATCCCAATGTTTGATTCTTGGATTTATTGGTAGTCACATATCCTAAACACTAGTAAAATATAAATATTTCAAGGTATAGTTGAATTCATTCACCTATCACAATCATTACATCTCCATCGGGCTTACATGTCAGGTTGGGTTCAATGGTGACCCCCACGACCATCTCTTCCAAAGAACAAGAGCACACATCTAGGTTCATTCTATCCATGGGGCACCCATATGGGATCCCATAGGTCATAACATAACATATGCATCATGCACTCGGTCATCATGGTAAGCACAAGTTTGGGTCACCCAAATTCGTGGTCTTTAGAACTACTCAGGTCTTGGGATTCAACTCGTTTCACAGAGGGTGTCACTATAACATCCCAGAAATTAAAAAATGAGTTTTATTTTATAATCCTTTTATAATGGATTATTTTATAATTAAAAAAAATGTATTAATAATTTTGAAATTATTTTCATTTTAAATTATAATTGAAATTATGTGTTTTAAATTAATTTGATTATATGTTAATTATTAAAGTAATAATTAAGTATACTTTATATTTATAGTTTTCAAATTTAATTAATATTTTAAAAATATTTGTCAACTCTGTTTAAAGGAATATTATATTTATTTAATTATTTTTATCAAAATGTTACAAAATACAATTTTTCTTTGAATGAATAAATTTCTAAATATCAATATATATTTTTAAAAGTATAATTATGTTAATTATAAATATATATATATATATATATTAATTATTATTTCATCTGTTATAATTAATTCATCTTATTTAATATAATTAATTAGTTTCTATAGATTTTAATTTTCAAAAATATTATATATATATATATATATATATGAAATTACGGTTATTAATGTTATATTATAAATTTTAATTGGAATATTTATATAAAATTATTAATATTGTGAATTTATTTAATAAAATTATAATTATATAACTATTTTAATTATACATATATTATGAAAATTTTACATTTTAATTGTATATGTGTTAAAAATGATAAAACGAATAAAAAAAATAATGAAATATATTTTTTTAACGAAGGAAAATCATGGTGTGCATCGAACGTAAGGGAAAAATTAGATCTAGGGTTCATGGGAATTAGGATTGAACAACAAGGGGGAGTCATAGAGGACAACACCTAATATGAAGGGAGTTCTTCCCCAGGAGGTTGAGAGTTCTTTGATTGGATAGGAGTTTAGTGCATCCATGGGAGAGGGTTTGATCCATGCCACGAGAAACCATGGGGGTTTGTTCAAGATAGGTGCTTGATCGTGATTGGCCTCCAATGAACCGAAAGAAGGCATTAAATTTCATTCAATCATCAGGGTTTTGATTTTTCCCATTGATATGTTGGTTTCATTTTATTTTGTTGGAGTCCGATTTTCTACTGGTTATTCTTTGATGTATTTCTATTCTTGATTTTCCCCACTACAATCATTTTCTCTCAACTATTTATGGTTTAATTATTAATCTTATTATGGTAATTTTTTCTAATACTAGTTTATTTTTATTTTGATCCATCAATTTGGTCATATTATGGTATATAGTTTTTTGAATCATTTAAAAATATTATCAGAAAAAAAATTGAACCTTTAGGTGTCTTCTATTTTTGGTTTGAATCAAATCATAGAGAGGATTTTTATTTATTCACTGATTGTTTCCAAAAACGATCTCATATAGTATTATTTTTGGGGAGCGTATATATGTTAGCTTTTTTACCAGATTCCTTCTATTATATAAAATTATACCTAAACCAAGATCATTTCTTATTACCAAAAGTTTTAGTTCCTTCTGTTGGATAGAAACCTTCTTCCCTTATCTAGTTCGAGCATCCTATGGGAGAAGAATATTTTATTTTGGTTCTTTATTTATAAGGTATCAGATATTATATATTTTCATTTTTCAATTTTAAAGTTTTATATCTCATTTAAGAACATTTATTTTTTCTCAAATCAAAATTCCATTTTACGAGGTTGTTTTAATTTATTTTATAGCCATTAAATTTATGATTAGATAACGGTTTGTAAGTGTAATATTTTTATCCATATTATGTATTAATTTGATTTTATTTTAAATCTATTTTTTTGATATTTTTCTTTATCCTTATTAATATTTATGTTCCACTATGAATTTTATGTGTATATCATGGGAATGGTTTCCACATATTTGGAAAAAAATAATTTTTTTCTATCTCATCTAACCATGGTTTTATATTTACTTAAAAAAAATATTTTATGTTTACTGTTTAATGTTTGAGAAGTTGTAAGTAAGATATTATATTGATGTTTATTGACATTTTGTATAAGAATGAATTCATTTATGCTAATATGAGTATTAAAACTTTCATGTATATATTAACTTCTATTTTTATGTTTATTTTATTTAGGCACAATATTATACATATATGTATATTGAAATATTAAAAAAATTCACATGATTTGCATGTTCATGAAAATCATGTGTGAATATGGGTTAAATTTCAAATCACCGATCTTGTATAAGATATTATTTTCAATATACTCATGGGTGGATTATTTAATTTAAAATCTTCCTTTTATAATTATATGTTCATTCTTATGATTTATTGTCTATTAAACCATGTAATTATAATCTTTACAATTTCTTTGATTTCATATCTTTTATACATTCATTTATTCATAGTATCCATTAAGTAAGTATTCCATCTATATTTTTATAATTTACAAATATGGAGATTTATTTTAGGAATTGATTTCTCAAAAAATGTCTTAGAAACCCGCAATAAAATTCCATGAGATGTTATGAGAATGGTTATATTATTTTAAATAAAATGATTTTATGTATATTTTTTAAATCATTTAGGTCAAGAATGAGAATGAAAGGTCCATTAAATGTATTAAAAAATTGGCACTAGAATGTTATGTTACATTATATGGAGTAAACCCATAAGTCTTAATGTAACATTGTACCATAAGAGTTATGAATGTTGGCCTTAATTTTTTATAATGGTCTATGATGTATCATAAATTACCCACCATAAAAAATTATTTTAAATGGATAAATCTGAAAGAACATTTAAATTATAATTATTCTGTGAAATAAATGGTTTTATAGACCAGTAAAATTTCTATGAAATGTAATAAATTTTGTGTATTTATTTATGTTTCTTTTGTTAAAAAATTTATACAATATGTTTTAGCACTGACCACATGATACAAGGGTATAGGGGGATACATTTGGTTTCAGAGCAATGGCCTAGTCAACATTAGAGATTATATTTTTTTCTTCTAAGCCATAGAGTATAATAGTCCAAGATTTCATAATTCTGAAGACTGAAATTCAGAAATTTCTATAGTCTGATGAATGAATTACGAGAATGCAATTCATCTATGGGTGAATAATGAATCTTTTATAATTTCAAAACTAGGTCATATTATATGTGTATTTTATTAAATGGATTAATTAAATATTAAAAACAATCTAAATGTATTTTTTAAAGGATTTTCATTCAAAAAAATTAAAATTAAGTGTTTTAAATTTATTTTATTCTATTTTAATTATAATACTTATAATTAATGATAATTACTATTTATATTTTTGAATGTTATATAAATTTTTTTTTCTGGTTTTCATAAAAGAATACTACCTTTACATAATTATTTTTATCCAAAGGATCACTAATAAAATATTGTTCCCAATGATGATATTTCTAAATATCCATATATATTATTATTATTATTATTATTATGATTATAAATATATATAGATATTTATATTTTAATAATTATTTGATCTGTAATTATGAATACATCTTATCAAATATAATTTATTTTTTTTCATAAATTTTTATTTCAAAAAATATGATATATACATACAAATATATATATGTATTAAATTGTAATTATTGGTTTTAAATTAAAAATTTCTATTTGATTATTTTTATAAAATTATTAATATTATGAATTTTTAAATATAATTATAAATGTATAATTATTTTCATTCTACATATATTATGATGATTCTATATTTGAATTAAATATGTGTTAAAAATGATTTAACTAATTAGAAATGAATTGAATAATTATGTTTTAGGTTATGTGAAATTTGGGTGTGTTTCAACCCTTAGGGAGAGATGGGATCTAGGGTTAATAGCCATTTGGATCGACCATAAAGGTGCAGTCATGCAGGCTGACACCAAGCATGAAGTAGGTTCTTCCCTGGGGAGGTCGAGCATGCTTCGATCCAGGAGGACTCCAGTGTGTCCAAGGGAGAGGGATCATGCCAAGCCGCAAGTCTCCATGGGGTTTTCTTCTGGTCAGGAGTTCGACCCATTTTGTCCACCAATGAACCAATTGATACTATCAGGTTTCATGTCTTGTTTAGGGTTTCAATTTTTCCATTTGAGTTGTAGGTTTCGGTTTAATTCATATTATTATGATTTTGTACCAGTTAAAATATGATGATTGTCTATTCTTGATTTTCTCCACTACAATCATTGTCAGTCAACTATTTATTTTTTACTTATTAATATTACTATGGTCCTTTGGATGAATACTGGTTTTGATTTGATTTTGGTCCATAAATTTGGTTAAATTATGATATATATTTGTTTGATTCTTTTGAAATTATTATTATAAATTGATTGAACCTTTTGGCCCCTTATTTTTTTGGTATAAACAAAATCATAAATTGGATTTTTAGTTTTATTATCACCAATTGAATCCAAAAAGCTTCTTCGGTATGCTTCTATTATTGGAGTGTGTATATGTATTCTTTTTTACCCAATTCCTTCTATTAAAGAAGAAACATTCTGATCTAATCTCATTTCATATTACCACTAGTTGAGTTTATTCTATCAGGAAAAAACATACTACCTTATCTTGTTTGAGCATCCTTTGAAAGAAGAATTGTTTTATTTTTGTTCTCCATATATCAGGTAACATAGACTATTTATTTCATATTTAAATTCTATGGTTTTACATCATAGTAAAAATATTTATTTCTATTCAATTAAAATTTCCATTTTATGGGAATTTTTAGGTTATTTTATACCTATTAAATTTATTTTTAGTTTATTGATTGTGAAGGGGTTTTTTTATTTGTATTATGTGTTAATTTTAGTTCTTGTTAAATCTAATGTGTTGGAAATTTTTCTTTATCCTTCTTAAAATTTATGTTTCACAATTAATTTTATGAATATAGAAAGGGATTGTTTTCCTCATGTTGGAAATGATATTTAATTTTTTCTATATCATCAATCCTTGGATTGATATTTACATAAATAAAGAAATTATTTTAGTTTAAAATTTTATATATGAAAGGATGTGTGTAAGATATTATATTGATGTTTATTCATGTTTTTAGTATGAACGAATATATTTATGCTAATATGAGTGTTAACAATATCATGTATATCTTAACATCTATTATTATATTTATTTTGTTTAATTATATGTATATATATATAAATTTAAATACTAACCCATTATCCCATGATTTGAATGAGTAGTCAAATAATGTGTGAGGATAGGCTAAAATTTATATCACTGATATTGTACAAGATTTTATTTTCCATAAAATCATAGATGGTATTTTAGATTTAAAATGTTACTTTTATAATTTTATGTTGATGTTAATGACTTAGTATCTATTAATCCATATAATAATAAATTTTATAGCTACATTTATTATATATTTTTTATACGTTATTTTTTCATAGTATCAATTAAGAAAGTAAGAAATCAATATTTTTATAATTTACAAATAAGGACAATTATTTTAAAAAATAGATTATTTGAAAAATTCTTTTTGAAACTCTCAACGAAATTCTATCTTTTATAGGAAATGGTATTTTAATTTGAAGAAATTAATTGTATGTATGTGTTTTTGAAATGGTTTTTTACCACTAATGAGAAAGTTAGGTCCACTAAATGTTTTATAATTTTGAAACAAGTATGTTATGTGATGTTGTGGGGAGTGAACCAATAAGTATTAAGGGGACCTTGTTCTATATGATTATTGTGAGCAGCCTTATTGTTTTTATGGCCTTCCAAGTATCATAAATGAACTATTTGAAAATATTATTATAAATGGATAAATCCCAAAGTTGTTTTCAATTATAATTAGTTTCATAAATTAATGGTTTCCTTGTATATATACATGTATATATATTTACATTTCATTGTTTTGTAAAACCTAATTGTAAGTATATAAATTTATTCAAATTAAATACATTAAATGTATTTTTTATGCTTTTAAATCCCCATACATGGAATTCTAAAAGCTCACCATGTATTTAAAATTCATCTTTTAAAAGTTTAGTAGATTTTTCACTATTTTATTTTTCATTAAATAGACATTGTGCACTAAGGTCTTTTTTTTTTTATTAATTTCATTTTGTACAATTTTTTTTCAAATGTAATATTTTTATCTAATTATCTATAACTGGGACCATTAAATGTTCCTAGAAATGTAATTAATGTTTGGTAATTATTTCAGTTTCTTTTATAAAAAAAAAATTAAACATCATGTTTAACAACGACTCTGGGGTACTGGGGTATGTGGTATTATAATCACACTACCTTAAAATTTCATAACATAACATGGACTCATGGGTCTCATAAGTAATCCTAAAATTATATCATCATAGAATTGGCTCCTTGAACATATCATGTCTATTGTCATATGGGACAATCCACTCACTCAACCCATTTATCAGGTCTTTGGTCTAACTACATTTGTAGACATGTCACAAGTGTAATACTACTCACCCCATAATCAAAAACATTGAGCCCAATGGCTCTAGTGTGTCTCAAGGATCAAATCTTGAACTGTATAGGTTGTCCTAATCATGTCAACTAACACAAACTCTATGAGGTTTCCATCGAGCCTTAATCAAATGAAACTAATCCAGATTCACATTAAATACACTAAAATGTTTGTTTTAATTTATCAATTTAATTTTATCAATTGAATATGGTCAATGCCACCATTGGCTTCACCACACGTCACATGCCTCCTAAAAAATTATTAATAGTAATATCCTTGCCTGAATTACTATGGATACAGTAGCAGGACTGGTCACCACATGACATCATTTCTACCCCCCCATACACAAGAGGATTTCAACTAGTAGCGAGGGTCTAAAGGTGGTGTTGTGTGGAGTGTATACCTTCAAGATCATAGTGATACTTCATTATAATCATAATGAAATCAACACTTAATAGCATAGGTAGTAATAATAAAGGTGAATAAGAAGAATAAATTAAATATAGTAACTATGTAAAATTTATTGATGCTAATATAAAATGATACATGTATGTCCAATGAATTCTACAGGTACAAGAATATTGATATAAAATCAGAACTAAAATATAATAAAAGAACAAAGGCCCTACAAATAAATTTAGGTTTATCTAGACTACCCTCTCAGTGCTATTCTCCGAAATCCCAGGTACAATAATAACAAAAAAAGTGTATAAGAAATGATTTGGATCCTCTAATGAGGTAGATCTATTCAGGTACCCTTGTATAATGGTTGACTGAATACGGTGTGAGATACAATCTCAATAGGCTAACACACATGGCCTCTATACCCTTCCATTTCATATAGGAAATTGACTGTGTTTCATTAGGTGTAAATTTAGAGTGATAAACAAGTCAATAATAACCTTCTCTACATGGGTTCCTCGGTGGAACCCTACCGATATCACCTGATTCGTCAAAAGTTGGAGTTCATAACAAGGTATATGTGTAATAAATTCATAAAATATAAATATCCCAATATAAAATGAAAAACCATGATAGGTAGTAAAAGACCTAAAGATTTTGCTTTAATATGGAGGTCACATTATCTTGTCATCATAAAATAATGTTCAAAATATAAATAAGTAACATTAAAAGGACATTATACATGTAGTATAGTAATGTATAAGAGAAACATCACATGTGCAGAGGAAATTATTACATGCTTTTGTGAAACCATTAGTGGAGTCTCGAGACCATCCAAGATGATCTAATTAAATCCTACGTGTCACGATGAGTGTCTTTGAATAACCCAATACCTCCATGTCCGTCTAAGGAACCCCATACAACATCCTTTGTATTACTCAAGGTATGTTGTCTTTGAACCTATGCGATTTATATTATACAAGGGATGTATCATCAAAGGCATGGAATATCCATCTTTCCAAATAAGTAAATCCTTATATTCTCATCTAGGTAATAGGCACCACTCATGAGTATTAAAATTTTCCTGGAGATCCCATACCTAGAAAACTAAACTATCGCTCCTAGTGTGTCCTGCATATCCAACAAAGCATGCCAATTCCATCCATGGAATCATTAATTTAAAATTCTTGTTATTTCCCAACCCATATTAAAGGATATTTAAAAGATAAGTCACTTATCACAAGCCATAGAATTTATATAATTTCCTACCATCAAATAAACATTACAATTCAAGAAAAAAGGAATATGGCATTACACACATGCCAACGATCAGAGCAACAAGACGAGGTCACTAAAAAACATGCAATATGAAAATGAAATGGAATTGAAGAATAGTAATAAGGAATTGGAATGTCATATATTTTATAAAACACCAATGGGAATAAGTAATAATCCATTAAAATTAAAAATATGACAAACACTTTTCATCATGACATCAGATCGCATAGCGATTCACTATTCAATTCCACCCTTACACTGCTGTTTTAAACTAGTTTTACAATGAATATTAAAAATATAATAGTAAATTGAACCTTATGTTTTTTAATTAATTAATGTTTGTCACTATTAAAAATTGAAATTATACTTGTTTTGTTATTTTCATTAAAGGTGGAGGTGATTTGGAGCCCAAAGATCATCCAGAAGAAAAAAAGGGTCAAACTGCATGGCATCCCATGGATATCTGTCCACTTTTTTGACAGTAAGAAAATTCCATGAATCTAAATGGGCTGAAAAATTTTGGGCCTCTCTAAAACGTCATGGTATACAACTATTGTCAGTAACCCAATGTCGAATTCATCCATTTGGTGTCTCATCAGAACCATTATGTCCAGGGGATAGAATCTAACCGAATTCAAAAGTTTGTTTCGGTCTTTTGAACATATCTCGCAATCCAGATGTATAATAGCCACCAAATTTAAAAGGTCTACATTCATGATTCCATAAGACAACTATTCACATTTGGTCAAGTAGTGATATAAATTTATACAATTCCACAAAAGAGACATAATTGGCCACTCAAAAGCAGGGTTCCCAAAACCATGTCCCATTCTAGCTATAAAAAGGAACCATAGGAACATCGTTTATAAGTTTGTTAAAGAAGTTAATCTATGCCATTTAGAAGTACGAGAGGAGTATCCACCTCATAAATTATGTTCTGGAGTCCCCTATAATCATAGGGGGGGTCAATAATGAAGAAGGAGTTTCTCCTGAGTTACCTCCTCCTCCCGATGCCGTGCTAAATGGTGGGCGTTAGTTGTGGGGGATCTACACACGTGTCAAGGGAGTTAAGATTCTTATTTTATCTACTATTTCAGAGAAAATTTGTTGTAAAAACATTTATTCACTTTTTTCTTATATAATTCCATATTTAAATTCTTGTTTTGATGCATTAAATTGAGACACTCTTAATTTCAAATCAATCGGTGTGAGGTTTTCAGTGTGTGACTTTTATTGTTCTGATTGGACATCAAAATATTCCATTTCATAACCACCTTCTTGAGCTTTCAATATACTTTGGACGATCTTATTCCATGAATATGTTCTAGACCTTGACAATACGATTGTTATATCAAGGTTTGGTTCTTTAAACAATGATATAAAGGCTTAGGAATTAATTGGGATTCCAATTAATTTTATCCAAATAATTACTCAAAACCTAAATTAATTTCCAAGAATAGGGAACTTGTAAGTGTTTTGTGAACTCACAATGAACCATTTTCTCTCATAATTAAAAAACAACACCTTTCTTTGTCATCTATTAAACACATTAATTAAGTCATTTTAGTACTAAAACTGTTTTCAAACCCACCCCCTATTTTAGTAATCTGTATTAAAAATACACACTCTAAACCCATCAATGTTCCTTGAGATATTACAAAGTATTTTCCCAAGACTATAAAACATCCTTAAAATCATAATAAATTTGACGTGTCCTGACAATGCGGTCAAATATTGGCACCCTTTACGGGGAGTACTTTGGTTTTCAGTGCGAGTTTTTTATATAGGGTTTGTAATTTTTGTGAATATTTATTTGTTTTCTCTAATACCTTTTCAATCCCTTTTTTCGGATCTATTTTTGTGAAGGTTTTGTGCATGAAGCATTCTACTCTGGGATATTTTTAACCTTTCGAACCCAAACGGGAGAGGAACCAACATCAACGACACCGAGACACACAAGACAACACTTTGAAGGAGTACACACCACATATTGAAACTTCTATTCACCCTTCATCTTCTTCTATAACTGACATAAAACTGAACTAAACATGTATAACATGGATGAAAACAATATAACACTAATATAACTGACCTCACCTTATGTTGATATCCTACCCACATAAATTCAATTACAAGGTGAGGCACCCGATTTTGAACGAAAATCTGGTATAATTCATCTATTACCCAAATTCCATAGACATCACGAAGAGGATCCACACAAGTTCATAAAAGAATTTTATACTATTTCTACCACATTAAAACCTAAAAATATGGATAAAGAATAATTAAATCTCATATAATTACCATTTTAATTAGAATACACTACAAAAGACTGGTTTTACTATGCTTATTCACCAACTAGAGGCTGGGCGGACATGAAACGCCTTTTTCAGGAAAAATATTGCCCAGCCTTTCCAACTGCAACTATAAGGAAAGAAATATTTGGTATAAGGTATTCACAATGGGAAATATTACATGAATATTGGGAATACATTAAAATGATATGTTCAAGTTTCCCACACAACCAAATAAGTGATCAACTATTAATTCAATAATTTTATGAAGGTTTAATTATTATTGAATGAAACATGAATGATGCTGCTGTAGGTGGTGCACAGGTAGATGAGAAACCAATTGTTGCAAAGACCATACATGATAACATGGTACATAACACTAAAAAATTTGGTACGAGGTCCAATGTACCCATTCGAGGTGTCCAGGAGGTGCAAAGTACCGAATTCGAGGGGAAGGTGGAAATGAAATTTAAAGAGGTAAGTACCATTATTCAACTATATACTCTTTCCTAAGGGAAATACCAATCTCCTCCTCCCATCCATTACTGTATATGTTATTCTGACACCCACTACTCTGACCAATGCCCCCAATTAAGAGAAAATTATGGGATTTGTGAGGATATATATCCAGGTCTCCCATATAACTAACCATTTAGGAAAGAACCTTACTATCCATCCAAACATGGGGAGAAAAAAAACCAATCCTATAGGAAATGGAGTATTCAAACCAGCCTTATCAACCATGGAACAAACAAGGTCAGAGTAGTCATCCACCACCACCACCCAAAAATCCTCAACCACCCCAAAGGCCTTTCCAACCACCCCTCCAAAAAATGAGACTAGCCTAGAAGATATGATGAAACAAATGGATTCCACCAATCTCCATGTCCAACAATCTACTGAGGCATCAATATAAGACCTCAAAACCCAATTAGGTCAACTAGAAAACAATGTGGGGGGAAATCCAAAGTCATGGTTCGGGTAAACTACCCTCTCAACCTGTAGTTTACACCTAGGATAAAGGAAATGTTACTTCCATCCCCCTTAGGAGTGGGAAACAACTTGAAACCCAAATTAACCTCTATTATATTAATCCCCTCTTCATGAAACCACAATCCCAACTTCTGAAAATCTTCTAAGAGAATAAAATCAGTGTCCTGAGAAAACCCCTTCTAAAGTAAACAATGTGTATTTTGATGAGTCTCCTAGACCAACCATTCCACTTCCATTTCCCCAAAGTGCCTCCCAACAAAGAAAACAAAAGGAAACTGAACTTGATAATGAAATATTCGAATATTTTAAAAATGTTGAGGTTAACATTACTCTGATTATTGTTGTGAAGAAAATTAAATGATACTCCATGTTTGTAAAAGAGATGTGTACACATTATAGGAGACTTCGAGTTGATGAGAAGGTATGATTAGGGAGGAATGTCTCAGCATTGATAGAACCATCACTGCCTACCAAATTCAATGATCCTAGAACCTTCTCGATTCCATACACCATAGGGGAGTATTCATTTTCTAATGAAATTCTTGATGTAGGTGCTTCAATAAATGTGAGGCCTCACTCCATTTACTCTTCATTGCATGTTGGGGAACTGAAGACCACTGGAATTGTTGTTTAAAAAAGCCAAACAGAGTAGCACACACCCTTCTGGTGTGTTAGAGGATGTTCTTGTGAGGGTAAAAATTTTAATTTTTCTTGATGATTTTAATGTGCTAAAAATGCAAGATGAGAGGATGAAAGGACATGCCCAAATTATTTTGGGGAGACCTTTCTTGAAAACCAAAAAAGCCTTATTTAATGTCCATAATGGTACTATATATATGGAATTTTATGGTGACTTAGTCCATTTTTGACATCCTTGATGCCATGAATCACCCCTTAGAAGAACATTTCTAACTCTCTTTTAATTCAATTGATGTACTCCCTTCCCCTGAAAAACAAATTTTCTTTCCCTCGACCCCTTTCGGTGTTTTCTTCATTGATTTAAATTATTGGAAATGAATCATTAATTTATTGATGTTGTAGTCTAGAAAAGTGTTATAAATGTTTATTGATTTCTAATTTCTTGAACACTGAGGATTCAATGACCATCAAAGATACTGCTAATCTTGTAAAAGCTCGTTCCTCATATGAGGATGATACCATTGGGCAGTTAGATGAGATTAGTGACCACTCACTTTAACACACACTCCCATCAATCCAAAATCCACCAGAATTTGAACTAAATAAACTACCTCTAGATTTAAAATATTCATATATTGAAAATTGAAACAAGTTTCCCGTCATCATTGGTAGTTTACTCCCTCCTGAGTTAGAATTGAAACTGCTTGAACATTTGAGGGAGTCTAAACAAGCTTCAGGATGGACACCAGCTGACATTCCTGGTATTATCCCATCAATGTTTACTCATCATATATTATTAAATGATGAGGCAAAACCTATGAGGTAGGCACAACGTTGACTTAACCCAAACCTCTTAGAAGTTGTGAAAAATAATGTAACAAAACTATATGTTACAGGAATCATTTAGCCAATCTATGACAACCAATGGGTCAATCCCATTATTGTAGTTCCTAAAAGAAATAACCTTACAGTAATTAAAAATGAAAAAAGTGAAATGGTCCCATCTCATGTGAAAAATAGTGGGCATGTTTGATTTGACTATTTAAAAATAAACCAACACACTAGGAAGGAAAAATTCCCTTTTATATTCATTGACCAAATGCTAGAGAGGCTAGAAGGTAAGTCCAATTACTGTTTTCTTTATGGGTATTCTAAGTAAATTTAGATATATATTTCCCCTAAGGATCATGAAAAGGAAACCTTCACTTTCCCCTTTGGCACATTTGCATATAAGATGATTCCATTTGGTCTGTGAAATGCTTCGGGTACTTTCCTGCGATGTATGGTTATTATATTTTTGGATTACCTAGAGAATTGCATTGAAGTTTTCATGGAAGATTTTTCTATTTAGGTCTCTTATTATGATTAATGTTTGATTAGTCATGGTTTAGTCCTAAGTCCCTATATTGAAAATAATCATGTATTAAATTATGAGAAATGTTATTTCATGGTGCGACAAGGTATAGTTTTGGCACCTATCATTTCTGGGGATGGTATCCAAGTATATTAATAAAAATTGGATGTCATTTAATCCTTACCATTCCCCAAAAATGTACGTAATGTGCAGTATTTCCTAGGTCAAGCTGGATTTTACTATAATTTCATTCATGACTTTAGTAAAATTTAACTCCCACTCTCTCGGTTACAACAAAAAGAAAAAGAATTTTTTTTATAAAATATCTGAGGATGCATTTAATAAGTTAAAATGGAGTATCACGTCACCCCCAGTAATCCAACCACCATAGTGGGATTTACCATTTGGGCTCATGTGGATGTCTCTAACTATGGAGTTTGGGAAATTTTGACCAAAAGGGTTGATCAAGCTCCACATGTCATTGCTTATGCCTCATGTACTTTGGACCTATCCCAAGAAAACTAATCCACAACTGAAAAATAATCCCTTTCCATTATGTTTAACTTGGACAAATTCAGGTCATACCTTTTGGGGTCCGAAGTCATTATGTTCTCTAACCATGCATCCCTCTCATATCTCCTTATGATAGCAGAATCCAAACCATGTCTAATTCGCTGGATGATCCTCATTCAATAATTCAATTTAGAAATTATAGATAAAAAAGATAAGATAATGTGGTGGTTGACCATATCAGTAGGATTCCCCAATCCCCAGACATTAACTCATCACCCAATATTCCTATAAATGATATGTTTCCTGATGAGGTATTGTACAAAGTGAAATATGATATTCCTTGGTATGCTAAAATTATAAATTATTTGGTAGCATCTTGCATTCCTACTAATTTAAATAAAAACCAAGATATTCGTCTAAAACATGTGTCTCGTTAGTAAATTTGGGATGACCCCTACATCTAGAACACATGTAGTGATAAAGTCCTTAGGATTTGTGTCCCTGGTAGCTCATTTCATTCTATTCTTAGATTCTGCCACACTCTTGATTGTGGGGGCCACTTTGGTCCCCCACGAACTGCTCACAAAATCCTTGATTCTGGTATCTTTTTGCCAACACTTTTTCAAGTTTCCCATGAATTTTTAAAACATTGTCCTCATTTTCAACGATTGGGTAATGTATCTAAAATAAATGAAATGCAACAAAAACCATTGGTCTTTAATGAAATTTTTGATTTTTGGGGTGCTAACTTTATATGGCCATTTCTCAATTCCTATGGCAATATGTAAATTATACTGGTAGTTGATTATGTGTCAAATCAGGTAGATAAAGAGCTACAAGGACTAATGATTCTAAGGTAGTTATAGTTTTTTTGAGAACCGAAATCTTCTGTAGGTTTGGATTACCTATATTCATTATCAGTGACCATGGTTCTCATTTCTCCAGCCGAACAATGCAATCACTTTTCAGTCGGTATGGGGTCGGTCATAGAGTGTCTACGACATATAACCCATAGACCCATGGTTAGGCCCATGTGTCAAATAGAGAGGTAATACATATCTTTTATAAAAATGGTTCAAGCAAATAGAAAAGATTGGAGTCTTCAACTTGATGATTCATTATGGGCCTGTCGTACTACTTTTATAAATCCAATTGGAATTTCACTCTATCAGCTTGTGTTTTGGAAAGTGTTATCACCTTCCTATTCAGATTGAGCACTAGGCATACTGGGCCATCAAACAATACATCTCTAATATTTCTGGTTCATGTTCTCAAAGGAATCTGCAAATTCAAGAGATGGAGGAAATGATAAGATATTCATATGAGAACTCCATGATATATATGGAGTGTACCAAGGATTCCCACGACCATATTATACTTCATTGCCAGTTCCACGTTGGAAAAAATTTCCTCATTTATAATACAAGGTTGATGTTGCTTCCAGGTAAGTTTCATTCCCCCTGGTTTGAAACATACATTGTTATTAATTTATATCCATTTGGTTCTGTTTCGGTTCAAAATGAAGAAGCCAAGAAAACTGTCACTGTCATTTGGAAATGGTTGAGGCACTTCCATAAAGCCCTTCCGGTGTTCACAGTGGAGGAACTCCGTGTTTAATAAGCATCTTACCAGTGAAACACACCAGGTTTCATCCTTCCTTCTTACATTTTCAAATATTACAGTGAGGAAACTGCACATTCTATGTGTGGGGGGATGGGTACATTCCAGGGTTACTTAGTCTTTTCATTGTCTTTTTTTCTTCTCTTTCGTGCCTTCTTTATTTTATTTTATCTTTTCCCAATCATTGTGGGTTCATTAGGATTTTCATTTGTCTCCTTCTTTCTTCTCTTTTTTTCATTCTTTATAGTATTTTTACTTCCCCCACCCCCATAGAGGCACCAAATCATGGAACATACTGAAAATACAAGTTAAATTTTTTGATTCCATGTGGATTTAAAATTTGATAAAAATACATTTCATTGTTTTGGATTGAAGGTTGTCTGACATTAACATTAGGGAGAGATTGTTATTAAATATGTTTTATATCAATGATATAAATGGATGTATCACTGTGAAACATTTGAGATGATTGACGCCCCTTGTGTGAGTAGTTTTTGGAAAAACTTTATCACTAATATCTCCACACATTGTTTTCACCAAACCACAATGTGTGAATATTTCATATTTAATATAAGGTAAATATATGTTAGGTTAATATTCATTATCTTTAAATGATATTTTCTTCTATTTGTTCCTTATCTGATCTATTTCATTACTGTACAAGGTTGACCTATGTGTGTAAACCTAATGTTAGACTATTGTACTATAAAGAACCTTCCATAAACATTACATAACATTTAATGAAATGATTAATTCACATTGAGGTCTTTTTAGGTTTAGTGTTTTAGAGAATTAGGATATAACTATTACATTACATCTCAAAAATATAAATTAGACACTTATACCCAGTTTCCATTTTTTCAATAAATAAAAACACTTTGAAAAAAAGTATCATGTCTAGTTCGACGTTTTAGATAGAATGACTTTTCTGTGATCACATCCTTGACCCTATTCATCATTAAGTCATGTGTAAAACATTTCAAAACTTAGTATGAGAATAAAAAGATCATTAAGGATTATAAAATAAATAAAGAAAGCATTAGTCCATCAATACTCACAAAACATAAATTCATTTACATACCTCATGAAAACATAAGATTTATGAATAACACATAATAATCACAAATCATAAAGGTAACTTGTGGCATCAATAATATACACACTTTGTATCTTGAATAGCTTCATAGGGAGTCAAATTTGGAATACCAATCATAGTATATATACTAATTCTCTTATGAGAAACATTTAAAGTTACCACCATCATGTTACCCAATGCATTGAAGAGATATCTCGAGTTCACCCACCCATGGTTTATCATGAAACCACCGATATACGTAAACAATTCCCAAGAAACATAACATATTCACAACATATGAAACAAACATAAAGGAAAGATAACATTTCTACATTTCAATCACATCATTTAATTTAAATATATTGACATAAAAAATCCATTATCAAACCCATTTTTTATACCAAAATACATAAAAGAGTATATGGTATTTATTTTCTTTTAAAAACATTACGGCTTGTAAAGGAATCCAATGATCAAATAATACCTGCAGTGGTGGAAAAGTGGTTTACCCCGTGTACATTCGAAGGAACATACTTTTTTTCATTTATTAAAATGCTTCGTAGAAAAAGATTTGATTTGAATGAAATTAAATTTCAAAGTTTTTATATATCATATAAAAGAAAGTCACGTATAAAACAATATATGCCTCAATGTATCGAAATTGAGACGAAGTTCATTGCCTCATGTCCGACTTGACCAGTTCGTTCTTTAATATCCTGAATAAAAAACTAAAGATAATTTTTACTTTCCTAAGAACCTTTTTAATTTTTATTATTCCATTTATAATACTTTTTTACAATGTTATAAATATTATGTAATCATTTATGTTAATAAAAGTCCTTTTGTTGATATTTGGTACTTGAGTCAAAAATGGACTTCTTATAATTACAAGTTGTTCATGGGGTCAAAATTTCATTATATATTGAATGATATTCATGATTTATAAATCATAAATATCATATATATCTAGTATATACATGTATTTATAATAGTTTATAACATTTGTAGATAAGAAATGAAATGCACCGTTCATGGAGATGGTAAGCCATATATACACATGAACACCACTTTCATTTCTATTTCTTATTTTAATGGAATAAAAGTATAATGATACATAGGTATATTATAATTCCAGTATTATATCATATATAATATCAATAACTCTATCCTTTATATGTCTCACATATAGAAGTAACGAGTCATATCACTTTGAGGGGGCGGTACTCCGCACCTCCTCAAATTAAATTATCCTGTTTACCCATAATGGAAACCATAAAGGTATGATATAAATGAAAAATATAGAATCATAAAGAAAACATAAAAATAATATATATCATATATAAATACAGTTCCATCGTAATGGCCACCATGAGAGGCGATAAGAGATAATCAAACAATCATCGTTTCGTGAGGCGTTAGTTTCCCATCCACATAAACAGTATGTTCTTCGCCCATTAGATGGAGGTGTGTGTAAGTTTAATTCGAATCCATCTCATAACAACATCCTAATATATTTTTCTTACTGGTGTTTTTATAAAATAAAGGAATAAAAATATTTTATGGGTTGGGGAAGTAAAATATAAAATGAAGGTAAGAGAAATTGTTACCTTAAATTTGGGAAACTCTCTTTGGTTTGAACCAAATGGACTTATTGTAGTGACTTCTTCCTAAGGAAAGGATACTAGGTGGAAGATAGGGATATTGAGAGATTATGTGGGCATGGCTTGGACGATACAAGGTGTTTGAGAGGTGTGAGGAATGAGTTATAAGTGTGGGCTATTTATAAGGGGGAGTGTCTCTTTAGGAAAGTGTGAAAATATTATTTTATTATATAATGATATTCTGTTTCTAAACGTCCAAAAATAATTAAAGTATAAGATGTGAAGACTAATGGTTGATATAAAATCATCCCATAAGAATTGGGCAGGTTTTAGATATTGTTTTAATATTTATAATCTTATTTATTTAAATCATTTATTAATGAGGTAAATACTGCATCATTATTGTGCAATAAATAATTTAATGTATTTGATGTCAAACCATTATAAAAAATACCATGATGTAGTTAACCATTTAATCTGTAAATTAAATATTTAGAGTCAAAAATATATCTTCTATTACCCCTTGTAAAAATTAATTTACAAAAAGATATTTTTTATGTCATTTTTGTCTTTACTTTACGTTAATTAAAATAAAGTGTCATTATCACATTTAAGTGGCTCCATGGGGTCTTAATATAGACCCAATGATGGATATGGTCATCCATGACACATATAATATGGTTAGGACAAGTGTTAACATAATTTTGTATTATTATGATATTCTTTTTACCTTGAATTTCTCTATTTACCTTTAACCGCTGTAAATAAAAGTCAAAAGTTACTATTCATCAAAAATTATTTTAATATTATTAAACCACTTTTTAGTTACTAATAAAAACCATATATGTTCAATTTTATAAATTCAATTCACAGGAGTTGTAAGCTTTTATTTAAATGGAAAATTTATTTTTTAACAACTACTTAGTGGTTTCGCTATTCAAAAAAATTGAAGCTTTTCAGAAAAATACCAAACATTTATATGAAGCTATATTTCATATTCTGAAATTCAAAAATTATGTCTATTTTAACTAATTAAAAACATAGAAGTTGGATTAATTTATTTTAAATTAAATCTTGTTGTCAAAACAAAAAGCGTGTTTTTTAGATATATTAACTATCAAAAGATTGACACTTGTTTATGTCCAATTTCAAAGTGAAATTAATTCAATGACCATCATGGGATTAAATGGTAAAAATATAATGTAAATAATTTTTTAACTGATTAAAAATATCATCAAACCATGTAAATAATTTTGAATAAATGGCAGGTTTGATTTAAAATACAATATTTTTCACTGTTCATCAAAAAATGAATTTTATCAATAAAACAAAAAATTTACCCAATGTAAATCGTCAAGTCCTGATTCTGATGAAGAATATTATTTTTTAAATAAAACATATAAGTGTTACAAAAAAATATATTTTATGAGGTTTTACCATCTTAAGGTGGTAAATCACTCATTTATAGAATATTAGAGTATTAATGCTTAAAATTAGATTAATTCACATTTTAAGCCTCTAAAATTTATGTGACAAATGTAAAAACATTTAACAAACATGTATAATCATATTTTAAGTAGTTCTATAAATTCCCTCCAATACAAAATCTACGCGTTAACTACATTTAAAATAATATTATTATATTATTAGTGTGAAACGTAAGATTTCAAAGAAACTCATTGTTGCGTATTGGGGACGCCTTTGAGCATATCAAACCATTTAAAGTAAAATTATTATTTAATTCAAAAAATATGAATAATAATGAAAATTTATTATTTCATTATTTACGAGGGATGTTACATCCTTCCCCCCTTTTGTAAATTTCTTCCTCTCAATTTTATTCACTTATCAAATAAATGGGGGTATTTATCCTTAATAGAATTCTCAGATTCCCACGTTGCCTCTTAAACCATATGGTTTTCCCACAAAATCTTTACCTGGTGAATTACCTTAATCCGCAATACATTCTCTCTTTGTTCAGAAATCTAGACAGGTTGTTTCTCAAAGGAGAGGTTCTCTTCTGACTGAACTACCTCTAGACTTAAAACATGAGATGGATCTGGCATATACTTTCTCAACATTGAAACATTAAAAACATTTTGTACTTGGAAAAAACATGGAGGTAAATCCACTCTGTATGCAACTAATCCAATTTTCTCTGGGATTTCATAAGGTCCAATGAACCTTAGACTCATCATTCATTTCTTACCAAAATGTATCACACTTTTCCATGGAGAAACTTTGATAAAGACATGATCACCTACCTCATAAGAGAGATCCATACTTTAGTTATCCGCATAACTTTTCTTCCCAATTTGAGATGTTCTCATGTTATTCTGAATCAACGGAACCTTTTCCCCCATCTCTTCTACCAATTCTGGTCCCATCAGCTTCCATTAACCTACTTCATCCCAAAATTATGGAGTTCGACATTGCTTCCCATATAATGCCTCAAATGGAGCCATCTATATACTGGAATGAAAGTAGTTCTTTTATGAAAATTCAACCAATGAAAGATGTTAGTCCCAACATCCCTAGTGATCCAATGAACAAGCACATAACATACCCTCCAATGTCTAAATTGTTTCTTCTGACTTCCCATATGATTGCGGATGAAAAGCTATACTAAAATTTAATTCAGAACCCAATGACTTATGAAGGCCTTTACAAAAGTTATAAATAAACTTGGGATCACGATCAGATACAATGGAGAGAGGAACACCATGGAACCAAACTATCTCTTTAATATATAACCGAGAAAGTTGATCTAGAGAAATATTATCTCTAATAGGAAGGAAATGATAATATTTATTTAATCGATCAACAATAAACCATATTGCATTATTACCTCGTGATGTCTTCAGTAATCCCACAATGAAGTCCATGGATATATTTTCCCATTTTCACTCTAGAACTAGTAATGACTGAAGATTCCCTTTTGGTAACTGTCACTCTACATTAACCTGCTAACAAGTAAAAAACATCACAGTAAAATCTGCAATATCTCTTTTCATTTTATCCCATCAGTAATACTATTGAAGATCTATGTACACATTAGTACTTCCTGGATGAACATAAAATGGGGAACTGTGAGCTTCAAATAACAATTCATTCTTCAATTGTTAATCACAAGGCACACATAATATTTTCCCAACCCTAAACACAAAATCATTATCAATATTACAGTCAGGAAACATACCCTTCTGAACCAACTCTAAATTTTTCTATAACACATTGTCTTCCTTATGCGCTCGCTTAATTATGTCTCACGTGAAGATTTCACTATCAACTAAAACAAAATAGAATAATTTCTTCCACCAACAACATCTATTCCAAAGATCATCAAATAAAAAACCAAAGGATCTCATTCTAAACATAACATGGTTAATGTAGAATTAATTTTACGACTCAAATCATTAGCCACTTTATTTAATTTTCACATATGGTAAAAGATCATGTAATCGCAATCCTTAATTAATTCTAGCCATCTCCTATGTATCATGTTCATTTGTTATGAGTGAATATATACTTTAAACAAATTTTGTTGGTTATATTTCAATGTTTACTCAATACAAATGATGCCTCAAATTTTTTAAATCAAAAACAACAGCAGCTAATTCCAAATCATCTGTAGGTTAATTTAACTCATGAGGTTTCAACTGATGTGAAGCATAAGAAATTATCTGGTCATTCTACAGGACAGAACCATGTCATTTCAATGAAGTATCACTGTAGATAAAAAACATTCCATTTCTGGAATCTAGTTCCAAAACTAGAGCATTCGCAAATCTTTTTTTCAATTCCTGAAAATAATCATCACATTCCCTTTTTCTAATGAACTTATCACTTTTTCGAGTTATCATAGTCATTAGACTAGATAATCTGTGAAAATTTCTCAAAACCCCTCTAGTAATATCCTTCCAAACCAAGAAAACTCCAAATCTTGGTTATATTTGTGGGTCTTGGTCATTCATCAACATCTTTTGTTTTAGTACGATCAATAGTTGTGCCATTTTTTTAAAACAATGTGACCAAGAATAGAATTTTTTTGTAAACAAAACTCACACTTGCAACTTTCCCAAATATTTTCATTTCTTTTAAGGTTTGAAAAACAACCCTTAAATTACTTTCATTATCCTCTTTACTTTTAGGGAAAACCAAAATATAAACAATGAACATAGCCATAATCTTATCCAAGAACTCACGAAAAATTATATTCATAAGATCAATGAGTACATGAGGTGCATTGGTTAAACAAAATAGAACAACTAAAAATTTATAATGTCCATATCTAGTACAAAACACGGTCTTCTGAATTTCTGATTCCTTTACTTTCGAATGATGGTACCCCAACCACAATTCAATCTTCGAAAAATACTGATCTCCCTGGAGCTGATAAAACAAATCATCGATATGAGGCAAAAGGATACTTGTTCTTAACAGTGATGTTATTCAATGATCTATAATCAATGAAAAGTCTCATTGAACCATATTTATTTTTAACAAATAAGACCGGAGCACCCCATGGTGATGTGCTAGGTCGAATGAAACCTTTATCTAATAACTCCTACAATTTCTTCTTTAACTTTAAAATATGAATTTGAGCCATTCGATACGGGGTTATGAAATTGGCTTAACATTAAGAACTAAGTAAAAAAGTAAATTCCCCTTCCCGATCAGGTATAATGCCAGGAAACTCATCAGGAAAAACATCAAGGTACTCATTTACAACTGGCACATCATTAATTTCAATAGTTCTATTATTTTCAACAATATGTTCAAGGTAACATTCATTTAAATGTTTTACTAGTTTCTCAGCATCCTGATATGTTATCAAAAGAAAGGGCTCATTATTGTACAAAAACAGATAATCATCTTGAAAAGAAACATATTTAGCTCTGCAATCAATCTTAGCATGAGAAACTAAAATCCAATCCATACCCAAAATAACATCATACACTACTGGAGGCAAAACAATAATGTTTGCAAGTAGATTCTTCCCACACACAAGGACAAAAAGGTTCTTATGTTTTCTTTTTGTCTCAACATTTCCTCTAGGTGTTTTAACCATAAGTTATGAATTCATATCATGGGGTGGAATTCCCAATATACTAGAAAACATTTCATAAATGAAAGAGTGTGTTGACCCTGAATCAAAATACACATTGGAATAATATGAACAAACAAAGAGTGTACCTGATACTACTTTATTCTATGGCCTAACATAAACTAAAGTAGTTTCAACACACTTTACCACCCCTTTCTTCTTGTAGTCTGGTTTCTTTCTCTCAGTTTATTTCTTCATTGGACACTCATTTTCACAATGACCCAATTAATTGCACTGAAAACATTTAATTGACGGTAAATAATATTTTTTCATACCATTACCTTCGTCTTTTTCAGTGAAATTAGGAGCCTTATGTCCCATTTTACCACATAGGTAGCACTTATCATATTTCAAAAGACATTCCCCAGTATGCTATTTACCACAATTTTCACAAACTGAAAACAGAAGTTTCTTACCATCAAACTATTTTGAAGAGTTCTTCACATTCACCTGCCAACTTGACCTGTTATTATTTTTTTTTCAAATAACACTTGATCGATAGCGGACTCCATTTCCACCATCTCCACACATAGAACAAGTTTTTCATAACCATTGAACTCACGATAAGCTAAATCCAATAGATACTTTGGCTTTAATCCTGAGTAAAAATGGTAGATTTTACTATGAAGATCACATATGATATTTAGAGCATACCTTGTCAGTAA